>JAIUCV010000025.1:1819073-3019073 GCA_026724425.1 Erythrophleum ivorense | reverse complement strand
GCTTTGGTTTACTTGAATGTGGTGAAGTCAAGAACCCACTAGTCATGGTAAGGATGAGCCAAAAACCCTCAAGAATGATTGAGATAAAGTCTAGAGTCTTTCAAGAGTAAGGCTTAGTTCAAGGCCTTTAAGAAAAAGGGTAAGGGAAGTCCAATAACCTTGAAGAGAATGGGTGAGACTAATCCACTTACTTGGCAAGCCTATATATGCTTTGTATGACTTGTTCAAATGTTAAGAATGCTTCTTGAATGATCACACTTTCCATTATGCTCATGCATGCATTTGTAAGACTTGAATTGCATTTTTTATGTGTGATTGAAAGAGAGATGAGCTATTAGGATTCTTTGAATCTCATTCCCTCCTCTCCAATGTCTTAATATGCCAGGTGGACCAAATGAGCAAGGTAATAGAAGCCATCAAGTTGGAAGATAAGAGTTTGACAAAGATTTCTTGTTATGTTTGTTTTGTAGTCATATGGATGGAATATGATGTAATCCTAGGGTGGAAATGTTATATAATCATTTGAACACATAGTATTCATATATTTGATGTATGTATGGAACTTGATGCCAAATGAATGATATTGTAGTTTTTGGACATTAGATGGCAACATAAAGTGTATACATTCTTGTGTATGGCATGGGGTGAGAGAGTGAGTTTTAAATTTCTAGGTTTGTGCACCTTTGAGATAAGTTTAATAGACCATTTTGGTGCTTTCTCATGTGCTCAAGTGGCCATGGTTGCCTTAGAAACCAAAATGGACCGTTTAGAGCCCTTATAAGACACAAAATAAGTTATTTTGCAACATAATGTCAAAATCTGACCAAATGAATAATTTGTCCATAAAATTTGGCATGCATATAGATCTCATCTAGAAATTTTTGGAAAGTTAAAGACTAGATTATTTAAAAATCTGTGAAATTTATTCTAATTTTTCAAAGTTGGCATTTTTCTGCTGAACTGATGCAGACACTATTTATATGGTCAGTTCCTTGGGCCATGTCATTTGAGGGCCAAATGGTGTCCAATGCTCATGAAAGTTTACAAAATAAACTAGACATAATAATCTTTCTATGGCCACTAAGATCACCCCAATTAGACATTTGAACAGGGAGATATGAATTTTTAAATTTGAGGGACAGTACCAGTAGTGACAGGCCACTTTTGTTACTATTCCATCAATTTTTGATAGCTAAGCATCCTGTTTTGGTCTGGAATTATTTTTAGCATAAAGTAGACATCTATAGCTTTCCATAATGGTATAGTGTGCTTGTTTTTTATTTTTTTATAATTAGTTATGATTTTTCAAAGTTCAGGGCAAAAATCTGGAATTTCAGTCCGAAGCTGCACGCTTTGTTCTTATGTATCCACTTCCTTTGCTCGAGTTTTAGGACACTTCTTGAGATGGTTCTGAGTTATAATTGTGTATTTAAATATGAGAATAAGATGTATGAGTTCATATGATCCACGAGACATGAAATGAAAAATTTATATGTGATATAACACAAATTAATTGATTATTTTAATAGACTTTCTTTGAGAATATTATGTAATTCATGGAATGAGCCTACAAATGATATGAGATGAGCTAGAAAATTATGGTGTTACAATTTTAATTTCTTCCAAGCTTAGTTTTGCTTCATATATGATAGGAGAATATTAGAGGAAGTCTTGGAAAAAAATTTAGGAAGCCTAGGAAGTGAGATGGAGTTATAGGTTCCATATTGTAGCATAATGAAGCAACATGCAGTTAGTGTAAAATCTGATTCTCTAAAAATAAGAGAAAACATGAGAAACGTAACGTACAGTTTCTCCATAAATGAACGAAATTCACTGAATATAAAAACAAGTCTCCCAAAATGAAATAGTTAAGGTCCCAAAAAATTTGGAAAGTATTCTAAACTCTTAAAAATGAGAATCCCAAGCTTAGACAGCAAGAAAAATGGAGCTAGAATAAAGAAACAAATTTTGACAAAAAACTTACGAAACATAATGGTAATTTTTTAATTTTGAGCAAATTTTAGAATTCACATAGGAGGGTTTTTTAAATGAAAGTTTTGAGTTCTTTGGAGTTCTTAAAGGCCTTGAAAACCATAGGAAGCCCCGAGATAGTTAAATCTCCTGCGGTGAACGTTTTCCAACGTTGGTGTACCTAAACTTTGATAAATTTATTTGGGAAGGTTTTAGCTTTAATTTGAGTGATTCCAAAGGTATTTTACTAAATTGGGACCAAAATTTCATAATGAAAAAGATGGTTCTAAAAAAGGAGCTAAAACGAATTAAAAACAAAATTGTCAAAAATGAAGGGCAAAATTGGAATTTTTAAGAAAGTGGAAGCTTTTTGAACCCTCTTTAAGTTTCTTATTTCTTCTCCCCTTCATTTGCATGACCCATTCTGCCCAAAAGCTAGAGAAAACACCAGCTCTCTTAGGCGTACCATGGAGGAGGAGAAAAAGCAAAGAAAAGATAAGGAATTTCATGATTTTTCATGTTTTCTTCATTCCAAATCTCTTCTCCTCCATTCTCCTTTGTTTCCTATGATTATAATGAAGTTTATAAATCTGTTTTAAAGGAGAAATTAAGGGAAAAATTTGGATTTGAAGAAAGGAGCTTGAAAAAGACAAGATTCAAGTGAGAAAAAGTAAGAAAACAAGGTAATTTCTTCTTTCATGGTTAGTACCCTTGCTTCTCTTCCTCCACCATTTCTCCTAACTTAAGAAACCCTAGGAGGGTTTGATTTTTAGACAGAACTAAGGGTGATTCTTAAGGAAAAGGGTGTGGAGATTAAGAATATGCAAAGAGAATTAACAAATAACCATGGATATTCAAGATGCAAAGTCTAGGGTTTCATATGTTCTTTGCAAAATCTAAATTGGTACCATGATTTCTATGCCAAAATAAGAGTTTAAATGAGCTCCTAATATCCCTAGAAGTCTCCCTATGTGCTTCCTCCATTAAGAAAATAAAGAAAACTCCATGGAAACCAAAGTCTTCCATAGCCTCGGCCTAAAGGGGTTTATATAGCTAGGGATGGTTTTAAATTTTTCTAAGCTCATTTTTTAGTCATATTGTAAAACCACATATTTCTAGCATGCTTCCGATCATTTCTAAGTCTCACATGATCAATTGAACAAAAGGGAACAAAAAATAACATTAAAATAATGCCTTATTTCGCGTTATGTCGTGTATAAAAATTCCATTCGGTGTCACACGGACCATATGAGCTCATACAATACGTTCTCATATTTAATTACATACATACAACTCATTTGCATAACCAAAGTTGGCCCAAAACTCGTGAAATTCAAAGGGGACCATCAAACTCACACAATTATTTTCGGCCAAAATTTCAGTTTTTCTGTCACAATTTCAGAAATTCATGACTAAATCCAAAAAATTATAAATCCAACAAAATTTACCATTACAGAAAGCTATAGATGTCTATCCCATGATAAAAATAGTTTAAGCTTATGAATAATTAAGAAGAAAACATTTGACATCCGAAAAGCCACTGGGGTTGCTACTGTCTGGGCCACTGGTTTAGTTTACTGATAGGAAGTTTCAAAATTCATAACTAATTCTAGAAAAATTGAAATCATTCATTATTGGATATTATGGAAAGCTACACATGTATAATTTATGTCAAAAATATTTCCAGCCCATGACACATAACACAAAAAGCGTTTGACACACGAAAAGGGGTAAAGGTTTGGATAGCTACTGGTACTGATGCAAGTGTCTACTATAAACTTTGAAAATGTCCAATTAATTCCAAAATATTCCAATCCATGAAAATAATACCAATTTGGAAAGCCATAAATGTTAAATTTATGGTAAAAATAGACTCAAACCAGAGAGAGCACGTTAGCCCACTGAAATTCAATGGAATAGTGACTCAGGTTGTGCTGCCCTACTGTTGCTGTTCCAGAAATTCAAAAATTCATATCTCTTAGTTCATACCCCCAAATGCAGTACTTCTACTTGCTACAAGTCACTGTGAATTCCTAGTTTCTTCCTATAAAATTTCGTAGCCATTGGACCACGTTTGCCCCTCGGATGACACAATTCCACAACTGACCAAATGAACAGTATTGGTGCAAATCCGAAATTCTGATACCAACTTTGAAAAATCATAGAAAATTCCACAGACCTCCAAATGATCTAATCTTTGGCTTCCCAAAAAGCTCTAGGAAGATCTACTTGCATGTAAAATTTCAAGTTAAGAAGAGGTCATTTGGTTAGACTTTGCCATAGCTCAAGCTTATGGCAATTTTGGTCCCAACAAGAGGCACATTTGGTGCAAATGAGCCATCCATTATTCCACACACATTTGAGCAACTTAGAAAGCATAAATAAGTCCCTCATAAGGTCTGAACCCTCATGCAACTCAAATTACCCATGCCACTTCCATGAACATACATACACAAGTGGGCTCCCAAGTGGTCAAAATACATAACTCTATTCTTGATACATACATTAACTTTACATAGTTTTACATTTGTTCAAGGTGTCATGGCTCAAAAATAACATTTACATTCTAGTCATCATAGTACATCAAAATAGAAAGATTTTCCAAGAGATGGAGATTTAAGCTCCTTGGCTTCCATCTTTTGGATCTTGAACTCCACCTAGATCATATGAGATGAGAGAAAGGAGGGGGTGAGATTCATTGAATCTCAATAGCTCATACACCTATTCAAGCACATTTTCAAGGCATATAACATGTCAAAGGTACAAGTATGCAACTACTCAATCGATGAAGCATTCAATTTCTACATTTTTATGTCGCAAACACATGTTAAGAATAAGAATGAGCTCTAGGGACTTTTGGGTTGGCCTCACCCCATTTCTAGGGCTTTTTGGATTGGCTCACTCTTGGTTTTTGGGACTTTTGACTTAGCCTCACCCATCCAAGGGACTTTTGGCCTTGTCTCACCCATGCCATGAGACTTTTGGCATCTCCTCACCCACATTAAGGGACTTTTGGCACTACCTCACACTTATGAGCCATTTCCATCATTCAAAGACATTCAAGAAAGCATATTGGTACCAAAATAGTAACATAGTATCAAGTGGCATGTCTCAAACATATAAACATACACATAAGCACACAATGACATCATATGCAATAAGAAAATGCAACAAGAAAAGGTGTAGAGCTACCTTGGTGCAAATTCAAGCTTTACTTTGCTTGTTTCTTCTCCTTTTCGGTTCCACAAACACAAGGAGGTGGGGTTGGATTTCTTTGGCCTATTTACAATAAACAACACTAAATTATACTCTTGAAACAAATTATGATATCCAACTTACTCTTAAGACTACACTTTGGTCTATTGTCACAATATGGTTCCATTAAGGACCTAATGAAGCAACTACCATAATTAACATTTTTAGTTCCATTCTCTTATCATGTTTAGACCTCTTGACCTCATTTACAGTCCTTGAAGCCATCACACACTCACTTTCACAAACCTAGGTCCATGTTACTTCATAAGGTTACATTATGGAAGCTATTGCCTCATCTCCCAACCTAAGGCTTCTAAATTTTTTCCAAGGGTTTCTCCTATCTTCTTTTATCATATAAAGTCCCAAATCAAGCTTGGAACCATTTAAAACATTCCCTCGCTATCGCTAAGGGTCTTGACCTAGTTATGCTTCTATTAAAGACCCATGGAGTTTGGGATTTTTCCTTAATGGATGGGGCACTTGGGAGGCTCCCTAGGAGTCTTAGAAACTCAAACAAACACTCACATATGATGGGGAAGTCTTGAATCAACCCAGATTTTAACTTATGTTCAAGCACCCTACACTTTTCCAACTTGAGTTTTACTAGTTTTTCATACATTTATTTAGTATAATCCATCTTCCTATGGCTTAGTTTGATGGATTCTTTTGGATTATAAAATAGAAACTCTTTCCTCTTCATGGTTCTATTTGAGACATCCTACCATGGAAAAGGAGAAGGAGAAAAAAAAGCATCAAAGGGAGAGAAACTACCTTGTAATCAAGCTTTCTTCAAGAGCCCTTCCTCTTTCCTCTTTCTCCTCCTTAAATTTTGAATTTCCCTCCTCTGATCTGGACCCAAATCAGCACCAAAAATTACATTAAAAATATGGAAAGATGAAGCAAGAAGGGGAGGATGAAGTTTCAAGAGGAAAGAGCATGAAAACCTTACACTTTCTCACCCTTTCTTTGGCTTTTCTTCCTCTAAAATTTCCTCCCTTTGTGAACCTAAGACAGTAGCTCCATTTCTGAGATTTGGGCATAAGAAAGTCAGTTTAGAGAGGGGTTTTGGAAGCTTCTTTTGTGCACTTTGTTTCCATTTTTGCCCTTCCATAATGGCATTTCTGGTTTGGTTTCATTTTAGCTCCTTTTTAAGAACCGTCTCTTCCATCATAAAATTTAGATTCCCAATTTAATAAAATGCCTTTGGAATCACTCAAATCGGAGCTAAAACCTTCCCGAACGAACTAGTCAAAGTTTAGGTCAACTGACGTCGAAAAGAATACACCGGAGGGGCTTTACCGGTCCCGGGGCTTCCCATAGTTTTTGGGGCCTCTGAGAACCCTGAGTAACTCAAAATTTTCATTTAAAAAGCCCTCCTAGGTGTTTTTCTAAAATTACACTTATTTACAAAAATGCCACTGGCTTTTCGACAAATTTTTCGACTTTGACCTTGGTTTTTGGGTAACTCAAGGCTCAAATCCTTATTTTCTATTATTTAAAATTTTATTTAAATTTTATTTGGCCTTGAATCACTCATCTCAGGGGACTTGCTTTTCAAACCTGCCTATTTCTGTATTGTACAACGTACTGAACGTTACATTTTGACCCCCCTTTAAAATAAATTTCGTCTTTGAAATTTAAATATGTATATCAAGGAAATAACTCTGGATACTTTCGTTTCATGTCATCTTCTAGTTCCCAGGTTGCCTCCTCAGACGTTGGGCCCTTCCAAACTACCTTCACCAGAGGGATGCTCTTGTTTCTCAGTTGTTTCAACTTGGCATCCACAATCCTCTCTGGCCTCACTACATAGTAAAGATTTTTCTGCAATTGAATATGCTCATATTCTATGACATGTGAGGGGTCTGGTAAGTACTTCTTCAATTGGGAGATGTGAAAAATATTATGGATTTGGACTAAGTTTGGAGGTAGGGCTATTCGGTAGGCCATGGGTCTGAATTTTTCAAGAATTTCAAATGGACCAATATAACTAGGACTGAGCTTCTTTACCCTCATAGACCGAACTACCCCAGTCACTGGAGACACTTGGATGAATACGTGGTCTCCAATCTCAAACTCTAATGGCCTTCTTCTCCGATCGGCATAACTTTTCTGCCTACTCTAAGCTGTAAAGAGTTTCTTTCTGATCAATTCTATCTGTTGAGTAGTCTAGTCTACTAACTCAGGTCCTAGCAGTCTCCTTTCCCCTAGCTCAACCCAACAAAACCGAGATCTACACTTCCTCCCATAAAGAGCCTCATAAGGGGCCATCTGAATACTAGAATGATAACTATTATTGTATGCAAATTCAGTTAATGGCAGGTATGCATCCCAGTTACCCCTCGTCTCTAACACACATGCCTTGAGCATGTCCTCTAAGGTTTGGATGGTCCTCTCAGTCTGACCATTTGTCTGGGGATGATAAGTAGTGCTAAACCGTAACCTGGTCCCTAAGGCATGCTGTAACGACCTCCAGAAGTTCGATGTGAACCTAGGGTCTTTATCTGATACAATGCTATTGGGTACTCCATGAAGTCGCACTATCTCACGTATATACAACTGGGCTAATCTATCTAATGAATAAGTAGCCCTAATCGCTAAAAAGTGTGCAGACTTCGTCAATCTATCTACAATGACCCAGATAGCATCATGTCCAGAGGATGTCCTAGGTAACCCTATAACGAAATCTATAGCTATACTATCCCAATTCCACTCAGGGATATCTAAGGGTTACAACAACCCAGCTAGTTTCTGGTGTTCTATCTTAACCCTCTAGCACATTAAACATCTCGCCACGTAATCTGTGACATCATTCTTCATTCCTGGCCACTAGAAGATTCTTTTTAGATCCTAATACATCTTAGTGGCACCTGGATGGATAGTATATTTACTCTTGTGTGCCTCGTCTAGAATTTTCTCTCTCAATTTATTACTACTAGGCACATAGATTCTATCTTGGTATACTATCACACCGTCTTCAGATAACCCGAAATCTGAGGTCCTACCCTAGGAGATTTCGCTCCTAATCTGTCTTAAGAATTCATCCTCTCTCTGGGCATCTAAGATCTTAACTCTTAACTCATTCTCAATCTGAGTCTCACTCAAGAATAGTCTACCCGAAACCTGCTGGTAAGAGAGGTTCAAATTGCTAAATTGTTCTAGGAGCTCCTGCTCCCTGATCATCATATGGGCAACGTGGATGGATTTCCTACTCAGGGCATCGCCCACTACATTGGCCTTCCCCGAATGGTATTTCAATATATAATCACAATCTTTCAGGAACTCCATCCATCTCCTTTGTCTCATATTGAGTTCCTTCTGATCAAACAGGTATTTCAGACTTTTGTGGTCACTATAAATCTTTATAGTCGCACTATACAAATAGTGCCTCCAAATCTTAAGAGCAAACACTACTGCTGCTAACTCTAGGTCATGTGTGGGATAATTCTCCTTATGAGGCCTCAGCTGCCTAGAGGCATATGCCACTACCCTACCCTGCTGCATCAATACACATCTTAACCCTTTCCTCGAGGCATCACTATATACCACAAATGGTAAACTAGGGTTAGGAATGACTAGCACAGGGGCAGTGGTCAATCAGAGTTTCAACTCTTGGAAACTCCTCTCACATCTCTCATCCCACACAAAGGGTGTATCTTTACGAGTCAGCCTCGTAAGTGGTAAGGCTATCTGAGAAAAGTCCTGAATGAATCGTCTATAATATCCTGCCAAACCAAGGAAACTCCTAACCTCGGTGATAGTCCTAGATTTATCCCACTGTAACACAGCCTTAACTTTATGGGGATCTATCGCCACCCCGTCTCATGAGATCACATGACCTAAGAATTTTACCTCGGTTAGCCAAAACTCACATTTACTTAGTTTGGCATATAATTTCTTCTCTTTCAGAGTCTTTAAGGCTAATCTTAGATGCCTCTCATGCTCCTCAAAAGATTTAGAGTACACTAGGATATCATTAATAAAGACCACAACAAATTTATCTAGATACGATCTGAAGACCCTGTTCATGTAGTCTATGAATACCGCGAGTGCATTCGTTAGCCCAAATAGCATTACAAGGAACTCATAATGCCCATGTCTAGTCCTAAAGGTTGTCTTTGGGACGTCTTCAGCTCTCACCCTCAATTGGTGATATCCATATCTAAGGTCTATCTTGGAAAAGATAGATGCCCTAGCTAACTGATCTAATAAGTCATATATTCTAGGGAGGGGATACTTATTCTTGATGGTAACCTTATTCAATTCTCTATAATCTATACACAATCTCAAGCTACTATCTTTCTTTTTCACGAATAACACTAGAGCTCCCCAGGGTGACATATAAGGGCATATAAATCCTTTCTCTAATAGCTCCTCTATCTGCTTTTTCA
This sequence comes from Erythrophleum ivorense, assembly GCA_026724425.1. NCBI lineage: Eukaryota > Viridiplantae > Streptophyta > Magnoliopsida > Fabales > Fabaceae > Erythrophleum > Erythrophleum ivorense. Next base: position 3,009,456 of record JAIUCV010000025.1, on the reverse strand, counting down.
ATTCAGCAAACTCGGTGGGAGCCATCTTGTACGGAGCCTTGGACACCGGTCCAGCCCCAGGCACTATCTCTATGGGGAACTCTATCTCTCTCTCAGGAGGTAGGCCACTAAAATCAAAATCTTTAGGAAAAACTTCTGGGAATTCCCTAACGATTGGGATCTCCTCTATCCCTTCTTCTACCTCAACCCGTATAGAGAAAAAGACTAAAAACCCCTGACACCCCTGCTCTAAGTATCTCTCAGCTTGGGCAGTGGTCATGAAAGATAGCTCGGCTCCTATCCTAGGTATGGTCCCATAAGAAGGTACAGATACAGTGCAATGTTCACAATCAAGATAGCATTATTGGCAGTCATCCAGTTCATACCCACAATCAAATCAATGTCATGGAATGGCATACAAATCAAGTCGATGGTAGTATAACAATGATTAAACTGGACAGTGACATTCAAACAAGCATGGGAAGTAATAACATGGCCTCCAGTAAGTGTGGTGACAGATAAATCAAATGGTAGAGTACTAACGGCCAGACCTAAATGTCTCACACAGTTATAAGATATAAACGAGTGACTAGCACCCAAATCAAACATAGCAATCACAGGAAAATCGTTTACTATGAGCGTACCTCGAATAAGACTGAGAGACGCACTAGTCTCCTACTAAGAAAGGGCAAACACCCTGCCCTGGGTCTGTGGCCTGGGAGGAGGCTATCTAAGTGGAAGCGCTAAATATGCCTGAGAGCAATTTCTAGCAATATGCCCCGACTTCCCACACTTGTAGCAGATCACTGTAGATTGTAGGGCGACGGATGACTGAGTCCTCGGGGGCTGTGGCCTCTTCCCTTTTTGTGGTTTTCTACTCCATTGCACCTTACTCTTCTTCTTATTGGTAGGTGCGGAGCTGGCTCCCTCTTCGGGTCGTGGCCTCTTCAGTTCCGGAGCCCCTCTTTGACCAGATACTGTGGCAGTAGGCATAAAGTCCCTCAGATTATTTTCAATCACTCTGCTGATCTCCACAAGGGCATTAAAATTCCTGATCCTCTTTGGAGTCACTCTGTCTCTGATCAGGGGGTTCAACCCGGTCTCAAATTGCTCATACCTCCAAAGCTCAATATCGTATCTCTGGAGGTAAGAAGAGTACTGAGATAGCTCAATAAATCGAGCCACATACTGATCAACTGTCATATCATCAGTTTGTCTTAACCCCATGAACTGCATCTCCTTTTGCTTCCTCACTGAGCTGGGAAAATATTTTTCATAAAATTGCACTAGAAAGTTCTCCCAGTTGATTTGCAAATTCTTTGTCTCCATTAGAGACTTCGTGCTACGCCACCATCTATTTGCTTCTTTCTGTAACATGAAGGTGGCTAACTGGGCCTTCTGCTCAGAGGTGCAATCCATAACTAAGAATATCTTCTCAGTCTCCATCACCCAGGCCTCTGCCTTATCAGCATCTAACTCCCTGTCAAACACCGGCGGGTTGTTCTTTCAGAATTGATTCAATTGTTTTTGAATAGATGGTAGAGCTTGAGCTGGTTCCTAGGGAGGTAGGGGTGGAGCACCGGAAGTGGAAAGCTGGGGTGCACCGAAGGTGGATGGCTGAGGTACACCGGAGGTGGATGGCTGAGGTGGAGGCAGCGGAGGGGCCTCTCTCCTAGCTTCTTCTTGCCTAGCCAAGGCTCCCTGCAGCTGCATAATCATCTCATACTGCTACTGGATCTGCTGGATCATATAATGTTGTTGGGCTATGATGTTCTCAAACTGTTCAACCCGCTCCTTGATATCCCACACTGGATCCTCAAACTCAACCTTGGGTTCTTAAGGTGGTTTGCCTCTGCCTCGGCCTCTTCGAGTCTTAACCATCTTTACTGAAAGAAAAACCACAACCTTTAGCCCACAACATAATTTTAACACACACACATAGATATTCCACCCGAAAACAAGCAAAATATACCATCCAAGAATCAAATGTCGAGCAAAAGTGGCTGAACCCTTACTCTGATACCATAAAATGTAACACCATGTATTTCTAGCATGCTTCCGATCATTTCTAAGTCTCACATGATCAATTGAACAAAAGGGAATGGAAAATGACATTAAAATAATGCCTTATTTCGCGTTACGTCGCGTATAAAAATTTCATTCGGTGTCACATGGACCATATGAGCTCATACAACATGTTCTCATATTTAATTACATACATACAACTCATTTGCATAACCAAAGTTGACCCATAACTCGTGAAATTCAAAGGGGACCATCAAACTCACACAATTATTTTCGGCCAGAATTTCAGTTTTTCTGTCACAACTTCGGAAATTCATAACTAAATCCAAAAACTTTGAAATCCAACAAAATTTACCATTCCAGAAAGCTCTAGATGTCTACCCCATGATAAAAATAGTTTAAACTCATGAATCATTAAGGGGAAAACATTTGACATCCAAAAAGACACTGGGGTTGCTACTGTCTGGGCCACTGGTTCAGTTTATTGATAGGAAGTTTCAAAATTCATAACTAATTCTAGAAAAATTGAAATCATTCATTGTTAGCCATTTTGGAAATCTACACATTTCTAATTTATGCCAAAAATATTTCCAGGCCATGACACATAACACAAAAAGTTTTTGACATGCGAAAAGGGGTAAAGGTTTGGACAGCTACTGGTACTAATGCAAGTGTCTGCTATAAACTTCGAAAATGTCCAATTAATTCCAAAATATTCCAATCCATGAAAATAATACCAATTTAGAAAGCTATGAATGTTAAAATTATGGTAAAAATAGACTTAGACTAGAGCAATCATGTTAGCCCACTGAAATTTAATGGAACAGTGACTCAGGTCGTGCTGCCCTACTGTTGCTGTTCCAGAAATTCAAAAATTCATATCTCTTAGGTCAGATTTCCAAATGAGGTGTTTCTAGTTGATACAAGTCACTGTGAATTCCTAGTTTCTGCCTATAAAATTTTGTAGCCATTGGATCACGTTTTCCCCTCGGATGACACCATTTCGCAACTGACCAAATGAACAGTACTGGTACAAATCCGAAATTCTGATACCAACTTTGAAAAATCATAGAAAATTCCACAGACCTCAAATGATCTAATCTTTCACTTCCCAAAAATCTCTAGGCAAGATCTACTTGCATAAAAAATTTCAAGTCAAGAAGAGATCATTTGGTTAGACTTTGCCATAGCTCAAGCTTATGGCAATTTTGGTCCCAACAAGAGGCACATTTGGTACAAATGAGCCATCCATTATTCCACACACATTTGAGCAACTTAGAAAGCATAAATAAGTCCCTCATAAGGTTTGATCCCTCATGCAACTCAAATTACCCATGCCACTTCCATGAACATACATACACAAGTGGGCTCCCAAGTGGTCAAAATTCATAACTCTATTCTTGATACATACACTAACTTTACATAGTTTTACACTTGTTCAAGGTGTCATGGTTCAAAAATAACATTTACATATCTACTTTTACATTCTAGTCATCATAGTACATCAAAATAGAAAGATTTGCTAAGAGATGGAGATTTAAGCTCCTTGGCTTCCATCATTTGAATCTTGAACTCTACCTAGATCATATGAGATGAGAGAAAGGATGGAGTGAGATTCATTGAATCTCAATAGCTCATACACCTATTCAAGCACATTTTTAAGGCATATAACATGTCAAAGGTACAAGTATGCAACTACTCAATCGATGAAGCATTCAATTTCCACATTTTTATGTCACAAACACATGTCAAGAATAAGAATGAGCTCTAGGGACTTTTGGGTTGGCCTCACCCCATTTCTAGGACTTTTGGATTGGCTCACTCTTGGTTTTTAGGACTTTTTACTTAGCCTCACCCATCCAAGGGACTTTTGGCCTTGTCTCACCCATGCCATGAGACTTTTGGCATCTCCTCACCCACATTAAGGGACTTTTGGCACTACCTCACACTTATGAGCCATTTCCATCATTCAAAGACATTCAAGAAAGCATATTGGTACCAAAATAGCAACATAGCATCAAGTGGCATGTCTCAAACATATAAACATACACACAAGCACACAATGACATCATATGCAACAAGAAATGCAACAAGAAAAGGTAGAGAGCTACCTTGGTGCAAATTCAAGCTTTACTTTGCTTGTTTCTTCTCCTTTTCGGTTCCACAAACACAAGGAGGTGGGGTTGGATTTTTTTGGCCTATTTACAATAAACAACACGAAATTATACTCTTGGAACAAATTATGACATCCAACTCACTCTTAAGACTATACTTTGGTCTATTGTCACAATATGGTTCCATTAAGGACCTAATGAAGCAATTACCATAATTAACATTTTTGGTTCCATTCTCTTGTCATATTTAGACCTCTTGACCTTATTTAAGGTCCTTGAAGCCATCACACACTGACTTTCACAAACCTAGGTCCATGTTGCTTCATAAGGTTACATTATGGAAGCCATTGCCTCATCTCCCAACCTAAGGCTTCTAAATTTTTTCCAATGGTTTCTCCTATCTTCTTTTATCATATAAAGTTCCAAATCAAGCTTGGAACCATTTAAAACATTCCCTAGCTATCTCTAAGGGTCTTGACCTAGTTATGCTTTCATTAAAGACCCATAGAGTTTGGGATTTTTCCTTAATGGATGGGGCACTTGGGAGGCTCCCTAGGAGTATTAGAAACTCAAACAAACACTCACATATGATGGGGAAGTCTTGAATCAACCCAGATTTTAATTTATGTTCAAGCACCCTACACTTTTCTAACTTGAGTTTTACTAGTTTTTCATGCATTTCTTTGGTATAATCCATCTTCCCATGGCTTAGTTTGATGGATTCTTTTGGATTATGAAATAGAAACTCTTCCCTCTTCATGGTTCTATTTGAGACATCCTACCATGGAAGAGGAGAAGGAGAAAAAGAAGCATCAAAGGGAGAGAAACTACCTTGTAATCAAGCTTCCTTCAAGAGCCCTTCCTCTTCCCTCTTTCTCCTCCTTAAATTTTGAATTTCCCTCCTCTAATCTGGACCCAAATCAGCACCAAAAATTACATTAAAACTATGGAAAGATGAAGCAAGAAGGGGAGGATGAAGTTTCAAGAGGAAAGAGCATGAAAACCTTACACTTTCTCACCCTTTCTTTGGCTTTTCTTCCTCCAAAATTTCGTCCCTTTGTGCGCCTAAGACAGCAGCTCCATTTCTGAGATTTGGGTAGAAGAAAGTTGGTTTAGAGAGGGGGGGAGCTGAACGTGACTTAAAAAGGGAGTTTGGAAGCTTCTTTTGTGCACTTTGTTTCCATTTTTGCCCTTCCAAAATGGCATTTTCGGTTTGGCTTTCTTTTAGTTCCTTTTTGAGAACCGTCTTTTCTATCATAAAATTTATATTCCCAATTTAATAAAATGCCTTTGGAATCACTCAAATCGAAGCTAAAACCTTCCCGAACGAACTGGTCAAAATTCGGGTCAACTGACGTTAGAAAGAGTACACCGGAGGGGCTTTATCGGTCCCGAGGCTTCCCATAGTTTTTGGGGCCTCTGAGAACCCTGGGTAACTCAAATTTTCCATTTAAAAAGCCCTCCTAGGTGTTTTTCTAAAATTACACTTATTTATGAAAATGCCACTGGCCTTTCGGTAAATTTTTCAAATCACTCCGACCCTGATTTCTGGGCAACTCAAGGCTCAAATCTTCGTTTTCTATTATTTAAAATTTTATTCAAATTTTATTTGGCCTTGAATCACTCATCTTAGGGGAATTGTTTTTCAAACTTGCCCATTCCGGTGATTGTACAACGTACCGGACATTACACATATATGATGAATGAAGATAATGGGAGGCCTTTGGAAAAATTTAGAAACCATAGAAAGTGAAGTGGTGTTTTATGTTCCATAATATGACCTAAAGAAGTAACATGTAGTTAGGCTCTTTATTTTTATTGTGTGATGACTCCAAGAGTCTTAAAAGGAGTCAAAAATCATATTTGAAAGGAAATAATGGAGCCTAGAATTTATTTTAGGGGTGTTGCTTCATTAGGTGTATTTTAGAATCATAAAAGGCGTTATAGGTCAAGCTAGAGTTTAAATAAGTTGTGTGACCTTGGACTTTACTCCAAGAGTATAATTAGCTTCCATATGATGTGTTTAGGCCAAGAGAAATGATCTCTACCTCCTTGGGTGTGTGAGGTCAAGGGAGAGGATTCAAAACTTAAGGAAAAATGTACAAATGCTAGCAAGGTAGCTCTTTCCACCTTTTCTCATGCATGATTTTTTGCTTTACTTGTCTTTGAATGTGTGTATGTGTGTTTTAAGATATGAAAAATACTCTAGCATGAGCTCTTACTCCATGGTACCATGATGATGCAATATATTTTTAAATGATGTTCATGATGTTTGTTTTGGTTTGCTTGAGTGTGATGAGACCAAGAACCCTTAGTCATGATAAAGATAAGCCAAGAATCCTTAAGATTGGTTGAGATAAAGTAAAGAGTCTCCCAAAAGTGAGGTTGACTCCCAAGAGTAAGGTTGATTCCAAGAACCTCTTAAAGAATGGGTGAAGCAAGTCCAAAATCCACAAGTAAATGGGTGAAGCCAATCCACTTGCTTGGCAAGCCTTTGTATGTTATGTGTGACTTTTTCAAATGCCAAAAATGCTTCTTGAATGATTGCATATGTCAACATGCCCATGCATGCATTTGTAAAACTTGTTTTACATCTTTTATGTATGATTAAATGGGAGATGAGCTATTGGGATTCTTTAAATCTCATCCCCTCCTCTCCAATGATCTAACATGCTAAGTAAACCAAGAGATCAAGGGAATGGGAGCCAACCACATGAAAGATGAGAGCTTGACATCAAAATGCCTAGATTTTGCTACTTTAAGGTCTTATGGATGGCAATTGATGTACTCCATTATTGTATATGACCTATGATGTTATGAGCATGTATAATTATGTTAATGTATTATGTATAAATGAGAACTAAGGTTGTATGTATGGAAATACTCATTTTAGTCATGCAATGGCCATTTTGCATTATGGAATTATATGTATGAATGGAAGTGGAAGGGCCAAATTGAGATGCATAAGGTTTAGGATCATTTGGGCAGCTCATACAAGTCTTAATTATGCTTTTAGACTTGCCCAAGAAGTGCCAAACCCCAAGGAAAGCCATTTGGACATTTTGGTATCTTATAGGGACCAAGAATTGACCATATTGGAACCCTATATTACTTTTTTGTCCAAATGAGCTTTTCTTAATATAATATTTGGCATGCAATTAGATCTTGTTAATAGCTTTTTGGGAATCTAAAGACCAGAATTTTTGGAGGTCTAAAGAATATTTGATGAATTTTCAAAGTTGGCAAAAATTCTAATTTTGGTCTGATACATAGTTCACTTGGTCCGAAAATGATTTCTATCACACACGGCCCAAATGATGTCCAATTGTCATGATATTTTATATAAAGAAATTAGACATTCCCAGTGACTTCTTCCAACTAGAAGTATCTCATTTGGAGGTCTACAAAGGGAGATATGAATTTTCAAAGATTTTATCTAGTACCAGGCACTCCAACTGACCTCAGGTATTGTTTGATTGGGTTTCAAGATCTATGTGTACTTGATCAAGTCTGGAGTTATTTTTGTCCTCTAGATAACATCCACATCTTTTCATATTGATATCATTTTCATGGATTGTATTTTTTTGGAATTAATTGGATATTTTTTAAATTTGTTTCAGAATTCTGTGACAGCACTAGTGGACAGCCAAACCTCTGAACCTTTTCGAATGTCAAACATCTTCTGTGTTGGATGTTATGGGATGAACATATTTTTACCATAATTAGACGTGTATGGATTTCTATAATGGCAAAGAATTCATGATTTCTATTTTTCTAGAATTAGTTATGGTTTTCCAAAATTTGTGACAGAAATGAAAAAATTATGGCCGAAAATATAAGTGAGTTATATGCTTCCCTTTGGTTTCTACGAGTTATAGGCCACTTTTAGTGATAGAAATGAGTTGTATACATGTAATTAAATATGGAAATATGATATATAAGTCCATATGCCCCATGGGACTTCGAAGGAAAATTTTATACGTAACGCAACACTAAGAAATACACTTTTTAATGCCATTTTTTCTTGCTTCTCATGTGAATTGCTTGATATGAGGCATAGAAATAGCATGAAATGAGTTAAGAAATTATGGTGTTACATTTATTGGTATCAAAACAAAGTTTCAATCTCTCTCGAATTAGATTTGGCTTGAGGATATAGCAATAGAGTTATGTAAGGACTATGTAAATGCTTGAATGGATAGGTAGAGCCTTACATGAGACATTTTAGGTGTGTGAAGATACTTTGTAACTTGTTTTATGATGAGTAAGTTGTAGAATGGTCTTGGAGTAGTTAGTGAACACTGGGAAAGAGTGGCCTTTAGAGTAGCTTGAGTGGAGTTAAACTTGAGCAGAGCTAAGTGATTTAATGGCTGGAGCTCTATGAGATATGATAGCTCGCCGGGATCAATAGTAAGCCTCAAATATGAACACGTGTTAAGGTGTGGATCATATGGCATCAACTTACAAAAGATGTTCGATAATTAAAAAATAAAAACAAAATCCTGTATAATACACTAACTTGTTGGCCCCTCCGCTAACATCGTATGTGGTTGTACTCTCTTAGCTTTCCCTAGTCACTTCTTCAGTGGAAGGCATGAGATAAATGATAATGGTATTGGGTACAAATCTAAGGTCATAGCAGGACCTAGCTATTTCCTAGCTATTTCCCTTATCCTTCACTTCAGTACATTGATTTCACTCTTTGAGTGCAAGTTAGTTAAAAACTTGTAGTCTTGAGAGAGGTGACGGTAATGGAAGAACCCAAGGGTGAGGCTCCAACTTGAATCTTAAAGGAATCATAATGGAGAAAGAACTCAACCATGAACAATCTTGAAACCAACATCACAAAATCCTTTCCTGCATACTGCTTATTAACACTCAGACTTTGGGTCTCTGGTCCATTCGACCATAGCACGTGCTTCAACAACTTCTCACCCTCTCCTATGAATCTATCACCAACAAATTCCTCAGCCCTATCGAATATTTTTGGATCCTTGATTGCAAATGGCTGATACCCAAAAATATAATTCTCCTTCATTTTTTTTTTGAAAAATAGCATATTTTTTTCAGTTTTTCTGTGAAAGTTGCAAGTTGAGATGATTATATCTTGAATTCACTTAAACATGATAAGTAATAGATCTTGTGTGTTGATTCAAGTGAAGTGGCAATGAATTTGATTTCAATGAATTATTTCATAACCATTAGCTGGGGAGGATTTGAGCCATATCTATTCATTTCTAGTGTGTATTCACCTATCTCTGCTTTCACTCTAGAACTTGTCTTAATTCTTTATTGAGACCACATTTACATTTGCATGCATGAAAATGATAAGGCATTCCTTTCTTTTGTAGCTAGATAGCCAACGCCATTAAGTCATGATTTTAATGCAAAATTCTTGGGATTTCCTTGCTACTTTGTGTAATCCCACCTTGATAAAGGAAATTGATGCTAGGAATAATATGGTGTGACAACATACATACTGTTTTTGTGCTTTATAACTTGCTCAAAATGTGGTAGAAGCCTTAGGAGATCATTTGGACAAAGTTGGACACTTAGATGAGGCTAAAATGACTATAATGGTGAGCTATAGCCAAATCTATCAAAATGAACTCCTCTTGGCCTAAAATTTGGCCTACATATAGGTCTTGTCTAGAGCTTTTTGAGAAGTTAATGTGAAAATTATTTGAAGCTCTAGAGAATATTTGGTGAATTTCCAAAGTTGGCAAATTTTCATAGATTTGGTTCTATCACTGTGCAATTGGTCAAAATTTTCATCTCTGTCATTCATGGGGCAAATGGTATCCAATGGCTACAAAATTTGACAAAGAGAAACTAGGCATTCATAGTGACCTATACCAACTAAAAGCATCTCAATTGGAGGTCTATAGATGGAGAACCAATTTTTGAAATTATAGGTTAGTATTAAGGGTGCACTCAGACCTCATTACTGTTCCATTAGTTTTCAAGGTTTAAGGGCTTCTAAATTAGTCTAGAATTATTTTTCCCTCTTGTTAACATCTGTAGCTTTCCAAATTGGTATGGTTTGCTTGAATTGGATTTTGGTGGAATTAGTTAAGAATTTTTGAAGTTTATATCAATAAACAGTATCAGAAACACTGCGTAATCTGACTTATGTCACTTTTCTATTGTCAAACATAGTCCAAATGATGTTATTATGGCTTGGAATTATTTTTAGTATAAATTTAACATTTAGAACTTTCCAAAAACCTATGGGTTGCTTGATTTCGATTTTTTTAGAATTAGTTATAAATTTCCAAAGTTTCTATCAATAAACTAAATTCTGTACCGAAGGCTGAAACATGATTTTTTCTGGTTTTTGGTTCTAAATCCGTGGTTTATGGAATGTTTTGAAATGCTTGTGACTTGTATGGATAAAGTATGAATAAAGAATGATATTGGTAGTTCATGGGGTTCACGAGACATAGAATGAATTTTTAAACCCTAACGTAATGCAAGAAAATACAATATTTGTATTCCTTTGGTTTTTCCTTGAATTCACTTGAGACCAACCTTGGATATGAGGATATGAAGCTTAATAAATTATCGTGTTACACTTAGCCCTCGGGCTGAGAAAAGTTAAGCTTAGCAAGTTTATGATAAAGCCATGGCTAAGAAAGGAATGAGTTTTTATGGTTTATGATGCATTTGATTCATATGAAGTATGGCATTACCTTCTTGCACCACATGCATAGCATACATTCATAATGTTATTATATGTATTGAGTTGGTTGAGATTAGTTACTGAGATTCTCCCAAATCTCACCTCCCATACTCCTACTAATCATTTCAGATTCTCTAAGCTAAGGTCAATACATGTATATGTATGCACATGATGTTTTACATGTTCCATGACACACTTATGATGTATATGATAATGCTACTTCATGTTTAATGATGGAACCATGTGTAAAAAGTATAAGAATACCAATGTATGACTATTTGTGATAATGTATATGTATCATAGTAGAGTTTTAGTTATGGGAAGATATGATGTATGTATGTATTCTTAGGTGTTCAAAGGTCAAAATTTGATCCACTTATTTTGGAATGATATGGAATGGTTAGTGAGTCCATTTAGGATGAAAGAAATGTGCTTAAAGTGAAAGAAACCCAATTGGACACCAAATGGTCCAAACTGGTATCTAAAATGGTTTAAAATTTGCCATAAACAACTCCTATGTTAAAAGTGGCTTTGATGACCTAATTTGCACCTAATATTTGGCATGCATTTAGACCCCTTCTACATTTTTTTTGTCAAGCTAAGAATCATAATTTTTAGAGTTGTACAGAATATTTTACAAATTTTCAAAATTGGACAAAAATTTCATTTTAGTCTTGTACTATTTACACAAAATAGGTTTAGTATGTTGGGGTTTTCAAGGGACAAATGAAGTGTTGACATTATGAGCTTTCCAGAGCCATTGAGTTTGCATAAAAAGGAGTGGTATAGCAGGAGTTATGAATTTTTGAAATTGAGGGTCTGACTATACCCGAATACTATAGTAGTTTTTGATATGCCATGTATTTTGTAGATCAAATGAACTCAAATGATTCTAAAACTTTTGTAGCAACTTTCTATGGCCACTTAGAGCACCTAATTTGGAGTTGTATAATTCAAGATATGCAATTTTAAAGTTTAGGTCTACTACTTGCCTCCATTTTTTACCTATGTTACTGTTCCATTACTTTTGACCAAGCAAGTAAATTCAATTTTGCCTGAAATTTTTATAGCATGTAGTTCATATCATAAACCTTCCATAGATACCTAATTTGCATAATTTGAAGTTGTATAACCCAAGTTATAAATTTCCAAAGTTAGGGCAGATTTTGGCACCTATGATATCATTTTTTATTTTTGGGGATTTAAGGGGTTCCATGAGTTGTGTACTATAATTTGAGTATGAATAAACTCATTTATGATAAAAATGTGTTAAAAAAATTAAAGAATCAAGTTTGGACCTTTATAGCTCAAAATGACCTAATTTCAGTATTAAAAAGCTTATAAATGAATGTGGCACTTACTTGTAACTTTGTGTTCGCTATGAATGAGAAAGTAAAAGCTAGGTATGACAATTATTGTCATACCTGAAAAATGCAATTGCTTGGCACTTAGAAAAGAAAACATTCCTAAAAATTTGATTTTCGAAAACAAAAACCGAATTCAAAGTAGAAGTAGTAGAATCGCCACCAAAATTTTAAATTTTAAATTTTAAAAGGCTAAATTTTAGAAAAACCTTTTTATAAGAAAATGGTTTACAAACCAGATAATAGATTTAGAAGTCAATTGTGAGAAGGAAAGGTGTTTGGCACCTCACAACACTCGTTACTAAGAACTGTTACCCTAAATTAGTTGTGCAAAATTAATATGGCATTTATTATATTTTAATTCTCCTAACAAATCACATGCAAAATGAGAAAGAAAGAACTCAAGGAAAATAAAATTAAAAATAAAATAAGAAGGAAAAAATTAAGGAAATAAAAATTAAAAATAAAAATAAGAAGAAAATAACTTAAGCAAAATGCTTATTTATAAGGATAGACTTAACCTAGGATGAGAACTTAGAACCTACGTACCTTCTGAGAGGAATCAAAGTCTACGTAACTCGAATAAAAAACTGTGTTTATTGGTGTTTGTTTTGTTTTATTCTTTTTTTTTTCTAGTTGGTAAAAACAATAAAACAACTTTAAAGTTGGTTAATATGTTTTAATTCGCAAAAGGCAGAATTAATTTTACTTTCTTCTCTTCTTTTCCTTTTTTTTAATGATTCTAAAGATTTTTATTTTAGATTTTTTTCTTTTGTTTATGATTTTTGTGTTGATTTTTTTTTATTTTACTCTTTTTTTCTAAGTTTTGGTTTTTGATTTCTTTGATGATGATTTTTTTTGTGATTGATTTTTAATTCTTTTGTTTTTATATCTTTTTTTCTAATTTTTTTGTTTTAGTTTTTGTTTTGTTTGGCTTTTTTATGACTTTCATGATTTTTTTAGAACTCTTTTTTTCTTTTTTTCTTTTTTTTTCAAAAGACATACTTTCAAAACAACAATTAATTTTGAATATTTAGAATATTATTTTTAGGTGTTTTAGGGAAGAATTTTTAAGAAAAGAAAAGAGAAAATGTTTTTTTTTAAGATAAGTAACTCTTTGTTGAAAGAGATCTTTTTATTTCTCTTTTTCTTTTTCAAAAATATACCTTATTTCTTCCACGAAACTATCTATACATATATTTAGGAACGTCATTTAGTTTCATAATTTTTTTTTATTTTGTTTTGAATCATATATTTATTTTTTTAGCATATTTTTTCCTTAAATTTTGAAAACAAAATTAATTGAATAAGGCCATTTTTAGGACCCAAAACTTACAAGTAAGTAAAAAAAAAGAAAAAGCCAATAAGCACCAAGGAGACTTTCTTGTCACACATGGTCCTCAGGTTTGTTCCTATGTACCTGAGAGGACAAGAAATCTCACACGGCTAATATGATTAAGTAGAAGAAAATGATTTCTATTTCTTTACCTTTTGGACATTTTCACTCGCTTTTTTTTTTTAAAAAAAATTTCCCTTTATTATGTTCTTATTGCTATATATTATCTAATTTGCCGTTATTATTAACATTATTTTTAACCAAACTAGATGAATGTTCATGCAAGAGAAGTCCAAATAGGCCTTTGGTAATATTGAATCGGCCTAGGTGGCCAACTTGTCATCCTCAATGAGTATTAACACCCAGTGAGACCTTCATCAATAAATCAAACAAGTGCAAGACAGAAATTATAAACGAATAAAGCTCCAAAAAAAAGGGCACATATTATATTCATCTTCAAACAAAACCCATTCACTAATTCATTTCCCTCTTTGGTTGTCCCTTCTTCCATCTTACTCCTACTTTTTCTTTTTTCTTTTTTTAAAAAAGTAAGCCAATAACCTTAACCTAATCTAATCAAAATGCAGGGAAGCAAATTCATATGAAACTTAGGTATGAAGCGATTTTGATGCTGAGATTTTGTACACGCATAGATCTCATATAGAGCTTTTTGTTGGTCTAAGGACAACTTTATTTGGAAGTCTATAGAATTTCTTATGATTTTTCAAAATTCATCTCAGAAGTTGGTTTTGGTCTAGGCATTGTTCACTTTAACAGATTTCATTTTTAAATGTTATCCAAGAAACAAATGAGGTACAATGGTCCTGAAATTTTACATGGAGAAACTAGATATTCATAGTAATCTATAACAACTAGAAGCACTTCATTTGAAGGTTTGTAGAGAGAGAAATGAATGTTTGAAGTTTTACATTAGAACTAGTAACGCCCACCGACCTTGTGTACTGTTTTATTATAATTTAGTTCCTAAACGAGCTTAACATGGTCTAAACTTATTTTTCCCATAAAGATAACATCCATAAATTTCTAGAATGGTATGGTTTACTGGGTTTTAATTTTGCTAGAATTAGTTATGAAGTTTTAAAATTTATATCAGTAACTTATGACAGCAAACCTGGGTAGCCAAACCTTTAGTGTTTTTCTATTTTTAATAGTAGTCCAGTTGGGTTTTCATGGCCTGGAATGATTTTTACCTATAGTTGACATCTAGAGCTTTCGGGGAACCTATCATTTGCTTGATTTTGAGTTTTCTAAAATTAATTATAATTTTCCAAAATTGGTGACAAAAACTTAAATTCTGGACCCAAGGTAAAACTTTATTTTTTTTATGTGTGGCTCTTAAACCAAAATGTATGGAATGTTTTGCAATGTTTATAACTTGTTTTAAATGAAATATGAGTAGGGGATAATATTGGCAAGTCCACAAGGTCCACAAAGCAAAATTTGAATTTTTAAAGTATTACACCGCAAAAATATTCCATTATTTTATTACTTTTCCTATGAAACTTAGGTATGAAGCATGTATGAAGTTTAATGTATGGGAAAGTGGGGCTAAAATAATATGGTGTGACACTTATCATATGATATTAAATTATAAATGAATAAATCTTAAATATGCAATATTTTTAAAATTAGACAAGTCATTAAAGTGATAAAAGTACTAATTCAGAATTCACTAGTCTAGTAATGGTTAGATTATGATTGATTTGATAATAATTAAATATATTTTCTTAATTTTATATACGAAAAATATAATATAACAAATAAAAATTAACAAATTTTGAATATTTAATTACTAGTTGCATTGTTTTAAAAATGTTTAAGAAGTTATTTTTAATTAAAAAATAAAAATTACTCATGATTAAAATTTAAGAATATTTAATATTAAATTTTTTATATTTCCAAATTACATTAAAATTCCACTATCATGAAAAATAGAGAATAAAAATAATAAAATAGCATAAAAATAATAAATTAGAAAAAGTAATTTATGAAATGAAAAAAAAATTCAACCAAGTCAAAAATATAGTCATAATTATGAATAATATATATGTATGTATGTGTATGTATGTATGTATGTATTATTTAGGTTGTATTTATATATTATATATATGATATATATAATTTTTTGTAATATTATTTCATTCAAAAGTCTATATATAGTAAATAATGCATAATATTGTGTTTAGCTTTTTAAAAAATAAATCACAAAAAAATTCATATTTTCTTTTATTATTATTGCTATTATTATTTTTATGCAATTTCATGTGTTTTTAATTTTGGAAAATTAATTTTATGTATTCTTTGAGTTATTTTTATTTTTATTTTGAAAAATTAATTAAACCTATGTGTAAATACTTCTTTGTCAACATTACACCAAATTTTGATGAATAGAATTTTTGAATTATTCCATTTAGCTAATTTAGGGGGAAAATGCTTTCATTTCATAAACAAGTGTTATTATAAATATCTTTTTTAAGAATATGTCATTTTACTAATTTTAGTTTTTATTTTGAAATAGTATTTTTTTAAAATAAAATTATTTCAATTATCTCATAAGATATTTTTTTAATATTTAATTAATGATTAAATAATTCCTAAAATTGGATAAAAAATCATTAAAAAATTTACATTAAATATTATATAAATGAAAATAAAGTCTATATAACAAATATATTCTTTGAGATTATTTAAATTAAATTAATATCAATTTTTATAAGATAATTATTAAGTATTTTAATAGATTCATACAATATGTATTAAAATGTTAACAATGATCTATTTTGCGTATCTCATAAGAGGAGAGCCATAATCTTTTTTATTATAAAGAAGAATAGAGATTGGAGAGGTGAGAGAAAAGATAAAATTTGGCATCAAATTAGGAATTTTTTTATAAAATTGTTTTTAAAAATGATATATATCTATATAATTATAAAAGACTTTATCATTTAATATTAGACTAATTATTGAACTGGTAAAAATATTAGTTCAAGGTTCATTGGTCTCACCATAGTTGAACTATAATTGAACTGGTAATAATTAAATATATTTTTTTAATTTTATATACAAGAAATCTACTATTACAAATAAGTATTAATAAATTTTAAATATTTAATTATTAATTGCATGCTATTTAAAATGCTTAAGAAGCTATTTTTTAATTGAAATATGAAAATTAACAATAATTAAAATTTAAGAGTATTTAATATTATGTTTCTAATGTTTTAAATTACATTAAGAACCCACTATCATGAAAAATACAAAACCAACAAAAAAAAATGTAAAGGGTTTAGAAATAAAAAAAATTAGAAAAAGTAACTTATGAAATAAAAAAATTTAACTAAGTTAGAAATATGGTTATAATTATAAATTTTATGTATTATATATTTTTTTGTTATATTATTTTATTTAAAAGTTAATATATATTAAATAATGCGTAATATGATTGTAATAACCTTATGGTTCAATTAACTGAAGTGTTAATAATTTGTTTCAAAAACTTTGGTTTGAGTCTCAATGATGCCATCGTTGCACAAAAGTTTTGCTTAGAAAACTTTTGTTTAAAAAAGAAAATCACACTTTTAATGGTGATGCCTATTGTTACTAAATGTCTCTTTTAGTGACAACCTATGTGACGACTATAACTTCTAATCATTGTAATTAAGGTAAAAATACGTTATTAATAACTATAAATCAGGGTTACAAGACATTAAGACTAATTACATTCAGAAAATACAGGGAAATTTGAACCTTAATATTATTAGAGTCATCAACCAAATAATTACAAGCATTCATGTACACAAGGGAAACAAACGCTTATTTATAGGCCTTTAGTTCTATTACCCATTAATTCTAACTCTGAAGAATCTTCTACCAATGTTTCTAAGTCATCCGTTGAGGTTACCATATGAAAAACTAAGATTTTTAGGTTAGAATGAGAGTTTGGAACCGTTAGCCGCGGTTAAATATCCTTGCGCTGCTGTCAATTACTCTCGGGTTGACTCTTCATCTTCTCAGGTTTCACCGCAGCTAACCTATATGGCATTGCGATAAGGAAGCCTCCTAGAACCTACCTCGTTCACCTCTCGCTATTGGCCGCAGCAATTCCCCCTTTCGCTGTGGCTAATTCCTCTCTGGAATGCCTAACAAATTCTCACAAAAGTTTGTTGCGACCAATTCCCATTTAGTCATGGCGAATTACCCTCTGGACGACTCAGTTTTGCCTCTCACATTTCATCACGGCTAATTCCACTTCTCACCACGACGAATTGCTTTCTGGTACTCTCCCTGGGTAACTCGCCTCTATTGGCTGCAGCTAATAATATGTTGGTCGCGACAAAATGCCTTCTGATCTTACAACTCTTAAAATCTTGTCTCATACTCTCCACTCTCCTTCCAATGACACCCTAAGGCCACTCTACTTTAATTGTGGGGCTCCAATAGCTTTCATTAGCCTAATTTACCTAGCTAATCTATCATTACTAGTTCAAGACTTAAGAGTCAATTTCTACTCCTCCAACTACCCTATATCAACAAGTTCATAGATTAATAACAATAGAATTTCATAAGCTTCTAGCAATTATCATTCAAATATACATTCCATTAAAGATTCCATACATCACTGATTCAAATCAACAATCTAATATATCCCATGATGACATTTCCAATAGTAAACCACATCATGAATTTAACAAAGTTAATACATCAAATACTATAAGTTTATACATCCAATATCAAGTTATAATGAGACTTAACTCCTTAATAGATACATTCCAACTAATCAAAATATAAAGGCCTACACTTGGCAATATGATTACATGATGATGCTATATAAACGAATAACAAAATTGCATCTACTCTACTCATATTAGCCTAAGTGTAGCTTCCTCCACACATGGTTAGAGCTCATGGATTCTTATCTACTTGCTTCCCCTTACCCTTACCCGAAGGGCCTTCACCTGAAAGTATAATCCCATGAAACAGGGTGAAATGCAAATCTTAGTAACCAAGGCAAATTCCATTCATATATTCTAGTTTAATCTACATATATGCATGATTTCATATAAGTATCAGAAAACATACCAGTTACATCAGTAAATGAACAATTAGGCTATCTATAATTACTATCCCATACTAACAATTACAATTCCACATGTTAAAGGCCAATAACACCGGGAGAAGCCCGTCCATGGCACCTACTCCCCATTGAGCTCAACCAGGGCTCAGTGTATCTAGGGTTTGATCATAACCTGGTGCTCGATCGAAGCACATGCATGGGTGGCAGCTGCACCACAGCTCCACTATGGACTCACAAGGTCCAATCATATATAACAGATAGCCAATCAATTCATTTAGCATTCAAAATTATAATCATGCAGCAAATACAAAATTAAATAGACATATGCTTGGAATTAGCATAAACCACAGTTACCTCACTCTATAGACAATTGAAAAGCCACTAGCAGTGCCAAAATCTCCCTATAACCATAACATTAGAAGATTACTACTCTAAATCATAATGTACAGTAGCAAAAAGTACCCAAGAAATTAAAATACTAATGGCTACTCAGAAGACACTTACCCAGCCACTACAAATCCCCAAATTCAAATTGAATGTGTCTTCTATCAGAAACTTCAATATATCACCCTAGTTCTTAAGCAAATTTGTACATAATTAATACCCATACTACAAATCAACCATGGGAGTCTTAAACCAATAGATAATACATTAGAATGGAGAGTATACACTTACCCAATATCCCTCCTAGCCTCTACCTCCGAAAATCTTCTAAGAAAATATCCAACAACCACATTTCAGAATTTGGGTATGGTGAAAATGCTCTAAATGAAAAACTAATTAGGCTAAAATGGAGAGAAAGAGGAGGGGATTAAGTTATATAACAAGTACTTTGACTGATTTTGAGCTTAGAAGTGAGAAATGGTGGATTTCTTGCCCTAAACCCTAACCTCCCTCCAAACCTCTGAAAATGAGTTGCGTGTTTTGTGTTTCTACAGAATGGGGGTAGATAAGTTAGTTTTTAGGGTTTTAAGTTGAGTCTAATATGAGTTATGGGCAGACCCAAAGGTCCAATATCAAGTGGGTTTTAGATTTAAGCCTTGTTAGGCCAGCTTTAATGTGTTGGGCTACAGTAATTTAATTGGGCCAAACTAAGTTTGAAGAACTCAATTGATTTGGGTCTGCACAAGGGTTATTAGGCCATTTATAAGAGATTGTGCAAGTTGGGTCTTGGGTCTCTAATTCATTAAATCAGATTGGGCCCTCTATTAATTCCTAACCTTGGCTTACTTAATTTAATTTGGGTCTAGATGGGGTTTCTAACTCAATTAAATCTCAAACTCATATTAATAATTTATCTCTCTAAAATTTGCATTCACTTAATTTGCCCAATTATCCCATATTAATTATTCTTAATTAACCCAAATCCATGATTAACACCTTAATTAATTTTTGGGGTGTTACAACCTAAGTTGCCACTAATGGTCTTTTCATGCTTTTAATGGCTACCACTTTTAGTCACCACTAATGGTTTTTGCACCAAAAATTTTGTTTTTAGCAAAAAATCTTCATGGTTTTAGTGGCAACCCTTGTTACTGCTAAATGTCTCTTTTATTGGCTACCACTCTTAGTTGCCATTAATGGTTTTTACTCTAAAGTTTTTGTTCTTGACAAAATTTTTTCACATTTTTGGTGGTGACCCTTGTTGCCATAAAAAATTTCTTTTAGTGGCAACCCCACTTGATCGGCACTAACACTCTTCACCCTAAAATTTTTATTCTCGATAAAAATTTTCATGCTTCTAATGGTGACCCTTGTTACTACTAAAAGTCTCTTTCAGTGACAATGCTTCTTGGTCCCCATGAATGTTCTTCACTACAAAAGGCAAAAAATTTTCATGCTTTAAAAAGTATCTTTAATTGTAAGTTGTTATTGAGCCGCCACTAAAAGTTTATTTTTAGTGTCAATTTGTTTATCACTACAATGACAACTTTTAATGACAACTTTATTTTGTTGCCACTAAAAATATACTTTTAGCGATGACTTTTTTAAGTCATCATTAAAAATCTTTTTTTTTTTGTAATGCAAGCCCACATCCAACATGGGCCTTAAACCTGACTAGAGCAATATGATCATGTAAATTAAAGGAAATTAACTATGAAGAGTCAACATTGCATGAGGATTAATTATGAATGAATGTTCATATTTCTAAATTCTTGATGTTAATTTTGGGTGTGTTTCTATGAAGCATTTAATTTTAGTTGTTTCCAAGTAGTATCTAACGTCTTTAGTAGAAAAAATAGAGAAGCAGATGGGATGCTATTTTCTAGTCCAATTTTCAATAATAGCATTATTTTGAAGTCTAATTATGAGTAATTAGCTTTGAATTTATGCAGAAGACTTTCTTATGCCAAGAAGGTTGTTCTTGTTATAACACTTTATTATTAATGGAAAAGTATCTTTTGGTGTTATGACAATTGGTTAAGCCATTTAAATACAAATTTCTTTTCTAAGTTTTCTAAACTTGGTGGCAAAATTATCTCATTTTCTTATCACTTTCCCTTCCTTTTTCTAGAGTGTGGTAAATCAACCTAGTGTTTATAACACCATACTCTTCCAACTCTTTTTATACATCTATAAGCGTCGTGCTTGTTTGGCTCCATTAAATGTTCAAGGAAAAATTCAATAAAAACAATGGATTATTTGACGTTGCATAGCATTTTAAAATTCCTTTTTGTAACATCCGGTTCTCTGTAAATGAGAAAAAACGTGAGAAACATAATGTATGATTTCTCCATAAATGAACGAAACTCACCGGATACAAAAGGAAGTCCCCCGAAATGAATTAGTTAAGGTTCTAAAAAATTTGGGAAGCATTCTAGACTCCTAAAAATGAGAATCCTAAGCTCAAACGGAAAGAAAAATGGAGCTAGAATGAAGAAACAATTTCTTATGGAAAACTTACAAAATGTAATGGCATTTTTGTAATTTTTAGCAAATTTTGAAATTCACGTAGGAGGGCTTTTTAAATGAAAATTTTGAGTTCCCTAGGATTCTTAGAGGCCCTGAAAACCATGGGAAGGCCCGGGACAGCTAAACCCCCTCTGGTGGATGTTTTTCAATGTCAGTGCACTCGAACTTTGATAGATTCGTTTAGAAAGGTTTTAGCTCTGATTTGAGTGATTCCAAAGGCATTTTACTAAATTGGGAACCCAAATTTTATAATAGAAAAGATGATTTAAAAAAAGGAGCTAAAACGAATTAGAAATGAAAATACCAAGAACAAAGGGCAAAATGGAAATTTTTGAAAAGTTCTTCTTCCTTATATATATAAGTGGCGCCCCACTCTCACCCTTATGTAGCCTCATATGTTTCTACCCTAAACCAAAGAAAGAAGCCCTAGGATGAGGCACACAAGAGGAAGAAGAAGAGGAGGAGAAATTCAAGCTTTAAGGTATGATTTCTTGGTAGTTTTTCATGCTTTCTTCCATCTAAACCTCCTCTCCTCCATTCTCTTATATTTTCTTTGATTAAAATGAAGTTTACAAATCTGTTTTAAGGGATAAACTTAAGAGAAATTTCGGATTTAAAGAGAATAGCTTAGAGAAAGCAAGATTCAAGTGAGAAAAAGCAAGAAAATAAGGTAATTTCTCCTCCTATGGTTACTACCTTTGGTTCCCCTCCTTCTCCATTTCACCTAACCTAAGAAACCCTAGGAGGATTTAATTTTTAAGTAGAACCAAGGGTGATTCTAAGGAAAAAGGGTGTGGAGGTTAAGAATATGCAAGGGAAATTAACAAAAAGCTATTAGATTTTAAAATGCAATTTCTAGGGTTTCAATTGTACCTTGTAAAATCTGATTTTGTACAATAATTCCTAGGCCTAAATAAGAGTTTAAATGAGTTCCTAGGATCCCTAGAAGTCTCCCCACGTGCTTCCTCCTTTAAGAAAATCAAGCAAAGTCCAAGGAGGCCAAAATCATACATTGTCTCAGCCTAAGGGAGATAGCATAGCTAGGGAGAGTTTTAAATTTTTCTAAGCTTAATTTTGAGTCATATATCATGAATGAATATAAGAGGAAGCCTTGGGAAAAATTTAGAAACCATAGAAAGTGAGATGGTGCCTTATGTTCCATAAATGACCTAAAGAAGCAACATGTAGTTAGGCTCTTAATTTTAATTGTGTGATGACTCCAAGAGGCTTAAAAGAAGTCAAGAATCATATTTGAAAGGAAAGAATAGATCGTAGAATTTATTTGAGTGGTGTTGCTTTATTAGGTGTATTTTATAGAATCATAATGAGGTTTATAGGTCAAGGTAATGTCTAAGCAAACTGTATGCCCTTAGAATTGAATTCATAAACCTAATTAGCTTCCATGAATTGTTTTTAGGCCAAGAGAAATCATCCCCACACTTTTCTCTGTGTGTGGCCAAAAAAGGGAGCTTGGATTCAAGAGAAAAAGTGTGTAATTACATCAAAGGTAGCTTTCTCCACCTTCTCTCATGCATGGTTGCTTGCTTCACTTGTCTTTGAATATGTGTATGTGTATTTCAAGCTATGAAAAATGTTCTAGCATGAGCTCTTACTCTATGGTACCATAATGATATATTATGTTTATAAATTATGTTTATGATATTTGTTTTGGTTTGTTTGAGCATGGTGAGGCCAAGAACCCTTAGCCATGGTGAGGATGAGCCAAGAACCCTTAAGATTGGTTAAGACAAAGTAAAAAGTCTCCTAAAAGTGAGGTTGACTCCCAAGAGTATGGTTGAGTCCAAGAACTTCTTAAAGGATGGGTGAGGCAAGTCCAAAATCCACAAGTAAATGGGTGAGGCCAATCCACTTGCTTGGCAAGCCTTTGCGTGCTATGTATGACTTGCACAAATGTTGAAAATGCTTCTTGAATGTTTGCATATGTAAATATGTCCATGCATATATTTGTAAGACTTGTTTGCATGCTTTATGTATGATTGAATGAGAGATAAGCTATTGAGATACTTTGAATCTCATCCCTTCCTCTCCAATGATCTAACATGCAAGGTGGACCAAGTGAACAAGGTAATGGAAGCCAACCACCTTGAAGATGAGAGTATGACATCCAAGAATATGAATTTTGCTACTTTAAGGCCATACAAATGGCAAAAGATGTAACCAATGGATGTATGTATTATGATGTTATGAACGCATGTATTTATGATAATATATCATGTATAAATGGGAGAATATGTTATGTGACCATTAGATTGTGATTTGAACATGTTTTGGCAAATGAGCTCCTTGGATGACATTATGGAATTGTGCTTAAGTGTGAGTGAAATAGTCAAAATGAGATGCATAAGGTTTGGGACCATTTGGGTAGCTCAAATAAGTCCTATTTATGCTTTTAGACTTGCCCAAGAGGTGCTAAACCCCAAGGAAAGCCATTTGGATATTTTGGTATCTTATATGGAGCCAAAATTGACCATAATAGAACCCTATATCACTTTTTGTCCAAATGAACTCTTCTTGATCAAAAATTTGGCATGCATTTAGAGCTTATTGAGAGTCTTTTGGGAAGATAAAGAACATAATTTTCAGAGGTCTAGAGAATATTTGATAAATTTTTAAAGTTAAAAATTTTTTTAATTTTGGTCATGTCACTATTCATACTAGTCTAAAAATGAAATCTATCACACAGGGCTCAAATGATGTTCAATTGCCATGAAATTTTATAGAAAGAAATTATATATTCCCAGTGACTTGTTCCAACTAGAAACATCTCATTTGGATGTCTAAAGAGGGAGATATGAATTTTTTAAAAATCTGTCCAATATCAAGAACTCTAGCTGACCTTAGTTATTATTTGATTAAGTTTTGAGTTTTGGATGTGCCTGAAGCTGTCTAGAGTTATTTTTCTCCTCTATCTAACATCCACATCTTTGTAGATTGGTATCATTTACATAGACTAGACTTTTGTGGAATTAATTAGACATTTTTGAATTTTTCTACAGAATTCTGTGACAATACTAGTGGACAGCCTGACCTTTGGACCTTTTTAGATGTCAAACATCCTTTTTGTTGGATGTTATGGTCTGGATATTATTTTTAACATAAATTAGACATGTGTGGCTTTCCATAATGGCTAAGAATTCATGATTTTGAGTTTTTTAGAATTAGTTATGATTTTTCAAAGTTTGTGACAAAAATGTGAAAAATCTGGTCGAAAATTTATGTATGTATTTCATGCTTCCCTTTGAGTTTCACGAGATGTAGGCCACTTTTAACGATGTAAATGAGTTGTATTCATGTATTTAAAAATGAGAATATGATGTATGAGCTCACATGGTCCACGTAACACCGAATAGAATTTTCATACGCGACATAATGCTAAAATATTTATTATTTTATACTATTTTCTTTGCTTTTCCTTGAGTTACATGATGTGAAGCATGAGAATAGCATGAGAAAAGCTAGGAAGTTATGGTGTTACATTTATTAGCATCAAATCAAAGTTCCAGGCTCTCTCAGATTGGATCTAGCTTGGGGATGTAGCAATAGAGCTATGTAAAGGCTTAAATGGATAGGTAAGGTCTTATATGAGACATGTTGGGTATATAAGCATAGTTTGTGGCTTTATTCGTGATAAGTAAGTTGTAGAATGGTCTTAGAGTAGCTAGTGGACACCAAAAAAGAGTGGCCTCTAGAGTAGCTTGAACAAGGCTAAGCTTAAGCAAAGTTGAGGGATCCAATGGCTAGAGCTTGATGAGATGTGATAGCTCGTCGAGATCAGTGGCAAGCCCTAGATATAAATGATGAGAAAGGATCTCGTTGATATGAAGAGACTTGCTAGAGAGAATATGTGAGGCCTAATTCCCCTGGTAGCCATACTTAAGCCATTCCTAACTGTCTCACATAATGCAGAGACGAGTAGTGATGCAGCGCAGTATGAGATGAGACTGCGGCTACACATGACCAGTTTAGAGGGGAATGAGAAAGAGAGTTACCCCTTAGCCACAACACCCAAATGTCTAGATAAGTATTAGAGCCTGAAAGGTTAATTCCCTCAGGCCAGAGGTCAAGTTACAAGCTACACCCTAGAGCCCGACAGCCCTGAGATAACAAGTAGTTATGTATGAATAAAGCGAGAGGTAGAACCCTCTAACTTGATGACGGGTTAGGCATAGAGGCAATGAAGCTTGGGTTGGTAGCTAAAGATAAAAATCCAATTCCTAAAAAGCAAGTCAATCAGAGGATGTTAGCCGTGGCCAATTCATTGCTTAGCTGTAGCTAATACTTAGATAGAAAAACTAGGGTGAACCCGAGGCTGATTAGCCGCGACAAATGATGTGCTAGCTGCGACGAATGGCAGTATGAATGGCTTGTTGGTTATATTCAAGCCAACTTAAGGAATGAACTGATAAGGGGTCAGATGATCCATAGGAAGCGGGAACCCCTAGTATAAGTAGAGAAAAGGTTAGTGAGTAGTTACGAAAGATTAGTAAGAAATTTATGGGCCTAGCAAATGAGACTGAGAAAAGAGCTCAGCATAGAGAAAGTTAGACTTAGAGATAGTATGGTTGTTGAGATCCGCCTTTAAGGCGTTAACTCTAACCTTGGGTGCTACCTTGTGAGACACTGAATAATAGAATATTAGTGTAACCTCGAAATAATGTAAGATAAGACTACCAGCAGTGACACACATAGCGAGTGGCCTAGAAAGGTGTACCTCATAGGTAACACCTAGAGGTAAGTATGAGTAGCCCAATAACAGAGGCTTAAAAAAAATAAGAATAGTCAGTAAGCTATAGGTCCGATGAGATGGCTAGCCTAGGCTGAGCATGAGCTAAAGTCTGAGGGAGATGACTAGTAGCATCATTACAGGTGAGATATGTGAATGAAAAGCTTAGTGAAAGTTCTCCTTGGATCGAGAAAAAAAAAGATGAGACATCCTCATATCAGGGAAACCACCCAATAGTGCTTAGTAAATTCCCTTAGATAGACCCCCTGAGTCATAAAGTATAGTGATAAAGGAAGCGAGGAAGAGCTGAGAAACTAGTTATAAAAAAGATACCCTTGCTTTAGTAATGATCAAATGAGTATACTAAGCTCAGAAAAGTGAATAGATAGAGGTCCAATAGTTAGTTAGATGAGCTCCCTAATATGAGAATGATATGGGGTTAAGGCACGTGAGTGATTAAAGCACCCAGTAGAGCATAAACTTCAGTGAGGTAGAATCCAGACATTGAAAGTACGTGTCCTAGATTAGGCTAGTAGAACCCTAAAAATAGTATACTGTGCTCCTGAGGATGAAACTGAACAAAGAGAAAGCCCAGCTCTGATTTGAATCTAGAAATAAGTTGAAACAGATAGTTAGTGCCTTAGTACCCTCAAGAAAGCTAGAGGGAGCTAGAGACAGCCTAAGAAGGCAAGCCTCATTTTATGTAGAAAAGGAGTGTAACCTGAGAGCACCATAGAATAAAATTCCTAAGATTATATAAAATAGAATCCTTCTTATCAAGGGATGGTCTAGCTAAGAGCAGAGTAAGAGTATGAGTGAAAAGTAGACTCCCTTAATGTTACAGAAAGTGAATAAGTGGAGGAACCCTGGGAAAATGTAGGTACTCTTGAGCGTAAAGAAACTTGAACTGGCAACAGAAATAACAAGTAGTAGAACATCCTTTTACTTAAGTAAGAGGATAAGAAATGTAGAAAGAGAAGATATGACAGTGTTCAAGCTGAGGGTATATTAGATTGAGAATAGATATTCAGTTAATATGCTTGAGTACTTAAGAAAGCATATTTGTCTTTGGCATAGATGTCCTTCTAACATGATAGCGCCCGAAGTAAAAATAGTAGGCAATACAGAGAGATCTCAGGATGAAATAAAGGAAGAATCCTATTTTCCCTGAGCACTCTATGAGAATAGGGTAGATAGAGAAAAGTAAGAGAGGGATACTTTAGATTATTGGAAAACTTGCAATATACAAGCGATAGTGACTTTGAGCTCAGACACGAAGCACCCGTGTATTAGTGTTTGATGTTATAGTTTGCTTGCAACAATAATTACATGATATTAGGCATGATCAACTTAATAGTAATGTGACTTGAGTGCATAGCAAATGATGACATCAATTACCAAAGTGTCCCGATAATAGAAAGATATTCTAGTTAATGAAAGAATAAGATAAGTTAGATATGAAAGGTAAAAGGATTCTAGTAATATCAAAATGATGAGAAAAAGCATGCAGAAAGGAATCCCCAGTAGAGAATGTTCAGATTTAGATAGCATGAATTCAGTATGTATAGCCTGAGTCCCTTATAGTATATGTAAACGAAATGAGAAGAGACCAGAACATAGCCTCTCTCCTACCATAAATGTTAACCACACTTAGAGTGTCAGATGCCCTAGTGCCAAGGCACTTAAAAATAGAACGTGGGTATAGTTAAAAACTACAGGATATGAGAGGAAGGTTAGAATGAGTACACATAAAGTAAGGAAAGAAAGCCCAAGCAAAAAGGGGGCTGAAGTGGGAATCTGAGGATCTTATGATGAACGATGAGTAAAAATTAAAATGCTCCCTAGTATTAGTGTGACAGGATCCTATAAAATCAAATGATATAGAACCCACTTCACACGAAAAGCACGATATACTTCTGAGTTTAGCCTTAGCTATTATGAGCAATGGTAACCAGACTTAGTGAGTATATACTTTACTATCAGATATAGTGATCTTAGGTTTTGACGTCTCTCAGAGATGGATCGCAGTAGATCCTAGCATAGCTTAGTGGGTCACAATAGACCCTAGCAGGGCTCTGAGAAGTTACAGTAGACCCAGGGGTCACAGTAAATCCCACAGAGTTACAGAAAGCCTTAGTTATAATATGATAATTCTCTGGTGAGATGATGGCCTGAGATAGTTTTACAGAGCAGTTAGTCTCAAAGACTAGTACAGTTTCAGTTAGCTTTCATCTCAAAGACTAGAGACCTCCTGAGTTTAGTAGATCATTGCCATAAAGATATGAAGGCTTTACTTAGATAGTTAGACCATTGACTAGCTCTCTTTAGAGATGAGCATAGTGTATGGGATGAAGAAAGCAAGAAATTAACTTTCCAAAATTAGAGCCAGATGAACTACTACCTAGCATAGAAATGTCATGCTAATGAGCCAGTTTAAATCATAACTCATGTAATTATCAAACAACTAATACATACAAGCATCTTAACTTAAACATATCCAAATACATGCAAGAAAGGAAAAGTGAGCTACCTTATAAAGTTTAGAAGCTTTGATCCACCACTAACCCATTTGCTTCTTTCTTTTTCTCTAAGTTCTTCTTGGGTTGGCACACACACAATGGTGAAATTGCACTAGCTTAGCCTAATTACATCAATTTAAGAGCAAGGCAACTTATTAGAACTCATTCTAACTCATTCCATTATTACTTAGGCCTATTAGAACTTAAAATACAAACTTAAGTTATTTTAAACACCTTAAGAGATGAATTTCATAATTCAACTTCTAGGCTTTTACATGAGTTATATGACTCCAATGAAACACATTAAGGGCATCATATACAATTCTTAATATGTTTAGCATTAAGTCACTTCATTTATTCCCTTATGAATCCTAAATTCATTCCAATAGTTACATTAGTATTCATATTTCATATATAAACCATTTAAAGCCTTAGAATCCATGAAATCTATAATAACCCTAAGTCCTAATCAAGCTAATCAAGTATAATTGCATTCTTAATCCTTAGTACTTGAGGTCTATAGTAGATAATATTTTAGTAACTGCTAAAAATATGAGGAAATTTAAACCTTTAGATTATTAATAATAATCATCAAGATACACATGAGGGTTAGGGTTCATAAGGAATTAAAATCTCCATTTAACAGCTTTATCTCACCCAATGATAATTTCAAAAAGTGTCAAACTCATATATTATGGTTTACAAATCATTAACTACCATTAACATGATAGAAACTAGAACTTAATGGCTAAAATAGGGGTTTTAAATCTTAAGTCATGACTTGGAAGGGTTTAGTCATGGCCAAGATAGTCTTTAAAACCTTTAAAAGCTTTAATAGACACCTACACCGCAACGTAAATGCTTCTCACTATGACTTAACTCAAATCTAGAACTAAAATCTCTCAAAAACCCAATCTTCACCATAACTTAAATTATCCATGCCACAATGAGGTGCTCCTTGAGCCTTGCTACTTACAAAATCAAAGACATTTAAAAAACTTAATTTCATGACTTTTCTTGAAGTTCCTTATAGCATCTACCTTTTCCTTTTCTTTGAATGAACTATTAGTTTACTAAAGCCCTCTATTTCTTTTAATTGTTCATTCCATTCTGAAACCGCCTTTGGGAATGAAGAGGTTGTATTTGCTATCTTACTACTAGTTAATCATGACACACCTTGTTTATTTACACCCCCTTTCCATAGCCAATCCATCATAAAAGCAAGTTTAATCTTGTCTTCCAAAAATACATAAAGTTTTATTCAATTCACTTAAGAATCTTGCAATAATTTTCTTTTGAGGCTATTATAACTCACACATGATTAATGTCTTAAACTCCTTTATGTAATCTTCAACACACATCCCTCCTTATTTAAGGCTTTGCATTTGTATTTACAGCTCTTGCTTATAGCATCTAAGGATAAATGATTTTTGCACGAGTCTTATCATAAGCCTTCAACTCCTAATCTCTTCTTCTCCATCTCTCCACTGCTATGCTGACAAGTTTTTTCCACCATAAATTAGTATAATTAGTGAATTCTAGGGAAACAAGTTTGCATTTATTAGCTCCAAACAATCTTGGCACTAAACACCTTTTCTACTTGTTGTACTCACTTTAAATACTCTTTTGGTGAGCTAGTACCTTTGAATAGAGGTATCTTAATCTTAATGTGATTCCCTAATTCTCGCTAATGCCTTTTTTACCTTGGTTGTTCATCTTCATCTTCCATATTTTCCTCATGATAGAACTCGAAATGCTTGACGATCAAGTTATTGTGAGGGTTGCTACATAATTGATCTCTCAACAAGTTGAGATAAACAATATATTTGCTCTCTCATTTCTATATTGTTTTGTTAGAGTCACACAATTTGAGCTTGCTACAAATAAAGACCCCTTAGAACATTTGGAGTGTTGTTTTTTGCAATGATTATTTCTAATTTTTTGTTTTTCTCTCTTTCTCTCTCATAACTTTCACTCTCTAATTTACTTTCCTCATGTATTTCTCTCTCTAACCAAAGTTCTGATACCAAAATGATGTGCTTTAAGGCTAATTTAAGTTGAAACAATCTTAAAACACAAATTAAAATAAAGACAAGAAGAACCAATACATGTAAGATAAGTTTGCATGCCACACTCAAGAACACTATAACATCTAGTTTTCGTAATAACACTGAAATGAGTAAGTTTTCAAAGCAAGTTTCCTAAGATAAGTTATTTAAGACCAATAAAAATTAGAATAAAATTTTAAAAATAGAAAATGAGGATCCAAGGTCTAAGATACCTGAAAACCTGAGTCAAACGAGCTAGGAAATTTATGAAAGAAAGTTGGGGCATTTTCATAATTTTTGGACATTTTGGAAAACTCACAAGAGGGCTTTTTAAACGAAAAAATTGAGCTTTTTTTGGGTTCTCAGAGGCCCTAAAAACTATAGGAATCTGTAGAACAATTAAAACCCATCCGGTGAGCGATTTTGGCAAAGAGTTGACTAAAACTTTGACCGAACAATTAAGAAAGATTTTAAATCCAACTTGAGTGGTTCCAAAGGCATTTTATAAGTTAGAAAACCTATATTTTATGATGGAAAATATAGTTTTCAAAAAGGAGTTGAAATGATCCCAATTGGAGAAAACTAAGAATAAGGACTAAATTGTAAAAAAGAAAAGTGATAAAAAAGTGACTTTTGGACTTCTTAAAAACATCCAACTCCTCCCTCATTTTGACCAACTTTGGCTAGCTAAAAAAAAAAATTCTCAAGGCTTTTGAAGTGGCATACCAAGGAGGAGAAAGGAGAGCAAGAAACCAAGAAAAGGTAAGGAAATTGATGAAATTTCATGGCTTCTCCTTTAGCAACTTGATTCTCCTCCTTCCCACCTTTCTTCTCATGGTTTTAATAAGGTGTTTGGTGCTATTTTGGGTCTAATTCAAAGGAGGAAGAGTGGAATTTCAAGAAGAGGAGTTCATCACTTCAAAGAGCCTTGAAACAAGGTATAAACCAAGGTAAACATCCATGCTTTCATGCTTCTTCTTCCTTGTTTCCTTTTGGGTGAATTTTGGCCTCTTATAAAACAGCCAAGAGGGAGTTGTTTTTCAGTAAAACCAAGGGTAAATCTTAGGAATTAGAGTGTGGGAAACATGTATATGCAAAGAGAACCATATATTAGCCATTGATTTTCAAGAAGGAAAAGTTAGGGATTCTTGAACACAACTAAAAATCTAATTTTATCCAAGAGTTTCCAAGCCTAAGTAAGTGTTTGTATGAGCTCTTAGGATCCCTAGGAAGCTCTCGGCATGCACCTCCCATCCAAGAAGCAAAGAAAACTCCATGGGCTTCTTCCTTGAAGGGTGTCTCGGCCTAAGCTAGAAGAAGCACTAAGGGAGTGTTTTGATTTCTTCCAAGTTTAGTTTTGCATCATATATGATGAGAAAGTATGAGAGGAAGAATTGAAAAAATTTTAGGAAGCCTAGTGATAATTGCTAATTTTCATATACTTTATTCCCTTTAATTTTGGCACTTTAACAATTGAATATGGCTTATTGCATTTTATTAGATGATAATTGAATTTAATGGCCATTTTCTACACTTTAAGAATTAAATTGCAAAATGATTTATTTTAATGTATAAATGTCTTTAAATGATTTTTTGAATTTTCCTATTGAATTGTTCTTACTATTTGTGCAGATTTTTTGTTGGGCAATTGGAGTTTTGAATGATAAATTGATTTGAAGAAGAGAAGAGTTATTGTGCAAGACAAGGCTTTGATTTTGGAGACTTGAACAGAGGAGGGAGGATGAGGTTGCACATTCAATTGAGGCCCACTAACTCACATGTCACTCACGATTCCCTCCATCTCCATTCACATACATAGATGTTTACGTGGGAATGATTGGAAAAAAAAGAGAGGAAGAAACATACGTGGAGATAAGTGCAAAACTGAATGAAAAGAACCATGTCCAGCTCAGCCGTGGGTTCAATGCATAGCAAAAACAGAGGGAAGCTATAGGCATGAGGAAGGCTCTGCATGTAGAAGGAAATAAAATAAACAAATACGTGGGTGGCAGCATGTGATTCATTAAGGTGCATAACTTTCTCTTGTGTCTTGCAAGCAGCTATAGGAAATAAAGACATGGCAAGAGTAGAACGTGGGCTCGAGTTAATGCATTCACACTCATGACTAGCCACATCTTCACGATGCTCTGTTCTAGTGAGTAGAGAGTTTCACGTGGGAATGATTTAAGAAGCAATGGGTTCAAGAGGCAACACACAAAAGCAGCCAATGTGGAGAGGAAGCACGAGTCTAGCTGGCTATGTGAAAGAGGAGCTTGGTTCTGACGTGAAGAAGCTAGAAGCAACCACATGAAAATTACGTAAAGAGCAGCTCATGTTGAGGAATTATGTGGAAGTGAGGTCTCGAGCTTAGGTGGATTGCTACGAGTTACTGGGCAGAAGCTACACGAAGCATAGTTTGGGTGCGAGGCTAGAGAAAAACGCTGAGCAGAATGAAGAGAAGCTACATGAGAAGATGAAGCTATAGGCAAAAGAAATAAAATAAGGCAGCACATGGAATATTATAAAGGAAATAATTGAATTAAAAAAAAAAAAGAGCTGGAGCTAGAGCTGGGAATGTGATTTTTTTTATGAGGACATTAAGGTTGAACACATGAATTAATCTATCATCCAAATCACCCATCCACGCTCTGTCAAAACATGTGAGAGGCAGCATATGATCATAATACGGGCTGACGTCAGGATAATTGCAAGATGAATAAGCTGGAGTTTAGAGAGGGTTGACTTGTATTAATGAAGCATGAGCTAGAAATTGAGTGACGAAAGGAAACACATGAAGCGAGCTGGAAGTGTAAAAAGAAAAAAAAAAGACAAAGTTGTGAAAAAAGGAATAATGCGAATAATGACGGAGGATGGGGTAAACTCCAGAGGCGAACAAAGAAGTATTTTCATTGATTTCTCCATGGCTGCAGCTCTTACCATCAAACTTCCTTTGTTTAATTCCTCCATGGAAGCTTGAAATCTCCTTGGTGGCTAGCTAAAGATAAGAATACTCCCACATGCAGATTTGAGCTCCACATTTCTCACCAATTTTGGATAAATTTTTCCTCCTTGCTATTTGAATTTCAGTATTAATTCTTTTTTAATTTGACTAGGTTTAGTCTATTAATTTAGGAATTTCATTGCTAGAATTTACTAGAATTTGCTGGATTAATTTGATTTGTGAATTGAGTGTAATTTGATATTTGAATCTTAATTGTGATCTCTACATGTTTGTGGAAATTCCAAACATAGTGGCTGTGCAATTTACTCTTAATTTCCTCTTGATTATAGGCCAATTGATGCAATGGTTGTTGGATTAAGTGGCTGAAATTTTTTGTGCAATTAATGGTATGAGAAATTCATTAATCTAATTGGTTAATTAGCATTTTAAGTGGGTTGTGTAGCAGAATTTATTTGAGCAATTAGGATTGGTTATAGTGTGTTTTTGTTCCTAATTCAATTGATAAATTTTTCAAGGTTTCTTGTGGTTGCAAAATCCCTGAATAATTGGTAAATTAAATCTTGGATGGTCATTCAAGAGTTTTTATAAAGAATACACTAATAAGCAAGAATTTAAATCAAATTTTGGTACACGAAAAAGAGAGCAAGGATAATTGAATTCTAGGGAGTTTATCTAAAGGCTAGCTACCACATTTTCTAAATTATTTGCTTCATTTAGTCTCAAGTTTTTTATTCTTGTCATCTCAATTTTAGTTCAATTAAATTTTAGTAATTCAAAATCCCCTAAACAATCTCCAATTAGTAATACTCGGAATACTCTTTCACAAGTAATTAAAGCCAAAAACTCCTTGGGAAATGACCCAGGTTGCACCATTACCTATAAATTTATTTTTCTACCTAGTTTTATTTGAGATTGTGCGACACAATCATCACCTAGGTCATGAGATGGAGGTATAGGTTCCATAATGTAGCTTAAAGAAGCAACCTATAGTTCAGCTCCTTAAAATGATTGTGTGAGGGCTCCAAGGAGTTCAAATGGAGCCAAGAGTTATAAAGAAAGGGAGAGAATGGGGCCAAGATCATGGATTCTTGGTGTTGCTTCATTGTGTGAGGGCTCTAAGGAGTTCAAATGGGGCCAAGAGTTATATATGAGCCATCTTGCTTTTCTAGTGTATGTGTGACATTAGAATTTGTTCCAAGAGCATAACTAGATCTTATTTGATGTGTTTAGGGCAAAGGAATCAAGCTCTACCTTCTTATAGGTGTTTAGCTGAGGGAAAGGAAAGATTTCTAAGAGTTAAAGTGTAACACTATAATTTCTAGCTCATCTCATGCCTTTAAATGACTCATTTCCAAGAATCATGAACATTCTCAAAGAAAAAGGCATTAAAAATATTAATTATTTTAGCATTACGTCGCATATAAAAATTTCATCCGATGTCACACGGACCACGTGAGCTCATACATCACATTCTCAGATTTAATTACATGAATACAACTCATTTGCATCATCAAAAGCGGCCTACATCTCATGGAAACCAAAGGAATGCATAAAATATATCTACATATTTTTGGCCACATTTTCCTCATTTCTATCACAAAATTTGGAAAATCATAACTAATTCTAGAAAAATCAAAATCATGTATTCTTACCCATTATGGAAATCTACGCATGTCTCCCTCATGTTAAAAATATGTCTAAACCATAACATCTAACACAGAGAACATTTGACATTCAAAAATGGCCAGAGGTCAGGCTATCCATTGGTGCTGTCATAGAATTCTGCAACAAATTTAAAAAATATTCAATTAATTACAAAAAAATCTAATCTATGCAAATGATACCAATATGGAAAGATGTGGATGTTAGCTAGAGGTTAAAAATAACTCTAGACTAGTTCAGGTATGCCCAGATCTCGAAACTTAATCAAATAATAACTGAGATCGGCTAAAGTTCCTGCTACTAGACAAATTCTTTAAAAATTTATATCTCCCTCTCTAGACATCCAAATGAGGTGTTTCTAGCTGGAAAAAGTTGCTAGAAATGTTTAGTTTCTTTGTATAAAATTTCATGGCAATTAGACATCATTTGAGCCCTGTGTGATAGATTTCATTTTCGAACCTGAGTGAACAGTGACATGACTAAAACCAAAAAATTTGTCAATTTTGGAAATTCGTCAAATATTTTGTAGACCTCCAAAAGTTTTGTTCTTTAGTTTCCCAAAGAGATCTAACAAGCTCTAATTTCATGCCAAAGCTTAGATCAAGAAGAGCTCATTTGGATAAAAAGTGATATATGGTTCCATTATGGTCAATTTGGCTCCATATGGGATACCAAAATATCTAAATGGCTTTTCTTGGAGTTTGGCACCTCTTGGGAAAGTCTAAAAGCATGATTATGACTTTTGTGAGCTGTCTAAATGGTCCAACCCTCATGCATCTCATTTTGGCCATCTCACACACACTTATGCACAATTTTCATAACACCATTCAAGAAGCTACAATACCATAACATGCTCAATTTACATTCTAGTGATCACATAATACATTCTTCCATTTATACATGACATATTATCATAATTACATATGTTTATAATAACATAATACATATAAATCCATTAATTACATCATTTTTCAATTGTATGGCCTTAAAGTAGCAAAATTCATGTTTTTGGATGTCATACTCTCTCATCTTCAAGGTGGTTGGCTTCCATTACCTTGCTCTCTTAGTCCACCTAGCATGTTAGATCATGGAGAGGAGGGGATGAGATTCAAAGAATCCCAATAACTCATCTGCCATTTAATCATACATAATGAATGCAAACAAGTCTCATAAATGCATATATGGTCATGTTGACATGTGTAAATATTCAAAAGGCATTTTCATTATTTGAAAAGGTCATATATAGCATACCAAGGCTTGCCAAGAAAGTGGATTGACCTCACCCATTTACTTGTGGATTTTGGACTTGCCTCACCCATTTTTTAAGAGATTCTTGGATTCAACATGCTCTTGGAGTCCATCTCACTTTTGGGAGACTCTTTACTTTGTCTCAACCAATCTTAAGGGTTCTTGCTCATCCTCACCATGGCTAAGGGTTCTTGGCTCATCCTCACCATGGCTAAGGGTTCTTGGCCTCACCACACTCAAGCAAACCCAAGCACACATCATATGAAAGCATATTGTAACATCATGGTACCATAGAATCAAGTCATGCTAGAACACTTTTCATGGCTTAAAATACACATAACACACATTCAAAGACAAGTAAAGCAACAATCATGCATGAGAGAAGGAAGAGTGAGCTACCTTGGAAGTAATTACACACTTTTACTCTTGAATCCAAGCTCCCTCTTTTAGCCACACGCACACACACAAGTGTGGGGATAATTTCTCTTGGCCTAAACACAATTTATGGAAGCCAATTAGGTTCATGGAATTAATTCTAAGGCCATACAACTTGCTTAGACACTAGCTTAACTTATAAACCTCATTATGGTTCCATAAATGCACCTAATGAAGCAAAAACCCCTTAAATAAATTTTAGGCTCCATTCTTTCCTTTCAAATATGATTCTTGACTCCTTCTAAGCCTCTCAGAGTCACCACACAATCAAAACTAAGAGCTTAACTATATGTTGCTTCTTTAGGTCATATTATAGAGCATAAAGCACTAACTCATTCTCTAAGCTTTCTAATTTTTTCCAAGGATTCTATAACACCATAATTCTAGCTCATCTCATGCCTTTGAATAGTATAATTATCATGAAACATACACATAATTCTCATAAAGGAAGCATGAAGATTTGGACTTTTATTTGCAAGTTATTATATCCAAAAACCCATTCGATGTCACGTGGATCGCGGTGTGAACTCATACTATGCCCCCCTCATATTTAATTACATTATTATAACTCCTTTGTATCACAAAAACATGCCTACAACTCATAGAAACTGAAAAGAGACATGGGAAATGGGTATTCATTCTCGGCCAGCACTGGCCTCAATTCTGGGTAAACTTTAGAAAATCATAAATAAATCTAGAACATTGAAATCGTGCAATCTTGGTCATTATGGAAAGCTTGGGATGTCTACTTCATGGTAAAAATATGTACAAGTCATAACATCCAACACATAGAGCATTTGACACGCAAAATTATCTGGAGGTCGGGACTAGATCCTGGTGGCTGTCACAATTTACTGATATGAACTTAAAAAAATGTCCAATTAATTCCAAAAAAATTAAATCCATGAACATGATACCAATATAGAAAGATATGGATGTTAAATAGAGGGTAAAAATATCTCCAGATCATTTAATCAAGCCCAGATCTCATAAATTTATGGAACAGTACTTATGGTCGGGCTAGGTAACTGATACTGGACAGAAATTTCAAAAAATTCATATCTCCCTCTCTAGACCTTCAAATGAGGTGATTCCAATTTACATGAGTCACTGTGATTATCTAGTTTCTCTGTACAAAATTTTGTGGCAATTGGACATCATTTGGATTTTGCGTGACAGAAAACAATTTCGGACCAAATGAATAGTGCAGCAAACCAGAAACATGAATTTTGCCAACTTTGAAAAATCCTTAAATATTTTGTAGACCTCTAAAAATTATGATCTTTAGCTTCCCAGAAAGCTCTCAATGAGACTTAATTTCATGAAAAATCTCAAATCAATACTAACTCATTTGCCTAAAAAGCGATATAGGGTTCCATTATGGTCAAATTTGGCTCCATATGAGGTACCAAATTTGCCAAATGGCCTTCCCTTGGTTGTGGCACCTTTTTTGCAAGTCTAAAGCACATTTGAGACTTGTGTAAGCTGCCCAAATGGGTACCTGAACCTCATGCATCTCATTTTGGCCATTCAACCCACACTTATGCATACATTCATCAAAGTTCCATATTGCACATTTGGCCTTACATTCTCAAAATAAGTGTTATAGGTCATATATCATTTTCATACATCTAAACATCACATAATAGTATATTTACACATGTCTCAAGGTTCATGGTACATATACAACATCATATACACTATGAACCATCATTATGGTTCCAAAATAGGCAAAATACTACATAAGCTTGTCACTCTTTGCTCCTTATGGTTGTTGGCCCCCTTCACCATAAGTACTTAGTCCACCTAGCATGTTAGATCATTGGAGAGGAGGGGATGAGATTCAAAGAATCCCAATAGCTCATCTCCCATTCAATCACCCATAATATGTGCAAAGCAAGGTTGACAAATGCATGCATGGAGAAAATAAAAGCCATGGACATTTTATGAGCAAACTTGGCATGGTGAACAACTCATACAAATCATTCAAGAGCTCACCAAGTATTTGGATTGACCTCACACTTCTCCTCATGGATTTTGGACTTGCCTCACCCATTCTTGAGCATTTTGGACTCAACCATACTCTTAGGAGCCCACTTTGCTTTTGGGAGACTCTTTGCTTTGTCTCAACCAAGCTCGAGGGTTCTTGTATCATGA
Organism: Erythrophleum ivorense; assembly: GCA_026724425.1. Classification (NCBI taxonomy): domain Eukaryota; kingdom Viridiplantae; phylum Streptophyta; class Magnoliopsida; order Fabales; family Fabaceae; genus Erythrophleum; species Erythrophleum ivorense. Next base: position 2,970,173 of record JAIUCV010000025.1, on the reverse strand, counting down.
ATTCATTTAAAAACATAACATGGCATCAAGGATCATGACATGTAAAGGCATGCTAGCATACTTTCCAAAGCTTGAAAATACACATACACACATTCCAAAACAAGTTAGACACACATTCATGCATGAGAGAAGGTGGAGAGAGCTACCTTGCACAATTTCACACACTTTTTCCTTAACTTTCAAGCCTCCTCTTTCGGCCACACACCCACAAGTTGGTGGAGATGGTTTCTCTTGGCCTAGATACAAATTATGGGAGCCAATTAGGTTCATGAAACACATTCTAAGGCTACATAACTGATGAACCACTAGATTACTCTATATACTTCATTATGGTCCATAATACACTTAATGAAGCAACACCCCTCAAATGATTTCTAGGCCTCATTCTTTCTTATCAAATATGATTCTTGACTCCTTTTAAGCCTCTTGGAGTCATCACATCATTAAGACAAAAGGCCCTAGCACCATGTTGCTTCTTTAGGTCATATTATGGAACTTAAGGCACCAAATCACTTTCCATGAGTTCTAAAATTTTTCCAAGGCTTCCCTTCATCTTCAGTTCATCAAATATGACTCAAGAATGGCCTTAGAAAGATTTAAAACTCCCCCCACCTATACAAACAAGCCTAGGCCAAGACATAGACTTCCTTTGGGCTTCTTGGAGTTCTCTTAGTTTTCTGAAGGAAGAAGCTTGTGGGGAGCATCTAGGTGTCTCAAGAACTCATTTAAACTCTTACTTAGACCTAGGAATCATCACACAATTTCAAAAATTAGAAGGTGCACTTAAAACCCTAGATTTTGCATCTTGATTTCTAATGCCTATTTCTTAGTTTTCTTTGCATATTCTTATTCCTCTCCATCAAATACCTAAGAATCATGCTTGGTTGGGCTTGAAATTTAACTCCCTAGGGCAGAACACATGTGGGGTGAAATGGAGAAGAAAGGGCATGGAAGGTATCAACCATAGGATGCCTTTTTACCTTGTTTTCCTTGCTTAGTTTGGCTTGAATCTTGATTTCTCCAAGCTCCTCTCTTCAAATCCGAACTTTCCCTTGAATATCTCCCTTGAATCAGATTTATAAACATCATTTTAATCCAAGGAAAGAAAGGAGTATGAAGGAGAGGTGATGGAGATGAAGAAAAGCAAGGAAAAACATCATGAAAACATACCTTAAGCTTAGATTTCTTCCTCCTTCTTCTTCCTCTCTTGGGTGCCTCTCCCTTATGGTTTTGCTTCTGGTTTGGGGCTAAATTTTCTGAAGTTAAATGAGGGCAAATGTGAGGCACCACATATATATAGGTAGGGAAAAATGACTTTTTCAAAATTCCAATTTTGCCCTTCATACTTTGCATTTTCATTTCTCCTTCTTTTTAGCTCCTTTTTGAGAACCTTCTTTTCCATTATAAAATTTAGGTTCCCAATTAAGAAAAAATGGCTTTGGAATTACTCAATTGGAGCTAAAACCTTTCTGAACGAATCGTCAAAGTTCGAGCACACGATGTTGGAAAACATCCACCGGAGGGGATTTAATTGTCCCAGGGCTTCCCATGTTTTTAGGGCCTCTGAGAACCTAGAAAACTCAAAAATTTGGTTTAAAAAGCCTTCCTGTGTGAATTCCAAAATTTTCCCAAAATTACGAAAATGCCATTACATTCCATAAGGTTTCCGTCAAAATTTATTTCTTCATTCTAACTCCATTTTTCCTTCTGTCTGAGGCTAAAATTCTCATTTTTAGGAGGCTAGAATGTTACTCAAATTTTTCGGGACCTTAACTAATTCGTTTCAGGGGACTTGCTTTGAAAATACGCACATTTCCGTCGTTTAACAAAAGCTGGACATGACAGATTCCCCTCATATTAATTCATGATATATGACTCAAAAACAGGCTTAGAAAAATTTTAAACTCTCCCTAGCTACCCTAATCTCCTTAGGACGAGACCATGAAGCTTAATGCCTTTATGAACTTTGCTTTATTTTCTTAAGGGGAGATGCATGCGGGGAGCCTCTTAGGGATTTTAGGAACTCAATTAAACTCTTATTTAAGTCTAAGAATCATTGTGCAAAATCAAATTTACAAGGTGCACTTGAAACCCTAGAAATTGCATCTTGAAATTCCATGATTTTTTGTTAATTCTCTTTGTATATTCTTAATCTCCACACCCTTTTTCTTAAGAAATTGCCCTTGGTTCTACCTAAAAACCAAGTCCTCCTAGGGTTTCTTAAGTGGGGTGAAATGGTGGAGGAAGAGGAGCAAGGGGATAGCAAACCATGAAAGAAGAAATTACCTTGTTTTCTTGCCTTTTCTCACTTGAATCTTGTCTTCTTCAAGCTCCTCTCTTCAAATTCAAAATTTTCCCATAATTTTTCCCTTAAAACAGATTTATAAAATTTATTATAATAAAAATAAATAAAGGAGAATGGATGAGAAGAGGTTTGGAATGAAGAAAGTATAAAAAACTATGAAATTCCTTACCTTTTCTTGCTTTTTCTCTTCCATGGTGCCCCTAAGAGAGTGGTGTTTTCTCTGATTTTTGGGCAAAATGAGTCATGCAAATGAAAGGGAGAAAAAAATAAGAAACTTAAAGAGTGTTCAAGAAGCTTCCACTTTCTTAAAATTTTAATTTTGCCCTCATTTTTGGCATTTTTGTTTCTAATTCGTTTTAGCTCCTTTTTGAGAACTGTCTTTTCCATTATAAAATTTAGGTTGCCAATTTAGTAAAATTCCTTTGAAATCACTCGAATCAAAGGTAAAACCTTCCCGAACGAATCTGTCAAAGTTCAGGTACACTAACATTAGAAAACATCAACCAGAGGGTATTTAACTATCCCAGCGCTTCCCCATGGTTTTCAAGGTCTTTGAGAACCTCGAAGAACTCAAAATTTTCATTTAAAAAGCCATCCTGTGTGAATTCTAAAATTTGCTCAAAATTACAAAAATGCCATTACGTTTTGTAAGTTTTCCGTAAGAAATTGTTTCTCCATTCTAACTCTATTTTTCTTTCCATCTGAGCCTAGGATTCTCATTTTTAGGAGTCTAGAATGCCTTCCCAAATTTTTTGGGACCTTAACTAAGTCATTTCGGGAGACTTGCTTTTTATATCCGATGAATTTTGTTCATTGATGGAGAAATCATACGTTACATTTCTTACATTTTCTCTCATTTTCAGAGAATCGAATGTTACATGAAGTATGTTCTTGTGTACAAGGTAGCCTTCTTTCCTTTCGTTCATACATGCTTGGGTGTTTTCTTGTCTTTGAATATGTGTGTGTATGTCTAAGCCATAAAAAATGTTTTTAGCAAGTATGTATATGCCATGTACCACGATGTTTGCTTATGTGCTTAAAAGATGATTTATGAACATGTTTTAGTTTGCTTGAACTTGGTGAAGCCAAAAGTCCCTTAGCTAGGGTGAGGATGAACCAAAAGTCTCTAAGGATAGGTGAGACAAAGCCAAACGTCTCTAGAAAGAGTGAGGCCTAGTCAAAAGTCCCTTGAAAATGGGTGAGACAATTCCCAAAAGTCTCAAAAAGAATGGGTGAGGCTAAACCATTATCTTGGTAAGCCTATGTATGATTTATGTGACTTCTTAAATGAAAGACATGTTCCATGTATGTTCATAATTTTTAAGATAGTCATTCATACATTTTTAGACTTGAATTTGCATCCATTATGTGTGTTTAAAAGGAAGAAAGACTATTGGGATTCCTTGAGTCTCACTCTTCCCTCTCCATTATCTAAATTTGTTTAGGTGAATCAAGTGAGCCAACAACCTTGAGAAGCCACGCTTTCACAAAGAAATGAGAAGAAAAGAGTTTTTTGTAGCATTTGATGTCAATATATGTAAATTTATATTGTACCCATGATGTAGACTCTTGAACATATGTAAAAACATATATTTATGATGAGTGAAAGGATTTTGGAGTTATATGTGCTAGTATGTATGCTTTTGACTTCCATATGCTTAGTGGTGGTTGAAAGATTTTGTGCATATGAATAAATGGTATAGTGAATTGGAAGTCCCATGGCTTCTTGAATTAGTTCACATGCATATTTAGGATACTATAGAGCTTTTAGGTATGCCCAAGTGGTCTTGGTTCAAAGAGAAGACCAATTGGCACCAAATTGAACCATTATAGGACCAAAAATGACCAAATGTGTAAGGTGAACCCCAACATGACCAATATGAACGATTTTGAGGCTGAGATTTTGCACACATATAGATCTCATATAAAGCTTTTTACTAATCTAAGAACCGCATTATTTTGAAGTCCATAGAATTTATTATGATTTTTCAAAGTCCATATTAGAAGTTAATTTTGATCTAAGCACTGTTCACTTGGTCAGATTTCATTTTTGTGTCATCTGAGGCCCAAATGAGTCCAATGCCTCTAAAAGTTTACATAGAAAAATTAGACATTCACAGTGACCTGTTCCAATTGGAAGCACCTCATTTAGAGGTCTATAGAGGGAGAACCAAATTTTTAAAATTTCAAATCAATATCAAGAGTTAAAATTTATTACTGTTCCATCAGTTTTCGAGATCTGAAGCTTCTAAATTTGTCTAGAATTATTTTTCACCTTTAGTTAACATCTCTATCTTTCCAAATTAGTATAGTTTTCCTAAATTGGAAATTTGTGAAATTAGTTATGAATTTCTAATTTTTTATTAGTAAATTGTATCAGAAATGCTGGGCAGTCTGACCTATGTCACTTATCTATTATCAAATATGGTCCAAATGATATTTTCATGGCATGAATTATTTTTTACATAAAATTAACACCCGAAGCTTTCCAGGAAGCTATGTGTAACACCATAAATTCTAGCTCATTTCATGACATTCATGGGATTCACATCATTAATTCCATGAAAGTGTAGAGGAAAAGGGATAAAATAATGATTATTTTTATGCTGCGTCGTGTACAAAATTTCATTTGGTGTCACGTGGACCGTGTGAACTCATACTATACTTTTTCATATTTAATTACATGTATACAACTTATTTGCATCATAAAATGTGGCTCACAACTCAAGAAAACCGAAATGAAGCATGAAATATGGGTATTTAATTTCGGTAGATTTTGCCTCTTTTCTATCCAAATTTTGGAAAATCATAACTAATTCTAAAAAAAATAAAAAATATGCATTATTAGTCATTCTGGAAAGTTACAGATGTCTAATTCATAGTAAAAATATGTTCAAATCATAACATCCATCACAAAAGATGTTTGAATCTGAAATTGTCCAGAGGTCAGACTACTTCTGAAACTATCACAGAATTCTGTAGCAAACTTTGAAAATGTCCAATTAATTTCACAAAAATCCATCCATGCAAATAATACCAATATGAAAATTTGTGGATGTTAACTAGAGGTAAAAAAGATTTTCAGACCAGCTCAGGTAACCCAAACCTCAGAATTCGATAGAATCGTAACTCAAGTCGGGCAAAACTCCTAATACTTGACAGAATGTTCAAAAATTCATATCTCTCTCTCTAGACCTCCAATTGAGGTGCTTCTATTTGACACAAGTCACTGTGAATGTCTAGTTTCTTTGTATAAAATTTTGTGGCAATTGGACATCATTTGGGTCTTGTGTGATATAATTCATTTTTAGACCAAATGAATAGTGCAACAGACCAAAATCAAAAAAATTGCCAACTTTGAAAAATTCTCAAATATTTTGTATACCTCCAAAAATTATTATCTTTAGCTTCCCAAAAATCTCTCAATGAGACCTAATTGCATGTCAAATCTCATATCAAGAATAATTCATTTGGCCAAAAAGTGATATAGAGTTCCATTATGGTCATTTTTGGCTCCATATGGGGTACCAAAGTGACCAAATAGTTTTTCCTTGGTCTTGGCACCTTTTAGGCAAGTCTAAAAGCACATTTAGGACTTGTGTGAGTTGCCCAAATGGTCCTAAATCTCATGCATCTTATTTTGGCTTTTTCATCACACTCATGCATATTTCCATAAAGCCATTCATGGAGCTATAATGCCATAACATACTCATTTACATTCCATCATTCACATAACATGTTCTTTCATTCCTACATCACATAATAGCATAATAGCATAATTACATATGTCTCAAGGGTCATAAATCATTTACAACAATAATATACATCATTAAGCATCATTATGGTTCAAAAAGGCAAAAACTAAACACATTGATGTTAATCTTCTTTCCTCAAGGTAGTTGGCTCCCATTGCCATGTCCACTTGGTCCCCCTAGCATATTAGGTCATTGGAGAGGAGGAAATGAGATTCAAAGATCCCAATAGCTCATCTCCCATTCAATCATACATAATATATGCAAAGTAAGCCTTAAAAATGCATGCATGGATATCATGGAAGTCATGAACATTCAAGAAGCAAGCTTGGCATGTAAATAAGTCATACAAAACATTCAAGATCTTACTAAGTTTTTGGATTGGCCTCACACTTTCCTCATGGATTTTGGACTTCCTCACCCATTCTTTAAGAGTTTTGGACTTAACCATACTCTTGGGAGCCCACTTTGCCTTTGGGAGACTTTTTGCTTTATCTCAACTAATCTCAAGGGTTCTTGGCTCATCCTCACCATGGTTAAGAGTTCTTGGCCTCTCCACACTCAAGCAAACTCAACAAATATCATACATTCATTTGAAAACATAATATGTCATCATGAAATCATGGCATATAAAATCATGCTAGCATACTTTTCATGGCTTGAAAATACACATGCACACATTTTAAGACAAGGTTAAACATGCATCCATGTATGAGAGAAGGTGGAGAGAGCTACCTTGTATACAATCACACTTTTTCCTTGGATTTCAAGCCTCCTCTTTCGGCCACACACCCACAAACTTATGGAGATGGTTTCTCTTGGCCTAGATACAATTTACGGAAGCCAATTAAGTTCATGAAGCATATTTTAAGGCCACATAACTTGCTTAGACTAGGTTGCTCTATAAGTTCCATTATGGTCCATAAATGCACCTAATGAGGTAACACCCCTCAAATAATTTTTAGGCTCCATTATTTTCTTTCAAATATGATTCTTGACTCCTTTTAAGCCTCTTGGAGTCATCACACCATTAAAACAAAGGGGCCTAACATCATGTTGCTTCTTTAGGTCATAATATAGAACCTAAAGCACCAAATCACTTTCTATGAGTTCTAAATTTTTTTCCAAGGCCTCCCCCCATTTTCATTCATCAAATATAACTCAAGTATGGCCTTAGAAAAATTTTAAACTCCCCCTAGCTATGAGAACTCCCTTTGGCCGAGCCTATGCATGGTTTAGGGCTCCTTGGAGCTTTCTTTGTTTTCTTGAAGGAGGTAGCATGTGGGGAGCATCTTAGGGATCTTAGAAACTCATTTAAACTCTTAATTAAATCTAGGAATCATCATATAAGGTCAGATTTTACAAGGTGCACACAAAACCTTAAAATTTGCATCTTGAAATCTAATGGTTATTTTGTTATTTTCTTTGCATATTCTTATTCTTCTCCATCAAATACCTAAGATTCATGCTTGGTTGGACTTAAAAATCAGATCCTCCTAGGGTTCCTTATGTGTGTCGAATTGGAGAAGAAAAGGAATCAAGAATAGCAACCATAGGATGAAATTTTACCTAGTTTCCTTACTTATTTTGGCTTGAATCTTGCTTTCTCCAAGCTCCTCTCTTCAAATCCGAAATTTTCCTTGAATTTCTCTCATAAATCAGATTCATAAACTCCATTTTAATCAAAGAAAACAAAGGAGGAAGGAGAAGAGGAGGTGGGGATGAAGAAAAGCATGAAAAATCACCATGAAAACATACCTTAAGCTTGGATTTTCTTCTCCTTCTTCTTCCTCTCTTGTGCGCCTCTCTCCTAGGGTTTTTCTTCTGGTTTGGGGCTAAATAATCTAAGCTAAATGAGGGAGAGCGTGAGGCGCCACCTATATATAGGTGTAGGAAAGTGACTTTTTCAAAAATTCTAATTTTGCCCTTTGTTCTTTGCATTTTTGTTTCTCCTTCTTTTTAGCTTCTTTTGAGAACCATCTTTTCCATTATAAAATTTAAGTTCCCGATTAAGTAAAATGCCTTTAGAATCACTCAAATCGGAGCTAAAACCTTCTCGGATAGATTTGTCAAAGTTCGGGCACACCGATATTGGGAAACATCCACCAGAAGGGATTTAACTATCTTGGGGCTTCCCATGGTTTTCAAGGCTTCTGAGAACCCCAGAGAACTCAAAACTTTCATTTAAAAAGCCCTCCTATGTGAATTCTAAAAATTGCTCAAAATTATAAAAATGCCATTACGTTTCGTAGGTTTTTCGTCAAAATTTGTTTCTTCATTCTAGCTCTATTTTTCCATTTGTCTGAGGCTAAAATTCTCATTTTTTTTAGGCTAGAATATTACTCAAATTTTTTGGAACCTTAACTAATTCATTTAAGGGGACGTGCTTTGAAAACGCGCCCCATTTTCGTTGTTTAACGAAAATCGAACATTACACTATGATTTGCTGGATTTCAATTTTTTTAAATTTAATTATGAGTTTCCAAAGTTTATGATAGAAATCTAGAATTTAAGCCTAAAAATGAAGATGTATTTTTTTTGATGTGTGGGGCTCTAAATCCGACTTGCATGAGAAGTTTTATGATGTTTTTGATTCGTATAGATGAATTATGAGTGGCAAATGATGTTGGGGAAGTTATGGGGTTCACGAAGCTAAAAAGTGTAACACAATAACTTCCTAGCTTTTCTTATGCTATTCTCATTGCTTCACATCATGTAACTCATGGAAAAGCAAAGGAAATAGCATAAAATAATGAATATTTTAGCGTTATGTTGCGTATGAAATTTTATTTAGTGTCACGTGGACCATATGAGTTCATACGTCACATTCCCATACTTAAGTACATGAATACAACTCATTTGCATCATTAAAAGTGGCCTACATCTCATGAAACTCAAAGGGAAGCATGAAATACATACATATATTTTTTGCCAGATTTTCCACATTTCTATCACAAACTTTTGGAAAAACATAACTAATTCTAGCAAAATCAAAATCATGTATTCTTGGCCATTCTAGAAAGATACACATGTCTACTTTACAATAAAAATACATCCAGACCATAACATCAAACATAGAGGATGTTTTGACAACCAAAAATGTCCCGAGGTCAGGTTATCTATTGGTGTTATCACAGAATCTACAGTAAATTTCAAAAATGTTCAATTAATTCCAAAAAAATCCAATCCATGCAAATGATACCAATCTAAAAATTTGTGGGATGTTAGTTAGAGGGAAAAAATAACTCTAGATTGGTTCAAGCACACCCAGACCTCAAAACTTAATCAAACAATAACTGAGATCGGCTAGAGTTCTTGATATTAGATAAATTTTTTAAAACTTTATATCTCCCTCTCTAGATATTCAAATGAGGTGCTTCCAGTTGGCACAAGTCACTGGGCATGTCTAGTTTTTCTTTGTATAAAATTCTGTGGTAATTGGACATTATTTGGGACTTGTGTGATGGATTTCATTTTCGGACCAGTATGAACAATGACATGACCAAAACCAGAAAATTTTTTAACTTTAAAAATTCATCAAATATTCTCTAAACCTTCAAAAATTCTGTTCTTTAGCTTCCTAAAAGGCTCTCAACAAGCTCTAATTGCATGCCAAATCTTAGATCAAGAAGATCTCATTTGGATAAAAAGTGATATAGGGTTCTATTATGGTCAATTTTGGCTCCATATAGGATACTAAAATGTCCAAATGGCTTTCCTTGGGGTTTGACACCTCTTAGGCAAGTCTAAAAGTATAAATAGGACTTGTGTGAGCTGCCCAAATAGTCGCAAAGCTCATGCATCTCATTTTGATCATTTCACTCACACTTATGCACAATTCCATAATGTCATCCAAGGAGCTCATTTGCCAAAACATGTCTAAATCATAATCTAATGGTCACATAATACATTCTCCCATTTATACAGGACATATTATCATAAATACATGTGTTCATAACATCATAATACATATACATCCATCGGTTACATCTTTTGCCATTTGTATGGCCTTAAAGTAGCAAAATTCATGTTCTTGGATGTCATACTCTCATCTTCAAGATGGTTGGCTTCTATTACCTTATCCACTTAGTCTACCTAGCATGTTGGATCATTGGAGAAGGGGGGATGAGATTCAAAAAATTCCAATAGCTCATCTCCCATTCAATCATACATAAAGCATGCAAACAAGTCTTATAAATACATGCATGGGCATATTAACATATGCAAATATTCAAGAAGTATTTTTAACATTTGAGCAAGTCATACATAGCACATAAAGGCTTGCCAAGAAAGTGGATTGGCCTCAGCCATTTACTTGTGGATTTTAGACTTGCATCACCCATCCTTTAAGAGGTTCTTAGACTTAACCATACTCTTAGGAGTCAACTTCACTTGTGAGAGACTATTTACTTTGTCTCAACCAATCTTAAGGGTTCTTGGCTCATCTTCACCATAGCTAAGGTTCTTGGCCTCACCATGGTTAAGGGTTCTTAGCCTCACCATGCTTAAGAAAACCAAAACAAACATCATAAATATCATTTAGAAACATAATATATCATTATGGTACCATGGAGTAAAAGCTCATACTAGAACATTTTTCATAGCTTGAAATACACATACACACATTCAAAGACAAGTGAAGCAAGCAACCATGCATGAGAGAAGGTGGAGAGAGCTACCTTAGATATAATTACACACTTTTTCTCTTGAATCCAAGCTCTCTTTTTCGGCCGCACACACAGAAAAGTGTGGAGATGATTTCTCTTGGCCTAAAAACAATTCATGGAAGCTAATTAGGTTTATGAATTCAATTCTAAGGGCATACAGTTTGTTTAGACATTACCTTGACCTATAAACCTCATTATGATTCCATAAAATGCACCTAATGAAGCAACACCACTCAAATAAATTCTAGGCTCCATTCTTTCCTTTCAAATATGATTCTTGACTCCTTTTAAGCCTCTTGGAGTCATCACACAATCAAAACCAAGAGCCTAACTATATATTACTTCTTTAGGTCATATTATGAAACATAAGGCACCATCTCACTTTCTATGGTTTCTAAATTTTTTCCAAGGCTTCCTCTCAGATTCATTCATGATATATGACTCAAAATTAGGCTTAGAAAAATTTAAAACTCTCCCTAGCTATGCTATCTCCCTTAGGCCGAGACAATGCATGATTTTGGCCTCCTTGGACTTTGCTTGGTTTTCTTGAAGGAGGAATCATGTGGGGAGACTTCTAGGGATCCTAGGAACTCATTTAAACTCTTATTTAGGCCTAGGAATCATTGTACAAAATCAAATTTTACAAGGTGCAATTGAAACCCTAGAAATTGCATCTTAAAATCTAATGGCTTTTTGTTAATTTCCCTTGCATATTCTTAACCTCCACACCCTTTTTCCTTATAATCACCCTTAGTTCTACCTAAAAATTAAATCCTCCTAGGGTTTCTTAGGTTAGGCAAAATGGAGAAGGAGGGGAACCAAAGGTAGCAACCATGGGAGGAGAAATTACCTTATTTTCTTGCTTTTTCTCACTTGAATCTTGCTTTCTCTAAGCCATTCTCTTTAAATTCGAAAATTTCCCTAAGTTTCTCCCTTAAAACAGATTTGTAAACTTCATTTTAATCAAAGGAAACAAAGGAGAATGGAGGAGAGGAGGTTTGGATGGAAGAAAGCATGAAAAACTACCAAGAAACCATACCTTAAAGCTTGAATTTCTCCTCCTCCTCTTCTTCCTCTTGTGCACCTCATCTTAGGGCTTCTTTCTCTGGTTTAAGGTCGAAACATATGAAGCTACATTAGGGTGAGAGTGGGGCGCCAGTTATATATATAAGGGAGGAAGAAGAACTTTTCAAAAATTTCCATTTTGCCCTTCATTCTTGGCATTTTTGTTTCTAATTCATTTTAGCTCCTTTTTTAGAACCATATTTCTATTATGAAATTTAGGTTCTAATTTAGTAAAATGCCTTTAGAATCACTCAAATCAGAGCTAAAACCTTCCTGAACAAATCTGTCAAAGTTTGGGTGCATTAATGTTGAAAAACATCCATCGGAAGGGGTTTAGCTATCCTAAGCCTTCCCATGGTTTCCAGGGCCTCTAAGAACCTTGGAGAACTCAAAACTTTCATTTAAAAATCTCTCTTGCGTGAATTCCAAAATTTACTTAAAATTACAAAAATGCCATTACGTTTCGTAAGTTTTTCGTAAGAAATTTTTTCTTCATTCTAGTTCTGTTTTTCCTTCCATTTGAGCCTAGGATTCTCATTTTTAGGAGTCTAAAATGCTTACCAAATTTTTTGAAACCTTAACTAATTCATTTCGGGGGACTTCCTTTTGTATCCGGTGAGTTTTGTTCGTTTACGGAGAAACCGTACATTATATTTCTCATGTTTTCTCTCGTTTACAAAGAACCGGATGTTACATTTCTCCCTCTCTTAAATAAGTTTCATCCTCAAAATTTAGGGTATGCTTTCCTCTTACTCTTTTCTTTTCTGGGTAATTGCTCCTTTCTTTTCCAGCTAACTGCTCTTTTCTTTTCCTTCTTCCTGGCTCTATATGCTTTTCTCAACAATTTTACTCGTTCAAATTTTCTCTCAGCTAAAGAATTTTTATACTAGCTCTTAATGAAAGCTCTATTATTATAAAGTACTAGCTAGTTCTTTTTATAAGGAAAAGGAACTTCTAACTTTAGAGGCTTATCCTAGGAGAGCTTACTAATCATATCGAGTTAATGTTAACCCATTCGCAGGATTAACGTTTCTTTCAGTGAACTCATTTACACATCTCAGGAGGTAACTTATTTTGTTTCAAAATGTGGACTCCCAAGAATATGGTTGAGTCCAAAGTGCTCAAGAATGGGTGAGGCAAGTCCAAAATCCATGAGGAGAAGTGTGAGGCCAATCCAAACACTTGGTGAACCTTGAATGTCTTGTATGCTTAATTCACATGCCAAGGTTACTTTTAAAATGTCCATGACTTCCACTTTTCCATACATGCATTTGAAAAGCTTGCTTTGCACCTATTATGTATGATTGAATGGGAGATGATCTATTGGGATTCTTTGAATCTCACTCCCTTCTCTCCACTATCCTAACATGCTAGGTGGACCAAGTGAACAAAGACATGGGAGCCACCAAGCTTGAAGCTAGGGAAATTGGCAAAAGATTTGTGAAATAGCCATTTTGTCATCATTTTGTTGTTAAGAGATGTAATCTAATGATGTACATGAGGTGTGCACTTATGAATACTTATAAATGGATGTACTTATTGTATATGTATGAGAATTAGAACTATAGTGCATGATGTAGCAAGTTTTTAGTATGAATAGCAAGATCTTGGCATTATGTACATGGTGTATGTTTTGGTGTGGGAGAGTGAGCTTTGCAAATCTGGGTTGTTAGATATTTGAGCCATGTTTGATAGCCTATGTTGATGCTTTCCCATGTGCTCATAGAGCCTTAGGAGTAGGAGAAGCAAATTTGAACCTATGGAGCCCTCTTTTAACAAAAAAATTTACACTTTGCCCTATTATATCAAAGTCTGACCAAATGACCTCTTCTTGACTGGAAATTTGGCATGTGATTAGATCTTGCCTTGAGCTTTCTGGGAAGCTAAAGATCAGGGCATTTGGAGGTCTGTGGAATTTTTTATGATTTTTCAAAGTTGGTATCAGAATTTCGGATTTGCACCAGTACTGTTCATTTAGTCAGTTGTGTAATTGTGTCATCCAAGGGGCAAACGTGGTCCAATGGCTACAAAATTTCATAAAAGAAACTAGACATTCACAGTGACTTGTAGCAACTGGAAGCACCTCATTTGGAGGTCTAGAGAGGAAGATATGGATTTTTGAAGTTTCTGCCCAGTATCAGTCATCTTGCCTAACCAGAAGTACTGTTCCATCGATTTCTGAGAGCTTGGCTTGATGAACTGATCTGGAAATATTTTTTCTCTCTAGTTAACATCCATAGCTTTCCATATTGGTATCATTTGCATATATTGGATTTTTTTGAAATTAGTTGGACATTTTTGAAGTTCATATCAGTGAATTGTGACAACATCAGGACCCAGTCCGACTTCCAAACCAATTCGTGTGTCAAACGTCTTGTGTGTGATGTTATCACTTGTACATATTTTTACCACGAAGTAGAAATCCCACAATTTCCAGAATGTCTAAGATTTCATGCTTTTGATTTTTCTAAATTTAGTTATGATTTTCCAAAATTTACCCAGAAATGGGGCCAAGTCTGGCCGAAAATGAATATACATGTCTCATATCTCTTTTCAATTTTCATGAGTTGTAGGCAAGTTTTTATGATACAAATGAGTTGTAACAATGCAATTAAATAGGAGGAGGCATAGTATGAGCTCACACGATCCACGTGACACCGAAATGAATTGCTAGATACGATGCAACGTAAAAATATTCATTACCTCCCCTTGCGCTTTTATGGGAAACCTACCTCCTCCATGATAGTAAGTCATTGAAAGGCATAAGATGAGCTAGAATTTATGGTGTTACACCCAACGACACATTTTGGTCATAACATAATCTAGCTCCGTTTTAAGGCTAAAAGTGAGTTTCTTTGGTCCTAAAAATTCCATAGCCTTTTCCTTTATGTTTTAGGACTTGAAATTTGGTATACAAGGCTTTACGACATTAAGAAAACACCATAAAAATTTTGGGAAAATTCGAACAGCCTCTTCCTAACATTTCCATTTTCCCAAAAATTATTTGTGTTTTTTAAGGTTCCAACATACAACAAAATGGATGAGCTCAAATGCCCTCCATAGCCAATATATAAACTCCATTTCTAGGCCTTAATATTCAACATATAAACTCCATTTCTAACAATCCATATGCTGTCCAAAAGTGACTCATAGCTAGGGTTTAACAAAACTAACTTAAACCATGTGATATTCAAGTGCAAGGTGGAGAAAACTTATTCTTTAAGCTTAATCCTTGCTTCCTTTGCTTTTCTCACACTAACATCCCTTCTCTTCCCACTTAAAGCAACATTCCACCTCGAAGAAAAGATGAAGATACAGCTGCCCTTTGGAGAAAATGGTTGGAGGATGAAGAAGATGAAGAAATTTGGTGAAGGATGGTGGTAGTTTTGCTTGATTTCATTTCTTTTTCCACTTTTTCTCCCTCTCTCTCTCTCTTCACGTTTTTCTCTCCTCCTCTCTTGTGTGTGGCATGAAAATGGTGGAATGGAGGTGAAGGAGATGAATTTAAATGAAGTTAAATGGTCATACTAAATTTGGACCCTTAGATCAACCTTTTCAAGATCAAATCTTAGCCTTCCATTCTTTTTTTTTTCTTTGATTTTCTAATTTCATAACTAAATATCTTCTTCCAAAAATTCCTTGGCCACACACTTGAATACCTTTTCTTATCCTTTAAGTCATGGATAGTAACCATGGTTAATTTTTCTAACCTAACCATGGTTAATTCTTTAAACTAACTAAAATCCTTTTCTTCTTTTCTTCTTATTTTATATTTATATTTGGGTTTCATCTTCTCTAAAGCCCTAATTATATCTTTTCTTCTCTTATTGGGCTTTTAGAATCAGCTATTAGGCCTTATAGTAGTCTAAAAATCAGTGTTCGGGCTCGATAAAGGTTTTATGGTACAATATATACCTTTAGACTTTCTAAAATTTATAAATATTGTTTCCTCTACTTTCTGGCCATACTGAGACTCAAACATGGATTAGGGGCCCTTAAGCTCGATCCTTATAAATTTTGGTGTCAATCAGACATTCGGGTCTTTAGGTGTAATTTTTACCATTCTATATTATGATTATACTATAAAATTTTCATTTATTATAATTTAGACCCTGAAACTCCTTTAGGGTTTCTTAACCTTTTAGCTATTTCTATTTCTATAGTTGTTACAACTTCTTTTTTCTATTTTGCTCATGGCTACTGATCGGGCTAACCGGATCCCACCTGGCCATCCAGACGTGGCCTCATTGGACCCATCTCATCAAATGGAGTTTAACCGTGGGTCATGGATTTATATTCATGCCCAAAGTCACGAATAGAAAGTGAAACTAGGGTTCCCTGAACTTTCGAGCAATTTATACATTTTGCTTAGAACATAACTTTTCTTTACATTTAGTCCCTGACACTTTCATACTTAACTTCAGAGACTCTTTGAGACCCCCCTTTTTTTCTTCATTTATTTTGGCCCCAATTTTAGGGCACCTCTGGCCTTAACTCATCATTATTTGTGATCTAGAATATTATTCTAATTTTGTTGGACCTCAAGTCCCTGGCACTTTCATACTTAACTTTGAAGACTCTTCGGGAACCCTTTTTTTTTCATCTATTTTGGCCCCAATTTTAGGACACCTCTGGCCTTGACTTACCATTATTTGTGATCTAGAATATTATTCTAATTTTGGTGCACCTCAATTTACTCTATTTGGGGGACTTCCTTTTATATCCGATCAATTTCATACGTTGATAGAGAAACCGTATGTTACGTTTCTCGCATTTCCTTATGTTTTCTTACATTTCGAGGGACCGGATATTACACTTCTCTTGTGCACCCTAGTAGCTACTCTTCTTTTCTGCTTTTAGACAAAACACATTCAGCCTAAATGAGAGGGGAGAAGTGGCATGATTTTTAAAGAAGGTTCAAGAAGCTACTTTTCTTAAAAATTCTAATTTTGCTATTTGTTCTTGGCATTTTCGTTTCTAATTTGTTTTAACTCCTTTTTGAGAACCATATTTTTCATTATGAAATTTAGGTTCCCAAAGTAAAATACCTTTGGAATCACTCAAATCGAAGCTAAAACCTTCTCGAACGAATCGGTCAAAGTTCGGGCTCACCACTATTGGAAAACGTCCACCGGAAGGGCTTTAGCTGTCTCAGAGCTTCCCATGGTTTTCAGAGCCTCTGAGAATCCTAGAGAACTCAAAAATTTCATTTAAAAAGCCTTCCTATAAGAATTCCAAAATTTACTCAAAATGACAAAAATGCCCTTACTTTTTGTCAACCTTTCGTTATAATTTGTTTCTTCATTCTAGCTCCGTTTTTCTTTCTGTCTGAGCTCGGATTCTCATTTTTAAGAGTCTAGAATGCTACATAAATTTTTTAGGACCACAAATTACTTTATCTGAGGGACTTCTTTTTGTCTCCGATGAATTTCGTATGCTTACGAAGAAACCGTACATTATGTTTCTCACGTTTTCTCCTATTTTTAGAGAACTGGATATTACATTATGTTTCTCGCATTTTCTCTCATTCTCAAAGAATTGGATATTACAATACCCCTTCTTCTTCCTTCTTCATTGACCTTATTCTACCCAAAAATAGAAAGTGAGACCAGAAAACTTATACACACAAAAGAAGAGAGAAAGGGAGGAGAAGAAGCCAAAATAAAGGTATAAAATTAATGGAATTTCTTAGTCTTTCCTTTAGCAAAGTAGTTCTCCTCCTTCTCCTCTTTCTTTTTATGATTTTGTTGAAGTTTTTGGGTCTATTTTGAGGGTAGAACAGAGGAGATATTTTCAAAATTCAAAAGGAGAATCCAAGCAAAGGAAGAAGCATCCAAGAAAGGCTAGAAATCCAAGGTAATTTGCTACTTTCTAAGCTTGAATCTTGCCTCATGCATGGCCAGCCAAGAAGGAACGAAATTTGAACTAAACTAAGGATGAATCTTAGGAAAATAAGAGAGAAGAACAAAAATATGCAAAGGAAATAACAAAATAACCATTAGATTTCAAGATAGAAAAGTTAGGGTTTCAAGTGTTCCTTTAAAATTCTGTTTTGATACAAGAATTCCTAGACCAAATTGAGTGTTTGGATGAGCTTCTAAGATCCCTAGAGGGCTTCTCACATACATCTTCAATCAAGAAAACAAAGCAAACTCACTTGGTATTCATATAGTGTATAGTTTCAGCCTAGGCTAGATGAAGCACCAAAGGGTAGTTTTAATTTGTTCCAAGCTTGATTTTGAGTCATATATGATGGAAGAGGATCAGAGGAAGCCTTGGAAAAATTTTAAAAGTTATGGATAGTGAGATGTAACTTTAGGTTCCATATTATGGATTAAAGAAGCAACACCTAGCTAGGCTCCTTAAATTAATTGTGTGATGGCTCTAAGAGGCTTAGAAGGAGCCAAGAATCATAAATGGATGGAAACAGTGAAGTCAAGATTATGTTTTCCTAAGGTTGTTTCATTAAGTGCATTATGGAACCATAAATGAGACATAAGCACAACCTAGCTTTTGAAATGAATATGTAGCCTTAGAATTTGTTCCAAGAGTGTAATTGGCTTCCATATTATGTGTCTAGGCAAAAGGAAACAAGTCCCACCTTCTTGTAAGTGTGGCCGTGGGAGAGGAACTAAATTCAAGGAAGAAAGTGTGCATTTGTGACAAAGGTAGCTTTCTCTTCTTTCTCTCATGCATGAGTGGATGTTTATCTTGTCTTTGAATGTGTGTATATATGTGCTAAACCATGAAAAAGTGTTCTAGTATTTATTCATATGCCATGGTACCATGATGTTATTTTATGCATTCAAATGATGCCTTGTGAACTTGCCTTGGTTTGCTTGAGTATGGTGAAGCCAAAAGCCCCCTAACTATGGTGATAATGGGCCAAGAACCCTTAAGAATGGTTAAGACAAAGCCAAGAGTCTTCAAGGAGTAAGGCTTAGTTAGAAGCCTTTAAGAAAAAGGGTGAGGCAAGTCTAAGGTGAGGCTA
Organism: Erythrophleum ivorense; assembly: GCA_026724425.1. Classification (NCBI taxonomy): domain Eukaryota; kingdom Viridiplantae; phylum Streptophyta; class Magnoliopsida; order Fabales; family Fabaceae; genus Erythrophleum; species Erythrophleum ivorense. The sequence goes on along the minus strand of JAIUCV010000025.1, from coordinate 2,951,393 downwards.
AACCACTTGCTTGGCAAGCTTATGTATGTTTTGTATGACTTCTTGAATGCTAGAAATGTTTCATGAATGATTACATGTCCCATGATGCTATGCATGCATTTTTAGACTTAGATTTGCATTCTTTATGTATGGTTGAAAGGGAGAAAAGCTATTGATAGTTGACATAAACTTTAACTGGATCATTTAGGATTATTCTGAATCTCATAAATTTGAAACAAAATATTTTTAATGAATTAAATGATCTAAATTTTATGATGGAAAAGATGGTTCTCAAAAAGAAATTGAAATGAACTTAAATGATGGAATTAAAGATCAAGGGAAAATTGGAAATTGGAAACTTCATGAAACCTTAGCTTTTTCATATAAATAGCCACCCCCTCCCTTTCTTCTCCATTTAGCTAACTTTGTGCAACTCCAAATTTGACCTAAGAGGTGTTCAATAACCACCAAGAAAGGAAGGTGTAATATCCTATTATTTAGAAATCCAAAATCATTCTTAAAGAGTGGAATGAATTATTTGTAGGGAGTCATGGGCCTTGTGAAGGCCAATAGGAACTACAAGAAACTAAAAATCAAAATCGTTTAATTAATGAATGAGGACCCAAGAGTAAAATGAACTAAGGCTAATTAGGATATGGATGTTAATTAAGACATATACAAATGTAGTTAAGAGCCTTATGATAGCCTGAAATCAGAGCCAAAATGACTAAATGGAAAGATACGAAGATCGGTGGCAAAACTATAATTTAAGGTAACACTTAGAAAACTCAAAGAAAAGATCTTTAAATGGGAAAATTGAGTTTTTCAGGATTCTCAGAGGTTCCAAAAATCATAAGAACCTCTGGAATGGTCAAAATCTTCCGGTATGCAATTTAAGGCATTTGTTGATCGTAACTTTGGCCAAATCATTCAATAAGGTTTTAAATCCAATTTGGGTAAAACCAAAGGTATTTTATGAATTAGAGAATCTAAATTTTATGATAGAAAAGGAAGCTCTCAAAAAAGATTTGAAATGAGCTCAAATAGAGAAACTAAAGTTCAGTGACATAGTTAGAATTTTGGGAAATGTTATAAGTGAGCTCCACCCCTTATATATCATGTCCCACTTCTCTCCCTTATCTTAACTGACTCACTTCCACTTTGAAATAGAAACAAAACCAGCCCTAAGTACTGCACCAAAGAGGGAGAAAAAGGAGTAAAAAAACATAGCCAAAAGGGTAAGATTTTGTAACTTTTTTAAACTCTTCCCTTTACTAAAGTTCTTCTCCTCCTTCTCCTCTCAGTAACAATCCTAATTCTTAATTACCATGATTAGGCTTAATAGCATGATTAGTAAATGAAAATCAAGGACTAAAGTCATTATAATTAATTAAAATGAGAGAATGTAGGAAAATTTGAAGCTTGATATCATTAGAGTCATTAGCTAAACGACCATAACTAATCAAATCAACAAGTAATTATAATTACCATTTAAGACCTTTGATTCATCTTGCTACTGATTTCAACTCACAAAAACCTCTTATAAATACTTCCAAGTTATTGCACAATATTATCATAGTAAATTTTAAGGTCTCTAAGTTAAAAATAAGAGTTCGAAAACCTTCTCTGTGGCTTGGACCTTCCCTGCCGTGGCTAAGTTGGTTACTGGAACCTAAAAACCAAGTTTTGCAACTTGTATTGTAGCCTAAGATTTTCATGCCATGGCAAAGTTGCTTTCGAGTTCAACTTCTCACATTTTCACAAATCTAATCGCGACGGCCTTATGTGGCATCGTGGAGGAAAGAGACCCTAGAACCTACTGTAGCAAATTTCCTTATTCACGCCGCGATGGCTATAGTTATGCTGCTACGAAACTAGCTACTGGAATGCTCATTCTCTAATTTTCTTGACCTGCACCGTGGCTAAAAAGTTTGTGTTGTGGCGAGGTTGCTCTCTATTACCCTCTTTGGGCAACTTTTCTTTTTGCACTGCTGCAAGACACCTCGCGCCACAGTGCTCCTCGTCTCTGCCTAACACCTGGCCGTAGCTTAGCTCTTCTTGGCTGCGACATGAACCTCTTCTACACTATTTCTCCCTAACTTTCACCTTATACATTCTAACTCTTCCTCTAATAACACTCAAAAGCCACTCTACCTTAATTTGTGAGGCTTTAATAGCTTTCATCTTTCTAGTTTACCCAACATACCTATCATTACCAATTCAAGACTTAGGGTTGATTCCTACTCAGCAAACCATCATGCATCAGTAAATCCAATTTGTACTGACAACAGCAAGATCCATAAGCAAGTAATATTATCATTCATGGTGATATAAAAGCATTCTCTCAAGAGTCAAGTCATACATTCATATTTAGGAGGTTCCATATCAGATATAAATAAGCACATACACCATATACCAGATTTGTATAAGGCCTAACTCCCCATTAGATACATTATAGGTTAACAAAACACAAAATACCTACACTTGGCAATATGATTACATGATGATGATGCTATATAAAACAAAAAACAAAAATTGGCATCTATCCTTAATTAGATCCATCCAAGTGCAGAACTTCCTACACATGGTCTTAGTTCATGGATGTTTATCTACTTGCTTCCTTTTATCCTTACCTAAAAGACCTTTGCCTGAAATAGTTAGCCCATGAAATAGGGTGAGATGCGAATTTCAGTAACTAAAGGCAAATTCCATTCAAATATTTCAATTTAATTAACATATGTGCAATTAATCAAATAAGCAAAAGAAATGACAATCATATCAGCAAATGAAACAATTGGGCTATCAGTAACTACTATCCCATACTAACAATCAACTTTCTATATGTTAAAAGTCATTAATACCAGGAGAGACCTGTCCACAGCACCAACTCTCCAATGTGCACAACCTAGGCTATGTGCATATAAGGGTCTGATCACAACCCGATGCCCAATTGAAACACAATGCACACATGGTAGCTATATTGTAGCTTTACCATGGACTTACAAGGTCCAAACACAAAATATCATATAGCTAACCATTCATTATGCATTTCAAAACCATACATGTGCAGCAGATATAAAATTAAAATAGACATATGCATGAAATTTAACATTAACCCTGGTCACCTCACTTGTAGACAATTCCTTGAAAACCATTAACAATGCTACTTAGTGTATAAACACAAAATTAGACCATTATCATTCCTACTCATCAATTTATAGTAGCAAACAGGTACCCAAAGAATTAAAATACTAATGGCGATCTAGAAAACACTTACCTAGCCACTACAAGTCTCCAATTTTGGATTTGAAGTTTCCCCCATCAATAACTTTAAAGTATCACCCTAAATCCTAGGAAAATTCATACAAAATTAATACCTATACCATACATCAACTATGGGGGTTTTAAACTAATAGAAAATGCATCAAAATGAGGAGTTTACACTTACCCAATATCCCTTATAGCCTTAACCTCCAAAAATCCTCCAAGAAAACATCAAATAATCCATATTAGATTTTAGGTGTGGTAAAAATGATCCAAATGAGAAACCAATTAGGTCAACTTAAAGAGAAATATAAGAGGATTAAATTATATAACAACTACCTTGGCTGGTTGATAAGCATAATATTTTATACATTTTATTCTCCTTAATTTAGACATTTTAGTTCCAAATATGGTTTTAAGAGTCTAATTAAATGGAATTTGGTTTTAGTAGCCATTTTCTACATTTTAGGAGTTAGTTTACAAATTATTGAATTTTAATGCATAAATTTATCTTAAATAATTTTGTGAAAATTCCTATTTGATTTTTCCCACTCTTTTGTGCAGAATTTTAATATATAATTGGAGCTTTGAATAGAAAATTAAATTGAAGAAAAGCAAGAGAAGAGATGAGCTTCAAGTGTGTTAGTGTGCAATCTCAAGAGTTTCAAGAATTTCAATGGGCAATTAAAGCTTGAATGGTAAATTGATGTGGAGAAAGGGTGAGCTTCAAACACCATGCAATTCTTACGTGGAAGTTACACACTTGTACAACACTTTTCCATGCAACCCACACACTTACATGAAGTCACGTGATCATCACACACATGCATGACTCAAGAAGAAGCTTGCCATGGGTTGAAGGAACTCATGGAAAAGAAGTTCAGCTGGAAAAGCTATGGGTTGCACGAGTTGGTTATGGCTGGAACCGGAGAAGGAAAGAGATGCTTGTTGAGCTGGATTGTCATGAGCTGAATGATGAAGAAGAAGCTATGGGTTCTTAGAGTGCGAGCTAACACAAGTAAGGAGCTGCAGAATGAAGGAAGAATAAACAGAGAAAAAGACACCAAATAGCAAAGAGAAAAGCTACATAAGGAAGAAGCAGACTCGAAATGCAAAGCCACGGATAAACACGTAAGAATGGATATGGGAGCAAGTGATTAATCTACGTGAACAGTGGTGGAGCTTAAGCTACAACAGCCAACGTGGAAAACAGAGCATGGAAGAAGCATGTGCAGATTTTAAAAGAACAAAGGAACACGTGGAAGAATGAAACACAAAGAAGAAGAGCATAAGCTACATAAGGGCAGAACTGTACATGGAAGAAACATGGAAAGCTGAGTTTGAAAGAATGAGAAACTCACGTGAGAAAAGCTAAAGGAGCTTTTAAGCTAAAACAAAAGAGGAAGCACGAGTTGTGGTGGAGTGAAAGAGCTTGGTTTTAACATGGAAAAGCTGAGAAGAAGTAGCTTCTGTTTTGGAGAGCTAGACAAAGAAGAGACATGAAAAAGAAGTTTGGTTCTGACGTGAAGAAGCTGGAAGTACCTACATGGGAAGCAAATGAAAAGCATGAAGTAGCTCACGTGGAGGATTTAAGTGGAGGAATCACATGGAAACTAAAGGAACACGTCGAAGGGAAGAAGGAGCATGCAAGGCTAACATAGGAATGATTAAAGCTAAATGAGCTGGGAGCTGGGAGCTTGTAAGAATAATGAGCACGTGAAGAGCAAAAATGAAGCCACGAGGTTATGAAGCTACATGAAGAAGCAACACGTTGAGTAAAACGCGAAGAACTTCTAGCTACGGGCTGAAGAAAAGAAACACGAGTCAAAACACATGCAGAAATAGGGAGCTACTGGCTGAGCTCGTGACACACAAAAAGGACTTCCAGAACGCGAAAAATGCATGCAGAAATGAAAGAAGAAAATCACGTGGAGCTGGACGAAGCTGAAGCTACGAGTAGAAGAAGCTACGGGCAATTAGCTGGGCAAGGAACTTTCCACGTGAAAATTAAGAAGTAGCATGATGTCATGTGATTCATTAAAGAATTAAAGTATACTCGGGCAGAATAAATGAAGCACATGCAAGGCCACGTGAGGATAAAATCATGCCAATCCATTCGAACAAATTGATTCATTCACGCCTCCAATCCATTAATCAGATTCCATCCTATCTCACGCCTCTACAAGTCATTCACGTCTCCATATTTTTAGCGTCTATATATTCATTCACCCCATTCACAATTGGACGCATCATTCAACCATCCATCTACTCCACCATTCATCCATCCTTCATCCTCCATCCTCTCCACACCACTCCATCATTCATCCACCATCCCATGAAGCTCTAATCCATCTTGAGGCTAGCTAGGAGGAACCCTTGGAGAAGCTTGAATCCATGGAGAAAATTCAGAATTTTGGCTAAGACTTTTCTATTTTCCTATATTTTTTCTCTTTCATATATTTTCTTGGTTAAGTTATATTTGATAGGGAATTTTAGTAATTGTAATTAGTGGCTGGTTAGACACTAATTAAGAAGTCTTTTTGTTGATTAATTGATCTGATTAGACATTGGTTAATTTCAATATTATCTAATTTCCCATGTGTGCTTCGAAGGTGTTCAATAAAATACATGAGTGAGATTATTTGTTTGAATGTTTAATTTGAGGATTCCTTAATGTTTAGTTGGTTAATTAAATATTTAGGATGATTCAGAGGCTAATTAATTAGTTAATCAATCAAATTGAGTGTTCAAGATCTTAAGGACAAGAATTAACAATTTGATGCGGAGTTGAGGTTTCAATTCAACATTAGATCGTTAATCTCTTGAATCTTGAGTGGTTACCCAAGATAATTTGTTATGAACACAATTAGGAACTCTTAGACCAGAATTAATCACAATTAGATTAGGATAAGGATAATGGATACCAAGGGACAATTCCAAAGCTAGTCACAAGACCATCTTTCACCCATAATTCACCCAATTAGGTAGAATTTAGGAATTTTAATTCAATTTAGCTTTAGGTTAGTTTAATTCAATCAAAACCCCATTTAGTTTAGAAATTTTAAAATCTTTTAACATTTGGAAAACTCAATTAGGTATTGAACTCTAATTCTAAGGGAGATGACCTAGGTTGTGCCATTAACTACATATTTTATCAACCTAGTATTATTTTGAAGGTTGCGCGACGAGCCACTCACTGGTTTTGACTCTAGAAGTGAGAAATGATGAAAATATATTGAAAACCCTAGCCTCTACCTTAAACCTTTGAAAATGCTGTGTCTCTTATGTTTCTACATAAGGAAAGGGAAGGGCTAAAGGAACTTTAGGTTTAGATGGGTTTAGTTGGATTATGGGCTGACCCACGGGCCCAAGTCCATTTGGAGTTCAGATTTTACTTGTTGGGCCATACCTTAAGGATTGAGCTATAGAATTTCTAACATTTTCATATGGTTTTGGGCTTCTACCTCACTAAACCAGATTGGAGCCATTGCTAGGTGGTCTCTCTTGAGCCAAGTCTCACCATAGGAAGTTGGATTTACACCTAAAATTATTAAGCCTCTATTAGTCTTTATCTATGACCTATTTAAATTAATTATGGGCCTAAATTAAGTTTCAACCTAATTGAATCATAAACCTGCATTAATTATTTATTTCTCCATAAACTCCTATTCACATATCTTGCCTAATTATTCCATAATAATTATTCTTAATTAGTTCCAATCCATAATTAATGCCTTAATTAATTTTGGCGTGTTACATTCTTCCCTCCTTTTAGAAATTTTGTCCTTAAAATTAGATATACCTTACTCAAATAATGTAGGAAATCCTTCCTCATTGCTTCTTCCGTCTCCCAAGTTACTTCATCCAGAGTAAGTCCCTTCCATAACACCTTTACTAGGAAGATGTCCTTATTACACAACTATTTGACTTTGGAGTCCATAATTCTTTTTGGCTCAATCACATAAGACAAATCATCTTGTAGATGCACATTCTCATGCTCAATGACATGTGAAGGGTTTAGGTGATACTTTTTCAATTAAGACACATGAAACACATTATGTAATATGGCTAGGTTTAGAGGTAAAGTGACTCTATAAGCCACGGGTCCTATCCTCTCAAGGATTTGGAAAGGACCAAGATAACCAGGGCTGAGCTTTCTTGTCCTGATAAACCATCCTACACCTTTCATTGGAGTAACCTTAAGGAACACATTGTCTCCTGCCTTAAATTTTAAGGGTCTCATTCTCTTATCAACATAGATCTTCTACCTACTCTGAGCAGCTAACAACTTCTTCCTAATGAGTCTTATTTGACGGGTGGTTTAGTCCGCTATGTCCAGACCTAAGAGACTCATCTCACCCCAAGTTCTACCTAACACAAGGGTGATTTGCACTTCCTACCATAAAGTGCCTTAAAGGGTGCCATTTGGATACTAGAATGATAACTATTATTATAGGTAAACTTGGCTAAAGGCAAGTACACATTCCAATTTCCCTTCAACTCTAGCACACTAGCTCTTGGCATGTCTCAAAGGTTTGAATGGTCTTCTCAGTCTGTCCATCTGACTAAGAATGATAGGCAGTGCTAAAGTTAAGACTAGTGCCTAAAGCTTATTGTAAAGATTGCTAAAATTTTGATGTGAACCTTGGGTCTCTATCTAATACAATACTATTGGAGACACCATATAATCTCACAATCTCACGAACATACAATTGGGCTAGTCAATCTAGAGGATAAGTAGCTCTACAAGTAGGAAGTGGGTAGACTTCATCAATTTATCTATAATTACCCAAATAGCTTCATAACCCAAGGATGTCCTTGGAAAACCCTTCACAAAATCCATAGATATACTATCCCATTTCTATTCCAGAATCTCTAAAGGGTGTAATAAGCCTGTAGGTTTTTAGTGTTTAATCTTAACCCTTTGACAAACTAGACATCTAGTAACAAACTTAACTATGTCTAACTTCATCCCAGGCCACCAAAAACTCTTCTTAAGATCTCTATACATCTTAGTGGTGCCTAGGTGAAAGGTGTACCTACTCTTATGAGCTTCAGACAACACTATGTTCCTTAACTCTTCATCCTTAGGTATGCATACTCTACCTTAGTACCTTACCAAACCATCCTCTGATAGGTTAAAGTTTTTGACCTCTCCATTCCTTAACTGCTCTCTAATTCTTCCCAAATGTTCATCTAACTCTTGGGCCTCTTTAATTCTCTTCCTAAAGTCATTTTCTATCCTCAATTCTCCCAAAAGAAAACTACTAGGATGTATTGAAATGGACAAAATCAAATCTCTCAACTCCTTAATCAAATTTTTCTCCCTAAGCATCATCATTGCTATGTGAATAGATTTCCTACTCAGGGCATCAACGACAACATTTTCCCTTCCTGGATGATACTTTAAGAAGAAGCCATAATCCTCAAGAAACTCCATCCACCTTTTTTGCCTCATGTTCAACTCCTTTTGGTCAAACAGATACTTCAAACTCTTATGGTTACTATATGTAACACCATATTCATATAGGCTATCTCATCTCATTCCTAATGCATATTCATTGGCTAAGCTACTTTCTCAAGGAAATTACAATAAAAATAATGGAATTTTTCATGTTACATCATGGATAAATTTTTCATTCCATGTCCCATGAACCATATGAACTTATCTATCTCATTATCATATTTAAATATACAATTACAGCTCATAAACATCCTAATGAGTGGCCAAGAACTCGAGCAAATGGAGTATATACACAAAATTCACAAGTGCAGCCTCAGGTTGATGGTCTAACTTTCTGTCATGAACTTTGAAAACTTATAACTAATTCTAGAAATATTGAAATCAAGCACACTATACCATTCTAGAAATACAAAGATGTCTACATTATATAAAAATAAATTCAAGCCACAAAAGGGACATCTAGATATTGGAAATTATAGAATAGTAACCAAGGTCTCTTGTCACTACTAATACTGTCCTTGAACTTCAAAAATTTATATCTCCCTGTACAAATATCCAATTGAGGTGATCTTAGTGACCATAGAAAGATTATTATGTCTAGTTTATTCATGTAAAATTTCATGGGCATTGGATGCGATTTGGCCCTCGAATGACATAGCACAAAAAATGACTATATGAATAGTGCTTATACCAGAATAGTAGAAAAATGTCAACTTTGAAATATCATAATTAATTTCATAAAGCTCCAAATAATCTGGTCTTTAGCTTTCCAAAGAGTTCTAGATGAGATCTATAGGCATGCCAAATTTCATGAGCAAATTCGTTCATTTGGTCAGATCTTGACGTTGGGTTGCCAATTGGTTATTTTGGTGTCTTCTAAGGGTCTCAAATGGTCCATATTGACTTCTAAGACAACCATGGCCACTTGAGCATGTGGGAAAGCATCAAAATGGTCTATTAAACTTGTCTCAAAGGTACAGAAACCCAAATTTCATAAACTTACTCATCTACCCCAAGCAATACATAAGAACATACAAGCCTCATCTTGCCATTCAAGGTCCAAAAACCACTATATCATACATATGGCACTAATTCTCATACATACACAATATATCCATATATTTACAATTGTTCATGGACTTATACATCATACATAACATTGGATTACATCTTCTGCCATTTATATGGCTACAAAGTAAGCAAAATAGCACATTCTCATGTTAATCTCTTTCCTTCAAGCTTGATAGCTCCCATTTTTGGCTCACTTGGTCCATCTAGACATGTTAGACAATAGGGAGAAATGGATGAGATTCTAGAAATCCCAATAGCTTTTCTCCTTTTCAACCACACATAAAAGATGCAACTATAAGTTTAAAAATGTATGCATGGATAACATGGAATGCATAATTATTCATGAAACATTTTTGCACTCAAGAGGTCACACAAAGCATACATAGGCTTGCCAAGTAAGTGGTTTAGCCTCATCCATTATCTTTATGAATTTTAGGCTTGCCTCGCCCATTTTCTTAAAGGCCTTTAACTAAGCATTACTCCTGGGAGACCTTTAGCTTTGTCTTAACCATCCTTGGAGACTTTTAGCTCATCCTCACCATTGCTAGGGGACTTTTGGCTTCACCACACTCAAGCAAACCAAAATATGTTCATAAAACATCATTTAAGCACATAATAAAGCTTCATGGTACCATGGCATATAAATACATGCTAAGACCTCTTTCATAGCTTAAAACATACACACACACATTCAAGACAAGATAAACATCCACTCATGCATAAGAGAAAGAAGAGAGAGCTACTTTGAAGCAAGAATTCAACACTTTTTCTTTAGGTATTTCTCCCTTTTTTTGGCCACATACTTGCAATGAGATGGGGCTTGGTTCCCTTAGCTTAGACACATTAAATAGGACACAATTATATCATGGAAATAAGTTTTATTATCACTCACTCACTATGGAAGCTCACTTTATTCTATGGTTGCATAATGGTGTCATATAAGACCTAATGAAGCAAGTGCTAGCATTCAAGGTCTTGGCTCCATTTTCTCCTTCCATCTAGGTCTCTTGATCCCATTTAAGCCTCTTGGAGTCATCAAAATTTCATTCCTAAAAGCCTAGACCTAGATTGCTTCTTTAAGCTTTATTATGGAACATACACTTCTATCATACCAACCAAGGTTTCTAAAATTTTTCCAAGCCTTTCTTTGATGTTCTCTTATCATGTTTAGTCCCTTTCTACCCTTAGAAATATTTAAAACTCTCCCTAGGTGCTTCTTCTTGTTTTTGCTGAGACATGTACCCATTCAAGGACCCATGGAGTTAGCTTTGTTCTGTTGAAGGAAATGGCACATGTGAGGCTTTCTAGGCATCTCAAGAATCCATATATACTTTTAGACAATCAGAATTACCACTAGAAAGCTTTATACATACCATGGTGCAAAGAAAATCCTAGGTTTTGGAAACTTGAAATCTAATGGTTCTTTTTGGAATTTCTTTGCATCTACTTGTTCCTTACTCTTAAAAACCTAGGTTTCATGCTTGGTTTGGATCATGTTTTACTCCCTCTTTCTAGTTCCATATGTGGTTGAAATAGAGCTATGGAGAAATAAGAAGGAAGAAGCAAGGAAAGCCATGAAAATACCTTGATCCCTTAGCCTTTTCAAGAGCTTTTTCCCTTGTCTTCACTCCTCCTTGAAATTTTAAACCTCTTCCCTCTGAATAGGACTCAAAATAGATCCAAAAAAAGGCATCAAAACCATGAAAAGAAAGAGGAGAAGAAGGAGAGCAAGTTCAAGGAAGGGAGGAGCAAGAAAATCCTTGATTTTCCTTATCTTTGCTTAAGTTTTTCCCCTCCTTTTTAGCTCTTCCTTATGTGCCACTTTTTCCAAAATTTCTCCCCAGTCTTGGACAGAATTTAGGTGGCCAAATGTGAGGTGCCACATATATATAGCTAAGGATTCTAAAGGGACATTTTAAAATGCTAATTTTGTCCTTTGTTCTTAGCTTTTTCATTCAAGGCTCATTTCAACTCCTTTTAGAAAACTATCTTTTCCATAATAAAATTAGGTTCTTTAACCTATAAATAGCCTTTGGAATCACTCAAATCAGGTTTAAAACTTTCCCAAATGAATGGGTTAAAGTTTAGGGTCACTAATATTCAAAAACGTAAACTGAAGGGGTTTTAATTATTCTAGGGGTTCCTATGGTTTTTAAAGCCTCTGAGAAACTCAATTTTCCTATTTAAAGATCCCTCCTTTGATTTTTCTAAAATTTACTCAAAATTATGAAAATACCATTGCATTTCATCAGAAAATTTCTTTAGCCATTCCCAACCCCGGTTTTGGGCATCTTAAGCCTTGATTCCCCTTTTTCTAATATTTATAATTTTATGAAAATTTTATTTGGCCTTAACTAATTCATTTTATGGGACTTTCTTTTATATCTGGCCTATTTTCGTCGTTTTGACAAAATCGGGTATTACACTATACACCTTAAATAATACACTATAAAGATAATGCCTCCAAATTTTAAGGGCAAAAACCACAGTTGCTAACTCTAGGTCATGGACGAGATAATTTTCCTCATGGGATCTAAGTTTTCTAAAAGCATAGGCTATTACCCTACCTTGTTGCATCAAAATACACCATAATCCCTTCTTGGATGCATCACTATAGACCATAAAGGTCTTTTTAGGGTTGAGGATCACTAATACAGGTGCAGTAGTAAGCCTATCCTTAAACTCTTGAAAGGCATTCTCACACTTGGCATTCTATACAAATGGTTAGTCCTTGCTAGTCAATTTAGCCAAAGGCATGGCTAACTAAGAAAACCCTTTAATGAATCTCTTATAATAGTCGGCTAGACTTAGGAAGCTATATATTTTGATCATCGTTTTAGGTCTCTCCCAATTCAGTATTGCTTCTACCTTGCTAGGATCTACCACTACCTCTAGTTCCGATATCATATGACCTAGGAATTTAACTTTGCATAACTAAAATTCACACTTGCTCAACTTAGCATACAATTTATGCTCTCTCAAGGTTTGAAGAACTATCCTAAGATGCTCTTCATGCCCTTCACTACTCTTAGAATAAATGAGAATATCATCGATAAACACTACCATAAATCGATTAAGATAAGGCCTAAAGATCCTATTCATATAATCCATAAAAATGGCAAAGGCATTGGTTAATCCAAAAGGCATAACTAGGAACTCATAATGGTCATATCGAGTCCTAAAGGTAGTTTTAGGTACATCCTTAACATTGACTCTAAATTGGCGGTATCCCAATCTAAGATCAATCTTTGAAAAGACTGACGCTCCAGCTAATTGGTTAAGTAAATCATCAATTCTAAGCAAAGGGTATTTTTTCTTAATGGTCACTTCGTTCAATTGCCTATAGTCAATGCAAAGCCTAAGACTACCATCCTTCTTCTTGACGAACAATACCATTGTTCCCCACGGGGACGCACTTGACCTAATAAACCCTTTCTCAAGTAACTCCTCTAATTGACTCTTCAACTCAACTAACTCAGCAGGCGTCATTCTATATAGAGCCTTAGAAATCGAACCCGTACCGGGTACCAAATTAATGGAAAATTCTAGCTCTCTCTTTGGAGGTAGTCCACTAAACTCCTTAGGGAAAACCTCAGAAACTCCCTAATCACAAATATATCCTCCAACCCATCATCGACCTCAACATGCAATGAAAAGAATACTAGAAACCCTTAGCAACCATGCCTAAGGTACCTCTTGACTTGGGTGGCGGACACACAAGCAAGTTCAGTCATAAGACAAGTTTCAGGTATATTTGTAGGTAAGGAGACAGTCTTACAGTTACAATTAAGTATCACATTATTAGTCGACAACTAGTCCACACTAATTATTACATCACAGTCACACAAAGGGATATAAATCAGTCAAGGGTAGTACAATGGCTATCCAATTATACAATGTAATTCAAGCACACATCAGATGTAACATCTGGTTCTTTGAAAATTAGAGGAAATGTGAGAAACGTAATATACGATTTCTCTGTAAACGAACAAAATTCACCGAATACAAAAGGAAGTCCCCCAAAATAAGATAGTTAAGGTCTTGAAAAATTTAGAAAGCATTCTAGACTCCTAAAAAAGAGAATTACAAGCTCAGATAGAAAGAAAAACAAAGCTAGAATGAAGAAATAATTTCTTACGAAAAGCTTACGAACATAATGACATTTTCGTAATTTTGAGCAAATTTTGGAATTCACATAGGAGGGCTTTCTAAATAAAAGTTTTAAGTTCTCCAAGGTTCTCAGAGGCCCTAAAAACCATGGGAAGCCTCAGGACAGTTAAATCCCCTCCGATGGATGTTTATCAACGTCGGTATACCTAAACTTATCAGAGGCCCTAAAAACCATTTGTTCGGGAATGTTTTAGATCCAATTTGAGTGATTCCAAAGGCATTTTACTAAATTGGGAACCTAAATTTTATAATGGAAAAGATAGTTCTAAAAAAGGAGTTAAAATGAAGGAGAAACAAAAATGCAAAGAACGAATGAAAAAGTGGGAATTTTTAAAAAAATCACTTTCTTACCCCTATATATAGGTGGTGCCCCACTTTCTCCCTCATTTGGAATCAGAATTTTCTACCTAAATTCAGAGAAGGGAGCTAGGGTTTTGGGTGCACAAGAGAGGAAGAAGAAAGAGGAAGAATTTAAGCTTAAAGGTATGGTTTCTTGGTAGTTTTTTATGCTTTCTTCCATCCAAACCTCCTCTCCTCCATTTTCCTTTGTTTCCTATGATTATAATGAAGTTTATAAGGGAGAAATTGAGGGAAAAATTTGTATTTTAAGAGAGGAGCTCAAAGAACACAATAGTCAAGTGAGAAAAGCCATGAAAATAAGGTATTTTCTTTTTCCATAGTTGCTACCCTTTGCTCCCCTTATTGTAATATCTGGTTTTCGTTAAACGATAGAAACAAGCATATTTTCAAAGCAAGTCCCCTAAAACAAATTAGTTAAGGTCCTAAAAAATTTGAGTGACATTCTAGTCTCCTAAAAATGAGAATCCTAGCTTTAGACGGAAGGAAAAACAGAGCTAGAATAAAGAAACAATGGCATTTTTGTAATTTTGAGAAAATTTTGGAATCTCACATAGGAGGAATTTTTAAATGAAAGTTTTGAGTTTTCCAGGGTTTTTAGAGGCCCTGAAAACCATGGAAAGTCTCGAGATAGTTAAATCCCCTCCAATGGATGTTTTGCAATATCGGTGCACCCAAACTTTAATGGATTCATTCAGGAAGGATTTAACTCTGATTTGAGTGATTCCAAAGGCATTTTATTAAATTGGGAACTTAAATTTTATAATGGAAAAGACGGTTCTAAAAAAGGAGCCAAAACGAAGGAGAAACAAAAATGCAAAGAACAAAGAGAAAAATTAGAATTTTTGAAAATGTCATTTCTTCCTACCTTTAAATAGGCGGTGCCTCACACTCTCCCTCATTTAGCTTCAGATTATTCTGCCCCAAATTAGAAGAAAAACCCTAGGAGAGTGGTGCACCAAGGGGAGAGAAGAAAAAGGAGAAATTCAAGCTTTTAAGTATGGAAATTTACTTGTTTTTTATGCTTTCTATTAGCGAATCTCTTATCCTCTTTTTCCCTCTTCTTCTCCATAATTTTTTTGAAGTTTTGAGGGCTGTTTTGATGGAAGAATAGAGGGGAAATTTCGAAAATCAAGTGAGGAGGCCAAGGAAAGCAAGGAACAAGCATGGAAGTTCAAGGAAAACAAGGTATCATGCAATCCCTCCACTTGATCTTCCTCCTCCCTTCTCTTGTGCATATTTTGACCCATATATGGTCAGCCTTAGGGAGTTAAATTTTAAACCAAACCAAGGGTGAATCTTAGGTATTTAAGGGAGAAGAACAAGAATATGCAAAGGAAACAACAAACTAGCCATTAGATTTCAAAATGCAAATTCTAGGGTTTTGTGTGCACTTTAAAAAATCTGACTTTGTATGATAATTCCTAGGCCTAATTAAGAGTTTAAATGAGCTCCTAAGATCCCTAAGATGCTCCCCACATGCTTCCTCCTTTAAGAAAACAAGGAAAACTCCAACGACGCCAAAAACCCCCATAGTCTCGGCCTAGGCAAGTCTCCATAGCTAGGGAGAGTTTTAAAATTTTCTAAGGCCATTCTTGAGTCATATATGATGAATGAAAATGAGGGGAGGCCTTGGAAAAAATTTAGCACTCATAGAAAGTGATTTGGTGTTTTAGGTTCCATATTATGTCCTAAAGAAGCAACATGTTATTAGACTCCTTGTTTTAATTGTGTGATAACTCCAAGAGGCTTAAAAGGAGTCAAGAATCATATTTGAAAGGAAAGAATAGGGCCTAGAAATTATTTAAGGGGTGTTACTTCATTAGGTGCAATTATAGACCATAATGGGGTTTATAGAATAACCTAGTGTCTAAGCAATTGGTGTGACCTTAAAAATTGTTTCATAAACCTAATTGGCTTCCATAAAATGTGTCTAGGCCAAGAGAAATCATCTCCACAAGTTTGTGTGTGTGGCCAAAAAGAGAAGTTTGAATTCAAAGGGAAAAGTGTGTGATTGTGTGCAAGGTAACTTTCTCCACCTTCTCTCATGCATGGATGTGTATTTAGCTTGTCTTAGAATGTGTGTATGTGTATTTTCAAGCCATGAAAAGTATGCTAGCATAATTTTATATGCCATAATTTCATAATGACATATTATGCTTTCAAATGATGTTATGATGTTTGTTTGAGTTTGCTTAAGTGTGGAGAGGCCAAGAACTCTTAACCATGGTGAGGATGAGCCAAGAACCCTTAAGATTGGTTAAGACAAAGCAAAGAGTCTCCTAAAATAAAGTGAGCTCCCAAGAGAATGGTTGAGTCTAAGAATCTCTTAAAAAATGGGTGAGGCAAGTCCAAAATCCATGAGGAAAAGGGTGAGGCCAATCCATCCACTTGGCAAACTCTTGAATGTCTTATATGACTTATTCACATGCCAAGCTTGCTTCTTCAATGTTCATGATTTCCATTATATCCATGTATGCATTTTCAAGACTTACTTTACATGTGAATTTTGAAAAGGTCACTTTCCTACCCCTATATATAGGTGGTGCCCCACTTTCTTCCTCATTTGGAATTAGAATTTTCTGCCTAATTTCAGAGAAGGGAGCTAGGGTTTTAGGCGCACAAGAGAGGAAGAAGAAGGAGGAAGAATTTAAGCTTAAAGGTATGGTTTCTTGGTAGTTTTTCATGCTTTCTTCCATCCAAACGTCCTCTCCTCCATTCTCCTTTGTTTCCTATGATTATAATGAAGTTTATAAATCTATTTTAAGGGAGAATTAAGGAGAAATTTTAGATTTGAAGAGGAGAGCAAAAGCCATGAAAATAAGGTATTTTCTTCTTCCATAGTTGCTACCCTCTGCTCCCCTTCTCCACTATTTTTCCCCACTTGAGAAGACTTAAGAGGAGTTAATTTTTAGGTAGAACCAAGGGTGATTCTAAGAAAAAAAGGTGTGGAGATTAAGAATATGCAAAGAGAATTAACAAATAACCATGGAAATTCAAGATGCAAAGTCTAGGGTTTCATATGTTCCTTGTAAAATATAATTTGATACCTTGATTCCTATGTCTAAATGAGAGTTTAAATGAACTCCTAAGATCCTTAGAAGTCTCCCCATGTGCTTCCTCCATTAAGAAAACCAAGCAAAATCTATGGAGACGAATAAGTTCCATAGGCTTAGCCTAAGTACGTTAAGGTAGCTAGGGAGAGTTTTAAATTTTTTTCAAGCCTATTTTTGTGTCATATATGATGAATGAAAATGAAGAGAGACCTTGAGAAAAATTTAGAACTCATAGAAAGTGAGTCAATGCTTTATGTTCCATATTATGACCTAAAAAAGCAACATGTAGTTAGGCTCTTGGTTTTAATTATGTGATGACTCCAAGAGGCTTAAAAGGAGTCAAGAATCATATTTGAAAGGAAAGAATGAAGCCTAGAATTTATATGAGGGGTGTTGCTTCATTAGGTGCAATTATGGAACCATAATGAGGTTATAGATCAAGTTAGAGTTCAAGCAAGTGTGTTTAGGCCAAGAGAAACCATCCCCACACTTTTGTGTATGTGTGGCCGAAGCAAGGGAGGGAGATTCAAGAAGAAAAGTGTGTGATTGTGTACAAGGTAGCTCTCTCCACCTTCTCTCATGCATGGATGTGTGTTTAGCTTGTCTTAGAATGTGTATATGTGTATTTTCAAGCCATGAAAAGTATGATAACATGATTTTCCATGCCATGGTTTTATGATGACATATTATGTTTTATATAATGTTTATGGTGTGTGCTTGGGTTTGCTTGAGTGTGGTGAGGCCAAAAACCCTTAGCCATGGTGAGGATAAGCCAAGAACCCTTAAGATTGGTTGAGACAAAGCAAAGAGTCTCCCAAAAGCCAAGTGGGCTCCCAAGAGCATGGTTGAGTCCAATAATGCATTAAAGAATGGGTGAGGCAAGTCTAATATCCACAAGAAATTGGATGAGGCCAATCCACTTGCTTGGCAAGCTTTTGTATGCTATGTATGACTTTCTCAAATGATGAAAATGCCTCTTGAATGTTTGCACATGTCAGCATGATGATACATGCATTTATGAGACTTGTTTCTATCCATTATGCATGATTGAATGGGAGATGAGCTATTGGGATTCTTTGAATCTCATTTCCTCCTCTCCAATGATCTCACATGCTAAGTGGACCAAGTGGACAAGGTAATGGAAGCTAACCACCTTAAAGGAAAGAATTTGACAACAAAATGCAAAGTTTTTTGTTCTTTAAGACCATAGATATGTCAAATGATGCAATCCATTGATGTATATGGTCTATGACCTCTTGGACATGTGTAATTATGTTAATATGTAATGTATAAATGAATGGATATGATATGTGAATCCTAGAATGCAATTTGGGTATGTAATGCCAAGATATGCTTCTTGAAAGTTTGATGGAATTATGCATATGTGTGGATGAAATGGCCAAAATGAGATGCATGGAGTTTGGGAACATTTGGGCAGCTTACACAAGTCTTATATATGCTTTTAGACTTGCCCAAAAGGTTCCAAACCCTAAGGAAAGCCATTTGGTTACTTTGGTGCTTCATATGGAGCCAAAATTGACCATAATGGAACCCTAATCACTTTTTAGCCAAACGAGCTCTTCTTAATCTGAAATTTGGTATGAAATTAGAGCTTATTGAGAAATTTTTGAAAAGTTAAAGATCATAATTTTTGGAGGTCTATAGAATACTTGATGAATTTCCAAAATTGAAAATTTTTTTGATTTTGGTCTGTTGCACTATTCATTTGGTCCGAAAGTGAAATCTGTCACACAAGGCTCAAATGATATCTAATTGCCATGAAATTTTATACAAAGAAACTAGATATTTACAATGACTTGTACCAACTAGAATCACCTTATTTAAAGGTCTAGAGAGGGAGATATGAATTTTTAAAAATTCTATCCAGTATCAGGAGCTTCACCCAATCTCAAATACTGTTCCATTGAATTCTGGAGTCTAGGGCGCCTGAATTGGTATGGAGTTATTTTTTTCCTCAACTAAAATCCACAGATTTCCATATTGGTATCATTTGCATGGATTGGAGTTTTGTGGAATTAATTGGACATTTTCAAAGTTTGCTATAGAAATCTGTGACAGCATCAGTGGTAGTTTAACCTCTGGACCTTTTCGAATGTCAAAGTCCTCTGTGATGCATGTTATGGTCTGGATATATTTTTAGTGTGAAGTAGACATCCATAGATTTCTAGAATGACTACGAATATATGATTTCAATTTTTCTAGAATTAGTTATGATTTCCCAAAATTTGGATAGAAAAGAGGCAAAAGCTAGCCGAAAATGAATATCCATATTTTATGCTTCCCTTCGTGATTCATGAGTTGTGGGCCACATTTTATGATTCAAATGAGTTGTAATCATGTAATTAAATATGAGAATGTGTTATATTAGCTCACACAGTCCACGTGACACCAGATGGAATTTTTATACACGACGTAGCGCAATTAAATGCCTTATTTTAATGGACTTTTCTTATTTCCCCTCATGTAATGCACTATATCAGCATGCAAATGTAATAGAGATAAGCTAGAATTTATGGTGTTACATCAGACGTAATCATAGAATATCTAGTAGGGGTGGACACAAATAGTTCAAATAGCAACAGGCTAATTTTCAAACCCAGATGCTTAACACAATCATATGAGATTAATGAGTAAGTCATACCCAAATCAAACAATGCATCTATAACATGATTATGGACAAGTAAAGTACCTTGGATTAGACTAGGAGATCTATTAGCCCTTTGTTATGTAAGTATGAACACCCCTTTTGTGTACACGGTTTAACAGATGATGCTTACTCTCGTGACACTATGTAAGTCTGTGCATAATGTCTAAGCTTCCTACAATTATAGCATATTAGGCATGGTCCATTGCCATGGCTCTTTCCACATTTGCCATAAACTGATAGGACACTAGCTATGCTCTTTGGAGGTCCTATACTCCTTTGAGGAACGTTTCTTAAGAGTGGTCTCCTACCCTAAAAGACACTACCACTACTAGCTCCTTTCTTACTTCTGCCCCTAAAGGGCTTCATACCTTAGTCACGCTTACCCTCCATGGTCTTCTTCCTTTTGGCCTCACTCTTAATCATGGGCCTCTCCATTGCCTTACACTTTTCTGCTAATTCATTAAAATTATGAATCTATAGGGATACTATCTTGTCCTTCAACTCCGATTTTAGGCCTCTTTCAAATTTATCTGCATTCCATGGTTCATCATCAAATTGTCTCAGGTAAGAGGAGAAATAAGACAATTGGATGAATTTGGCTACATAATGATCCACACTCATTTCTCCTTGCTCAAGGAAATTAAACTCTGCTTCCTTGTCAACTCTCACTGAAGGTGGGAAATACTTGCCCTCAAAGGCAGTTTGGAAACTTTCCCAAGTCAAGAGTATCCCCCTTGAAATCAACAATCTAGAGGCACTCCTCCACCAATGCTCAAACTCACCTTCCAACTTATAGATGGCTAATTTTGCCTTTTTCTCGATAGTGCAAGTCATGACTTCAAAAATTTTCTCTAGTTGCATTAGTCACCTCTTTGCCTTTTTAGTGTCCAACTCCCGTATGAACGATGGAGGATCAGCCTTTCTAAACTTAGCTAACACAATAGAAAGGTCATCATTCTCCCCTTGGTGTCCCATGCCAAGGTTCTGACCAGCACCAACACGGTTCTCCACTGGCATTTCCTAATTTTACCTATTTATAATCTCATGTAACTATTATAGCACTTGAACAGTGGCTGTATAGGCCTCAGCTTGCTCTTGAAGCCGGTCAATCATGGCCCTAACTGTAGCTTCATGGACCTTATCTTGTTCCCTCATACGGTTGGCCATTGTAGTCATGGCCCCTTACACTTCTCTCAGCATCTTAGCAATTTCTCTACATGTAGCCATATCACTCTGCAATCCCACAAGCACAACCAAGAGCATCCCCCATTAAGCCACAGTCCAAAGGCAGTCCAAACACAACACCATCCATGGTAGGTATACACAAGTATAAGAAACATCACCAAATTATAATGTCCCTATTCCTAGCATGCATGCATCATGATTGCCAAGTTTTCTAACCACAAGGTTTAAAATCTAACATAATTTTCTAAACCATTACTCTAATATCAAATGTAACAACCCTAATTCTTAATTACTATGATTAGGCTTAATAGCACGATTAGTAATCTTAAATTAAGGACTAAAGCCATTATAGTTAATTAAAATGAGAGAAAGTGGGGAAATTTGAACATTGATATCATTAGGGTCATTAGCTAAACAACTATAACTAATCAATTCCACAAATGATCATTGTAAAATTTGATTTTTGTTAAAATGATAGAAACATATATGTTTTCAAAGTAAGTCCTTTAAAATGAATTAGCTAAGTTCTAGAAAATTTAGACTAATAATCTAGACATTAAATAAGGAATTTATGAGGCTAAAGGTATCCTAAAATAGAGGCTAAAATGGCCTGATGGAAATTAACAAAATAGTTACAAAATGTAATGGCATTATTGTAGTTTTGGGAAAATCTTAGAATTCTCACAGGAGGACTTTCAAATAGTAAATTTGAGTTCTCTAGGGTTCTTAGAGGCCTTGAAAACCATGGGAAGCCCCAGGATAATTAAAACCCCTCTTATGTACATTTTTTAATGTCAGTAACTCAAACTTTAACCTTCATTCGAGAAGGTTTTGGCACTAATTTGTGTGATTCCAAAGGCATCTTAGAAGATTAAGGACCTAAATTTCATGATGGAAAAGATAATTCTCAAAAAGGAGCTAAAATAAAGCTAAATAAAATTGCCAAGACAAAAGGGCAAAATTGAAATTTTTAGAAAGTGGAAGCTTCTTGAAACCTCCTTTTAAGTTTCACATTTCTTCTCCTCATCATTTCCTTGACTTGTTTCTACCCCTAAACAAGAGAAAGAAGGCAGCTCTTAGGCGTACAAAGAGAGGAGATTTTGAAAGGAGAAAAAGCCAAGAAAATGTAGGAAATTCCATGGAAATTCAAGCTTTCTCTTTAGCAAGTTGTTGCTCCTTCTTCTCCTCTTTATTTTCATGGATTTGATAATGTTTTTGGATCTGTATTGAGCATAGAGAGGAGGCCAACCAAGTGAAGAATAAGCCAAAGAAAACAAGAATCTAAGGTAATTTATGATATTTTAAGCTTCTTCTTCCATTCCCTTCTCTTGTATGTATTTCACCCCACCTAAGACTAGCCCTAAAGGGTTGAGTTTCTAGCCAAACCAAGGATGAATCTTAGGAAAATGAAAGAGGAGAACAAGAATATGCAAAGGAACAACAAAATAACCATTAGATTTCAATATAGAAAAGTTAAGGTTTCAAATGTTCCTTTAAAATTCTGATTTGATTCAAGAATTTCTAGGCCTAAATAAATGTTTGGATGAGCTCCTAAGATCCCTAGAAGGCTCCTCATATGCATCTTCCATCAAGGAAACAAAGCAAACTCACTTGGTGTCCTTATACTCCATAGCCATGGCCTAGAGAGGTTAGAGCACCAAGGGGTAGTTTTCATTTGTTCCAAGCTTATTTTTGAGTGATATATGATGGAAGAGGATGAGAGGAAGTCTTAAAAAAAATTTAGAAGCCATGGATAGTGAGATGGTATCATAGGTTTCATATTATGGCCTAAAAAAGGAATACTTAGCTACGCTCATTAATTTGATTGTGTGATGACTCCAAGATGCTTAAAAGGAGTCAAGAATCATAAATAAATGTAAAGAGTGGAGCCAAGATGATATTTTCTTAAAGTTGCTTCATTAAGTGCATTATGGAACCATATGAACTACCTAGCTTTTATAATGAATGTGTAGCTTTAGAATTTAGTTCAAGAGTATAATTGGCTTTCCATATTATGTGTCTAGGCCAAAGGAAATAAACCCCACCTTCTTGTGAGTGTGTAGTTGTGGGAGAGGAATCAAATCTAAGGGGAAAAGTGCGCTTGTATGACAAAGGTAGCTTTTTCTCCTTTCTTTCATGCATGAGTAGATGTTTATCTTGTTCTTGAATGTATATTTTGAGCTATGAAACATGTCTTTGCAAGTATCTACTTACCATGATACTATGATGTTGCATTATATCTTCAAATGATACTTTGTGACTTTGCTTTGGCTTGCTTAAGTGTGGTGAAGCCAAGAACCCACTAGCCATGGTAAAGATGAGCCAAAAACCCTCAAGAATGTTGAAACAAAGTTTAGAGTTTCCCAACAGTAAGGCTTGGTTCAAAGCCTTTAAGAAAAAAGGTGAGGCAAGTTGAAAATCCTTAAAGAGGATGGGTAAGACTAAACCACTTACTTGGCAAGCCTATGTATGTTTTGTATGACTTCTTGAATGCCAAGAATGCTTCTTGAATGATTATATACTCCATGATAGTCATGCATGCATTTTTAGACATAGATTTGCATTCTTTATGTATGGTTGAAAGGGAAAAGAGCTATTGGGATTCCTAAAATCTCATTCCTTCCTCCCCACATGTCTAATATGTCTAAGTGGACCAAATGAGCCAAGGAATGGGAGCCACCAAGCTTGAAGAGGAAAGTTTGACAACCAAGTGTGTAAAAATGCCAATTTGTAGCCATATGAGTGGCACATGATGTAATCCATTATTTTATATGTTTATGACTTCATGAACACATGTAAATATATAAATGTATCATGTACAAATGAGATTTAATGGCATATGTATGATATAGTGCATTTGAGGCATTGAATGGCAAAAACTAGTATATGTGCTCTTTGTATATTTAGGGGTGGATGAGCGAGTTTATTAAATTTGGGTTTGCGCATCTTTGAGACATGTTTAGTAGATCATTTTTGTGCTTTCCCACGTGCTCAAGTGGCCATGGGGGCCTTGGAACCAAATTTGACCCTTTTGAATCCCTTATAAGACATAAAAATGACCATTTTGCAACTTAATGTCAAAATCTCACCAAATGAGTAAATTTGCTCATAAAATTTAGCATGCATTTATATCTCATCCATAGCTTTTTGGAAAGCCAAAGAACATATCATTTGGAGCTCTATTGAATTAATTATGATTTTTCAAAATTGGTATTTTTCTGTTGAACTGATATAAACACTGTTTATATAGTCAATTTTTTATGCTGTATCATTTAAAGGACAAATGGTATCCAATGCCCATGAAAGTTTACAAGCATATACTATACATGATAATCTTTCCATGGCCACCAAGATCACCCCAATTGGACATTTGAGTAGGGAGATATGAATGTTTGAATTTGAGGGACAATACAAGTAGCAATAGGCGACCTTTGTTACTATTTTATAAATATTCGGTAGCTAGACATCCCTATTATGGTCTAGAATTATTTTTAACATAAATTAGACATCTGTAGCTTTCAATAATGGTATAGCATGCTTAATTTCTATTTTTCTAAAAGTTTTTATGATTTTTCAAAGTTCATTATAGAAAACTAAAATTTCAATCTGAGGCTACACACATTATTTTCATGCATATACTTCATTAGCCCAAGTTCTAGGCCACTTCTTGAGATTGTTATGAGTTTTATTTATGTATTTAAATATGAGAATGAGGTGGATGAGTCCATATGGTCCATAGAACACAAAATAGAAAATTTATACATGACATAACGTAAAATAATCGAATATTTTTAATGTCTTCTCTTTGGAAACTTGTATAATCCAAGGGAGTGAGCTTAGAAATGATATGAGATGAGGTAGTTAATTATGGTGTTACACTTTATTGGTATCAGAGTAAAGGTTCAGGCACTTTGATGTAGATTGTGGCTTGTGAATATGAGTTGCCTTCATGTATATAAGTTATTTTTGGATGAATTGAGTGTGATGATGGTGAGTGTGTTCCCTTTTGATGCTAAAGTTTGTTAATAATGTTTCAGCAAGACGATTAACACTAGGAGAGGTAGGCCTTCTAGAGAGGCTCATGTAGATAATAGAGCCAAGCCTAGTGATCCAGTAACTGGAGCCCTACAGGCTATAATGGCTAGCCTGGATCAGCAGCAGGTCATGATCATGTAGTTACAGGAACGACTTGTTGAGAGAGATAGTCAGGGCCCTACACCTCCTCCTCCACAACTAGCACAACACTCAGATTGTCTTGAGCATCAGGAGTGACTCATATTGACCCACAACCATATATATAGATACATCAGGTTACTCAAACTCCACTAGCTCAGACACTTCTAGCCTTGGAGCAGCCTTCCACTAGGCAGATTATTACTTAATTCAGAAAGTTTAGGTCTCCCACCTTTGATGGTGAGATGAATATAAAGAAAATTGAGGCCTGGATTATGCAACTAGAAAAGATATTACAGGTGATGGAGTGTACTTTTAAGCAGAAAGCCACTGTGGCTATTTTTCAGTTAGAAAAGGAAGTAGATTATTGGTGGAGGGGCACTGAGCCTATCCTGAAAGCGAGGAACCTTTTGATTACTTAGGAGGCATTCCTCCGGACCTTTTATGAGAGATATTTCCCTAGCTCCATTAGAGATGAGAAAGAGTCAAAATTTGTACTCCTGAGACAGATAGAAGGAATGTCCATAGACTAATATGTGGCTAAGTTTATAGAGCTCTTTAAATACTCCTTATATTTATAGAGACATGATGACGAGCGTTGGAGAACAAATAAGTTAGAGAAAGGTTTGCTTCCAAAAATCAAAGACAGGGTGGTTCCACAAAGAATCAGGAACTTTAACACCCTAATTAAGATTTGTAGAGTGACAAAAATGAACTTTAGAACTATAGAGCCTATCTCTAGTGCCAAACCTCCCCTCCCTAAACCTAAGAGATCTAGAGAGGAAACATAGGCCACAGCTACTAGTAGGAGAGGTGGTAGAAGCCAATGGAACAGAAGAGGCAAGAAAAGGAGGACACAATCTAGCATAGGCAATTTTGCACCTACAGTATGTCCCTAATATGGTAGAAATCATGGGAACCGACCATGTTATGCGAGGTAAAATGTGTGCCTTAGATGTGGTAGGCTAGGACACATGGCCAGGGACATCACTCAGACTCCCCAGCAGTTCTCTCAGCATAGGGAGATGGCTCCTACTCCTAAACTTCAAACCCAGGGTAGAGTCTTTGCCCTGACATAACAAGAGGCTAGTAGGTCCCCGAATCTGATTCAAGGTACTATTAAGATAAATGATTTTTCTATAATCCTATTATTTGATTCAGGTGCTAACCACTCTTTCATATCATATGATTATGCTAGGAGATTGGATCTGAGTATGCATACATTACCCTATGATTTGCATGTATCTACCCCTATAGGAAACCAAGCTATTACCTCCCACACCTATTTGAATTGTGTGGCCTAGTTTAATCATTGCTATACCACCCTTGATATATGTACCCCTTGTTGACATTGATTTGATTATCACTATGAATTGTCTATAAATAATGCCACACTTGATTGTTCTCGTAAATTTATTACTTTACCTGAATATGGGACTATACATAGTACAAGGACTGAGTTATCTATTATGACTACCTCTTAGGCTAAGAGGTCTCTAGGGCATGGTTGTCAGGGATACTTAGTTTTCTTTTTAGTTCAAGCTGAGGTAGAAGAGGGTATAGAGGAAATTCCAGTAGTGAGAGAGTTCCCAGAGGTATTCCTTAAAGAGATTAGCGGACTACCTCCAGAAAGAGAAGTTGAGTTTCCTATAGACATTGTACCTGGGGTAGTTTCAGTGTCTAAAGCCTCATATAGAATGGCTCCCACCAAGCTAGCTAAACTTAAAAAGCAGATAGAAAAGTTTTTAGAAAAGGGTTTCATTAGACCCAGTGTCTCGCAGTAGGGAGCTCCAGTCTTATTCGTAAAGAAGAAGGATAGGAGCCTTAGACTGTGTATAGACTGCATGGAGCTCAATAAGATAACCATTAAGAATAAGTACCCTATAATACCATAGTTTCTTTAGCTCATTTCAAGCTATCTTTAGGCCTTATATGAAGTAATTCACAAAGAGGCAAGAAAAATAGCATTAAATAATGTATTTCTTAACATTACGCGCGTATAAAATTTTTCTTCGAAGTCTCGTAGGCCATATGGACTCATGTATCACCTTCTCATATTTAATTACATAAATATAACTTATTTACATCATCAAAGGTGGCTTACAGCTCGTGGAAAGTAAAGGGAAGCATAAAATACATATATGCATTTTCGGCCAAAATTTTTCCTATTCTATCACAAACTTTGAAAAATCATAACTAATTTTTGAAAAATCAAAATCATGCATTCTTAGTCATTCTGGAAATCTAAACATATCTAATTTATTCTAAAAATATGCCCAAACCATGAAACACCACCCACAAGGCATTTAACATTCAAAAAAGTCCAGAGGTCAGGTTATCCACTGGTGCTGTTATAGAATTCTGCGGCAAATTTTAAAAATATCCAATTAATTCCAAAAAAATCCAATTTATGCAAATAATACCAATCTAGAAATCTATGGTTGTTAGATAGAGTGAAAAAATAACTCTAGACCAGTTCAAGCACGCCTAGATCTCAAAACCCAATCAAATAGTACCTGAGGTAAGTTGGGATGTTTGGTACTGGATAGAATTTTTAAAAATTCATATCTCCCTCTCTAGACATCCAAATGGGGTGCTTCTAGTTGGACAAGTCACTAGGAGTGTCTAGTTTCTTCCTATAAAATTTTGTGACAACTGGACATCATTTGGGCCCAATGTGACATAAATTATTTTCAGACCAAGTGAATAATGCATTAGACTAAAACCAAAATTTTTGCCAACTTTGAAAATTCATTAAATATTCTCTAGACCTCAAAAAATTCTGTTCTTTAGCTTCCCAAAAATTTCTCAACAAATTCTAATTGCATGCCAAATTTCAGATCAAGAATAGCTCATTTGGATAAAAAAGTGATATAGGGTTCCATTATGGTCAATTTTGGCTACATATAGGATACCAAAGTGTCCAAATGCTCTCTCTTAATGTTTGGCACCTCTTGGGCAAGTCTGAAAGCATGATTATGACTTATATGAGCTGTCAAATGGTCCCAAATCTCATGCATCTCATTTTGGCCATCTCACTTACACTTATATACATTTGCATAAAACCATTCAAGAGGCTAAATTGTCATAGCATACTCATTTTATATTCTAATAGTCACATAACATAATCTCTCATTTATACATGACATATTATCATAATTATACATGTTCATAAAATCATTTGTCATATACAACCATAGATTACACATTTGCCACTTTAATGGCCTTAAAGAAGCCAATTCTATGCATTTCAATGTCATGCTCTCATCTCTCAACTGAATGGCTCCCATCTCCTTGCTATCTTGATCTGCCTAGCATGTTAGAACATTGGAGAGGAGGAGATAAGATTCAAAGAATCCTAATAGCTCATCTCCTATTCAATCATACATAAAGCATGCAAAACAAGTCTTACAAATGCATGCATAGGCATATTAACATGTGCAAACATTTAAGAAGTATTTTCAATACTTGAGCAAGTCATACATAGCATACAAAGGCTTGCCAAGCAAGTGAATTAGCCTCACCCATTTACTTGTGGATTTTGGACTTGCCTCACCCATTTTTTAAGAGGTTCTTGGACTCAACCTTGCTTTTGGGAGTCAACCTCACTTTTGAGAAACTCTTTACTTTGTCTTAACTAATTTTTAGGGTTCTTGGTTCATCTTCACCATGGCTAAGGGTTTTTGGCCTCACCACACTCGAGCAAACCACAACAAATATCATTTAAAGACATAATGCATCATCATGGTACTATGGAATAAGAGCTATGCTATAACATTTTTCATAGCTTAAAATACACATACACACATTCAAAGACAAGTAAAGTAAGCAATTATGCATGAGAGAAGGTGGAGAAAGCTACCTTGCTTGCATTTTGCACACTTTTTCCTTAAGCCTTGAATACTCTCCCTTGACCTTACACACCCAAAAAGGTGGAGATTACTTCTCTTGGCCTAAACACATTTTATGGAAGCTAATTAGGTTCATGGAATTAATTCTAAGACCACACAACTTGCTTAAACTCTAACTTGACCTATAAAATCCTTTATGGTTCCAAAATGTACCTAATGAAGCAACACCCCTCAAGTAAATTCTAGGCTCCATTCTTTCCTTTCAAATATGATTCTAGACTCCTTTTAAGACTCTTGGAGTCATCATACAATTAAAATAAAGAATCTAACTACATGTTACTTCTTTAGGTCATATTATGGAACATAAAGCACTGACTCACTTTCTATGAGTTCTAAATTTTTCTCAAGGTCTCTCCTCATTTTCATTCATCATATATGACACAAAAATAGGCTTGAAAAAAATTTAAAACTCTCCCTAGCTACCTTAACGTACTTAGGCTAAGCCTATAGATAGTGAGACAATATCATAGGTTCCATATTATGGCTTAAAGAAACAACACCTAGCTAGGCTCCTAGAATTAACTATGTGATGACTTCAAGAGGTTTAAATGGAGTCAAGAATCATAAATAGATGGAGAGAATGGAGCCAAGATGATGTTTTCCAAAGGTTGCTTCATTAAGTGCATTATGGAACCATAAAGGAGCCATATGAACTACCTATCTTTTCTAATGAATGTGTAGCTTTAAAATTTGGTTCAAGAGTATAATTGGCTTCCATATTATGTGTCTAGGACAAAGCAAACAAACTCCACCTTCTTGTAAGTATGTGGTCATGGGAGATGAATCAAATCTAAGAGGAAAAGTGTGCTTGTGTGACAAAGGTAGCTTTCTCTCCTTTCTTTCATGCATGAGTGGATGTTTATCTTATCCTTGAATGTGTGTATTTATGTTTTGAGCCATGAAACATGTCTTTGCAAGTATCTAATTGCCATGGTACTATGATGTTGCATTATGTCTTCAAATGATACTTTGTAACTTTGCTATGGTTTGCTTGAGTGTGGTGAAACCAAGAACCCACCAGCCATGGTGAGGTTGAGCCAAGAGTCCCCAAGAATGGTTAAGACAAAGTTTAGAGTTTCTCAAAAGTAAGGCTTAGTACAAAGCCTTTAAGAAAAAAGGTGAGGCAAGTCGAAAATCCTTGAAGAGAATGGGTGAGCTAAACCACTTACTTGGCAAGCCTATGTATGTTTTGTATGACTGACTTCTTGAATGCCAAGAATGTTTCTTGAATGATTATATACTTTATGATAGTCATTCGTGCATTTTTAGACATAGATTTGCATTCTTTATGTGTAGTTGAAAGGGAGAAGAGCTATTGGGATTCCTATAATCTCATTCCTTCCTCTCACATGTCTAGTATTAGGTGGACTAAGTAAGCCAAGGAATGGGAGCCACCAAGCTTGAAGAGGAAAGTTTGACAACCAAGTGTGTGAAAATTCCAATTTGCAGCCATATGAGTGGCACATGATGTAATCCATTATTGTATATATTATATGACTTTATAAACACATGCAAATATGTAAATGTATCATGTACAAATGAGATTTAATGTCATATATATGATATATGCATTTTAGGCATTGAATGGCAAAAACTAGTATATGTGCTCTTATGTATATCTGGGGATGGATGAGCGAGTTTATGAAATTTGGGTTTGTACACCTTTGAGACATGTTTAATAGACCATTTGGTGTTTTCCCACGTACTCAAGTGGTCATAGGAGCCATAGAACCAAATTTGACCTTCTTGAATCCCTTATGAGATATAAAAATAATCATTTTGTAATCCAATGTCAAAATTTGACCAAATGAACGAATTTGCTCATGAAATATGACATGCATATATATCTCATCTAGAGCTTTTTGAAAAGCTAGAAACCAAATTATTTGGAGCTCTGTGAAATTAATTCTGATTTTTCAAAATTGGCATTTTTCTGCTAAATTAATATAAACACTATTCATATGGTCATTTTTTGTATTATGTTATTTGAGGGACAAATGATGTCCAATACTCATAAAATTTTGTAGGCATAAACTAGATATGATAAGATTTTCATGGCCACTGAGATCACCCCAATTGGACATCTAAGTAGGAAGATATGAATATTTGAATTTGAAGGATAGTACTAGTATTAATAGGCGACCTTTGTTACTGTTCCATCGATTTTCGATGGCTAGACGTCCCTGTTGTGGTCTGAAATTATTTTTAACATAAAGTAAATATCTGTATCTTTTCAGAATTGTATAGTGTGCTTAATTTATATTTTTTTAGAATTAGTTATAATTTTTCAAAATTCATGATAGAATATTGAAATTTTAGTCTGAGGCTGCACATATTATTTTCATGCATATACTTCATTAGCTCGAGTACTAGGCCACTTCTTGGGATTGTTATAAGTTTCATTTATGTATTTAAATATGAGAATGAGATGGATGAGTGAGTGGCTCATCGCGCAACCCTCAAAATAAAACTAGATTGATAAAATATGCAGTTAGTGACACAATCTAGGTCATCTCCCTTGGAATTGGAGTTCAATGCCTAATTGAGTTTTCCAAATGTTAAAAGACTCTAAAATTTCTAAACTAAAGGGGGTTTTAATTGAATTAAACTAACCTAAAACTAAATTGAATTAAAATTCCTAAATTATACCTAATTGGGTGAATTATGGGTGAAAGATGGGCTTATGACTAGCTTTGGATTCGTCCCTTGGTATCCACTATCCTTATCCTAATCCAATTGTGATTAATTCTGGCCTAAGAGTTCCTAATTAGTGTTCATAACAAATTATCTTGGGTAACCACTCAAGATTCAAGAGATTAACGATCTAATGTTGAATTGAAACCTCAACTCCACATTAAATTGTCAATTCTTGTTTTTAAGATCAACGAACACCCAATTTGATTGATTAACTGATTAATTAGCCTTTGAATCATCCTAAATATTTAATTAACCAACTAAACATTAAGGAATCCTCAAATTAAACATTCAAGCACATAATCTCACTCATGTATTTTATCGAACACCTTCGAAGCACACATGGGAAATTAGATAATATTGAAATTAGCCAATGTCTAATCAGATCAATTAATCAACAAAAAGACTTCCTAATTAGTGTCTAACTAGCCACTAATTACAATTACACAAATTCCCTATCAAATACAACTTAACCAAGATAATTTATGAAAGAGAAAAAGTGTAGGAAAATAAAGAAATTCTTAGCCAAAAATTCTATGTTCATCCATAGATTCAAGCTTCTTCAAGAGCTTCCTCCTAGCTAGCCTCAAGATGGATTAGAGCTTCATTGGAGATAGATGGAAGATGGAATGGGTGGACGAAGGATGGTGAATGAATGGATGAAGGGGTGAAGGATGGATGGATGTGTGAATGGACGAATGGTTGGAATGGATGGAATGCCGCCTGGATGAATGATGAATTGTGGATATATATAGGTGAGGGTTTCTAGAAATATAGAGACGTGAATATGCTGGATGTGCGAATGGATAAGGGTATGAATGAAGGGGTCTAATGAATGAAGGAAGCGTGCAAAATGAAGCCTCCATCTCCTCATTAAAATTCACGTGCCCAGCCTCTTCTTAAGTTCTTGCGTTCTTCACGTCTCCTCCCTCAGCTCCAGCGTTTTATTTTCTTCTCCCAGCTAATGCTTCATTAATCCACGTCGTCTGTGGCTTATAATTCAGCTCGTGCAACAGCTTCTTCATGCGTCTCAGCCCTCTGCCCAGTCCAGCGTTATTCTTCCACATGATATGCTCAAGTGTGCCAACTTTTCTATGTAGAGCTGCTTCTTCTTTGTTCTGCCTCTGCATGTGTGTGTTTGGCAGCCCTTCTCACCTCTTCTTCTCAGCTCTTTCACGTTAGCTTTTTGAATCATTCCCACGTGAAACTTTCTACTCACCAAAACAGAGCATTGTGAAGACGTGGCTGTTCTGCTCGAGTTTGTAACGTGTTTGTTTGCTCATCTCCAGCTACTGTTCACCAGCTCCCAGTTCATTTAGCTTTAATCATTCCTATGTCAGCCTTGCATGCTTCTTCTTCCCTTCGACGTGTTCCTTTAGTTTCCCTGTGATTCCTCCACTTAAATCCTCCACTTGAGCTACTTCATGCTTTTCATTTGCTTCCCATGTAGGTACTTCCAGCTTCTTCACGTCAGAACCAAACTTCTTTTTCATGTCTCTTCTTTGTTTAGCTCTCCAAAACAGAAGCTACTTCTTCTCAGCTCTTCCATGTTAAAACCAAGCTCTTTCACTCTACCACAACTCATGCTTCCTCCTCTGTTTTAGCTTAAAAGATCCTTCAGCTTTTCTCACGTGAGTTTCTCATTCTTTCAAACTCAGCTTTCCATGTTTCTTCCATGTGCAGTTCTGCCCTTGTGTAGCTTCTGCTCTTCTAACCCGTAGCTTCCTTCATTTAATCCCTCATGTTGCTTTCTCTGTTCCAGCTATATTTCATGTAGCTTCTCATAACTCATAGGTTCTTCTCTACAAGCTTCGGTGTGCTCCATGCATGCAAACAAGAAAGGGTTGCTGTAACGTGAGTGTGAGAGCTTGAGTTGCTGTGCTCAACGTGTAACTATGCATATGGGCTGGTCAACAAGAGAATGAAGCTTATGCAAGATTTGTGTTGACTATGCTCTTTCCTTCTCTTCTTTAATTCAAATTCTCATTCAAGCTTCAATTGCCTTCTTCTCTTTTTTGCATGTGTGTGTATTTATGGCCTAAACTTCTCCCCAACTCATTTTTTTACGTTAGCTTTTGTCCACTCGATCTGCTATGCATGTGAGTCTCGTGTTGTCTCTTGTGTTTTCCTCCATATCAGAATTACATGGTGTTTGAAGCTACATGGATGAACTTGAGAGAAGAGTGCTACATGTTTTCTTATGATTATCATAGTAAATGAAGCCTTCTCTCTAGTTGCACACATGTATACTTGAAGCTCATCCCTTCTCCAAATCAATTTACCATTCAAGCTTTAATTGTCCATTGAAATTCTGCACAAAAGAGTGGGAAAAATCAAATAGGAATTTTCACAAAATTATTTAAGATAAATTTATGCATTAAAATCTAATAATTTGTAAATTAATTCCTAAAATGTAGAAAATGGCTACTAAAACCAAATTCTATTTAATTAGACTCCTAAAACCATATTTGGAACTAAAATGTCTAAATTAAGGAGAATAAAATGTATAAAATATCATACTTATCAATGAGTCCTTATGGTCCACAGGGCAGGAAATGGAAAATTTATACACGACGTAATGCAAAATAATCAAATATTTTTAATGTCTTTTCTTTGGAAACTTGTGTAATCCAAGGAAATGATCTTAGAAATGACATGAGATGAGGTAGTTAATTCTGGTGTTACAATCATAATTACCATTTAAGAACTTTGATTTATCTTACTACTGATTTCAATTCACAAAAGCCTCTTATAAATATTCCCAAGTTGTTGCACAACATCATCATAGTAAATCTCAAGGTCTCTAAGTTAAAAATAGGAGTTTGGGAATCTTCATTATGGCTTGGACCTTCCCCACTTCCATAATAATTATTCTTAATTAGTATTAATCCACGATTAATACCTTAATTAATTTTGGGGTGTTACACTCTCCCTTGTCATGATTTTGATATTCTAAAAGGAGGTGTTCTGTGACTGGTTTAGTAGAGAGAAGGAAGAGTTTGGAGGAAACTTTGGAAGCCTAAGAAAGCTCTCTTGGCAAGCTTTGAAATAAGGTAAGAGACTATGGCCCAACTTACTTCTTTTTGGCTCTCTTTTGCTTAAGTGTTTTGGCCAGAATTAGAGCACCATGTAAGGAGTTTGATTTTGGTCCAACATGATATAAAAAAGGGGTTTTGAAGCCTAAGGAATCATTTGGAAGCAATAGAGCTCAAAAAGAGGCTATAGATAACAAGTTGTGAAAATTAGGGTTTTGATTGCACCTAAGAATTTATGAAGCTTTCTAAGGGTAATTTAACTTATGTAAGAATATGTTTGAGTTCTCAAGACATCTAGGAAGCTTCACAAGTGGCAAATTCTTCAGGAAAACAAGCAAAACTCTATGGGCTCCTTCATGTGTGCATGTCTCAGCCAAAGGGTCTATGTGATACCTAGAGAGAGTTTTCTTTGATTCCAATGATAGAAATAGTCTAGATATGAATTATAAACACCAAAGAAACTATTAATTTGAATTTAGGAACCATAGTTTGAAAGTTAGGAGTTTAAGGTTCCATTATGCATAAAGAGGAAACTTGGTCTCATATCATAACTTTGAGTTTGTGATGAGTTTGTGATGACTATAACACCATAACTTTTTAGCTTATCCCATGTTATCTCCATGTCTCACATCATGTATTTCATGAAGCAGCAAGGAAAGTGACATTTAAATAATGAGTATTTTTGTATTGCGTTGGATATAAATTTTTCATTCGGTGTCTCGTGGATCATATGAACTCATTCAATTCATTCTCATATTTAATTACACTGATACAACTCATAACCATCACCAAAAGTGGCCTAGAACTCGTGCAAGTGAAAGAAACACATAAAAAACCATAGTGTAGCCTCGGCTAGAATCTCATGCTTTCTGTCACAAACTTTGAAAAATCATAACTAATTCTAGAAAAATAAAAATCATGTATTCTTTACCATTCTAGAAATATACAGATGTCTACTCTATGATAACAATATGTACAGGTCATGAAACATCAAGTAGAAGACGTTTCACATTCGAAAAGCACCTAAAGTCTCAGCTATCTGGGCTACTATCACAGGTTACTGTCATAAATTTTAAAAATTCATAACTAATTCTAAAAAAATTCAAATCATGCAAATTTAGTTAATATGAGAAGCTACAGATGTTAA
Organism: Erythrophleum ivorense; assembly: GCA_026724425.1. Taxonomy (NCBI): domain Eukaryota; kingdom Viridiplantae; phylum Streptophyta; class Magnoliopsida; order Fabales; family Fabaceae; genus Erythrophleum; species Erythrophleum ivorense. Next base: position 2,915,219 of record JAIUCV010000025.1, on the reverse strand, counting down.
ATCTAAGGAAAAAATATCTCCAAACCACACCAAGTCCATTTAGGAACTAAATTATGATAGAATAGTACAAGGGATCAAGTGGCACTACTGATACTGACATTAAATTTCAAAAATTCATAACTCTCTATTTAGACCTCCAAATGAGGTGGTCTTGGTGGTCCTAGAAAGTGTATAACCTCTAGTTTATGCTTGTAAAATTTTACAAGCATTGGACACCATTTGGCCTTCAGATGACATAGAAAACAAAATTGACCATATAAACAATACATGCACCAGAACAGCAGAAAAAATCCCAACTTTGAAAATTCATAAGTAATTATTTAGAGCTCCGATTTGTTTGAAATTTATCTTTCTAAAAAGATCTCAATGAATTCTACATGTCTGCCAAATTTCATGGGAAGATTCATCCATTTGTTTAGTTTGTGCTATAGGGTTCCGGTTTAGTCATTTTTATGGTCTCTACTAGCATCAAAGTGTCCAATTTTGCTTCCCAAGTTTGTGTAGCCACTTGACCACGTGGGATTGCACCAAAATGACATTCTAAACTTGTCTCAAAAGAGCACAAATCCAGAATTTGGAAACTCACACTCTCACCCCATGCCATACACAAGTTTAGATAATGCTAGTCTTGCCATTCCATATCCAATTTGCATTGTAACATTCACATGACATAAATTCTTATTTGTACATGATACATTAGCATAATTACACATGTTCATAAGATCACAGGATATATATAATAATAGCTTACAACATTTTCCACTCATATGGCCATAAAGAAGCAAAATCTATGCAAATTGTTGTCAATCTCTTATCTTCCAAGTTGTTGGCTCCCATTACCTTGTCCACTTGGTCTACCTAGCATGTTAGAACATTAGAGAGGAGGGAATGAGATTCAAAGAATCCTAATCATCTCCCTCTCAATCATACATAAAATATGCTAAACAAGTCTTAAAAATGCATGCATGACTATAATGGATGACATGATCATTCAAGAAGCAATCTTGGCATGTGAGTAAGCCATACAAAGCATCCATAGACTTACTAAGTAAGTAGATTAACCTCACCCATTCACTCATGGATTTTGGACTTGTCTCACCGATTTTCTCAAGGAGGTTTTGGCTCAACCTTACTCTTGGGAAACACTTTGCTTTATCTCAATCATTTCTAAGGGTTCTTGGCTCATCTTTACCATAGCTAAGAGTTCTTGGTTTCTCCATACTCAAGCAAATCCAAGCAAACATAATAAACATCATTTAAAAACATAATGCATCATCATGGTACCATATAATAAGAGCTCATGCTAAAACACTTTTCATAGCTTAAAATACACATACGCACATTCAAAGACAAGTCAAGCATACATTCATGCATAAGAGAAGGAGGAGTGAGCTACCTTGGATGCAACCTGTAATATCCGTTTTTTGTTAAACAACAAAAACGGATGCGTTTTCAACACAAGTCCCCTGAAATAAATTAGTTAAAAGTTTTGAAAAATTTAAGTAGCATTCTAGACTCCTAAAAATGAGAATCTTAGGTTCAGATGAAAAGAAAAATGGAGTTAGAATGAAGAAACAAAATTTAATGAAAACTTACGAAACGAAATGGCATTTTCATAATTTTGAGCAAATTTTGGAATTCATATAAAAGGGCTTTTTAAATAAAATTTTTGAGTTCTACGGGGTTCTCAATGGCCCTAAAATCTGTGGGAAGCCCCGAGACAGTTAAAACCTCTCTGATGGACGTTTTCCAATATCAGTGTATCAAAAACTTGACAAATTCGTTCAGAAAGGTTTTAGCTCCAATTTGAATAATTCCAAAAGCATTTTACTAAATTGGGAACCTAAATTTTATAATGAAAAAGATAGTTCTAAAAAAGGAGGTAAAACGAATTAGAAACAAAAATACTAAGAACGAATGGCAAAATAGAAATTTTTGAAAAGTATTCTGTAACACCATAAATTCTAGCTCATTTCATGTCATTCTTAAGCATTCTATCATGATTCATATAGGCTTTCCATAGAAAAAGCAAGGAGAATGGGATTAATTTCGCTTTGTGTCATATCTAAAAATTTTAATTCGTGTCATGTGGACCGTGTGAGCTCATACTATACTTCCTCATATTTAATTACATCATTACAACTCATTTGCATCCCAAAAACATACTTACAACTCATAGAAACCCAAAAGAGACATGGGAAATGGGTATTCATTCTCGGCCAGAATTGGCCTTATTTATGGGCAAATTTGGAAAATCATAACTAAATCTAGAAAAATCAAAATCATGCAATATGGTCATTCTAGAAAGCTTGGGATGTCTAATTCATGGTAAAAATATGTATAATTCATAACATCCCACACACAGAGCGTTTGACACGCAAAATGGTCTAGAGGTCGGACTGGGTCCTGATGCTGTCACAATTTATTGATATGAATTTCAAAAATATCCAATTAATTCCACACAAATACAATCCATTTAAATGATACCAATATAGAAAGTTGTAGATGTTAACTAGAGAGAAAAAATATCTCTAGATCAATTCATTAAGCCCAGCTTTCAGAAATTGATGGAACAGTACTTCTGATCAGGCAAAGCTACTGATACTGGATAGAAACTTCAAAAATTCATATCTTCCTCTCTAGACCTCCAAATGAGGTTCTTCCAATTGGCACAAGTCACTATGATTGCCTAGTTTCTCTTTATAAAATTTCATGGCAATTGGACATTATTTGAATCTCAAATGACAGAAAACAATTTCGGACCAATTGAATAGTGCAACAGACCAAATCCATAAAATTTGCCAATTTCAAAAAATCATCAAATATTCTGTAGACCTCTGAAAATTATGATCTTTATCTTCCCAGAAATCTCTCAATGAGACCTAATTGCATGCCAATCTCAGATCAAGACTAACTCATTTGGCCAAAAAGTGACTTAGGGTTTCATAATAGTCAATTTTGGCTCCATATAGGGTACGAAAATTGACAAATGGATTTCCCTTAGTCTTGGCACCTTTTGGGCAAGTCTAAAAGTACATTTAAGACTTGTGTGAGCTGCCCAAATGGTCTCAAACTTCATACATCTCATTTTGGCCTTCTCACCCACACTTATGCACATTTACATCAAACTTCCAAATTGCATAATTTGGCATTACATACTCAAATTGTATTCTAGAGCTCATACATCATATCCATGGTTATAAACATCACATAATTGTATATTTATACATGTCTCAAGGTTCATAACACATTTACAACCTCATATATATGATGAACCATCATTATGGTTCCAAACTCAATCAAACAAGGCACAAGGTTGTCAATCTCTCTTCCTCATTGTTGTTGGCTCCCTTCACCATAATGGCTTGGTCCACCTAGCATGTTAGGTCATTGGAGAGGAGGGGATGAGATTCAAAGAATCCCAATAGTTCATCTCCTATTCAATCACACATAATATGTACAAAGCAAGCTTTTCAAATGCATATATGGAAAAATGGAAGTCATGGATATTTTCAAAGAAACCTTGTCATGTGAATCAATCATACAAGACATTCAAGAGTTCCCCAAGTGTTTGGATTGGCCTTACACTTCACCTCATAGATTTTGGACTTGCCTCACCCATTCTTTAAGAGCTTTGGACTCAACCATACTCTTGGGAGCCCACTTTGCTTTTGGAAGACTCTTTGCTATGTCTCAACCAAGCTCAAGGGTTCTTAGTTCATCCTCACCAAAGGGAAAAGTTCTTGGCCTCTCCTCACTCAAGCAAACTCATACAAACATCATAGATTCATTTAAAACATAACATGGCATCAAGAATCATGGAATATAAAGGCATGCTAGCATACTTTTCTTAGCTTGAAAATACACATACACACATTCTAAAATAAGATAAACACACATCCATGCATGAGAGAAGGTGGAGAGAGTTACCTTGCACAATTTCACACACTTTTTCCTTTGCTTTCAAGCCTCCTCTTTCGGCCACACACCCATAATTTGGTGGAGATAGTTTCTCTTGGCCTAGATACAATTTATGGGAGCCAATTAGGTCCATGAAACATATTCTAAGGCTACATCACTTGATAAAACACTAGATTGCTCTATAGGCTCCATTATGGTCCATAATCACACCTAATGAAGCAACACCCATCAAATAACTTCTAGGCCTCATTCTTTCTTTTCAATTATGATTCTTGACTCCTTTTAAACCTCTTGGAGTCATCACATCATTAAAACAAAGGGCCTAGCATCATATTGCTTCTTTAGGTCCTAATATGGAACCTATGGCACCAATTCACTTTCTGCGTTCTAAATTTTTTCCAAGGCCTCTACTCATCTTCACTCATCACATATGACTCAAGAATAGCCTTAGAAAAATTTAAAACTCTCCCTAGCTATAGGAACTTGCCTAGGCCGAGACTATGGGGGGAAGAAGAGTTCATGGCCTTCTTGATTTTTCCTTGATGGGAGACACACTTAAGAGGCTTCCTAGAGGTCTTAGGAGCTCAACCAAATACTCACACATGCAAGGAAACTCATATATCAAATCAGTTTTTGCAAAGTGTTCAAGAGCTCTACACTTTTCTAGCTTAGAGTTCATTGGTTTTTCTTGCAATTTCTTTGCTTTCTTGGATAGGAGGTGCATGTGGGAAGCTCTCTAAGGTTCTTAGGAGTATGTTTAAATATTCAATTAAGCCTAAGAACATTCATATTAAATCATATTTGCAAAGGAGCATTTGGATCCCTAATGGTTCCATCTTGTTTATTAATGCCCCTTTTTTTATTCTATTGGTTCATTCTTAAGAATTGGGTTCATGGTGTTCAAATTCGTGCAAGAGGAAGGGGTAGGAAGAAACTACCAAAGAATGGATATTTTATCTTATTTTCTTGCTTTCTCTTGGTAGCTTTTCACTTGGCTAGCCTCCCTTCACCAAATCTGAAAATTCCACCTCTGTTCTGCCTTTTCTTGGCTTTTTTCTCCCTCCAAGAGTGCTTCTTCTTGTGCGCCTAAGAGAACTAATTCTCCTCTTTGTTTTGGACAGAAGAAAGATGGTGAAAAATGAGGGCAACGGGGGAGTGAGAAAGAGAGAGTATTAAAAGCAAAAGAATTCGAAAAATTCCCATTTCGTCCCTCGTTTTTGGCATTTTCATTTCTAATCCGTTTTAGCTCTTTTTTGAAAACCGTATTTTCTATCATAAAATTTAGGTCCTCAATCTTATAAAATGCCTTTGGAATCACTCAATTTGGAGCTAAAACCTTCCTGAACGATTCGGTCAAAGTTCGGGCTCACCGCCTTTGGAAAACATATACCAGAGGGATTTTAACTGTCACGGGGCTTCCTATGGTTTTCAGAGCCTCTGAGAACCCCGGAGAACTCAAAACTTTCATTTAAAAATCCCTCATGTGAGTTTTTCAAAAAGTACCCATATTTACGAAAATGCCATTGGCCTTTCAGCAAATTTTTTGAATCACTCTGGCCTTGATTTCTAGGCAACTAAAGGCTCAAATCTTCATTTTCCATTATTTTGAATTTTATCATAATTTTATTTGGCCCCAATTCCTTCTATTTTAGGGACTCCTTTTGTATCTGGCCCATTGCTGACGTTTACAGAGAAACCAAACATTGCGTTTCTCACGTTTATGGAGGGATCGGATGTTATACAAAGCCACCAAGGTATTGTCCCTTCCTTTCCGGTTCATGGGTCAAAGACCTTGCCTTCCCGGTTCATTGGGGTTTGTCCCTTCCCAAGAGATGGCTTCTCCTATTAGCTCTCAAGGAAAGTACGCCTTGGTGGGGAGGGATTCTCCCCCACTTATATGGTCTAGCCACAGGCCCCTTCCAATCGATGTGGGACCTTACAATCTAACCCCCTTGAGGGTCGACCCATCCTCGGGTCGCACATGGGCCAGGATTGCTCTGATACTAACACATACAGAGCCACTAAAGTATTGTCCCTTTCTTCCCGGTTCGTGGGTCAAAGACCCTGCCTTTGCAGTTTGTTAGGGTTTGTCCCTTCTCGAGAGATGGCTTCTCCCATTAGCTCTTAGGAAAAGTGCGCCTTGGTGGGGAGGGATTCTCCCCCACTTATATGGGCTAGCCACAGGCCCCTTCCAGCCAATGTGGGACTTTACATCTTCCTTCCTCCCACTTATATATATAGGGTGCCCCACTCCACCACTCATTTAGCTTCATATTTTTCTACCCTAAACCAGAGAAAAAACCCTAAGAAGAGTGGAGCACAAGAGGAAGAGAAAGAGAAGGAGAAATCAAAGGCCAAAGGTATAGATTTTTAGTAATTTTTTTATGCTATTTCCCTTGTAAACCTCTTCTTATCCATTTTTCTTTCTTTTCTATAATTATATTGTAGTATATGGATCTATTTTAAGGGAGGAACAAAGGAAAAAATTCGGATTTAAGGAGAGGAGACCAAAGAAAGGAGGATTCAAGCAAGAAAACAAGAAAAAATAAGGTAATTTCTCCTTCCATGATGACTACCCTTGCTCCTCTTCTCTCCTTAGTTTGCAAATAACCATGGAAATTCAAGATAGCAATTCTAGGCTTTCATGTGCTCCTTGTAAGATCTGACTTAATACCTTAATTTCTATGCCTAAATGAAATTTTAAATGTGCTCCTAAGATCCCTATAAGTCTCCCCATGTGCTTCCTCCATCAAAAAAACAAAGCAAAGTCCATGAAGGCCAAATTGCTTCCTAGTCTTAGCCTAAGAGGTTTAGCATACCTAAGGAAAGTTTTAAATTTTTCCAAGCCCATTTTTGAGTCATATATGATGAATGAAAATAAGGGGAAGCCTTGAAAAAATTTAGAAGGCCTAGAGAATGAATGGGTGTCTAATGTTCCATAATATGACCTAAAGAAGTAACATGTAGTTAGGCTCTTTGTTTTGATTGTGTGATGACTCCAAGAGGCTTAAAAGGAGTCAAGAATCATATATGAAAGGAAAGAATGGAGCTTAGAATTTATTTAATGGGTGTTGCTCCATTAGGTGCATTCTTGGAACCATAAAAGGTTTAATAGACAAAGTTAGTGCTAAGGAAGATGTGTGGCCTTAGAATTAATTCCATGAACCTAATTGGCTTCCATAAATTGTGTTTAGGCCAAGAGAAACCAATTTCACACATTTGTGTATGTGAGGCCGAGGAAGGGAGCATTGTTTCAAGGAGAAAAGTGTGGTTGCATCCAAGGTAACTCACTCCTCCTTCTCTCATGCATGAATGTATGCTTGGCTTGTCTTTGAATGTGTGTATGTGTGTTTTAAGCTATAAAACATGTTCTAGCATGAACTCTTACTCCATGGTACCATGATGATGCATTATGTTTTCAAATGATGTTTGTTATGTTTGCTTTGATTTGCTTAAGTGTGGAGAAGCCAAGAACCCTTAGCCATGGTGAGGATGAGCCAAGAACCCTTAAAGTTAGTTAAGACAAAGTAAAGAGTCTCCCATGAGTGAGGTTGACTCCCAAGAGTAAGGTTGAATCAAAAACCTCTTAAAGAAATGGGTGAGGCAAGTCCAAAATCCACAAGTGAATAGATGAGGTTAATCCACTTACTTAGCAAACCTATGGATGCTTTGTATGACTTACTCACATGCTAAGATTGCTTCTTGAATGTTCATGTTATGTAATATGCCCATTCATGTATTTGTAAGACTTGTTTTGCATCTTTTATGTGTGATTGAAAGGGAGATGAGCTATTGAAATTCTTTAAATCTCATTCCCTCCTCTCTACTGTTCTAACATGCTAAGTGAACCAAGTGGACAAGGCAATGGAAGCCCACACCTTGGAAGATAAAATTATGACAAGAAAGTGTCTAAATTTTCTTCCTTATGGTCATATGAATGCCAAAGTAGCTTTGTATATATTATTTTTGAGATGTAAGCTCATGTATGTATGACTTGTATAAATTATGTGTGGCATGAAATCAACAGAAATGGCAAGTATGGCTTCTTGATGGCTTAGTGCATTAATGTATAAATGGAAGTCGAATGGCCAAATTGAGATGCATGAGGTTGGAGGCACTTGGGCAGTTCATACAAGTTATATTCATACTTTTAAACTTGCCTAAGAGGTTCCAAACATAAAGGGAGGCCATTTGGACACATTTGGTATCTCATATGGAGCAAAATTGACCATATTAAAAAACTATGTCACTTTTTATCCAAATGAGCTCTTCTTGATTTGAGATTTGGCATGCATTTAGAGCTTGTTGAGAGCTTTTTGGGAAGATAAATTATAGAATTTTTGGAGGTCTATGGAATATTTGATGAATTTTCGAAGTTAAAAAATTTTTTGAAATTGGTTCAGTGCACTGTTCATTCTGGTCCAAATTTAAACTATATCATTCATGGGGCAAATGATGTCCAATTGCCATAAACATCTATAGAGAGAAACTAGACCTTCCCAGTGACAATTAGAAGCACCTCATATGGATGTCTAGAGAGGGAGATATAAATTTTTGAAGTTTCTATCCAGCATCAGGTGTCCAGATAGACCTAGGTTACTATTTGATTGGTTTTCAAAGCCTAGACATGCCTAAACTAGTTTGAAGTTATTTTTTTCCTCTAGCTAATATCCTTAGCTTTCCATATTGGTATCATTTTCATGGATTAGATTTTTTTGAAATTAATTAGACATTTTTTGAAGTTCATAACAGAAATCTATACTAGTGCCAGTAGCTAGTTGGACCTTTGCACTTTTTCAAATGTCAAACGTCTCCTACATGATATCTCATGACTTAGAAATATTTTTAACATAATATCTTTTCATAATGGTAATGAATGCATGATTTTGATTTTTCTAGAATTAGTTATGATTTTTCAAAATTTGTGACAGAAAAGGAAAAATTTTGGCCGAGGTTGCAACTATGGATTTTGTGTGTTTCTTGTGCTTACACGAGTTCTAAGGCACTTTTGGTGATGGAATTAGGTTGTATCTATGTAATTAAATATGAGAATGTGATATATGAGCTCATATGGTCCTTGAGACATCGAATGAAAAATTTGTACGCTACACAATGCTAAAATATTCATTATTTTAATTACTTTTTCTTGCATCCTATATGAAATGCATGGTTTAAAGCATAAGAATAGCATGAGATAAGCTAAGAAATTATGGCATTACACAACCACCACTTTTCTACTTGAATTTTCTCTCCCTTCCTTGCCTCACACACACAAAAGTGTGGGCTTGGTTTCTCTTGGCCTAAACACAATTTATGGAAGCCAATTAGGTTCATGGAATTAATTCTAAGGCCACACATCTTCCTTAAACTCTAACTTGGTCTATTAACCCCTTTATGGTTTCAAGAATGCACCTAATAAAGCAACACCCATCAAATGAGTTCTAGGCTCTATTCTTTCATTTCATATTTGATTCTTGACTCCTTTTAAGCCTCTTGGAGTCATCACATAATTAAAACAAAAAGCCTAACTACATGTTGCTTCTTTAGGTCATATTATGGAACCTAAGACACCAATTCATTCTCTAGACCTCCTAAATTTTTCCTATGGTTTCATCATATATGACTCAAAAATGGGTTTGGAAGAATTTAAAACTCTCCCTAGGTGTCCCATCCCTTTTAGGCAGAGACCATGAAGTATTTGGCCTCCATGGAAGTGTTCTTTGTTTCCTTGATGGAGGATACATATGGAGAGACTTCTAGGGATCTTAAGAACTCATTCAAATACTTATTTAGGCCTAGGAATTAAGGTATCAAATTAGATTTTACAAGAAAAATTTGAAACCTTAGATTTGCTATCTTGAATTTCCATGGTTATTTGTTAATTCCCTTTGCATATTCTTATTCTCCACACTCCTTTTCCTAAGATTCACCCTTGGTTCTACCCAAAATCCAAGCCCTCTTGAAGCTTCTCATGTTGGACGAACCAAGGAAGAAGAGGGAGGAGGAATGGCTACCATGGGATGGAAGATTTACCTTATTTTTTCTTGTTTTCTTGCTTTAATCTTCCTTTCCTTGGCCTCCTCTCTTCAAATCTTTATTTTCTTCTCTATTCTTCCCTCAAAACAGATCCATAAACTTTAATAAAACCATAGAAAAGAAAGGAAAATGGAGAATATAAGGTTTGCTAAAGAAAAAGCATGAAAAACAACCAAAAATATATACCTTTTGCCTTGTCTTTCTCCTTCTCTTCCTCTCCCTCTTGTGTGCCTCACTCCTTAGGGTTTTTTCTAGTTTAGGGTAGAAACATATATGGCTAAGTGAGTGAAGAGGTGGGGCACCTTATATATATAGGTGGAGGCTAAGAAAGATTTTTCAAAAATTTCAATTTTGTCTTTTCGTCTTGGCATTTCTATTTCTAGTTCGTTTTAGCTCTTTTTTAAGAATTGTCTTTTCCATTGTGAAATTTAGGTTCCCAATTTAGTAACATGCCTTTGGAATCACTCAAATCAGAGCTAAAACCTTCCTATATGAATTCGTCAAAATTCGGGTTCACCGTCATTGAAAAATGTCTACCGAAGGGGTTTTAACTGTCTTGGGGCTTCCCATAGTTTTCAAAGCCTCTAAAAACCCCAAAGAACTCAAAACTTTCATTTAAAAAGCCTTCCTGTGTGAATTCCAAAATTTACTTAAAATTACAAAAATGCCATTACATTTCGTAAGTTTTTTGTTCAATTTTGTTTCTTCATTGTAGCTCCATTTTTCTTTTTGTCTAAGCCTGGAATTCTCATTTTTAGGAGCCTAGAATGCTACTTAAATTTTTCAAGACCTTAACTAATTCATTTTGAGAGACTTGCATCATTTAAGAAATTAGAGCCAAAATCGTACAAATTTTGTAAGCTTAAATTTTTCAAGACCTTAACTAATTCATTTTGAGAGACTTCCATCATTTAACGAAAATCGTACATTACAATGACTCTAATGAGATTAAATAGAGTCATGTGACTTAGATTAAGTAAGAAATTAGAGCCAAAATAATTAATTGTGTGAGTTACTTCATTATGCTACTATATGGAGCCATATGGATGCCTAAATCTAGAAGTAGCTTATATAAGGCTTGTGTGAGGCTAAAGATGTAACACCATGTTCATTAAGCTCATCTCACTTTATTACTAGACTCATTCCTTTGAATTACACAAAACTCCCAAGGAAAAGCAATAAAAATATTCAATTAAATTGCATTACATCGTGGATAAATTTTTAATTTTTTGTCCCGTGGATCATATGAACTCATCTATCTCAATCTCATATTTAAATACAAAAATACAATTCATATCCATCTCAAGAAGTGGCCAAGAACTTGAGCTAATGGAGTATATACATAAAAATAGCATATGCAGCCTTGGATTGGTATTTCAATTTTCTATCATGAACTTTAAAAAATCATAACTAATTCTAGACATATCAAAATCAAGCACACTATACCATTCTGGAATGATACAGATATCTAGTCTATGCTAAAAATAAATCCAGACCATAATAGGGACATCTAGTCATTGGAAATCGATGGAACAATAACCAAGGTCACCTGTTGCTACTAGTACTATTACTGAACTTCAAAAATTCATATCTCCCTATTTAGACATCCAATTTGGGTGATCTTAGTGGCCATCAAAATATTATCATGTTTAGTTTATGCTTGTAAAATTTTATGAGCATTAGATGTCATTGGCCCCTTGAATGACACAACATAAAAAACTAACCATATGAACAGTGCTTATATCAAAATAGAAGAAAAATGGTAATTTTGAAAAATCATAATTAATTCCATAGAGCCCCAAATAATCTAATCTTTAGCTATCCAAAAAGTTCTAGATGAGATCTATGTGCATGCCAAATTTCATGAGCAAATTCGTTCATTTGGTCAAATCTTGATATTAGGTTACAAAATGGCACTTTTTGTGTCTTTAGTGGGTCTCAAATGGTCCAAAATTGCTTCCAAGACATCCATGGCCACTTGAGCATGTAAAAAAGCACCAAAATGGTCTAATAAATATGTCTCAAAGGTGCACAAACCCATATTTCACAAACTCACACTCTCACCCCAAGATGTACACAAAAACACATATGCTTCATCTTGCCATCCAATGCCCAAAAGTTGATATATCATGCATATGGCATTCAATCTCATACATACACAATATATTCATATATTTACAAGTGCTCATGGGTTCATACATCATATACAATATTGAATTACATCATATGCCACTCATATGGCTACAATTGGAGATTTTCACACACTTGGTTGTCAATCTTCTTCCTTTAGGCTTAGTGGCTTCCATTCCTTGGCTCACTTGAACCACCTAGTCATGTTAGACAAATAGGGAAGAAGGGATGAAATTCTAAGAATCCCAATAGCTCTTCTCCCTTTCAACCATATATAAAGAATGCAAATCCAAGTCTAAAAATGCATGCATGGATATCATAGGACAAGTAATCATTCATAAAACATTTCTAGCATTCAAAGAGTCATACAAAACATACATAGGGTTGCCAAGCAAGTGATTTAGCCTTACCCATTCTTTTTAAGGATTTTGGACTTGTCTCATCCATTTTCTCAAAGGCTTTTAACTAAGCCTTACTCTTGGGAGACTTTTAGCTTTATCTTAACTATTTTTTAGGGTTCTTGGCTCATCCTTACCATGGCTAGAGGGTTCTTGGTTTCACCACACTCAAGCAAACCAAAGCAAGGTCACAAAATATCATTTGAATGCATAACATAACATCATGGTACCCTGGCATATAAACACATGTTTAAACACATTTTATAGCTCAAAACATACATACACATAGTCAAAGACAAAATAAAACATTCACTCATGCATGAGAAAAAGAAGAGAGAGTTACCTTTATCACAAATGCATACTTTTCTTCTTGAAATTGGTTCCTCTTCCTCGGCCACACACACACAAGAAGGTGGAAGTTGGTTTCTTTGGCTTAGACACATAATATGGAAGTCAATTACACTCTTGAAATAATTTAAAACTACCCCTTGGTGCTCTAACCTCTCTAGTCTGTGGCTATGGCCCATAAGGACACCAAGTGAGTTTGTTTTGTTTTCTTGGTGGGAGATGCATGTGAGAAGCTTGCTAGGGATCTTAGGAGTTCATCCAAACACTCATTTTGGCCTAGAAATTCTTATATCAAAACAAAATTGCAAGGGAACACTTGAAACCCTAACTTTTCTATCTTGAAATCTAATGGTTATTTTGTTGTTTCCTTTGCATATTCTTGTTCTCCTCCCTCATTTTTCTAAGATTCACTCTTGGATTTACTAGAAATTCAACCCCTCTTGGCTAGTCTTATATAGGGCAAAACACACACAAGAGAAGGAATAAGGAGGATCAAGCATAAAGATGGCAAAATACATAGTTTCTTTGGTTTCCTTTACTTGTTTTTCAACTTGCTTGGCTTCTTCTCCTTGAATTCAAAAATTCCCTCTCTATTCTGAACTCAAAACAAAACCAAAAATCTCACAAAATCCATAGGAAGAGAGGAGGAAAGGAGAGGAAGAAGTTTTCTAAAGGAAGAGTAAGAATTTCCATGAATTTCTCACCTTTTTCTTGGCTTTTCTCCTCCTCTTTTCCCTTTGTTCTTGTGCGCCTCCTTCTCTTGAGTCTTCTCTAATTTAGGGCAGAAATAAAATGAGCTAAGGAGAAGAGTGGGGCGTGGTCCTATATATAGGTAGGGTTCAAGACTTACTTCTAAAAATTCTAATTTTGTCCTTAATCTTAGCATCTTCATTTTTTATTCATTTTAGCTCATTTTTTAAAACCATCTTTTCCATCATAAAACTTAGTCCTCATTGGAATCACTCAAACTGGAGCTAAAACCTTTCTGAATGAAAGGGTCAAAGTTTGAGTCAACCGATATTAGAAAACATGCACCGGAGGGGTTTTAAATGTCCTGGGATTTCTTATGGTTTTTAAGGCCTCTGAGAACCCCGAAGAACTCAAATTTGACATTTAAAAACCCCTCCTATGAGAATTCTAAATTTTGACCAAAATTACAAAAATGCTATTACGTTACGTAGCTATTTTGTTAATTTCTGTATGGTTATTTTAGCCACTATTTCAGGGTACCTTTGGCCTCCTAATTTCATTATTTAATGTTTAAATCATCATTCTAATTTTTTCGGGCCTTAACCAATTCATTTCAGAGGACCTACTTTGAAAATGTATCAGTTTTCATCTTTTTTATGAAAATAAGACATTACAAGAGATGGTTCCATTGATAAAAATTGTTACTTCTTGAGAAAGGTTGGTTCCATCCTTTCTTGTATATATTTCTTGATTGTTTGATTGCCATTGAATGCTTATATGAATGTTTAAATCATGAAATATGCCTCTAACTATTGGTTTGATGCTATGGTACCATTATGCTTTTTGAATTGTGTTTGAAATGTGATTTTGCTCTTAACAGGTGAGGTGATATCAAAAGTCTCTTGGAATGGGTAAAATGAAGCTAAAAGTCTCTAGGAATGGGTAAGAAAAAGTCAAAAATCCCTTAGAATGGGTGAAGTGTAGCCAAAAGTCTCTAGGAATAGATGAGACAAAGCCAAAAGTCCCTAAGAATGAGTGAGACAAAGCCAAAAGTCTCTTGGAATGAGTAAGGCTAAACAAAAAGTCCCTAGAGCTTGATTTTGATCTTGACATGTTTATGTGATCTTGAAACAAGTTTATGTTTGATTCTTGGAAGCTTTTGATGCATGCTTCTGTTCTTTGATATGATAATATGCCATGTATGCTTACTTGAAGGGTGAAAGAGCTATTAGAATTATTTGAATCTCACTCTCCTTGACTTTCCATCTAACTTTGTCTAGGTAAAGCTCATGAAGCAAAGAATAGGAGCCATGGAGCATGAATGATGATACTTTGACAATAGAATAGGATATTGTATAATTTAATATCAAAGTATATATGTATAAGCTATTTATGAGATGTAATATTTTGAACATGTGTAAAAGTATATGAATATGTCATATGTAATGAATTTGAAGTCAAATGTATGAGAATGTATGATTTTGACATCCTTAAGCCATTATGTCTATGTGTATTTATGCAAGTAGAATGATGAATTTGAGTTCCATGAGGATTTGGACCCATTAAGATGCTTATACATGCTATGTTTAAGCTTTTAGACTTGCTCAAATGGCCATGGATCAAGTAGAGAGCCATTTGGTACCATTTGGAGCCATATGTTACTATTTTAAACCATATTTTGCCCCCTAAACCAAATGAACGAGTTTTGGCATGAAATTTGACAAGCATATAGATCTCATTAAGAGCATTTCACAGAGCTAAAGATTAGAATTTTTAGAGCTCTGTGGAATATCTTATAATTTTTCAAGTTGGTCAAATTTTGCAAAAACTATCATGGTATTATTCTTCTGGATAGTCTAGTTTTTGGTGCCTTTAAATGGCCAAATGAAATCCAAATCTCATGAAATTTTACAAGCATGTAGCTAGTATCATAAGCTTTCCATAGCCACTGAGAGCACTCATTTTAGATCTCTGTACAGTGAGATATGATTTTTTTTTTAAGTTACATATCTGTTGTAATAATAGAAATAGACCCTAGTTATCATTCCATTAGCTTTCATAGTTTAAATGATTTTGATCTAAAATTTTTACCATAGTTAGATGATGCTTTGAGCTTTCCAAAAAGTTCTAATTTGCATGATTTGGAGTTTTCTAACTCTAGTTATGAAATTTTGAAATTAGTGGCAGAATTATGGAATTGCATGGAATGGTGTACTTGTGCTATCTTGTGATGCTTGACCTCAAACCTGTTTTCCATGCTTCTTTTTTATTTTTCTGGTTGAGCAAGTCTATTAAGGATGAGTTAGTATCAAATCAAGTTAAATTAAAGATTAAGATAATATCTTGTCAACAAGGTCCAGGATCTTGTCGATAAGATCTTGCATTTTACACTATGAAATCTAAGACCTTGTCAACAAGATCTTCTGGCAATACTACAAGGTCTTTTGGCAGTAAGTATAACATATGATATATGTGATGGTGTGACAGAGGGGAAGGAAAGCCATCTAAGGTAAGAAAATGTAAGGATTTTGCCTATGATGTCAATGTAACCTAATTCCTACTATTTTTCCTCTTTCTTTCCATAGTTTTAGCTTCTAAAACGTGGGGTTTTATGGTTGAACTTATAGAAGAAGAGGCTTTTTCAAGAAAACTAAATAGACCATATTATTCTCCATTTAAATCCTTTTCATTTGATATATAATATGATGTTAAAAGTTAGCTTCTCCTTATTCTCATCTTGTCCTCTAGGTCTGACCAACTTGAGATGAAGATAAAGGAGTTGGTTTTTGAGCAAAACATATTGGGAATTGGGGTTTTGATGTGTAGAGATTAAGAATATACCATTGAAATTAATTAGGGAGCTATAGGTTGCAAGAATTGAAACCTAGGGTTTTTATTGCACCTTAGAGAGTATGAAGCCTTACAATGGTATTTCAAACCATGTAAAAATATAATTGAACTAAGAAGAGGTTAAAGAAACTCCATAGGTGCCAATTCCCTTAAGAATGAAATAGAACTCCCTTGGTTCTCAATTGGTGCATAGGTTCAGCCATCTAAGAGGAATAGTACCTAGGGAGATTTTCTTTGATTCAAAGGTTATAAATGGTCTATATATGAATTATAAACACCAAAAAAATCATTGATTTGAATTCAAAAATCTTATTTTTAAAGGTAAAAATTTAGGGCGCAATTATGTATAAAGAGGCAATTTGGTATTAGGCTCATTGAATTGAGCTTATGATGGCTTAAATGAGTTCTAATATGGTCCTATAACTCATGTTGGCCGAGATTTTAGAGCCAAGATATTGATTTACAAGAGTTGCTTCATCATGCCACTTAATTAAATTATATGAAAGCCTAAAGTTCTAGTGAACTTGGATAAGGTTTAAATGAGTGCAAGTATGGCTCCATTGATAATTTTGTACTTCATCTAATGTGTATAGGCTAAGCAAGTGAAGTGTCACTCAAGTGTAAGTGTGAGGTCGAGAGACCAAGCTAAGGAACAAAGGGAAACTAAATTGAACTATTATGTTAAGGTAGCTCCTTATCTATTCTTACATATGTATGTTTATCGCCTAAGTGTCTTGGATTGATTGCATATTTTGTTTGCAAATTATGTATATTATTAATTGCTTGATGATTATATGCCACTATATGATATTTGATTATATTTGAAATTGGTTTGGCTCTTGAATGGAGGAGGTTGTGCCAAAAGTCTCTTAAATGGGTGAAGTGTGGCCAAAAGTCCCTAAATGTGGATGAGACTGAGCCAAAAGTCTCAAATATAAGTGAGACTAAGTCAAAATTCCCTAAAAGAAGATAAGGCTAAACCAAAAGTCCTAAATTGTTGAGTGAGGGTAAACCAAAAGTCCTTAAAGTTTGCTCTTGCTCTTGGTCGAACCATGTGATCCCTAATACATGAATATGAATGATATTAATTGTGTGACATACATACTTAATTTCTTGACCTTAAGTATGCCATATGTATGTATGCTTGAATAATGAATGAGCTATTGGGATTCTTTGAATCTCATTCTTTCCATATTTCCTCTAACCATGCCTAGGTAATTCTTAAGAAAACAAGGATGGTGAGCAAAGAGCTCGAGAAGAATCATTTTGATGTTAGTTTATGCTTTAATGTATATTCTTGCATGTATGATGATGTATATATATATATTGAGATGTGATCATTCTTACACATCTAAAAGCATGAGAGTATAATGTACAAACTATTTTTAGATGTAAGCATGTGATATTATACAATTTGATGAATTGAGTTCTTGAATTTACATATGTATAATGACAAGTGAATGTGTGATTTTAAGTTGCATGGCTTTTAGGACCTATTGATTGATATGTTGTATTTTCCATTTAAAATGTGCTCAAATGGAGACATAGCATAATATAGCTCAAATTGGACCATTTGGAACTAAATATAGCACTTTTTAGCTACAAAATGTCCCTCAACCAAAAAAAGATCAAATGGACAAATTTTGAGGTAAAATTTAACAAGCATTTAGAGCTTATCTAGAGCTTTCGACAGAGCTAAAGAGTACAATTTTTTAGACGACAGAATTTCTTATGAATTTCAAAAGTTGGCTGAATTATGCAAATTTTATGGTTTATGTTCATATAATCTAGTTACTATTTTCGTAGGTTTTAGGGGACCAAATGAATTTGTTTTGACTTGAAATTTGTAGAATTAATATTCTCATTATAAGGTTTCTATAGCCACCAAATTTGCACAAATTAAAGTTGTATAATTTAAGTTATGATTTTTCAACGTTTGATGCATATTATATGCCAAAGTTGTGAAATTGTGTATATGAAGCAAGTTTCAAAATTTGAGCTTCATTTTGAGATATTATATGCCTAACAAACCTATTCTGCATGAAATTGGGAATTTCTATGATGAAAATAATTATTTATGCACAATTAGAGAAATTGATGCTTTAATAATGGTAAATTCCATTACCAAAAGTATTAATATGAATAATTATTGTTAGAAAAGGAATATGGTATGAGATGTATGTACATTTCTTGATGGTATGACATTAGATATAGGAGTAAAAGCCAAGCCCCAAAAGGTTGAAACTTTATTGACAAATGTTTTAACTATAATTCAACAATGGCTTTCTAGAGATGAAATTCATATAGAGGCAACATCTTTAGAAGTTTGATTAAAAATTTTTCACATTACATCGATGATAAAATTTTATATCTAAATGGCTTGTTAATAAAATTTTGAATTTTTTTCTTTCTATATAGGTGCCAGATGGTAATAATGCTCCCAATGGCTATCCAAGATCTTTAACTGCAAGCAATCCTAATGAAAATAGTATACTATGCATTAATTGAATTAAAGTTAGCCATATCTCATTTTTAACATTGACATCATTGCCTTCCATGCGTAGATTGAGACCAAGTTTCAAGCTTATTCAAAGGGGACATCTAGGATATAAGCTATTTTGCAAAACTAGCATATGTGTATTCACCTATTGACTTGACATATATTGTCCATTTTGGTTTCTTTTATCTTGTGATTTGGAAAAGTATTATATAAGAGTTGATAGATGGACTCCTTATTTTGCATGAAGATGATTACTAGAATTTCTTTAATATAATGGAATGAATTTTTAGTTACTTAAAAATTTATTATGTCTTGTATATTTACTTTTTTTTATAAAGTAAATGAGCACCAATATATTGAAAAATAAGCTTAGAATGTTAAATGATATAATCATATCCCATTGTCATGGACTTATTACTATCACTAAAGGCTTCAATGACAATAAAACACCCATAGATAATAGTAGCAAAGCCACTGTGGATAAAGGTTTTAGTGACATTAAAATATTTATGGGTATATGCAAGTTTTAGTGACAATAAAATATTGTGTGTAACAAACGTAATTTTCATAAAATGACGAAATGGGCTATATAGAAGTAAGTCCTCTGAAATGACTTAGATAATGTCCCAAAAAATTTGGGTTGAGTCCTAGACCCCTAAAAATGATAATTCTAGGCTCAAATAGAAAGAAAAATAGAGTTAGGATGGAGAAACAATTTACAACGGAAACTGACGAAACGTAATGGCATTTTTGTAAATAAGTGAAACTTTTGAAAAATTACATAGGATGGATTTTTAAATGAAATTTTTTAGTTTCCCAAAGTTCTCAGAGGCCCTAAAAACTATGGGAAGCCCCAAGACTGGTAAAGCCCCTCCAGTGTATGTTTTTCAACGTCAATTGACCCAAACTTTGACCGGTTTGTTTGATAAGGTTTTAGCTCCAAATTGAGTGATTCCAAAGGAATTTTATTAAATTGAGAACCTAAATTTTATGATGAAAAGACAGTTCTCAAAAAGGAGCTAAAACGAAGCCGAAACGAAATTGTCATTACGAAAGGGCAAAATTAGAAATAAAAGCTTCTAGAATGTCCTAAACACTTCCACACTGTTCTTCCATCTTCTCCCTTTTATTGAGCACGAAATTTTCTACCCAAAATATAGAAGTTATTCTAATCTCTTAGGCACATAAAAAGGAGGAGAAAAAGAGGAAGAAAACCAAGGAGAAACTAGATAATTTCATGGATTTTCTTGCTTCTTCTTCCTTCAATCTTGTTCTCTTCTCTTCCTCCTTTCTTTCCATGGATTTTTTATGATTTGGTTCTATTTTTGGCCCAGACCTAAGGGGGAAAATTTGAATTTTCCAAGGAGAAGAGAACCAAGGAAGAAAAGCTTTGAAAACAAGCTTGAAACTAAGGTATTTTTCTATTCTTGATGCTTCATCTTGGTCGCTCCTCTTTGTGGTAGTTTCGGCCAACCTAGGGGGGATAGAAGGAGATGAATTTTGGGCAGAACCAAGGGAGAAACCTAGGAAAAAGAGTGCAAGGATTAAGAATATGGCAAGAAATTCAAGTAAAAACCAAAGGAAATCAAGATAGAAAAGTGTAGGCTTTCATAGGGTTTTGTAAAATCTGATTTTGTGTGAGTAATTTCTTGGCTATTTAAATGTTCTCTTGAGCTTCTAAAACTTCTAGAAAGCCTCCCAAGTGGCTCTCCCATCAAGGAAAAATCACAAAGTCCATGAACCTTCATTATGATGCATATTTAGGCTAAGGGATGTTTTAATTTGTTCTAACTTTGGTTTGGTACATTATATGATGTTAGAAGATGGGAGAAAGCATTGGAAAAAATTTAGGAGCCATAAATTGGGAGATGGGACAATGGTGTCCATAATGGTGCTTTGTGAAGCAACTTGGTTTTCCAACTATGCAATTGAATGTGTGATGGCTCCAAGGACCTTAAATGAGTCCAAAAAGCCTAGAAATAACAAGAGAATAGAGCCTAGAACTTGAAATGCAAGAGTTGCTTCATTAGGCCAATTATGGAACCATAATGCCAAGTATGAAACCAAGTTTGTGTTTAAGCTTTAGTTTAATGTCTTGGCTTGCTTCAATTATGTGATTGTGTACTCCTTGTAATGTCTAGGCCAAGAGAACAATCAACCACCTAAGTGCTCTTGTAAAATCAAGGAGGGGAAGGAATTAACAAAGTAAAGCTTGCATTAATTGAAAGGTAGCTCCCCACCTCATTCTCTTGCATTCTTGTGTGCATATGTATATGTTGTGTGCTTGTATATACTCTTGCGATTTGAGAACATGCCACTTGATGTCTTGAAATTGAATTGGTACCAATGTGTCTTCTTGAATGACTATGATTGTGGAAAGAGCCCATAAGGGTGAGGTGATGCCAAAAGTCCCTTGATGAAGGTGAGGAGATGCCAAAAGTCTCATGGCATGGGTGAGACAAGGCTAAAAGTCCCTTGAATGGATGAGGCTAAGTCAAAAGTCCCTAATCCAAGAGTGAGGCAAATCCAAAAGTCCTAGAAATGGGGTGAGGCTAAACCAGAAGTCCCTAGAGCATGAAAATGGTCTTGACATGTTGATGTGGCATGAAATAGGATTTATTGCACACTTTATGCTTACATATTCATATATCTGATGTATGTATGCCTTGAATGTGGTGTGAATAGGTGTGTGAGCTTTTAAGATTCTTGGAATCTCACTCCCCTTTCCCTCTCTTGTTTAAAATGTCTAGGTAGTGCCCAAGGCCAAGGAAATACAAGCCAAGAACACTAAATGGCTACACTTTGTTTAATTGGTAGTTTAAATTGTAATGGAGTGTCAAGAAGCATTGTACATATCATTTTTTGTTGTGTAAAACCTTGAGCATATGTAACATGGTGTATAGACTATATGTATAATATATGTAGTATTAAATAAATGAGATTATGTTACTGGACCCTTGAATGGCATGTGTGTTTAGTGTATAAATAGATGTTGAGAGACCAAAATAAGATGCATGGGGTTTAGGACCACTTGGGCAATCTCTACAAGTCATGTTTGTACTTTGAAACTTGCCCAAGAGGTGCCAAACAATTAAGAAAGCCATTTGGGCAAATTGATAACCCATATGAAGCAAAGTTTACCATTTCATGAGACTATGTCACTCTTTGTCCAAATGAGCTCTTCTTGGACTAAAATTTGGCATGCATCTAGATCTGAGCTTTTTGGGAAGCTAAAGTTCATAATTTTTGGATGTCTGTGGAATATTTGGCGAATTGTTGAAGTTGGAACTTTTTTTTGTTTTGGTCTTTGGTACTGTAGCACTGGTCTGAAATTAAATTCTATCACTCATAGAGTAAATGATGTCCAATTGTCACAAAATTTTATATAGAGAAACTAGACATTCCCAGTAACTTTTCCAACTAGAAGCACCTCAATTGGAGGTCTAGAGAGGGAGATATGAATTTTTAAACATTTTGTCCAGTATCAGGAGTTTTGCCGACCTGAGTTACTATTCTATTGAATTCTGAGGTCTGGGCTACCTGACCTGGTCTGAAACTATTTTTTTCCTCTATCTAACATCCACATATTTCTAGATTGGTATTATTTGTATGAATTGGATTTTTGTGGAATTCATTGGACATTTTCAAAGTTTGCTGCAGAATTCTGTGACAGTTCCAAAATGCAATCTGACCTCTGGACCTTGTTGGATATCAAACATCCTCTGTAATGGATGTTATGGTTGGCGTATATTTTTAATATGAAGTAGACCTCTGTAGCTTTCCATAATGGGCAAGAATGTGTGATTTCAATTTTTTTAGAATTAGTTATGATTTTTCAAAGTTTGGCCAGAAAAGGGGCCAAATCTGGCCGAAAATAAACCTCCATATTCAATGTTCCATTTTGGTTTCCATGAGTTGTGAGCATAATTTTATGATTCAAATGAGTTGTATACATGTAATTAAATATGAGAAAGTATAGTATGAGCTCATACAGTCCACGTGACACCGAACGATATTTTTATACGTGACGCAACGCAAAAATAATCAATATTTTAATGTCATTTTCTTGCCTCTCATATGAATTGATTGATATGAGGTATAAAGATAGCACAGAATGAGCTAAGAAATTATGATATTATATTGTGGGTAAAGGATTTAGTGACAATAAAATGTCTATGGGTTAAGGTTTTATGAAAATATTATGATTGCATATAGTGACAATAAAGCGTCTATGAATAAAAGTTTTAAAGTTATACTCACTCTTATAAACCATGGATATAAGTTATACCCATGATCAAAATACTATGGGTAAAAGTATAGCACATTTGACAAAATTTTAGACTGTGGGTATAGGTCATGTGAAGCTATAGCCGTGGAGTTTTACCTTTTACCCACAAAAATTAAATGTGGGTATATTGCATTTTTCTTGTATTGGCTTTGTTAATGAATAGGAAAGATCCCTATCTAGGACTATCTAGGAAAGAATATGAGCATATCGATATTTAGAAATGTTGAGAAACACAAGAACAAAAACAATAGATGCAATAAGTACTTAGCAGCTCACTAACACAAAGGGTCATGGTCCTAATTGAAATTCACGCAATGTGAAAGAAGGCTCCTAGATATGTGATTGCAAAAGAAATGGAAGGACAAGTCAAACACTATAAAGAAGAATCAAGCATCCATGCCTCAAGTACTCATTCATATAGCTACAAGGTTTTCCATTAACTATGCCTAACATAAGATGGTATCAATTTTATATTATTCGAAAGCATTGCTTCATTACTTCTTATTTTAATTTTCCACACTTGAACTTTAAATTGACTTGCAGAAGGCAAAGTAGAACCAAGATGTTGCATACCAAGACATGAATGACTACATTCGCAAGAACTAGAAGACTAGTCAATTAGTGTCAAAACATGGCAATCATTTATTATTCCTTTTTTTATGAGTTCTTTTGTCAATGTGTTTACTCAAGAAAAATACAACACAAGGGTTATGCAAAAGTATCTATATGCCTTCCTATAGACCTAGACATATGGAAGCAAGTTGTAAGACCAAACAAAAAGGACGCATCCATGGTCTTGGTAGCTTGGACCTTGATCCTTCCCTTACACAAGCTCACAGGCATAGGTAGGTCCTTCCCAACCTCATGTTCTTACATAGGTTAAGGTGAACAAGTCATTGGGCATAATGCTAAATACATTTTCCCAACAAATGTCCCTACAAATGGAGGGGTATTTTGACCATTTCATCATGGACCGGCTATTTATAGTGCTTACTATCAACCTTCTAAGGTTTAGAGTTAATTTGGTTGTGCAATAGTTTGTCGCACCAAGCATACACTTGATGTTTGGTCATCCCTATACACAAGAGGGCAAGGGGTGATGATAATGATGAGGATTTACATAGGGATGACTAATGTATGTGTGTGTGTGTGTGCGCGCGCGCGCTCTTGTATGAGCATGTAAATCTCATTTTGGAACAAATTGTAAGTATATGAAATGTTATCAATGTAAATGTCATTTTGGAAAACTAGTTGCTATTCTAGTGTTCTAGTTGTTGCTTTTCATTACAAGTGAATATGAGAATGGATGAAAAAACATATCAAATTTGCAAAATTTTTAAATATAACTAGGGATTAGCTAGTTTAGCAAGGAAATAAAGATGCAATTTTAACCAAAGCATTCATTTGAATGCAATTTTGTAAGGGAAAATGAAGGAATAGCAAGGAAAAGCCCTCACTCTATAGTAAGAGAATTCTCAAAAAATTTGATCGTTTATAGTTATGAAATAGCAAGAACAAATACCTCACTATTCCAATAATGAAGGACAGTAGTCAGGGAAATTGTCCTCTCTATATGTCACCTATAGATGGCAAAGGAATTATCTTGTCATTGGTCCCTTGCTATCTATTTATAGTGAGGAAATAACAGGAGATAAGTCCTTTGTTATTCTGCATGTTTTTTGTAGTGACCATCATATTAGACTATTTTATTGCTCAAGATTTATCTTCCCACTTGCAAATGTTTTCACTTGCCACAGATCCTTCTAGCTTCACTGCCATTCTAAGATGGATATTTTATGGTTGCTAAAACTTTTTTCTAGGTCATTGATTTTCATTCAAGTGTGGCTAGCTAGCAACTTAAATGTTCTAGATTATTATTTAATATTCACTAGGTTGGGTTTATAAAAGTTGGTATGCCTCCTTGTTATATTATGATTACCCACTTCATATTGAAGTATCTTGTATTTAAAGACTAAAAGTAAAATCTAAATTATGGATCTGAACCTCTTTATACTCGTTGTCTTTACCATGCTCCCTTTTTAATTTTTATCAAATTATCTTTTGAATATACTTGTTTTTTGTGCAAATTTGTTTTAAATATGGTTTAAAAAATTAGACTAAATTGACCAATTAGATTGGAAAAGCAATGAACCACCTGTGGTTCTAGTCTAATTAACCCTAAAAACTAGTTGGATAAAAAACTATTCAAAACTAGTACAAACTGGGCACTTTGGCATGAAAGCGGTCAAAAATTGATTTTCTTTAATTTGTCTAAATCAAAGTTTTTGTATTTTGCATTAAAAATTCATGATGTTTATTATACTCTACCTAATCTATTTTATATAAATTTATTATCATATGTAAAATATTTCAATTAATTTTTATAGTTTTAAATTTTATATTTATTTTTAAATAATATTTTACAATGTATGTATTAATCTAATTATAAAATATTTTACATATTTATATTTTTTAAAAAATCATTTAAAGCTAATTCAACTACAATTAAATCATTTAATTGTGAAATACTTTTTATGCTAATTCAATGATCAATCTAATTTTTAAAATATTAATTTTAAAAAAACTCTAGTTCTAAAAATAATTAAATTTTTATTAATTAGTTTTAAACAGGCAAGCATCCTGACAAAGTTTCCTTCATCCAATTCAATCTCCCTTCATGAGTTCCCAATATTGTATTAATAAATCCTTTTATGGTTTTTTTTATGTAATCACTTAACCACTCTGTGTAATTTCTCACCCAAACTCTAATGGCAATAATCACTTAGACAAGGAACAATTTCGAAATAAAAGTGTATTTCACTTATATCTTATATGGTGTTCTAAAACTATTGGTAGGATTAAACTTACAAATTTGATTCCCAAATTTCATCTTAATTCAACAATGTCTGTAAAAGATCATGAAACTATTTAAAGTATAACTGAAACATATTTTTAACTATGACATTGTTAATTATTTTAAGATCCTCATTTAATTATTTAAATTAAATATAAGATCAGAAATATCAGAAATTGATGACAAACTATAGAAAGATAAACAGTATTTTTTTTTTGTGGATATTTAGTGGGGCATTAAATGATGCAATTAAAACTGTAAAAGAACAAACTAATTATATCATAGCGGATAAACTGTAATTTATTTATTCTATTAATTTGATTTACCGAGTAAATCCTGCCAAAATGTTTAGGAAAAAGATAAATTTCATACTGACGAAATTTTCAAAGCAGCTGGCTAACTGGCTTGAATTCTAGATTTGGCTAGGCTAAAGCTTATTCACATTCATGCAGACACATACTAATGCTTACTCAATCATTGCTTGTTTTATGGCAAGGGATTTTTCTTTTTTTCTTTTTTAATATGACATAAAGTTAAGTCAAGTTATTGCACTAGGAGTGGCGTCTCTGAAACTTCTAAATGTCTCAATCCGGATGGTTGTCTGAACTTCCACTAATGAAGGCAGTTCCAGAAATTGGTCCATAGCACCATATCTCTATTTTTTTATTTTTTTTTCCTTTTCATGGCTTCAAGCTTCATAGGCCACCGTTCTTTTATTGAACACCACCACCCAGATGTTTGATTGTTCAACAAAAACCAGATCTCAGCTGCCTTTTCTCTTTTGGATTTTTCCTCTGCATTTTTTTTTAATCTCATTTGATTAACAATTATTCACTAAAAACAAAACTTCTCCCTTCTTTTTTGAAAGTTGAAACAAAGTTAGCTGTTTTTAATTTAATGTTTGGTAGATGGGATAAGAAATACCTTTCGATGCATGGCAAAAGGCGACATCATTGTTTAATGCTTGGTTAGGGTGGTCTCTAGAATTTGACCTGCATATGCCCATCCATCTTATTGATGATATGAAGAAGGCCAGCAGAAAGGTACGTATTTGATCTTTCCAAAGATTTTTTTTCAATATAAATTATTTACAAGATTGATTCAAATATAATATGTTGAAACAAAATGATTAAAAAAAATAGCATGTAAATTGTGTAATGGATTGTGTTGACATATCACATAACCTTCATAGTTCCCAAAAAAAAACGTATTTTTTTTACAAGTTTCTAATAATTCGATTGATTTACTTGTATTTTAATTAATCACTTACATGAAACATTCAACTAAACTCAGCTAAAAGAACAATGAGTGCTTATTATTATATTTTTCAATAAAAATATAATATGTAGATAAAATTTTTTTAAAAGCTCCATTTATATAATGCTAAATTATTAAAAAAGGTATTTAATAAACAAAAATAAAGTAAAATAAAATAAAATAAAACCTTTACTTGCCTCCCTCTTCATATCGCTCATAATCTTCATATACTCCTTTTGCCAAATCCTCTTTCTAAATTTTATTCAGCCACTTTCTAAGGCTCTATATTCTACTCTCTTATAATATTCTGAATACCAATATAGCTATTAGGTGATGGCGCAAAAAATAAAAAAAAAATAAAACAAAACAAAACAAAAGACACTATTAGTTATATACTAATACTACAACGTCGTTTCATGGATGTAAGAATTTGTTACATTTCATCTTTCCATTTGAATCAATCCAAAATTAAACATTAAAAAAAATGCATATTCTCTGAGTTCTTGTCAATAACAACGCTACTCAACAAAAAATAAACAAATAAACTTATACTTATTAAATAACAAATGTATGGCCCAAAGAGGAAAACTTTTCTTAAAATCATCATTCTTCCTTCCTTTTGGAGAATCCATGCACTTTTTTCGTTTAATGGTTGACCTAATAGAAATCATTAGCTATTGAAGACTGAAGAGAGTAGGTTTGAACAATGTTCTTCCTTTATTGCTTAGAAGCAAAAATTTAAAATTAATTTTATAAAATCTTCAATTTTTAAGAGATTAAGTTTTTAAATTCAACACTAAAGTACATTTTGATGTTCTTACCTTTAATACCTTATTGGTTGAATTATAAATTAATAAATAAAACTACAAATCTTAAAATGCATCTGATAATGAAAAAAAAAAAGGTTTCATTATATTAAAGACAAAGGATAACTTTTGGAACATGCTATGCATTCAATTCAAATTATTGCTCCTACTTTCTGAGCAAGTGACCTATCTTAAAGAAGTCCAATTATATGAATGAATCTGCGACAAAAAAATGCTCAACTTATCAGTGTGGAGGGTGGACCCGACCTCTCTGGAGCTCATCAAAAAAAATACCTATATATATAGATAACTATCAATTGCATCGTGGTTTAAGCTGAAGACAGTTTTCAATGTAGATAACATATACAAGTCCATCCATCTTCATTTATGAACTTGGTTGTGATAAAGGCCAACAGAAAATTCAGCTCTTTTCTGTGAGTTATTATATAAGACATTGTTGGTGCTCGCATGTGATTGTACTTTGAAGATTTCCAAAATGTAATAATAATAATAATATATTAGAACGATTAGTTGGTATATGATAGTGTAAGTTGTATTTTAAAAGTAACAGGAAAATCAAAACTGTCGATAAACACGGAGGATTGAATTTAAAACATTATGCAAACTTCCCAAATCCTTTACTACTAGACTAAAGATAGTGGTTACAACTAAGATAATGCTGGCCAGAAGTCGCCGTGGGTTGCCACTTTCCACCGTCAAACACCTTCCTGCCATCGCAGACGAGCAAGCCTCAGTCAGGGAGAAAGAACGTGCCCTAACACAGCTACACCAAACGCCGAAGAAGAAAGGTTGTGTTATGCTTCACTTGAATCAGACTTCTTTTTTATTTTAACATAGATGGTGCCACATCATCAATTTAATTGCTGAAAATACACATGACTACCACATCAGTTGAAAAATAGATAAACATTAAAATATTAATAGAATTCACATTAAAAAAATAATTTATAAGATACATTTAAAAGTTAAAGAATCATTTTAAAACACTTCAAAGGTAAATATCATTTTGAAATAATAAATAAAGTGAAAAAAACTATGTCATTATTTTAACCTTTTCTTTTAATTAAAAACAAATGCTAGGATGCAACTAAAATAAAAATATTATATGATATCCTCACATGAATGGATCGTGATGCAGAGTGCTTTAGAAGTTAGTTTTCCACAACTCAATAACTCATCTGTTCATTTATAGTACATAAAGGTTTAAATTGTTTTGCATTTAATAATAATTTACTCTGCACTTTTCTCTTTAACATATTTTTCCTAATTTTAAGAATTATATATGCATTTAAACCTTTTTTTTTTTTTGGTGACAATTTTGTTTAGCACCTTAATATATTTATTTGGGTGTGATTGTGCTAATCTTGAGTGCTCTCTAAAGGAGTTAGCATGTAAAAATAGAGACCATATTCAAAGTGCCTGTTTGGATTCGCGTTTAAAACCTATGTTTGCATAAAAACTCCACTTTGTTGCTTAAACTTCCCTTCTTTTTTTTAACATGATAACTTGTCGAGTTAAAAGTAGACAATAATAAACTTCATATTTTACACAATAATTCATGAACACTTTCCGAGCCGAGCGGGCTTATTACCACCTGAACTTCATACCGAACCAGCAAGAGCACGTCAGTGACTCACTTGGTTAAATTTCTTTGCATCTTTAAGAAGTTGTATTATTATTACCCATAAATTGAACTTGGCGCCAGGTAGCTATGCGATTCCGCGATGATTCAGCTTGCCGGCACTGGATAAAGAGACTTGTGTTCATATCATGTTGAAACAACGTTGATTCTATAATTTGTAGGGTCTTATGATAGCATCTAGCTACTTAGACAAGAAATTAGAGCCATAATAAAGTCAAATATAGTGAAACTATTCCATTTAAAATAGACCGAATCCGTTTGAACTCATTCAGAAAATGAGTTAAATTCAAACAGTTTATGAAAAATAATATAAATATATTATATAATTTTGTGTATATATAAACTAAACTAAAAAAATGATAAAATTTTATATTATTTACGTATATATATAGATAGAAATATATATATATATATATATAACTTTATTATGAACCAAGCTACGCAAATTTAAAGTTCAACATCAAACTTTCAGGTTTAACTAGTTTAAATAAACTAAGCTTAATATATTGATCAAATTCATTCATTTAATAAATGAGCAAAGCTATATTCCAATTTTTAACAAACCAAATCTAAATAATTGACAAATGAATAACTTAGTTCATTAACAACCCTGCTAAAAATGCTTGCTACATGTTAATATGGCAATTTTCCTGACTTAACGGCAAGCAAGAGAAAAGAATTACCATCACGGCAAGCAAAAAAAATTAAGACGGCAGATGGAAGAGGAATGTCTCAACTTGGACCTTTCCTGACTGAAATTATGCCAACAAAACAAACAAAAAACAACTTAGGAAGATGTAGAAAAACTAAGCAGTAAGCACCATGTGCATCTTGTTTCATCCTCTTTCTCCGACACCCCTAAAACAAAAGATGAATGGCGGGGGTGGGGAAGGCACCTGTCTCTTCCTGTTATCCCTGCACATTGCCCCATAACTTCTATATATGATGTGATGGATATAAAATTAACTGCAGAAGAGAGGGTAATCACCTCCGCTGCTTACCATTGTCATCATCTTTTTTAACCCACTGCTGGACAGGTTTTTTTGGATATCTTACCAATGAATTATAGGAATGCGAGTGGTGATCACTTCTTCCTTTGTGCCTTCTTTGGCTCCTGCTAGAACTAGGCCCACGTGCGGTCCTATTAGTATGTTTTCCTGAGGCAACTGCAGCTGCATCTTTTTCCTGCTGCTCGCCAGATTCCTCCGCGGATGTGGAGCTGGGAATTGCAATTGGTTGTGGAAGGAACATACCAGGCAATACAACTATTTCTCTTTTGGGGTCAATGATACCACTGTTCTCTTTCTGTAATTTCATTATGGCCTCAAATTTCTCTCTCCTAATGATCTCATGCTCCAAATGAAGTATGTTTTCATCATCATCAGCTTCTTGTTTGTCCAAACTCTGAATTTCAACAGAAAAGAGGAACTCAATTCGAGAGCATCAATAAAGGAATTAGTTTTCAAAAATAATTATGACCTAACTATCAATTTACAGGAATTCAAGTATTACTTATTATCAAGTTTGCTTTATTGACACTCCACCACAATGTCAATCGTGATATTGACATTGACCTCTGGTTTTGGGATCTTGAAGGTAGGAGTGGTAAGATGGTGGATGACACTTCACTGTTGTTTTAGAAGTGTAAAACTACCAAACACTCCAAATATGTCAATCTTTATCTACCACAGAGGCTATGCAGGAACATCTAACCTGGATTTTTTAATTGCTTATTCCATTCCACAACCTCAAAGGAAAATTCAACACGTTAAGAAACTCATCCTAATTCAAAAGGTCAACATCAAGGTGATAGGAATAATATCTTCATTACTCAAAGAATAGCATTATAACTAAAGACAGATGGGGAAAAGGAAATGTCTTTGCATCTCTAATTCATTTTGTCCTCTATAAAAGCTAGTATTACACAAAATATGGCCAAAGAGGAGGAGGGGGGAGGGAAGGCCAGGTTGTGGGACTAAGAATGGTAATTTCATTTCTTTTCATATATTTAATTACAAAAAATTAAAAAAAAAAAATCCTACCATCAGAAAGCCCCAACCTCAGACATCAAAGAAAAGGTGAAGAACTAAATCAGCTGATGCGAAGTTTACCCTGACTGCCACATAAAAATTCATTACAATCAAACACAAGGAGACACCACTATCTTACATAAATTAACATATAAACTCCTAGGAATGCAGTACTGGGAACAGTTCCTAAAATGGTGCCTCTCTTCTATTTTTTCCAGTACTTGAAATTCATAAAAATTCAATAAAACTACCTGGGAATCTTAAGGTAGTCAACTGTCAATACGTACTAAGCATTTTCTTTTATACGAAAAGAATTCTTTTGATCGAATCTTTTATCCCCCAAAAAAAAATGATACATAATACTTAGCATTTTACAACTATGAGAATGATGGTTGCGGACTGGTAAGCAAGGCAGCCTCATGATGCTAGTGGAACAGCAACTGAATAGGAAATTGCCAATGAGCCAAAAAAAGGAGGACAGAAACATTAGTATGACGATGGATGCCTATAAGATAATACAAGACAAGACTTCCAACTTTAAAAAGAATAAATCATTTCTTGCCACTTGAAGGTCTATTAAGCTTGGGTTTGGTACACATGCAGTCCCAATGCTGCTGTTTGCAGCAGTTCTCCCAACAAAAGATTATATGCCAAGTCACTAAATAAATTTTCAAAAAGCTGTGAGCCGTCCTTGTTTTCTCCTCCTTACTGCAACTCTTTCTCAAACCCAATTCTGTACTTTAACAGTGTAAAACTTGATTCACTACTGTCTGAACACTTTCCCTTTATTCTTAGCAAAGCCAGTGATGCTCCAATCCATATTGATGAACTTGCTCACCAACGCTGACCTAAACACCCACGTCACATACACTAATCTTATTAAGATCATTTTCAGAACTTAAATCATCTGTATCATGCGGGACTGGACTCCAGAGCCTTCACAAGGATTTTGTCAGACCTGGCAAGCCAATGCACAATCAGGCAATTCCACCAGGTCTCCTTAATATTGCTCTTACTTAAGATAAGCTCATAAAATTATATTTTGACTCATCCCATATATATAATTATTAATTAATATTATTAGTCAAAAGATTTATATCACAGGATGGTCATTATCCATGAGTGAGAAATACATTCTAGCCAGTGATTCCGTAATGCTTCTGGTAAAGGTTCTTTTTATGTACCAGAAGCTTACACAGATGTGAGGACCAAAAATGTTTTCATCATGGTTGTCAAGATTGCCATTTAGACCATATGATCATAAGATCTTACAATTCCACTTCCCAAAAACAATCACGATCATATGTAGGATCAAAAATCACCAAGATCAAGGTAGGATCATGATCAAGATCGTAGGATTGTTCGATCCTAAAAGATTGCATGTGTGTGTGTGCGGGGGGGTGTAGAGTTCCTTATTTAACTCACAATGCACAATGTAGTCTCTATTTTATGATTTAACTTGTTGATTTCTTGCTTCTTGTTGTGTCTTGATAATTGATTCTCTTGAAATTTGTTGGATGGACATGATTATTAAATGTGTCTAAATTTAATGAATTATTGTTTAAGTTTTTATCTAGCAATTGGCGACCGTCATGACGTATCACTTGTTTAATGCATGGATATTATAACTTTGGTAACTTATAGGTTGTATTTGTGCATGAGATTTTGTGACTTTTCCAGCTTAACTTGTTTTATTTAAGTCTAATAAGGTCTTGATAGTTTTATGCTTATATAAAAATTTTGTCACTATATATGTATATATATCTATCTATGTGCGCACACGCGTGTGTGTGTTGAAATCCCATAATTATAGGCTTATTCATTTGTTGATTAGCCTTGTTTATCACATGGGATTTTAACTTCAAAGTTAACTTATTTATTTCCCATTTTATTTCCTTTTTATATGATTGTAATCAAACCTTAATTAGGTCCTTCGTTATGCATTTATTTCTCCATTTTTATTGTATTTTATTCATCGTCTAATCTGGTCATTTAGTGTGGATTGTCAACAATTTTTTCTTCCCCTTTTTAGATCCTAGGATTTTGCTCCCTTAATGGTGGCTTTACTTTAGGGGCTAAATGGCAGATTTGTTGCCATTTGCTTCCCTATATAATTTCATCTCCCACCATGAATAAAATAAGAAATTTCTAAGTCATTATTTTTTGAAATTCTTCAATATATATATATATATATAAAGTCATAAGAGGTAGGATCCAACAATACTTGGTTCAACATTAAGATTCCACTTTTAGGAAAATGCTCAAAACAGCTATAGTTGTGGCTTTCTCCAGAAGCCTAAATTTTTAGATTTACATAAGAAAAGCTTAACTAAACAGAAGCCTTGCTAGAATCATGTTATTTGAATATGCTGAAACCATGGAATTTAAACATAAATATGTGTATTGTAATAAGTCTTTATTATTGTGATTATTCCCCTTGTACTATTTATAGGTGATTTGGTTAGAGGAATAAGAGCGAGATAAGAATTTGCCTCAATTTGTTTCATGGTATCAGAGCTTGAGAATTTCTCAACTTTCTCTTTCTTCTTTTGAATCCTTGTCATATCCTTGTCATAGCAAGCCTTGATTGCCATTGAGAATTTATCTTCCGTCCTGCCTAGTTCTTGACTAAGTGAGCTTTCATTGCTATTTTTGGAACCATTCCCCACTTGTTTTGCACGTTGTTGTTGCCATTATTGATTCTATGTTCAAACCCACCAAAGTCTATTGGTATATGCCCTAGAAGCCAAACATTATATTATGTTTTTCAATTATACTTAATGTTATATTTGCATAATAGAAATAAATATATTAACTGTCTTTAGAATAATTTATTATTTTTATATTGTCCCTAGTCAAGTATTATAATGAATTCAGATAACAATAATACAACGAAATTAGTATATATATTGGTTGATGATCACGGTTAAATGGGTATGTGTTGCAAAATAAATGTATTAGCCAAACCCATTGTGAGAATGTTACATGGATCGCTGTGTTATAAGTCATTCTCATAGTGACTATGATATATGTTGTCCTTTGACCTGAAATCATTATAGTTCCCTACATAAAAAATCACATACTTTGATGCCATCAACCATCACCTTTAATAGAGATAACCAAAGAGGCAATGATTAGGTGTATCACAAATCATACAGTGGGATGTGGGTAATATATATGGGATTTTGTCCCTCCAATATAAGAGAAGTGATATCCTTAGGCCCTTTGATTAAGTGAGACTAAAAAATACAATTCTGAACCTACAATTGCAATCCAAATATTGATCCATTTATTTTGATTTAATCTACTCAGGGATCAAGAAACACATAGATTGAATTATAAAGAGAATGACACATTCCATGCTTTGAGTTCAAGCTAGATATCCAGACAAAAAGCACTAAACTACAAAAAATATTGGTCACAAAATAAGTATGTCAAATCAAAGATGTTCCTAGGTGGCAGTGATGTATTGTTAGATACCACTCACTGTCTGTAATACTAAGATAAGATTCTTTTTGAATTCCTAGTTGGACTAGAGATCTCAAGAATATAGCCCAATATATACATATATATATGTATACATATATCATAATATAATTATAATATATTATTATTTTATATTAAAGTAATATATTCTTTTTGGGCTTCATTAAAGTTATATTACATCTTTTGTAGGCAGTTGTTATTAGACTAGGTCAAATAACTAAAGCCTAATTATCTCTGACAAGGGCCATTAGTTGGATATCACAACACCCAAGGCGTTTATTTATAAGAAAACAACTAAAGATTTCGGAGGATGTACAGACCAAAACAAAGTATGAGCCAACAGATAGAATGAGAGTAGCAAAGATTGAGAGAAGAAAGACTCCGTCTATTTATTTAAGAATCAAAGTTTTGGCCCACTTGTGTGTAGATACCATAAAGACGTAGATTCTTTTATCTATGTTTGTGATTCACTGCATGCATACATAGAAATCACAAAACCATTCAGGAATATGCACGTTTGAAGGAGTTTATGCATTCACGAGATTGGAAGTTTGTGAATTGAATAGATGCGAACTCGCCTACCAGAAGCGATCTTTGTAAAAGGGAATAATCCTATTACCACTTTATGCCCTTTCTGCACAAATCCTTGGTGGGCTTTAGGAAAAATTTTCAATTATTCTATTGTATTTGATCCCTAAAGCCCAACAGATTCAACCTTCATTTTCACACCCTAGTCGACCTTCAATCATGGTAACCTTGGTGTTTGTCCTTCATCATCACTCCTGCTCTAACCCACTTCTGTGTTGTATAGACTTCAAATCATTATCAAACCTTCATTGTTGGAACCTTGTGGTCTTAATCGTCTCATTTTCATCCATTTATTATCAAACCCATTTGTCCTTACTGTTCATGCATCGTAACCCATCCCTTTTGTATTTAACCCACATTGCATTTAACCCATTTGTCTTACTTGTCTAAAACACAGTGTCATCGCTGATTTTTTTATTTTAAATCCAAAGGATAAAAAAAAACTGTTGCTTGTTCATTACTTTTGTCACGACCCGTGACCCATTCTCCAAACTCAACTCCAATGTCATGTCTCTCTGCTTTTGTCTAAACCTGTCTTCACTCAATCCAAGTGTCTTGGCCTCTCTTTCATTTATGTCTTTGACTTCTGAAACTTCAACCAATCCCCAATTTCTAAACAACCTAACACCGATGTCCCACGTGGAGAATTGTAAGCTATTCAATTTGCCTACAAGTTGAGTGGTAAAAACTACATGAAGTGGGCTCAAGTGGTTTCAAACATTCCTGAAAGGGAAAAGGAAAACTAAGTCATCTTCTTGGAACAGGACCTAAATAGGAGGACCCCAAGTTTGATGCTTTGGATGAGAAGGATTCCATGGTTATGTCTTGGCTACAGAATTCAATGCTACCCAAAATCACTGACACATTCATGTTCCTACCTACAGCTAAAGCAATATTGGAAGCTGCGCGGCAGACATACTCAAAAGCAAGTGATGTAGCTAGGGTCTCTGAAGTTAAGATCAAACTTGCAGCTACTAAACAGCGAGATCATTCAACTCCAAAATACACAAATTTACAATTTATGTGTGGAGATGGATTACCATAGGTGTATTGAGATGTGATGCAGAGAAGATGCAGCTATGTTAAAAGAATTTATTAAAAAGGAAAAAGTGTATGAGTTCCTCACAGGTGTGAGTGTTGAATTTGATTAGGTAGGAGTACAAACACGGGGGAGGAGAGAGTTACCCTCGCTAAATGTGAGAAAGCAAGAGAGGAATTATGCAGTACTCTCATCTTGTTGAGGGGTTAGCTATGCTGGGGAAGGCCCATGAAAAAACACTAATTGCATCAAAGTCAGAAGGAGGAAGGATGGAAATCAAGTTTGCAAGTAAAGATCATCTCTGGTGTACTCTCTACAAAATGCATCGTCATAACAATGAACATTATTGCAATATTCATGAAAAACCACCAAGTTCTCAACGGAGCAAGAATACTAGAAATAATGTTAAGCGAAGTCAAGAGCATATCACTCAAGCTAAGGAGGAAAGGTTACCAAATGATGGAAGTCAAGTGGAGACAAGCAGAAAATATTCAAAAAAGAAGGCATTGGTAGAGTCAAATTACTTCTTGAATCTCTTGAGCAGACTCCAAGTAGAGCTCCAAGATAACCTCAGGTGAAATTGACTTTTCATTTTCTCTAAGTGCTTCTAAGTTCAATTTACCAACACTTGGATCATTAACTCTAGAGCCACAGACCACAAGAAACATTCTTCACATTAATTCCTTACATACCAACCATGTCCTAGCACCAACAAAATCATTATTGCTAATGAATCCTTGGCTTCAAATCTGTTATCTATTCATAACACTTAAAAATGTGTTACATATTCGTATGTTGTCTACAAATTATCTTTTATCAACTTTCAAAGGATATGAGTTGTAATATTGTGTTTTCTCATAGCTCTCCTGTTTTTCAAGACCAAGTTACGATGAGGACGATTGGGCTAGCTAAGGAAACACTAGGGCTTTACTACCTTGAGTTGCCCAATGACCCAAACCAACACCATTTGTCCTTCCTGTCTCACTCAAATAAAGACCAAATCTAGCTCTATCACCTTAGACTTAGGCACCCTTCATTTATGTCCTTAGTGTCATGTTTCCTAAGTTGTCTAAAGATGTTAACCTCAATGATTTTCACTATGATGAGTGTGAGTTCGCAAAACATTCTCCTGTTTCATTCCCTTTAAGTAATCTTGAGTTCCCAATATTTTAGGGCTCAATGGTTTGTTTCATTCGTCAGTGATTGCACTCATGTTACCTGGATCTATTTGCTCAAGTAAAAATCTGATGTAAGCTCAATTTTTCCCATGTTCCATAGCATGATGAAAACCCAATTCACTGTGAGAACTAAAAGGATAAGGTCAGACAATGCTAGAAACTATTTCAATCAAGTGTTAACCTCCTATTTCCAGAAAGAGGAAATTATTCATGGGTCATCCCATTTACATACGCCTCAACAAAATGGCATAGCTAAAAGAAAAAATAGCCATCTCTTGGCATATGTTCGAGCTCTCTTGTCTCAAAATAATGTTCCTAAAACTTTTTAGGGAGAGATTGTTCATACTACTGCCCATTTTTCTTAGTATCAAAAGTTCTATGGAGGTCTTCTCTCAATATTTTCCCACTTGCAATGTGTCCCCTAAATTACCCCTTAAAGTATTTGGTCATGTCTCATTTGTTCATATTCACTCTCATGATCGCAACAAAGGTTATTCTCCCACTTAGAAAAGGTACAAGTGTTACAATCCTATCACTTGCAAAACCTATATCTCTGCTAATGCCAACTTTGCCAAAAAATGAGAGCTATTTTTCAAAACCTTATCTTCAGGGGAATATATCATCAATAGAAAATAAAGATTTCTTTTTGAGGGAACCATCCATATGAGATAAGATAGCTTATGTGTCTTCTGTTGTGTCCCCTATCCAAGTTAAACACTCTGTCCATGAATCATCCTTGAGCCCTTCAAACCTTGAAGAACCCACTAACCCCAGAAAGCCACTACAAGTCTACTCAAGAAGGACAAAGTCTATGATCAATCCTGTGCAAATTCAAGAATCTGAACCTACACTTGGAAATGAAGCAATTTCTCTCAAAATTTTACCCACTATTTTTTATTTAGATCTAGCCATAGCCATAAGGAAAGGTATTCAAAAGTGCACACCATATCATTTATCCAATTTTGTGTCCTTTGAAAAATGGTCACCTTCTCACAAAAGCTTTTTGAGTTACCTAAATAGTGTAGCCATTAAGAAGAGTGGAAACAAGCTATGAGGGTTGGGATGGAGCCTTGGAGAAGAACAAAACATGAGAACTTGTAAACCTGCCAATAGGAAAGAAACCAATTGGATGCAAATGGGTTTTTACAATAAAATATAAGTTTAAAGAATCTATTGAGAGGTATGAAGCAAGATTAGAAGTTAAGGGATATACACAAACCCATAGAATTGATTACTAGGAAAGATTTGTACCTCTTGCAAAGAAGAATACAATAAGAGTCTTGTTATCGCTGGCTGCTAACTATGATTGCCTCTACAACAATATGATGTAAAGAATGCTTTCTTACATAGAGATCTTGATGAAGAAATTAACACAGAAGTGCCACCTGATTTTAACATGAATCTTCAAAAGAATCAGGTATGTAGATTGAGAAAGGCACTCTCTAGACTTAAACAATCTCCTAGGGCATGCTTTAGGAGGTTTATTAAAGCCATGCTAAATATCAAATGAAGAAAAGAGTGAAAAATTACTGAATAGAATTCATCTCATTCAAATTCTGGACAGAAAACAAGTTATATAGGCCAGCAAGTTACCGTTACACAAGAAGCTAAAAAGGTCAGAAATAAAGTCAAATTACAATCAAATAAAAAGTGGGGACAGGCCAAAAATAGTAGGAGACTTTAATTCATTGGATTCAGGAATTAAAGAATAACCCAAATAGGAAAGAAATCAGCCCATCAGAAGACGCATACTAACAGCTAGGTGTAGGAGATTGCAGCAACTAGGAAAAAGGACAGATTACTAACACTCCTCCTAACTTGAGGAATAGATGCTAATCATTCCCAACTTGACTCCTGACTCTTCTTCAGATCTGACCTAGTAAAGGCTTTAGTGAGAATATAGAACTTGAAGACCAGTAGGAATGTGACATAAGGAGAAAAGACGATTATCAAGTATCGCTTTGATGAAATGCTGGTCTATTTCAACATGTTTAGTCCTATCAGGTTAAGTGGGATTCTTGGCTATAATGATAGCAGCTAAACTATCACCAAAGATCTTCATAAGTCCATTGCAATTAATTCTTAATTCTCCAAGTAATCTTTCAATCCATAGGCCTTCACAAATGCCTTGATCTAGGGCCCTATACTCAGCTTTAGCACTGCTTCTAACAATCACAAGCTATTTCTTACTCCTCTAAGTAACTAAGTTCCCCCAAACAAAAGTGCAATACCCAATAGTGGACTATCGATCAGTAATGGATCCGGTCTAATCAGTATTACAACATATTTCCACATCTCTATTCATATTTTTCTTTTAAAAAAAAAAAACTTTGCAAGAGCTCATTTTAAGATATTTAAGGATTCTATAAGTAACCTCGAGGTGAACTTCAATGGATTTACTTACGAATTGGCCAATGACACTGACAAGAAAGCTCATATCGAGCGTGCCCACCAATTTTTGACACCTTTTGGTGTCAACTAGAAGACTATCATGAACAAATTTGGCCTTGTAGTCCACTTCCATAGGGGTTTTTGCTAATTTACATCCCAATTTCTTTGAGAAGGTCAAGAGTGTACTTCCTTTAGGACATAACGATGCCTTCTTTAGATCTGGCTATTTCCATGCCAAGAAAGTACTTTAGACTCCCAAGGTCCTTGACCTCAAATTCCTCAACCAAGGCCTTTTTCAGCTTGTAAATTTCATCAGTAAAGTCTCCTATGACAATAATATTATCTACATACACAATAAAAATAAATATTTTTCCCTTAGGAGAAAATTTAGTAAATACAGTGCGGTCAATTTAACCTTGAGTGTACCCTTGGGTTTTGATAGCCATGGTAAATTTCTCAAACCAAATTCTAAGAGATTGTTTGAGACCTTAAAGAGATTTTTTGAGTTTACATACTTTACCATTATTTTTGGTGTCAAAACCTAGAGGTAAGGCCATGTAAACTTCTTCCTCTAACTCACCATTTAAGAAAGCACTTTTAATATCAAGTTGATATAACGGCCAGTCAGGGTTTGAAGCAAGAGATAACAGAATTTTAATGGAATTAAATTAGGCCACTAGAGCGAAAGTTCCTTAATAATCGATTCATAGGTTTGGATGAAACCTTTTGCTACCCATCTAGCCTTATACCTATTAATGCTATTGTCAGCATTGTATTTAATGTTGAATATCCATTTACACCCACCTACCTTCTTCCCTTTAGGTAAATCCACAATTTCCTAGCGCTATTTTGTCTAAGGGCCTTAATTTCTTCATAGACAGCTTTTTTCCATTCTTCATGCTTAAGGACCTCATAAATATTTTTGTGAAACATTATCATGGGAAATCTTGGCAATAAAAGCTTGGCAAGTAGGTGAAAGTTTATTATAAGCCACAAAATTACAAGATGTTTAGTACAGGTCCTTACACCTTTTCAAATAGCAATAGGAATATTAAGACCATTAAGTTGAGGAGGTATACCTGTGTTTCGACCAGTGGCAGCGCTGTTTTAGAGTTAGCATTAGAAGAAGTGCCTTGCTCAAAGGTATTATAGGTCTCTATCTGATAGGCTTTCATCCTTCTAGTATAAACAACTAATATCCCCTTTCCTCTGTTCATCATCATAATTCTTGGACTCATCCATATTACCAATAGACATGTTATTTCTATTA
Organism: Erythrophleum ivorense; assembly: GCA_026724425.1. Lineage (NCBI taxonomy): Eukaryota > Viridiplantae > Streptophyta > Magnoliopsida > Fabales > Fabaceae > Erythrophleum > Erythrophleum ivorense. The sequence goes on along the minus strand of JAIUCV010000025.1, from coordinate 2,873,496 downwards.
TCATGGATAGTACCAATGGGAACAGCTATCATGAACAGTACCAATGCAGACAGAATAATAAGTTGAACGTCCTCTTTAGTGAAGAAGTTCCATTCTTCATGATGGTTTAAGTTCCCCTCTTGAATGGGAACTTTTGAAAAGTAAGGTTGATTTTTAAAAGATGTGACATCTTTTGAAACAAAAAATTTTCCCAGGGTAGGAGAGAAACATTTGTAACCTTTTTGAGATGAGGAATAACCAACAAACACACACTTAATAGCCCTAGGATCAAATTTGTTGGTGTTGTGAAGATGAACAAAAGTAGTACACCCAAACACTTTCATAGGTAAAAAGGATATAATTTGAGTTTGAGGGAACTCCTTAAGAAGAGTAGCGCATGGAACTTGATATTAAAGGGCTTAATAGGCATTCTATTGATGAGATAGGCAGCAATCAAAATAATTTCCCTCCAAAATGTTTTAGGAACAATAGTTGTGAACATAAAAGATCTAGCAATTTCAAAGAAATGCCTATTTTTTCTTTCAACTAAGCCATTTCATTGAGGATTATGAGTACAAAAGCTTTGGTGGTGACTGCCATTCTCAGCTAAATAGGTACCAAGTTGAGTATTAATGTACTCCCTACTATTAATCTGAACAAAAAATTTTAATCAATGTTTGAAATTGGATTTGGATAAAGTGGGGAAAGGTTTTGAAAATAATTGATACCTCTAATTTTTCTTTCACTAAATACACCCACATTACCCTAGTATGATCATCCACTAAGGTAATAAACCATTTCACACCTAAGTGTTCTTGAATTTTGGAAGAACCCCAAACCTCACTATGTATGAGTTAGAAGGGTTGAGAAGGTTTATATAATTGAGGTTGATAAGTAAACTTAGTGGACTTAGCAATTTGGCACATTTCACAATCAAGAGTAATAGTTTCTTTATTGAATAGTTCAAGATACAAGCATTTCATGTTGTAAGTTAGGATGACCTAAACAATAGCGCCATAATAATAAATTATTGCTTTTATTCATGTTGTACCCCATTTTATTTTGATAAGGCATGCCCATAAGATAGAGTCCATCCACTTCTTTAGCATTGCCAATGCTAAATCCTGAAAAATACAGTCATTTTCCATAAATTGAGCTACACAGTTATTATCTTTGAGAATTTTACTTATAGACAGCAGACTGCACTTTTAGGAACTAATAACACATTTTTCAAGACTAAATGGCCTGAAATTTCAACAATGCCTAAACCTGAAGCATGTGCAACAGGACCATCAGCAATTTTAACCTCAGGGATAGTGCATGGGTGAATTTCTTCATATAAATAAGTTATTTGTCATATGGTCAGATGCACCCGAATCAACAACCCAAGTGTGATCATTTATGGTACGAGTATTTAAAGCAAAGAGTATAGCTGTGTAGTTAATATTTCCAGAAAATTGATTACCCTTCGAAGGCTCACTTGTGGAGGTGTTTTGGCTGACAAAGTTTTTGGAGAAGATCAAGCTGCTCATGGCTAAAGAGAGATTGGTCCCTTGAAGTGGCAGCTTCAGTAGTGGCTCCATACCCCTTTAGTTTCAATTTTTAAATTTTGGTTGGGATCTAGGATTGGATGGTTTACCATGTAATTTCCAACACTTTTCCTTGGAGTGACAGGGCTTGAGGTAATGACTTCAGGCAATGATCACACCAAGCTCTGCCCTCCCCCTTCTGCATGTTATGAAAATTTTGTCTTGAGGAACCTCCAGCTGCTAAAGCTAAATGTTCAGTGCTGTTTTGAGTGCCTTGAGGTTCATGTAGAAGTTTTTTGTGATTTCCTCTCTCCTAACTTCTGAAATGGCCTCACAAAAGGTGGGGAAAGGTTTAATTCCCATGAGTCTTCCACAAACCTCTTCATACCTATCATTAAGACCAAACAAAAATTTAAAAGTGCATTTTTTTTCCACATTCTGTTTGTAATTTGCTGTATCCTCATTACAGTTCCATGTAGTAGTCTCAAAAACATCAAGTTGTTGCCAATGTTTGTTGAGAAGGGAGGCATATTGGACCACAGTAAGATCCCCTTGCCTAAGGCCATGGAGAACCCCCTCAATTTCAAATAACTCAATAGTATTTTAAATAGTTGAGTAACTTTCACAAGTTGCTTCTGTTGGGATTTGTAGACACATAATGGAAAAACAAAAAAACGGAGCATGCAAAAATCCTTTACATGGATCCATCATGTTTGCTTAAACCGAAGTAAGATAGAGAAATTATTACCCTAGCACAAAAAAAAGAACTTTGTCTCTCCTTCAAATTCATCAGGTTTGGATCTCTAGACGCTGCTCTTCACAAATCAACACCTTTTACTGGTATCCATACAAATGGGATCTCCAACATGAACGGCGTGCTAGCACCAACTTACACAAACGGTGTGCTAGCACCACATTAAACAAACGTCCTTTCCCAAGCTCGTCCACAAAAACCACACGACTTCTCAAGTGTATGGCAGAAGTCATCTCTCTCTCTCTCTCTCTCTCTCTCTCTCTCTCTATTGCGGCTTAAAAATTGGGTATCTTAGGAAACCCCAACACCCTTTTTCATAAGAGAGCTTTTCTTGGTCTCCAAGCCAAAATTAATATTAAATTATAGTTTAAATCGAATTTAAACTTATCAAGTAACAATTTCGAAATTAATTCAAATTATTAAATATATATCTTATTATAGTTTAAATCGAATTTAAACTTATCAGATTTCGAATTTTGAAATTAATATACATTAAATATATTAAATTTGTCCACCACCTTATCAAAAGAGAATATATTATCCTAACAAAATAGGATAATCTCCTATTCGAAATAGGAAACAATCTAGAGAGTAAATACGTCAAATGTGGACACTACATTCATTGAATCTAAACACCTTCTAGGTTCAATGAATCTGAACATTCATTGAATCTAGACGTCTTCTAAGTTCAATGAATCTGGACATTCTAACTCATGTTAGCCTATTCTTGTGTGCAACCCTATAGGCCTATATAATGTTAGTAGTGGGCCCAAAATTCCTTTTAGCCCACAAATCTTAAGTGGCCTCTAGCAAGACATTATGATTACCCAAATTATATGAGGATCAATAATCCGATATAACTTATCCTATAGCCCGTGTCAAGTCCCCTTTGTCACACGATATCTAGGTTAAGCACAAAGCATAGAGACATCATCCTTGTATTGCTCAACCACACTTTCCCGATCTCTAAGTAGACTTTCAAAAAAGAAGACGAATGAAACTCCTTTCATTTGAGCACAGCCATGCTTTTTTTAATAGTCTTGCTTATCGAGAGGCCCAGAGATATCTCTCTCTTTCAACGAGAGAGGAACAAATCCCATCTTGACCACTCATCTTCCTCTGTATGGATCCCATTATATCCAATCACAATCTTTATGATCACTCGATTAAAAGTGACTTTTGATTATGTCAAAGTACAATGTTCCTCATGTAAGAATCTATGGCAGTCTTAGGTTTAAAGGCTCGATGACATGGCTATAAATGAGACATGCTTATGACTTAGTCCATATAACTATCTCACGACGGGTCGGTCCAACACCTTAGTCCCTAACAAGTGCCTATGACTTTAATTTGTATCTCCATACATGATCATCTCATGATCATCAATCAAAATCATACTAGTCTTAATTCATTATTATTCCCACAAGGATGATCGACTAAGGACATTTAGGATAACTATAATTACCCAAGGATCTTATTATATGGCAAATATGCAAACAATATAATAATGACAATAAACTCTTTATTAAATCAAGACAATGTTTAGAGTAAATTTATAAGCCTAGGGCACAATTTCTAATAGCTTCCCAAATTTCTCTTGTAGTTTTGAGAAGAATAAAGTTCTCACCAATGTCTAATGTCATGAAATTGATTAACCATGACATTACCATATTATTCTCAGCATCTCACACAAGAAATTTGGGGTCCAAGGGACTTGGCTGAGATGTGGTTCCTATGAGATAGCCATATTTTCCCTTACCCTTTACATATATTAGGACACTAGAGGACCATTGTATGTAATTGTTTCCATTGAGTCTGTGCCCAGTAATAACTACTGGTGACTCGCTGGAGTTAGGATGGAGATGGAGAGACATCCCACTGTTGGTTGCATCCATAGTAGTTTTCGGATGACCAATAATGGTGCTAGAAGGGAAGGTGTTCTGCTGTTCAACAGCTTCTGTATTGAACGCTCTCATGCAGCCAAAGGTAATGAGAGTTAGGCTGTCCGTGGCTGTGATACCATGAAGAAAGGAGTGAAATATTACTGAATAAAATTCATCTCATTCAAATTCTGGACAGAAAACAAGTTATATAGGCCAGCAAGTGACTGTTACACAAGAAGCTAAAAAAGGAAAGAAATAAAGTCAAATTACAATCAGAGAAAAAATGGGGATAGACCGAAAACAGGCAGGAGACTTTAATTCCTTGGATTAAGGAAATAAAGAATAACCCAAATAGGAAAGAAATCAGCCCATCAGAAGATGTACAGTAACTACTAGGTTTAGCAGACTGCAGCATCTAGGAAAAAGGACAGATTACCAACATGAAGTACAGACAGAGCCAGGATAATTACACTAGTTATCAAACACTCTTATCTCTGAGAGAGTGACTGCAATGTTGGTTTATGAGGATGACATCATTGTTACTGGTAATTATTCAGATGAAAGAAAGACTATCAGGCAGTACTTGGTGGAAGAATTGAGATTAAAGATCTTGGGAAGTTAAAATACTCCTTGGGAATAGAGGTGGCAAAGTCCAAGGAGGAAATTTATATTTCCCAACAAAAATATACTCTTGATCTGCTAAAGGAAACAGGCAAAGTGGGATGTAAACCATCAACGCACCAATTGAACCAAATCTTAAACTTGGTGAGTATATGGAAAATGAACCAGAGCATAAGCAGATGTATCAACAACTGGTAGGGAAGTTTATTTACTTATCATGCACACAACCTAATATTGCCTATGTTGCTAATGTAGTAAGCCAATTTAAGCAAAATCCTAAAGGTGTTCATCTTAGTGCTATACAAGGAATACTACATTATCTAAAGGGCCGTCCAGGTAAAGGAATTCTCTTCAAGAAAAGCACAAGAACGGAAATAGAAGCTTATATAGATGCTGATTATGCTGGCTTAATCATAGACCGAAGAACCACATCCAGGAAACTTGATAACATGGAGAAGTAAGAAACAACTTGTGGCAACATCTAGCAGAATTCTGCTTAAAATCACTAGGCATTTGTGAGTTGTGGTGGCATAAGATTATTCTGGAAGATTTGAAAGTTACATGGGATACTCCAATAAAACTATTTTGTGACAATATGTCCACAATCAATAAAGCTCATAACACAGTTCAGCATGACAAAACTAAGCATATGGAGAATGATAGACATTTTATAAAGTGAAAACTGGAAAGTGGGCTAATTTGCACTCCCTGTATTCCTATAGGTTGCCAAGTTCAGCATTTCAAAGGATAACAAGCAAGCTTGGGATGACAAGAATCTATACCCCAGCTTGAGAAGCAGTGCTGGAATCACAAAATTCAAATATGGTGAAATCATGAAATTTAAATGTAATTATGTGTAAATATGTGTATTGTAGTTAGCATTTATTAGTCTTTATTATTGTAATTATTCCCCTTGTACTATATGTATGTAATTTGGTGAGAGGAATAAGAGAAAGATAAGAATTTGTCTCAATTTGCTTCAAACCTCATTTCTGGGAACTCTCCAGTGAAAAAGCTTTGGACTCAGCAAAAAGAGAAATCAATGTTGAAAGCCTGTTGCAATGGGGATGACATAAGGATTGGTGCACGGGTGGACAAACACCAAGCATTAAGGAGTACATGCTGTTAGGTTCTCTTTTATTAATGTGGCAAAATCATTGCCTTGAACTGCTTCAAACCGACGCATAAGGAACTACAAGTGACCTCAGCCCTATTTGCTTTAACAATTGCAGCCAACTCTATAAAATGCAATTGAGGTCGTTCATGAAATGAAGCAGCCTAATAGATAAGTTGTAGTTGAAGACATTGACAGAATAAGTTGAACCTTTTTATGTTAAGACGAAACCTCCAATCATCTTACCGAATTATTAATAATCATCAGGCACTCTCTTTAATGGCAGCAACATTAACTACAACATGCAGCAACCAGAGCAACTCTATCAGATTGCAAATATGTTCCTAGATATGAATCATCCCTGCTCCCACTATACATTTATCATCTAGGCCTAGGCAATTGCAGACAAACAGTACAAACCAATTTTGAAAATCTCATTTACATTCAATATTTGTGAGGATGAACCAAAACACTTACCAATTGGGAAACATGTGAGCCAATGAGGTCAAGCACATGCTCCAAATCCTTGGCATGAAAAGGCTTGCGGCAGACTGGGCAGTTTCCAACACCCTCTTCCATTTTTTCATTTACACCTAACAAAATATAACAGAAATTCCTGAGGCAGATATTCATGATGATTAATAGGAGTTCAATGAAACATGCCAAGGGGCAACACTTCCACACACAAGAAAAGATACTGGCTAAAGTCTAAAATTGTACTTCATAATCTGAACTGAAATTGTAGAAATTAAAAAGTTCTATAAAGGGCCACAAGTAAAGAAGCTGGATTTGTCATTTTAACATTAACTATAAGAAGGTTTGCAAAAGAGTAGCCTCCATGATATAAAAGGAGGGGAAAAAACATCATGGAAGTAAATTACTTGCCGACCAGCCCAAACAGTCCACATGAAAGTATGAAGGAGTAGAATGTCAAGACATTCTCTTCTCACACCTTGCAAAGTGTGTAAGCTCTAAACTTCCTACCTCTCTTAAATAGATTTTTGTAAACTTATCATAATAAAAATTTAGTATCCAGACAAATTGGAGCAATTGCTCATGACACACTTCAAAGTTTTTGGCAAGCATGAGGAGATCAACATTTCATGGATGCAGTTTACACAATTCTACAGTATATCTTATCAGTGAGGGATGCCCACAACTTCAAGGGTATCTCTTTGCCCTTACAGTTTAAGGGAGTCTCTATTTTAGACATGCCGATAGATTGGACAACTTCGTAGGATTTTTTAGCCTCTCCGGTATCCATTTTTCTCTTTTTGTTCACTTTGGAGAATATCTTATCCACCCAGAGGAATTTTTATTTTTTATTTTTTTTTTACTATATATAGAAATTTGACTTTGTCCTCCTTAAAAATTATAAAATTTATCCATAGCCCCCAAAAACAAATAAAGTTTGCTTATAGCCTCCGCATTAGATTAGAAAAAGAAGTTTGTTTTAATAGAATAATCTTTAGTGTTACTACTCTTTCTAAAATATCATAAGAGTGAGGATCACTAAATCGATCCACCATTATCTCTCAATCTTTTTCATATATTTTATTTTCATTCCCTAGTTTTTCCACTTTATAGCATATTCACTCTTCCTAGTTTTTATCATGATGCTACTTCTTTTGTTGTTTAATGTTTTTTTAACTTGCCATTTACATTGTACTATCTATAAGGCTCTCTAGTCTAGCTCTCCTCACATGCAGGTTTAATCAATTACCTTACTTTATTATTTTTATCAAATTACTCACAATTATATCTGTTTTGCTACTTGAAATTAGTCATATGATTCATATGAAGTTGGGCAATGAAATAGATAAAATGGATCATGATTAGGAAATATGCCCATTTCATACTGCCTATTGCAGCATTGCCTGAACCATCACAATGGCGTGCCACAGCAGACTATTAACAGCCTGGTTTTAATATAATATGCTTTCTCATAGTATAGACGATTTACTATTTTACCAGTTTTCTTGATATTAACTGTTAACTAAATCTCTTTCATATAGTAAATGTGGATTGTATATATTAAGAAAAATTCTTTAAAATATTATCTATTATGACTCATAGTCTCAGTCCACACAGCGGAAAATTTCTAGAACTGCCCCTAGCCCTAGTTATCCTTCTCTTTTCTATCCAATATTTCCACTTTTATCAAAAATAAGAACTTAGTATACCCTACCCTGCATACACATTATAATACCAAACAAAAACTCTCCATGCTATATGTCCTAGCACTAGCAACAATGAAAGCAATGGATATCCATAAAAGAATATAGAAATGCTAATGTAATTATATTCAATGATACATATCCTGAAAAAACCTAATTCATATGACAACAAACCTTTTTTTCCATGGTCTGCACTATTTATGTTATAAGATATTTAAAAATGAATAAATAAATAAACTTTGCATTATCTTTATCGTTTTGATTCTAAATTTTGCACCTAATACACTAGTTTCCCATTATTATGTTAAAATGGTTGAACTAATCTATTGGCCTCTATAGTTTCATCAAATTTTTAATTAGGTCCTTTTAGTTTAAAAGTTTATGATTAGGTCCTCTTAATTTCAATTTTCCGTATTTGAGTCTCTGCTGTTACAGGATTATCACTTTACTGTGAAGAACTTGTAACATGCCAAATGGTTGTACCCATGGCAATCTAAAATTTGCCACCTCAACCAATATGTGCCACATTTTCTTTTTCTTTCCTCAAACAAACCCTGCACCTACCTTCTTCTTCTCCATCTCTCTCTGTCTCTCTTCCAAGTATTGCTTCACCTTAAATCACTTTACCTTTATCTGCTTCCTCCATTTTCAAAACAAACTCCTTTCAAACAAGGGAATTTGTTAATGCAGAAAGGGAGTTTATGGTTTTGGTTCAGGAATTCTTCCTACTTTTTATTAGTTTTCTATTTATTATAGTCTCCTCGTTGCCATAGCCAGAGACCAAGCAACTAAACACATCACCACCAATGTCACCACAGATTGACATAAAATCCACCATTGCAACCACTAAGCTACCATCCATCTCTACTAGCTTCAGCCACCATGAAAGATTTTCCATGGCCACGATCTCTCAACTGTAGCCATTGAGAGAAGTAATTGACGCCTCACTCCCCAGCTTCATCACCTTCACCGGCTTTCATCACTCTTCAATTGCCATTATCACAACAAAGTAAGTTGTGCTGCTTCCTGGAAACTTGAAGGAATTCCAGGGAAGTATCCAGAGCCATCTCCCCTTCCCCCCCCCCCCCCCCCCCCCCCCCAAAAAAAAAAAGGAAAAAAAATTTGCAGAGCTCTTTACTTGGACAACCCCACTGGTGAGGACATCTTGGCACTGAAAGGAGAAAGAAGTCAGCAACCCCGGGATAAGACACCTTCAATTTTGTTTGCTGCGAAAATGGTAGTTTGAAACAGTCAACAAGGCCAGTAGAATTTGTTGCTGAGATCAGCAAAAAGCTTAAACCAGGGGGTGACAACAGCAGCAAAAGATGCATACAGTTTTTATTCTTTCCTGGAGTTGTTAATTTGATGTGAAGTGAAGAATTTCAATTCCCTCCCTCTCTTTTCACAATCTCTGTTTTCGCCAGAGAAGAAGGATGCTGGTTTTCTTCAAGGAAGGAGGGTAAGAAAAAACACACACACACACACACACATGTGACTTGCAGATGGTATAGCTGCATATGTGTAGGTTGATGTGGCATATAAACACTTGCCACATGTACAAGCATTTGCCATGTCACAAGTTCCTGATGTAGAGTGACAATTTTGTAATGCATGCACTCGTTATAAGGAAAAACTGAAAATATAGTGACATACAAATTAATTAATCCTATTGAAATTTTAAGGCCAACAGTGAAGCTTATCATTGACACTACAGAGAATTACATATGGTCAATAAATTTGTCATTGAGAAATCATGCCTCAGGCAATAATGATATGTAACTTATTTTCACTTAGATCCTAAACTACTCCTATTTCAAACTGGAATTTTCTCATTTACTCTTATTGCAGTACAGATCATTGAATTCAAAGAAAAAATTTGAAAATCATTATATACTATAGGAACCAACCATCCCTGAAAAGGAATGTTTGACATAAAGCATTGCCCCTCCAAACTTCTATTCATACTTCATACATAGAGAACTAGTTAATGTTGAAACTACTTGTAGACTTAAGATAAAAAGTATCTTTACCATTTTCCATATTATGGGTAGGATGAGCAGTTGCAGTAGCTGAATTGGCAGATTCTGTTTCTTTTATACTTTGAAGCCAATTCCACCATCTGGTGATACATTCCCTGTCAATTATTGAAGAATATAGCAAAGGAGTTAATATTCCAAAATCTAATATGTTGTCAACTGTCAGCTGTAATTAATTATGTACAAAAAGATAAAACAATAAGAGCGCACCTGTGAAAGCAATGAAAACATGACATTAACTTCATAAAAGGAAGGTATTCATTTTGTAGATCTGTTGGGACTAAGGGGTACAAACACAATGGACAATCACCATCAGGATGATTCATAGCTGAGAGTTTCTCCACTCCTTCCTACAATTATATTTCAATCATCAATTGGTACTGTGCTATACTACAAATATAATTTTTCCCACAACTAGAACTTGAAGATAATCAGATTCTGCAGGATCCAGATACAATTTACGTTAAGACTACTAATTTCTTTAAAAAATGTTTCTCTTGGACGCATGCCCAATTATCATTTTCTTGAGGGTTTGGAATGGTGTTTTATATCCGCATATAAAGCTAAAAGGTTGGAGAGAAGTTTGAAAGAAGGTAAGGCAAGGAAGGACAGTATGGGAAGTGGGATCTTGATATGGAGAAGGCCCATGGGAAAATGGGTTTACAATAGCTTTTTTCCTTTTTATAATTGTTGGGTTATTGTGAATGATGATCTGCTGAAAATTTTTAATGAATTTATCTTTATTTGATGACCCTTTTTAACATGAATTCGACCTTGATCACTTTGGCCCCTAAGAAAGAAGATCAAGACAGTTTGATACTAATTCAACAAAGTTTGATTGATTTGAATAAAACAAAAGCAAAGATTTACGTATTGCTTATTTCAACCACAAAGGCATCAGTAATGTTATTGACAAGGGTCAAGAACTTATTCAACTCACAAGCTTAAACTGTTAAGTGAAGACCCACGTATAGTTTCTATAATAATCTCTAACAAATGCCTTCATAGAAAGCCCATAGGACTTGGAAGTATGGACAAGGCATGCGCCCAACATACCTTGTGCTAAGACTTAATTTTAACTAAGAGGAATGGGGAGCAGCAAGAATTGAACTCTTAAAGTCCGAAGCATTAGGTCATAGATGTTCTGATACCTTGTCAAGCTCAAGAACCAATTCAACTAAAAAACTTAGGCTATTAAGTGAAAGTTCATAAATAGTTTCATTATAACCTCTAACAACATGAAGGTAAAATTTTTTATACCATAGCCAATTGATCTAGAAGGCAAGTTTTTAAATCAATGATACAAATATGAATATGCATATATTTTTTATGACTTACTAAACAAGTGTTAAAGAGTTATGAACGAAAATTAGAAACAATACATTTCAAAAGGTGAGCTGGATTAATATCTAACTGTTACCTCACAGAGAGCTACAAGCATTAAACAAGGGGAGAGCTTGTAAGCTTTGTCTCGTATGTAATTCATTAGATCCTTCTGTCTCTGTTCATCAAGACCCTTGCAATCCACTAGATTAATACAAGGTGGTTCCTTTGGATACTATCACAATAAATAAGTAAAAGTCAATGCAAAAGTATATAATCTTGTGCATGCTGATCGGGAAATTCAAAAATCACTTATTACACATGAATTCCAACTATGCTAAGCAAAGAGTGACCAAGGGAAGATGACATATTATAGACTAAACCATATTATATTGCTTGAAATTATTCATGCAGTCTCATCACGAGGGAATAACTTCAAGAGTGTATGCAATATCCTAGGCTACTGCAGTCAAAGGCACTCAGCAGCCTTAATTCCGATCATTTGCATGCATAAACTGCAGCATACCTGTGGACTAGCCTGTACCTTAATAATAGCCTCGACAAACTGTAAAGAAAAATAATAAACAAAATATTAACACCGACATACTTGTTCCAGGTTAAAAAGTACGTCTTAAAACAACACCATTAAAAAAGGGCACATATGCTGACCACGAAATTTTACAATTAAAAAAAAAAAGGCATACATAACTTTGCAATCTCCTAAGCAACATAACAAACCATTCAGATTGAAGCATCTAGGATACATGGACTTTTGGGATAGTCACGACTCTACTCAGAAAGCAGTGAAGCAAGACAGGAGAAATAGTAGATTTATTACTATGAATCACACTTTTTTATGTAATGCTAAACTTTCCATCTCATTTACTTCATATAACTTGACCATACTGAAGCAATATATTCTTTTATAATCTGTGCGACGAATTTATAAGCACCATGATGGTAGTCATAGGTATAATAACCCAATATGATGTTTTCCCATCTTTTCTGAGTTACCAAACAGAAACCAATTCAGAATTGCAGTTCCGCAACAAAATCCGAGGGGAAAAGAAGAAGAAGAAGTATATATTGGACCTGTTCCGAGGAGACATCAGCGGTTCTAGGCTTCAGGGAGATATGGAGATGGGGAGGGAAGGAATCAAGAACGAGGCAATCGCTACCGTATACAGCTTCTACAGCTTCAACTTCCGCGAGCACTTCTTCTTCCGCAGCCATTTCTAGACAGAGAGAAACAACGGAAACTCCAATTGGCGTCAATTTGGGTCCGATAGTCTGAATTTCTTGCTTGAGCGAGAAACAATGCAGAGTTGTAGAAGTATTGGAAAGGAGAATAGCCATGAAAACAGAGAATAGTTGTTGTATTTAATTTATATAAAATTTATTATATTTTTTTAATTTTTTTTAATTTTCAATAAGAGTATTTTTGTTATTTTTTATCATTTTTTATATTTTAATATTATTGTTATCTAACTAAATAGGTAAATAGAATATTATTGTCATTTCTTATTATACTGTATCAAATATAATTATTTTATTTTATTTATATTCTTTTTTATTTTTAATAAAAAAAAATGTCATATTAAGTGGTCAATAATTCTTTTCCCTTTCCCATGTTTCTCTTTCTTTTAATTAATCAGTGGAGTGATATATAACCTAAGTCCCAACTGATTAAATTATTATTATAAAATTAATAAAAATATATAAGAAATATTACAAAAAGCATGAGAAAAAATTGAGAAAAGAAAGAAAAAAATAGTTCACATTCACTAAGATACTTTATAAGCTATTTATAATTTTCAACTACAAAGATAGATTGAGCTATTAGTTATAATAATATAAATTAAAAAAATTAACCTACATAATTGTACAATATAAATCTTTTGAGAATTATAAGTATATGCCATTAAATATAAAAATGAATTCTAAAGAGTCCTTCATTAGCGATTATGAATATCCACATAATTATATAATTTACAATACTCCTTATGAAATATTTATTAACAAATAATGTATTTTGTTAAAATCTTATTAAAAAAATTAATAAAGGAAAAAATACACAGTATTTTATAATATTCATAGTAAGCCATCTCATTAAAAGCTTTACCATGAAAACCTAAATTATCACATAAATAAATCATCCTTCTATAAAAAATCATGAATGAAAAAGAATTTTAATGAAATATGTTTTATTATCTTTTTTAATTTATGATCATTTTAGTTGAGTCATTATACATATTGCATTATCTTTATATAATATTGTTGAAATTTTTTTCTCTAAAGATAAACCACACATCTTTTAAATATGTTAAGTCATTAACATTGATTTAACACACTTTTAACTTCCTTTATGCACTATATTTATTTTTACATAATTTCATAAAGTAACAATTAAAATAAAAAAGGAGCTAAAACGAACATAAAACGAAAATGCCAAAAAAACGAGATGTATATGAAATTATCTTAAAACAATTTTAACCTTTTCTTATTTAAGTGATGCGTCCCACTCCCCCCTCATGTTAGTCAACCTTCTTGTTGCTCGAAACAGAGGATGAGACTAAAGGAGAGAGGTGCACAAGAGAAGGGAAAAAAGGAGAAGAAAAAGCTAAGCAAAACATATGAATTTCATGGAATTTCTTAGTCTTCCCTTTAGTAAACTTATTCTCCTCCTTCTTCTCATAGTTATATTGAGGTATTTGGTTTTATTTTGAACTCAAACTAGAAGGGAGAAGTTCGAATTTCAAGAGAAAAGCCAAAGTAAAGGAAAATGCTATTGGAAAAAGCTTGAATCAAGGTAGAAACCATTGCTTTCCATGCTTGCTTCTTCTTGTTTCTCTACATGTATAGTTCGGCCACTCCTAGGACAGTCAAGTTGAGATTAAATTTGAACCAAACCAAGAGTGAAACATATGATTTAGAGTGTGAGAAACAAGAATATGCAAAGAGAACAAAGAAAGAACCATAAATTTACAAGAAGCATAACCTAAGGTTTTAGTTGCACCTTAGTTTGTAAGAAAGTTTTTAGCCATAATTTAAGGTGGTTAAGAGTTTGTATGAGTCCCCAAGACATCAAAAAAGCCTCCCACATGCATCTCTCATCAAAGAAAGCAAAACAACTTCCATCGGTGCCAAAGGAAGTATAGTCTTGGCCTAAGCTAGAAGTAGCACCTAAGGAGTGTTTTAATTTCTTTCAAACTTAGATTTGCATCATATATGATGGGAAAGTATGAGAGAAAGCCTTAAAAAAATTTTAGAAGTCATTGATCATGAGATGGAGCTATAAGTTCCATATTATAACTTAAGAAAGCAACATATAATTAGACTCCTCATATTAATTATGTGATGGCTCCAAGGAGTCTAAATGGAGTCAAGAACCATAGAAGGAAGGATTGAATGGAGCCAAGATCATGAATTCTTGGTGTTACTTCATTAGGTGCTTTATGGGACCATAATTGAACCATATAAGTGTTAAAATTTTTTTAGAATGTGTATGGCATTAGAGCTTATTCCAAGAGTATAATTAGATCCCATTTGATGTGTTTAGGCTGAAGGAATCAAGCTCCACCTCCTTGTAGGTGTTTGGCTGAGGGAGAGGAAGGAATTTCAAAGGATAAAATGTGTTCTTACATTCAATGTAGCTCTCTCTCCTTTCTCTCATGCATGTTTAGGTATTTTTTTGTCTTTGAACGTGTGTATGTATGTTTAAGCTATGAAACATGTTTCTAGTGTATATGTACATGCCATGATACCATGATGCCTTGTTTATGTGCTTAAAATATGCCTTATGAACATGTTTTAGCTTGTGTGAGCTTGGTAAAGCCAAAAGTCCCTTAATTAAGGTGAGGATGAGCCAAAAGTCCCTATGAATGGGTGAGACAAAGCCAAAAGTCTCTAAAAGAGTGAGGCTTAGTCAAAAATTTCTTGAAAATGGGTGAGACAAGTCTAAAAGTCCCAAAGAGAATGGGTGAGGCTAAACTATTGTCTTAATAAGCCTATGTATGTTGTATATGACTTCTTGAATAAAGGAAATATTCTATGTATGTTTATGAATTTCAATATATCCATGCATGCATTTTTAGACTTGAAACTGCATCCATTATGTGTGTTTGAAAAGGAGAAGGGCTATTGGAATTCCTAAAATCTCACTATTCCCTCCCCATTGCCTAACATGTCTAGGTGGACCAAGTGAGTCAAGAAATGAGAGCCATCATACTTAAAGGCAAGGAGATTAGCAAGGAATTTGATAAATAGTTGTTTTGTAAACTATTTTGTTGTCAAAAGATGTAACCCAATGATGTATATGATGTATAAGTCCTTGAACACTTGTAAATGTATGGATATATGATGTATGTATGAGAATTGGATCCATATGAATGATAGTATATGATTTTGACATGGAAATGCAAGATGATGCATGTATGTTCCTTGTGTATATCATTAAGTGAGAGAGTGAATTTGTGAGATTTGAGTTTTAAAACCCCTTAAGACATGTTTAGTAGGCTATTTTGATATTTTCTCACGTGCTCAAGTGGTCCTAGAAAAGCTAGAAGTCAAATTGAATCATTCTTGACCCTTAAATAGGTATAAAAGTGTTATTTTGTAACTCTATGTCACAAACTGACCAAATGGACAAATTTCCCCATGAAATTTGGCATATATATAGATATCGTCTAGAGCTTTTTGGAAAGCTAAAGACTAGATTATTTGGAACTCTAAAAAATTAATTATGAATTTTCAAAGTTGCCAAAAAGCTACTGAATTGATATGGTTACTATTCATATGGTCGATTTCTTCTCTTGTGTCATTCAAGGGCCAAATAGTATCCAATATTCATAAAATTTTACAGGCATAAACTAGACATCATAAGCTTTCCATAACCATTAAAATCACCTCATTTGGAGATCTAAACAAGGAGATATAAATTTTTGAAATTTGGAGCTAATAGCAGTAATGCAGTAGTACCTTTAGTACTATTCCATCGATTATCAGTAGCTAAACGTCTCTATTTTAGTCTAGAATTCTTTTTAACCTAAAGTTAACATCTGTATCTTTCTAGAATTGAGCTCCTAAGACCTTTAGAAGTCTCCCAAGTAGTTCTCCCATCAAGAAAAAATCAAGAAGCTCATGAACCTTTTTCTTATAGGGTGTCTCGGCCAAGCAAGGTTCTTAGGGCTAGGGAGTGTTTTAATTTGTTCTATCCTTGGTTTGGAACTTCATATGATGTTAGAAGATGGGAGGAACTATTGAAAAAAATTTAGGAGCCATAGATTGAAAGATGAGACAATGGTGTCCATAATGGTGCCTTATGAAGCAACTTATATGTAAGCTTGTGCAAATGAATGTGTGATAGCTCCAATGACTTTGAATGATGGTAAGAGGCCTAGAAATGAAAAGAGAATGGAGTTTAGAACTTGAATTATGAAATTTTCTTCAATATTCCACTTATAGAACCATTATGCCACTTATAGAATCAAATGTGTGTTTAAGAATGAATTTGTTATCTTTGAAGGTTGCTTCAATAGGCTATTTATGGAACCATTATATCACTTATAGAATTAAGTGTATGTTTAAGAATGAATTTGGTATCTTGGCTTACTCCAAGCGTACAATTGTGTGCTATTTATGATGCCTAGGCCAAGAGGATCTTAACCCACCTAAGTGCTCTTATGAAACTGAAAAGGGGAAGGAGTAAAGCAAAGAAGTGCTTACATAAATTCAAGGTAGCTCTCCACCTCATTCTCCTTGCATTCTTATATGCATATGTATGCCATTATATGCTTATGTGTGTTCTTGTGACTTGATGACATGCCACTTGATGTCTTGATATTCCATTGGTACCAATGTGTTTTTTTGAATGGCTTTGGTCATGGAAATGGCTTATAAGGGTGAAGTGATACCAAAAGTCCCTTAATGAAGGAGAAGAGATGCCAAAAGTCTCATGGCACAGGTGAGACAAGGCTAAAAGTCTCTTGGATGGGTGAGACTAAGTCAAAAGTTCCTAGGGCAAGAGTGAGGCAAATTCAAAAGTCCTAGAAATAAGATGAGGCAAAACCAAAAGTTCTTAAAGCATGTTCTTGACTTGGTGTGAGTTGGTGGCATGAAAATTATAATCTTGCATGTTTTTATGGTTGGCTCACTTTCCACATTTGTATTTTGATGTATATATGCCATGAATGTGTGTGTGAATGGGTGTGTGAGCTATTGAGATTCCATGAATCTCATTCCCCTTCCCTCTTCCTTCTTAAAATGTCTAGGTGGTGCTCAA
This sequence comes from Erythrophleum ivorense, assembly GCA_026724425.1. NCBI lineage: Eukaryota > Viridiplantae > Streptophyta > Magnoliopsida > Fabales > Fabaceae > Erythrophleum > Erythrophleum ivorense. The sequence continues at coordinate 2,855,800 of JAIUCV010000025.1, read as the reverse complement.
GATCAAAGGAATGCAAGCCGAGGAGCTTAATATGTCATACTCTGTAAATTATGTAATTCTAATTGTAGTTGAATGTTAAAGTAAGCTTGTACATGTTATTTTTAAAATGTAAGACCTTGAGCAAATGTAAAATAATGTATAGATATTATATGAACATTAGATGGTAACAAAGTGATGGAATTATGTAAAGTGCCCCTTTGATGGCTTGGTATGTTAGTGTAATAATGGATATGGGATAGCCAAATTGAGATGCATGGTGTTTGGGACCACATGGGTAGTGTCTATAAGTTGCATTTGTGCTTTTAAAACTTGCCCAAGAGGTGCCAAACCATTGGAGAAGTCATTTTAGACAAAGTTGGTACCTTATGGGAGCTAAAATTGGGCCAAATTGTGAGGCAGTGTCACTTTTTATCCAAATGAACTCTTCTTGATCTAAAACTTGGCATGCATCTAGAGCAAGTTGAAAGCTTTTTGGAAAGATAAAGTGGGTATTATTTGGAGGTCTTTAGAATTTTTAGCAAATTTTTGAAGTCGGCTAAAAAAACCAAAGTTCTGCTGGTGTTATTATTCATTTGGTCCGAACTTGATTTTCATCATTCCTAGGGCAAATGATGTCTAATTTTGTGAAATTTTATAGAGAGAAACTAGGCCTTTCTAGTGACTTGTGACAACTAGAAGCACCTCACATGGATGTCTAGAGAGGGAGATATAAATTTTTAAAGTTTCTATTCTGATCTAGGCATATAGCCAGACCCTCAATATTGTTCCACTGATTTTTAGGGTCTTAATGTTCTTAGATTGATCTAAAAATATTTTTTTCCTCTAGTTAACATCTGTAGATTTCCAAATTGGTACAATTTTCATGAATTATATTTTTTTAGAATTAATTATGAATTTTCAAAATTTACATCAATAAGTTGTATTAGTATTCTGGGCAGTTTGACCTTTGTGCCTTTTCTATTGTCAAACATAGCTTAGATAAGATTTTCATTCTTGAAATTATTTTTACTATAAATTTAACATCTAGGTCTTTCCAACAAGTTATGATTTGCTTGATTTTGATTTTTCTAGATTTAGTTATGATTTTTCAAAGTTGTCCCAAAATTTACCACATGGAATCCAAAGCAAAACGTGAGAATTTGTGATTTTTGGCTCTTGGTCCATGGTTCATGTAACACCATATATTTCTAGCATGCTTCCGATTATTTCTAACTCTCACATGATCAAGTGAATAAAATGGAACGAAAAATGACATTAAAATAATACCTTATTTCGCGTTACGTCGCGTATAAAAATTCCATTTGATGTCACACGGACCATATGATCTCATACAACTCATTCTCATATTTAATTACATACTACAACTCATTTGCATAACCAAAGTTGGCTCACAACTCGTGGAATTCAAAGGGGACCATCAAATTCACACTCTTATTTTCGGTCAGAATTTCAGTTTTTTAGTCACAACTTTGGAAATTCATAACTAAATCCACAAAATTCGAAACCCAACAAACTTTACCATTCCAGAAAGCTCTAGATGTCTACCCCATGTTAAAAATAATTTCAGCTCATGAATCATTAAGAGGAAAACATTTGACATCCAAAAAGCCACTGACTGGGGTTGCTGTTGTCTGGGCCACTGGTTCAATTTACTGATAGGAAGTTTCAAAATTCATAACTAATTTTAGAAAAATTGAAATCATTCATTCTTGCCCATTCTGGAAAGATACTCATGTCTAATTTATGCCAAAATATTTCTAGGCTATGAAACATAACATAGAAAGCGTTTGACATGTGAAAAGGGGTAAAGGTTCAGACAGCTACTGGTACTGATGCAAGTGTGTGTTATGAACTTCGAAAATGTCCAATTAATTCCACAAAAATCCAATCCATGTAAATAATACCAATTTGGAAATCTATGAACGTTAATGTTATGGTAAAAATAGACTCAGACCAGAGAAAGCACGCTTAGCTACCCAAATTCAATGGAACAGTGACTCAGGTCGTGTTGAGCTACTGCTACTGTCCCAAAAATTCAAAAATTCATATCTCTCAGCTCAGACCTCCAAATGAGATGCTTCCAATTTATACAAGTCACTGTGAATGCCTAGTTTCTAGCTATAAAATTTCATAGCCATTGAATGACATTTTCCCCTCATATGACACAATTTCACAACTGACCAAATGAACAGTACCAGTGCAAATATGAGATTCTGATACTAACTTTGAAAAATTATAGAAAATTCCATAGACCTCAAAATGACCTAATCTTTGGCTTTCCAAAAAGCTCTAGGCAAGATCTACTTGTATGCAAAATTTAAGTCAAGAAGAGGTCATTGGTCAGACTTTGCCATAGCTCAAGAATATAGCAATTTTGGTCCCAACAAGAGGCAACTTTGGTTCAAATGAGTCATTCATGGTTCCACACACATTTGAGCAACTTAGAAAGCATAAATATAGCATAAATAAGTCCCTCATAAGGTCTAAACCCTCATGCAATTCAAATTCACCATGCCACTTCCATAAACATACATACACAAGTGGGCTCTCAAGTGGTCAAAATACATAATTCTATTCATTAAACTCTATTCTTGATACATACACTAACTTTACATAGTTTTACACTTGTTCAAAGTGTCATAGCTCAAAATAATATTTACATATATACTTTTACATTCTAGTCATCATAGTACATCAAAATAGAAAGATTTGCCAAGAGATGGAGATTTAAGCTCTTTGGTTTCCATCCTTTGGATCTTGAATTCCACCTAGATCATATGAGATGAGAGAAAGGAGGGGGTGAGATTTATTGAATCTCAATAGCTCATACATCTATTCAAGCATATTTTCAAGGCATATAACATGTCAAGGGTACAAGTATGCAACTACTCAATCGATGAAACATTCAATTTTCACATTTTTATGTCACAAATATATGTCAAAAATAAGAATAAGCTCTAGGGACTTTTGGGTTGGCTTCACCCTATTTTTAAGACTTTGGGATTGCCTCACTCTTGATTTTTGGGACTTTGACTTAGCCTCACCCATCCAAGAGACTTTTGGCCTTGTCTCACCCATGCCATGAGACTTTTGGCATCTCCTCACCCACATTAAGGGACTTTTGGCACTACCTCACCCTTATAAGCCATTTCCATCATTCAAAGACATTCAAGAAAGCATATTGGCACCAAAATAGCAACATAGCATCAAGTGGCATGCCTCAAACATATAAACATACACACAAGCACACAGTGACACCATATGCAATAAGCAAAGGTGGAGAGCTACCTTGGTGTAAATTCAAGCTTTACTTTGCTTGTTTCTTCTCCTTTTCGGTTCCACAAACACAAAGAGTTGAGGTTGGATTTTCTTGGCCTATTCACAATAAACAACACTTAATTATACTCTTGGAACAAGTTATGACATTCAACTCACTCTTAAGACTATACTTTATTCTATTTGTCACAATATGGTTTCATTAAGGACCTAATGAAGCAACTACCATAATTACCATTCTTGGTTCCATTCTCTTACCATATTTAGACCTCTTGACCTCATTTAAGGTCCTTGAAGCCATCACGCACTCACTTTCACAAACCTAGGTCCATGTTGCTTCATAAGGTTACATTATGGAAGCCATTGCCTCATCTCCCAACCTAAGGCTTCTAAATTTTTTCCAAGGGTTTCTCCTATCTTTTTTTATCATAGAAAGTCCCAAATCAAGCTTGGAACCATTTAAAACATTCCCTAGTTATCTCTAAGGGTCTTGACCTAGTTATGCTTCCATTAAAGATCTATGGAGTTTGGGATTTTTTCTTAATGGATGATCACTTGGGAGGCTCCCTAGGAGTCTTAGAAACTCAAACAAACACTCACATATGATGGGGAAGTCTTGAATCAACCAGATTTGAACTTATGTTCAAGCACCCAACACTTTTCCAATTTGAGTTTTACTAGTTTTTCATGCATTTCTTTGGTATAATCCATCTTTTTCATAGCTTAGTTTGATGGATTCTTTTGGATTATAAAACAGAAACTCTTCCCTCTTCATGGTTCTATTTGAGACATCCTACCATGGAAGAGGAGAAGGAGAAAAATAAGCAACAAAGGGAGAGAAACTACCTTGTAATCAAGCTTCCTTCAAAAGCCCTTCCTCTTCCCTCTTTCTCCTCTTTAAATTTTGAATTTTCCTCCTCTGATCTAGACCCAAATCAGCACCAAAAATTACATTAAAACCATGGAAAGATGAAGCAAGAAGGGGAGGATGAAGTTTCAAGAGGAAAGAGCATGAAAACCTTACACTTTCTCACCCTTTCTTTGGCTTTTCTTCTTCCAAAATTTCCTCCCTTTGTGCGCCTAAGACAGCAGCTCCATTTCTGAGTTTAGGCAGAAGAAAATCGGTTTAGAGAGGAGGGAGCTGAATGTGACTTAAAAAAAGGAGTTTGGAAGCTTCTTTTGTGCACTTTGTTTCCATTTTTGCCCTTCTATAATGGCATTTCCGGTTTGTCTTTGTTTTAGCTCCTTTTTAAGAACCGCATTTTTCATCATAAAACTAAGATTCCTAATTTAATAAAATACCTTTAAAATCACTCAAATCGGAGCTAAAACCTGCCCGAACGAACCGGTCAAAGTTTAGGTCAACCAACGTCGAAAAGAGTACACTGGAGGGGCTTTACCGGTCCTGGGGCTTCCCATGGTTTTTGGAGCCTCTGAGAACCCTGGACAACTCAAAATTTCCATTTAAAATGTCCTCCTAGGTGTTTTTCTAAAATTGCACTTATTTATGAAAATGCCACTGGCCTTTCGGCAAATTTTTCGAATCACTCTGACCCCGGTTTCTGGGCAACTCAAGGCTCAAATCCTCATTTTCTATTAATTAAAATTTTATTCAAATTTTATTTGGCCTTGAATCACTCATCTCAGGGGACTTTCTTTTCAAACCTGCCCGTTCTAGTGATTGTACAACGTACCGGACGTTATAGTTCATGTGAAGTTTTGAGATGTTTATGATTTGTATAAATAAAAAATAATTAGAGAATATTGTTGGAAAGTTTCGGGGGGATCAAAATTTTCATTTTTAACCCCGACATAACGCAATTAAATTCAATATTTTTAATGGATTTTCTTGAATTTCTCTTGGTAACATGTGAAATTCCTCTTGAATGAGTAAAGTGATGCTAGAAATAGTATGGTGTGACACCTAAAACAAGTAAAACTTTCAATAATGGAATTTATGTAAATATATAAAAAACATGGCCCCCACCATCAATCCTCTTCTCCCTTATCCCTCAATAACTCCATCATTCAAAATGCAGAGGCAAATACACTCACCTTCAGGCCCCATTTTGCCTTCCATTCTGGTCCATTTCAGTACAAATTGAACTGTAATCTTCACTAGTCCGGTTGTACCACTCCATTTATAGACCAAATGAATTGTACTAAATAAGAATAAAGCTAACTAGTAATTTAAAAGAGAGAATGAGAGGCTCGGATCAAATAGGGATGTTTCAGATAGAGAAACTATCAATATTCATACCAATACTTTCTCTATGAGAGCATTATTTTCCTGAACATCAGTTGATAGTTTTAGTGCCTTTTGTTTTCCTAGGAGTCTAATCTCCATGTTAATCATTCTCTGGTAATGTCTATACTATTTAATTCCTTTAATTTGCTTTACACATTAGAATTTAATGGAAAGTGGTGAAGATGAAGGTGATTCACTACTGCTTGACCGGAATGAACTAAAGAATTTAGGTTTTAAAGGAAAAATGATGATTGGTAAAATTATCATAGTTTATTTATTGATTTAAAAGAACTGGAACACAAAAAGAGCGCTTTCAATTAATGACATTAGTGATAGCCAACTTGTATTTAATTTTAAATGCTCTGATGATTATGAAAGAATCCTTAGGGATTGTACCTGGACCATTATCTCTTAATAGTAAGTCTGTTGTCATCTTTTCCTCATCCAAGAACTAGAGTTCCATCCTTTTTGGATTTAATTCTATGGACTTTCAAAAGAATCAATAAAGAAAATGAATTTAATTATAATGGGAAGTAAAACAAGGAAGGTGTAGGCATATGATAATCCAGTTTTATGAGGAGGCTTTGTATTAGTTTTTCAAAAATTCAGTATTAATCTAGAAGTAATCTAAGAAGTAGATTGAATTGGATTCCAAATTATTTTTCCCTTTTTAAAAATGAGGATTTTTTAAATTATCTAGTTCCTAATTAGCAAGTTCTTGCTCTTTAAGAAAAATTTTCGTGTAGAATAATAAAGAAAGTAGAGAAGGAGAGAAAATGCATAACCAATTTATCCTGATTCAAATCAAAATGTCCTATGTTCAATCCCCAAGCACAAAATAACAGATTTTTATTATCGTGAACAAATACCAAAAATACAAAGTAACTTTTAAGCATAGGCACAACTTCCTAACTTTTACTACTTATTTCAAGAAAACCATACAAGGGTTAGTACTCAATTTTTAAAGCTTTTCTTCACTCAACCAAGTTTTTCTCAAGCTTCTTAGAAACTCTAAATGTATGACAATCTCATAAGTTAAACCTTTTAGTTTTTATAACCTTGCTCTCTCTAGATTTTTCTCACAAGATTCTTAGAAACTCCCTTAGAGGTTTTTCCTAAGATACCAAGAAACTCTCCCCTAAATTTTTCTCAAGACACCTAAAAACTCAAATCAAAATGAGAATAGATATGTCTAATGAGTTTAAACTCACTACAAGCACATCAACACTTTTTGCACTAACTCACTAGGGGCAATACAGTAACATAGTAGTATAACTCAGTGAAGAATATGCATTTAGAGCTAGCTTCTTTAGTTTGGACTATAGTAAACTTTGAACATCGTTGCTTCCTTATTAAATGATGTGAGACACTCTGAAGGGTAGCAATATTTGCATTATGTAGCAAATAGCTTTATTTTTATTTGAATTCTTTTCTTCATTTATTTCATCCAAGATAATGCATTCAAGAAGAGAAATAAAGAGATTTTCATCCACATGAGATTTTCTTCGTTTAATGGATAAAACATGTGTTGACTAATTCATCTTCCTAAAATTCAAACAGTAAGGTTCTTGATGTGCAAGATAAGAGCCAAAACCTTAAGATATTCCATTATTATTGATCTTACACATAAGAACAATTGATTTATATACCAAATATCATTCTTCTATTTATAGTCCATGAATGGTGAAAATCTTTTTTTTTTCATTTATATGTAAATCATTTTTCAACTTTTCAATAGCAATACAAATAATCATTATGAATCTTGATGCCAATATGGAAACAAATAAATTTTAAATATGAAATCTATATTAAGAATAAATGCATATTCATATAAGAACATTCCAAATTAAAGTCAATGAAAATCAATCTTTATTGAAACCATAGCACAATTAATAACACATTTAAGAACTTACCATAAATGAATACTTTTGAAAATTTTCTTTAACTAAATCCTTTTAAAAACTTTCCTTACAAAACCAAATCATGCAATATCTTCATTTTAAAATCTTTGAATTAATATTTTCATTAATTATAATTAAAATGCATTTTAGCTTCTAAAAATAAGTTAACCCGTTAAAACAATTTTGGCTCAAAAAATAATATTTCCTGAAATTACAATTTTAGCCCAATTAACATATTTTTTAGAAATCACTTTAATTAAAATGTTTGATATAATTAAAACCAAAAGCCTTTGATCCAACATTTGCATTTTACTGGACATTAAGAAAATGTTTAGATTCCCAAACATGGTATATCTAGGATTTGGGTGTATATGATATTTGAAAAAATACAACAATATTACTATAGTAGTGATTATATATATTGGTCATGACTAGAAAATTTATCTTCATGAGAAAGGTAAACCCATATGAACCTAGATATGGCCTAGGACTTGGTTTTGCTCATATTAGGTCTTCTACACATATTATAGAAATTAACAACAACTTTATGGTTGATGATGACAATGACAATCAGGGGATGGTGTGCATGTGAAACAATCAATTGAGAAACAAGGAGAAGTGCATAAAGAACTATGAGACTCAATAGTCTAGAAGGAAGTTTTCGTGTGAAAATTCTTTAGTTACTATCAGAAGATGAATCATCAAGAATTTTAGCAATAGTTCTCTTCAAGTGATGTGGATTCTAGATTAGATAATATGGGTATAAAAGTCCACTTGAGAAGAATTCTTCCTGGGTTCATAACAAGGTTAGCCCAAGTGATGCAATTACTAATTTTTAAAGCCTAAATAGCATCCCTGTACACAATAACTTCTCTTTAGAAAGCTACCTCTTTGGTTAAACTAAGGGATAAAATGGACTCTTAATGCAATAGGCTTTAAACCATAATACCGACTCAGTCTGTGAAAGTTGGGTATTTGAGTAGTAAACACCTAAGGAGGAAACTATTTTCATCATACTATGTTGAATTGCCTTTTAAAAAAAAAAAGATGCCCATGACATTAGGAAGGCTGTCATCCCTAAAGCAATCTTCCAATATGAGGTTAAATTGATTAATGAGTTGAATAAGGTTAATAAGAAGAAAGAGGTTAAATATGCATTATCAACTCCATTTAGTAAAAGAGGAAAAATTTCAAGATGAAGGTAGTGAATGAGTTCTTTGAATTTCTCTTTAGAGGAAACAAAGCTTATCTATTTAAACTTCCTTTTCCTAGTGATAATCTACAACCATGTTTAAAAGCTGAGTTGAAGATAGGCATTAAATGAAGATTAGCTACAAGTAAAAAAAAGAAATATGTGCTAGTAGAGGTCCTTATTAAGTTATGGCATTTTAGAGGAACTAATAAGATGATAGTTAAGTGGCTAACTTTTCCTATTTTGAATAATGAATTTGTCTTTGGTACTGATGGCTTCAACACTAAAAAGATTGGAGACTATCATTTAAAAGCAACTAGTATAAGTCAAATTTCCTAGAATTGTCAAGATTTAGGGGTGGCCTTGACAAGAAAAGCACTTAAAGTGATATGTTAAAAACTTTAAACCCTCTTTGGTTTTCCTTATAGAATCTAGAATGACTAAATAAAAAAGTAGAAAAATTTAGAGGAAACGTCAATCCTTTTCCAATTTGTTTATAGAGGATCCATTCGATTTATTTGGTGGGCTAGTGTAATGGTGGAAGGAAGAAGTTAAATTAGAAGTACTATCATTGTTAAAGACTGTTATGTATGTGGTGATCAAAGAAGGCTTAGAGAATATCAATGGTTTTGTTACTTTTTTATATGGTCTTCCTATAATCTAAGATAATCAAGAATTTTAAAATCCTATCCCTAATAAGCTCTAAATTTGTATCAGTGATTTTTATGATATCATGTTCAACTTAGAAAAGCAAAGAAGGAGATTAAGGCAGCCAAGTAGATTTGCTAATTTTCATAACTTTATTATGGAATATGGCATGGTCAATCCTGAGTTCAATGGGCCTTCCTTTACCTAGTCTAATAATAGAATGGGTGATGCTAATATCAAGGAGTAGATTGATAGAGCAAGGAGTAATGTTTCTTGGAAAATGGAGTATTTGAAAACTCAAGTTTTTCAATTGGAGCCTATTCGTTCTAATCATACTCCTTTGGCCATTATGCTTAACTTTTTGGTCTTTTATGCACTAAGAACCTAACTTTGAGCATATGCAATTGGGTCACTCATACTATTCTAACATAATCTCTCATAACTGGTGTGAGGTGAAGAACCAGGAGGAAGAAGTCATAGCCATTTTTCTAATAAGCTAAATAAGACTTAAAAGGCCTTCACTAAATGGAGTAAGGTTGAATTTCTAAAAAATAAAAGGCAAATTACTCGATTGCTTTAATGGTTTCAAAATTATTTTATGGGTGACTGAAATAATGAAACATCACATTTGGTTGAAGACATCACCAGAAGAATTGAAGATCTTGTAGGATAGAAAAGAAAAATATTGGGTGTAAAGGTCACGAATTTAATGGTTATCTTGTGGTGAGAAAAATACCCATTTCTTTCATTGTACAATAAGGCAACACAGTAGGAAAATGAGGCTTAAGGATGAGAATGGGTAGTAGATGAACAATGTTGATCAAATTGCTACTTGCTTTGTTAATTTTGATTCGAAGTTATTCTCTTCTACTAGATCTAAAAATTTTGCTGATGCTTTATGCTTTATAGAGTTAGTTACTAATGTGTAAGACAATAAAGCTTTGTTGAAACTTGTTTCCCAATTAAAATAAGATATGTTGTTTCTTAACTTAGTGGACTAAAAGCCATAGGATTGAACAAGTTTTCTAAAATTTTCTATCAACATTCTTGGGACATTGTTAGGCAATAGATTTGCTTTTTCGTTCAAGAGTTTTTTGCCCATGGTTTTCCTCTAACTAAATTGAACTCTACTAATATTGCTATGATACTTGAAATTGATGCTACTAAGCAATTGGGAAGCTTTAAACCCATAAGTCTATGTAACTTTTCTTACAAAATTATTTCAAAAATCATTGCTAATCATATGAAGGGGTTATTAGGGAATATCATATCAGAAAAATCAGTGTAGTTTTGTCCCTAAAAGACTTATTCAAGACAACAACTTGGTTGTTAATGAAGCATTTCACTATTGAAGGGCAAAAAAGGTCATTTTAATCATGACATTGCAATTAAAGTGGACATGAATAAAACTTATGATAGGGTGGGATAGGCTTTTCTCAATCAAGTACTACTTAAACTAGGATTTTATGAAGCCGGGGTAAGGAAAATCATAGAGTGCATGGCTTCCATAGTTTGTCTTTCTTTCATTGCTTCTTTTGTTTCTTTATTAGAATGTAATTTCTTTAGATAAAAAAATAGAGAAACTAGAAAGAGAAACAAATTGGATTATATTAGGCATTTTTAACTCTCTCTCTCTCTCTCTCTCTCTCTCTCTCTCAATGTCTCTCTCTGTCTTTACACATACAATCACAAACACACTTAAAAAGAGAAAGACAATGTGTCTACTTCTAGCATGGTCTCCTTCTGTCTCTCTCTTTTTACATTTCAATCCTAAAGTAAATTGTTATTTATTAATATTATAACTCTATTCTCCATTTATTTTTTTTAAAGCGTCTAGCCCTCTACCTCTTTTTTGAGTTTCAATTTCACTCTAGAACCAATAATTTATTTTAAAAAAAAACTCTCTACTCCTTTTAACCTCTACCAACTTTTTTTAATATTATACTTTAGTAATTATCTCACACAATCATGATACTAATTATTTATTTCAATTTTAAATATAGATGTTGAAATACATATCTATTCTTATTTATAAACATTGTTCCTAAGCTTTAGCTTAAGAACAATAGCCTAAACAAAATAGGCAAAAGCCATCCCCTAAAGATCAACATCTAAACATCTACCACAACTGGTTAGAGGAGCAAAGAACTCATGATCACTAAGAAGGAAGGCATGGGCAAAATTTGCAAGCCAGTCCACACTGCTATTTGCTTCTCTATAGGTGTGAAGAGTTACAACTTCCCATTGATTGTCCAAGTAGCTTTTAATATCTAAGATGATATTGTAATAAGAGTGTTGCATAGGCCAACCTTTTGAGATAAGCTTTATCACAACATGGGAGTCTGCATGCACCATAACTTTCCTATAACCTTCATCCCAAGCAAGCTAAACTCCAAGCAAAATACCCCATAACTCTATTATGGTTCTAGAACAATAACCAAGCCTACTCTTAAAGCTTATAATCCACCTACCTACTTCATCTCTAAGAAGGCTACTATTAGAAGCTTGCCTATTAAAGTTAACTGTGCCATCTACATTGATCTTGAACCAACCTGGCTTTAGGAAATTCCACATTATTAGCCGCTTATGTTTTTATGGTCTGATATATTCTTGTTTCCACTAAAGCCTAAAGTCCTTAGAAGTTGTATGAATGCACTTGAAGAATACATCATCAGCCATGCCAGCTTTATCACTAAATACCTTAATAATCTAAATGTCCATAATAACTAGTAAGCATATCCAAAAAGCTTCCTCCATTTAAAATTCCTCAAGTTTCTTACACCAGACTTGTTAGCATAATTCCAGTTTACCTACTCATGCATTGAGGCAAAGAAAAACAAGGCCTAGTGTGTCAAGTTCACCAGCCTTTTCCATAGCTAAACAACTCTATCAAAATCCCACACCACATGTATAGAAGATTCATAGCTACACAACTAAAAGGGTAGTAAGCACTATGTAATATGTAATACTTGATTATTCTAAAAAAGCCTAAAACTAATTAGTTATAAAAGGAAGTCCTCTAAATGGAAAGAATTGAGGCCAAACAAAACTAAAACAATGATCTAGACATCACAAAATGAGAATACAAGGTCAAAGATGCCCGAAAACTGAAACAAGCATAGCTTAATAAAATTTGGCAAAAAGGTAGTGGCATTTTTGTAAATTCAGATAACTTTTAGAAAACTCAAAAGAGAGATTTTTAAATGAAAAAATTAAGTTTCCCAAGGATATTAGAGACTCTAAAAATCATAGGAACCCCTACAATGATTAAAATCCCTTCAGTTTACAATTTATAAATTAGAAGACTTAAATTTCATGATAGAAAAGATAGTTCTAAAAAAAGAGTTGAAATGAACGCAAATCTATAACACTTGATTTTCATAAAAACAACAAAAACAGGCTAGATATAAAAGAAAGTCCTCTAAAATGAATCCGTTAAGGCCAAATAAAATTAGGATAAAATTCTAAATATTAGAAAATGAGGAATCAAGGCTTAGGATACCTAGAAACCGGAGCCGGAGTGGCTAAAGAAAATTTGATGAAATATAGTGACATTTTCGTAATTTTTGACAACTTTTAAAAGACTCAAAGGAGGGATATTTAAATGAAAAAATAGAGTTTCTCAAGGTTTTTAGAGGCCTAAAAAATTATAAGAACTCCTAGAACAATTAAAACCCTGTAGTCTATATTTTAAAATGTCGATGAACCTAAACTTTGACTATTTCGTTTAGAAATATTTCAGATCCAATTTGTAACACTCTAAAAATTAATTAAGGTGTTAATCACAAATTAGGTTAATTAAGAATAATTAATATGAGATAATTGGGCAAGTTAAGTGAAAAGAGATTTTAGAAAGATAAAATTATTAATATGGGTTTAAGATTAAATTGGGATAGAAATTTCATCTAGGCCTAAATTAAATTAAGTAGGCTAAGGTTAAGACTAATGGAGGCCTAATAATTTTAGGTGCAGACCCAACCTTTTATTGTGAGGCTTGGCTCAAGAGGTAGCATCTAGTGATGGCCCAATTCAATTTAATGAATCAGAGACCCAAGACCCAACTTGCATAAACCCATGTAATTAGCCCAATAACCCTTGAGCAAACCCAAATCAAATGAGTCTTTCAAACTTAGTCTGGCCCAATTAAATTTCAGCAACCTAATATATAAGAGCTGGCCCAACAAAGTAAAAATTTGAAGCCCATTAAGAGTTGGATCCTTGGAGCAGCCCATAACCCATCTTAGACCCAACTTAAACCTAACTAAAACCCTAAATACTTCAGCCTCTTCCCCATTTGCTGAAACACAAAAACACATCTCAAAATTCAGAGGTCCAAAGGAGGCTCTAAGGTTATTAGCATAAATCCACCATTTCTCACTTCTAAGCTCAAAATCAGTTAAGGTAATAGTTATATAACTTAATCCCCTCCTCTTTCTCTTTACTTTAATCCGATTAGTTTTTTATTTAGAGTATTTTCACCTACACCCAAAATCTGAAACTTGCTATGTGATGTTTGTATAGTGAAAATTCGTAGGTTGAGGCTAGGGCTGTCATTAGATAGGTATGAACTCTTCTTTTTGAGGTAATTCTGCTGATTTGAGACCCTAATGACTTAATTATAGTATGAGTATTAATTTTTCACAAATTTGCTTAGAATTTAGAGTGATATATTGAGGTTTCTACTAGTGGATAACTCCATTCCGAATCTTGGGAATTAATAGTGGCTGAGGAGATTTTTGTACCATTGGTGGCTTTTGCAAATTTGTTTACAAGTGAGGTAACCGGGTTTATATTAATTCCATGCATATATCTGTTTTAATTTCACATTTGCTGTACATGAATGATTTGAAATGCTGAATAAATTGGTTGGCTATCTATTGTGTTGAGATTGGACCTTGTGAGTCCATGGTGGAATTGTGATGCGATTGCTACCTGTGCATGTGCTTTGATTGGGCACCAGGTTATGATCAAACCCCAAATGCACTAAGCCCTGGTTGTGCTCAATAAGAAGTAGGTGCCATGGACGGGCCTCTCCCGGTGTTAATGGCCTTTAACATATGAAAATATGATTGTTAGTATGGGATAATAATCATGATAGCCTAATTGTTTTATTTACTAATATGACTGGTATTTTTCTAATGCTTATGTGAAATTATGCATGTATGCTAATTAAATTGGAATATATGATGGAATTGCCTTGGTTACTGAGATTCGTATCTCACCCCATTTTATGGGATTAAACATTTCAGGTGAAGGTTCTTCGGGTAAGGATAAGGGCAAGCAAGCAGATGAACATCCATGAGCTGAGGCCTGGTGCGAGGAGCTACATTTGGTCTGAGTAAAATAGAGTAAATGCTAATTTTTGTTAACCTTTGTATAGCATCATCATGTATTTGTATTGCCAAGTGTAGGAGTTTGTATTTTGTTAACATAGAATGTAACCATTGAGAAATAGGCTTCATATTAGCTGTTAATGGATGTATAAACTTTGACACTTATTATGGTTTATGAATCTCTAATATAACTGACTATTTGAGTAATGTAATCCTATGATATATTGACTGTAGACTTGAACTATTGATGTATGAAATACCCAATGAAAGTATAATTGAATGACCATTATGAGAAATTTATAAATTTACTGATGTAAGACCCATAGATGAGTAGGAAAATCCACATTTAAATGCTAGATGGGTAATGACATGATGGCTAGGGTAAATCAGCTAGATAAATGCTATTAGAACCTCATAACAAGTGGGAGAGTGGCCCTAGAGAGTCCCTAGATAGAGAGTGGAGAGTATAAGGCAAGGTTTTAAGAGTAATAGGATCAGAAGGCATTTGGCCACGGCTTAAATATTGTTAGCTGCAGCCAATAGTGGTAAAGTTACCTAGGGAGAGTGCCAGAGAGCAATTCACTGTAGCGAATGTGGAATTGGCCACGACGAAATGTGAGAGGCTAAATTGGGAGTCGTCCAGAGGGGAATTCGCCATGGTGAAGTGGGTAATTAGCTGCGGAGAACTTTTGTGAAAATGAGCTAGGCATTCCAGAAAGGAATTTGCTGCTGCGAAAGTAGGTATTGGCTGCGGCCAATATCGAGAGGCGAGCGAGATAGGCTCCAGGAGGCTTCCTCTCCGCGGCGCCATGTAGGTTGGCCGCGGCGAAGGTCCAACTCGCCGCAGTGATGCGAGGGGTGAAGTCGAGGGGAATTGGCTGCAGCTAAGGGGAAATTGGCCGCGACGAACACCCTAAAACCCTCATATTGACTAGAAAATCTTAAGTTTTTGTATGGTAATCTCAAGGGATGACTTAGAAGTATTAATAGAAGATTCTTGTGAATTGGAGTTGATAGGTAATAGAATCAAGGCTTATAAATGAATGTTTGTTTTCCCTGATGTACGTAAGTGGTTGTAATTATATGGGTGATGACTCTAATAATATTAAGGTTCAAATTTCCCCATATTTCCATAATGTAATTAGTCTTAATGACATGTAACCCTACTTCATGATTATTAATCACATATTTAACCTTAATTACAATGATTAGAAGTTAGGGTCGTCACACAATTTGAGTGATTCCAAAGGCTATTTATAGGTTAGAGAACCTAAATTTTATGATAGAAAAGACAATTTTTGAAAAGAAGTTGAAATAAGCCTAAAACAAAAAAGGCAAGAGTAAAGGACAAAATTAGCAATTTGAAAAGCTTCTTAAGGATCCCTATCTATATATAGGTGGCGCCCCACTCCTTCCTCACTTTTTATAATGTTCGATTTTCGTTAAACAATGAAAATAGGTGCATTTTCAAAGCAAGTTTCTATAAATGAATTAGTTAAAGTCTCAAAAAATTTGAGTGATATTCTAGACTTCTAATAATAAGAATTCTAGGTTCATATGGAAAGAAAAATGGAGCTAAAATGAAGAAACAATTTCTTACGAAAAACTTACGAAACGTAATGGCATTTTCGTAATTTTGAGCAAATTTTAGAATTCACATAGGAGAGCTTTTTAAATAAAAGTTTTAAACTTTTCAGGGTTCTCAGAGGCCCTAAAAACCATAGGAAGCCCTGGGACAATTAAAACCCTTCCGGTGGACGTTTTCTAATGTCGATGTACTCGAACTTTGACAGATTCATTCACAAAGGTTTTAGCTCTGATTTGAATAATTCCAAAGGAATTTTACTAAATTGGGAACCAAAATTTTATAATGAAAGAGACTGTTCTCAAAAAGGAGCTAAAACAAAGTAGAAACGAAAATGCCAGAAACGAAAGATAAAACAGAAATTTTTGAAAAAGCCATTCTCCTATACCTATATATAGAAGGCACCCCACTCTCCCATTCACTTAGCCTCATATTTTTTTGCCCCAAACTAGAGAAGAAACCCTAGGAGAGTGGCACACCAAGGGAAGAAGAAAGAGAAGAGAAATTAAGGCTTAAAGGTCCTATTTTGCTAGTTTTTCATACTTTCTTCCTTCCAAACCTCTTCTCCTCTATTCTCCTATGTTTTCTATGATTATAATAAAGTTTATAAATCTATTTTAAGGGAGAAATTAAGATAAAAATTTGGATTTGAAGAGATCCTGCCTAAGAAAGACAAGATTAAAGTGAGAAAACAAGGAAAAACAAAGTAATTTCTTCTTCCATGGCTGCTATCCCTTGCTCCCCATCTTCCTATGTTTCGCCCTACTTAAGCAGTCATAGGAGAGCTTGGTATTTAGGCAAAACCAAGGGTGATTCTTAGAAAAAAGGATGTGGAGATTAAGAATATGCAAAGAGAATTAACAAATAACTATGGAAATGCAATATGCAATTTCTAGGGTTTCAAGTGTTCCTTACAAAATCTGATTTGATCTCTTAATTCCTATACCTAAATAAGTGTTTGAATGAACTCCTAAGATCCCTATAAGTCCCTCCATGTTTATCTTCCCTTGAGAAAACAAAGCAAACTCTATGGAAGTCAAAATCCTCCATAGCCTTGGCCTAAAGGGGTTTGTGTATCTAAGGAGAGTTTTAAATTTTTCTAAACCCATTTTTGAGTTATATATGATGAATGAATATGAGGGAAAGCCTTGAGAAAAATTTAGGAAGCTTAAAGAATGAGTTAGTGCTTTATGTTTCATAATATGATGTAAAGAAGCAACATGTAGTTAGACTTTTTATTTTAATTGTGTGATGACTTCAAGAGGCTTAAAAGGAGTCAAGAATCATATTTGAAGAGAAAGAATAGAGCCTAGAATTTATTTGATAGGTGTCGCTTCATTAGGTGCATTTTTGGAACCATAAAGGGGTTTATAGGTTAAGTTAGAGTCTAAGCAAGTTGTGTGGCCTTAGAATTAATTTTATGAATCTAATTAGCTTCCATAAATTGTGTTTAGGTCAAGAGAAATTATTCCCACACCTTTGTGTCTGTGAGGCCAAAGAAAGGAGAGGAAATTCAAGAGAAGAAGTGTGTGTTTGCATCCAAGGTAGCTCACTTCTCCTTCTTTCATGCATGATAGCTTGTTTTACTTATCTTTGAATGTGTGTATATGTATTTTAAGTTATGAAAAATATTCTACCATGAGCTCTTACTCTATGGTACCATGATGATACATTATATTTTTAAATGATGTTCATGATGTTTGTTTTGGTTTGCTTGAGTGTGGTGAGGCCAAGAACCCTTAACCATGGTGAGGATGAGCCAATAATCCTTAAGATTAGTTAAGACAAAGTAAAGAATCTCCCAAAAGTGAGGTTGACTCCTAAGAGCAAGGTTGAGTCCAAGAACTTCTTAAAGAATAGGTGAGGCAAGTCCAAAATCTACAAGTAAATGGGTGAGGCCAATCCACTTGCTTAGCAATCATTTGTATGCTTTGTATGACTTACTCAAATGTTGAAAATGTTTCTTGAATGTTTGCACATGCTGATATGCCCATGCATGCTTTTGTAAGACTTATTTTGCATCTTTTGTGTATGATTGACTGAGAGATGAGCTATTGGGATTCTTTAAATTTCATTCCCTCCTCTCCATTGATCTAACATGCTAGGTGGATCAAGAGAGCAAGGGAATGGAAGCCAACCACATGAGAAATGAAAGCTTGACACTAAAGTGCATAGATTTGGCTACTTTAAGGCTTTATGAATGATAATTAATGTAATCTATTATTGTATAAGACCCATGACCTCTTGAACATGTATAATTATGTATATATATGATGTAGAAATGAGAGATTATATTATGTGACCTTTAGAATGTATATTGAGTAGGTTATGGCAAACTAGCTTCTTGAATGGCTTTATGCATTAGTGTATAAATAGAAGTAAAATGGCTAAATTGAGATGAATGAGATTTGGGACTATTTGGATAGTTCATACAAGTCATAATCATGCTTTTAAACTTGCCCAAGAGGTGCCAAACACTAAGGAAATTCATTTGGACACTTTGGTATCCTATATGGAGTAAAAATTGACTATATTGAAAACTTATACTACTTTTTTATCCAAATAAGCTCTTCTTGATCTAAGATTTGGCATTAATTTAGAGCTTGTTGAGAGATTTTTGGCAAGCTAAAGAACATAATTTTTGGAGGTCTATGGAATATTTTATGAATTTCCAAAGTTGAGAAAAATTCTAGTTTTGGTTTGATGTACTGTTCACTCAGGTCCAAAAATGATTTCTATCATTTAGAGATCAAATAAAGTCCAATTGCCATGAAATTTTATATGAAGAGACTAGACATTCCTAGTGACTTGTGTCAACTAGAATCACCCCATTTTCATGTTTAGAGAGGGAGATATGAATTTTTAAAGATTCTGTCTAGTATTAGGTGCTCAAACTGCCTCAAGTATTATTTGATTAGTTTTTGAATTCTAGCCGTGCCTGAACTGGTCTGTAGTTATTTTTTTCCTCTAGCTAACATCTATATCTTTTCATATTGGTATCATTTATATAGATTGGATTCTTTTGAAATTAATTGGATATTTTCAAAGTTTGTAGCAGAAAGCTATGATAGTACCAGTAGTCAGCCATACCTTTGTACCTTTTTGAATGTTAAACGTCTTCTGTGTTTACTCATGGCTGTCACATATTTATACCATAAAGTAGACAAGTGTAGCTTTCCAAAATGTTAAATAATATATGATTTCAATTTTTTTAGAATTAGTTATGATTTTTCAAAGTTTGTAATAGAAAAGAGGAATTTCTAGCCGAAAATGTAAGTATGAATTTTATGTCTCTTCTTGCTTTCCACTAGTTGTAGGGAACTTTTGGTGATAGAAATGAGTTGTATCCATATAATTAAATATGAGAATATGATACATGAGTTCACATGGTTCACATGACACCGAATAAAATTTTTATACGCGACGCAACACTAAAATATTTATTATTTTTATGCTATTTTTTTGGTTCTTCCATGAAATGTATGATGTTAAACATGGAAATAGTATGAAATGAGTTAGGAAATTATGGTGTTACACTTGAACTTGGAAATTATGGTGTTACACTTTTGGCCAACCTAATTTCTATCTAAAACTAGGGAGAAGTTCTATAAAGAAGGGCGCACAAAAGGGAGCTTCAAGGGAGGAGAAAAACCTAAGGAAAAAGGTATGGAAAATTATGGAATTTCTTGCTCCTTCCTTTATTAAACTTGTTCTTCTTCTTCTCCTCTTTCTTTCCATGATTCTGGTGTATAATTTAGATCTATTTTGAGCTATATTCAGAGGGGAGAAGTTCAAAATTTCAAGGAGGAGTGAAAGCAAAGGAGAAGGCTCTTGAAAAGGCTAAACAATCAAGGTATTTTCATGGCTTCCTTATTTCCATCTTCTTGATTCTCCATGGACTAGTTTCAGCCTCATATAGAACAAGCAAGAGTGAGTAAAATCTGGCCTAAACCAAGCATGAAACATAGGTGTTTAAAGGCGAGAAACAAGTATATGCAAAGAGATTTCAAAAAGAAGCATTAGAAATTATGTTTCCAAAACGTTGGGCTTTTATTGCACCTTAGTATGTATGAATTTTTCTAGTGGTATTGCTAATTGTCTAAGAGTATATATGGATTCTTGAGATGCTTAGAAAGCTCACATGTGCCATTTCCTTCAAGAAAACAAAGCTAGCTCCATGGGTCCAAAAAGCCTCCATAGTCCGACTAAGCATGGTTCTTGTATCTAGGGAGAGTTTTAAATTTTTCCTAAAGGTAGAAAGGGACTAAATATGATAGGAGAACATCAAAGAAAGGCTTGGAAAAAATTTAAAAGCCTTAGTTTGGGTGATGAAAGTATAGGCTCCATAATAAGACTTAAAGAAGCAACTTGGGTCTAAGCTCTTAGGAATAAACTTGTGATGACTCCAAGAGACTTAAATGAAGTCAAAAGACTTAGATGGAAGGAGAAAAGGAAGCTAAGATCTTAAATTCTAACACTTGATTTATTAGGTCTTATATGAAGCCATTATGTAACCATAGAACAAAGTAAGCTTCTATAAAGAGTGTGTGATGCTAAAGCTTGCTTTCATGATATAATTGTGTTCTATTTGATGTGTTTAGGCCAAGGAAATCAAGTGCCACCTAGTTGCAAGTGTGTGGCCAAAAAGGGAGAGGAATATCCAGGGAAAAAGTGTTGAGTTCTTGATTCAAGATAGCTCTTTAACCTTTCTCTCATACATGGCTTGGATGTTTGCTTGTCTTTGAGTGCTTGTATGTATGTTTAAGCCATGAGAAATATCTTTAGCCAATGTTTACATGTTATGATACCATTATGTTTCTTAAAATGTATTTATGATTGCATTATGACTTGCATGGATTTAGTAATGCCAAAAGTCCCTTAACAATGGTGAGGATAAGCCAAAAGTCCTTAGAAATGGGTGAGACAAAGCCAAAAGTCCCTATAAATGGGTGAGATAAAGCCAAAAGTCCCTTGAAAGTGGGTGAGGCAAATCCAAGAGTTCCAAAAAAGATGGATGAGGCTAAACCAATGCCCTTGAAAGCCTATATTTACTATGTATCAGTTGATATGCCAAAGAAAATAATTTAGTTGCTTAAATATCATGCATGTATTCTTTGAAATGTTTTAGTATCCATTATGTATGTTTGAAAGGGTTAAGAGCTATTAAGATTCTTTGAATCTCACTCTTCTTGCATATATGCCTAACCATGTCTAAGTGAGCCAAGTAGATAAGGAAATGGAAGCCAACAAGCATGAGAAGCAAGACTTTGACAAAGAGATAAAGAAATGGCTTTTTTGTTTGTATTTTGATGTTAATAACTGTAACCATAAGATGTATATATGACGTAAACCCTTGAGTATGTTCTAATGTATATATAAATTATGTGAGTATCAATGTGGAAGCTAGATGGATGAGAATGTGAGATTTTTGTCACTCCTTTGCCCTTATGTGATATGATATACATGCGTATGTATGCATGAGGATTTAGATCACTTGGCATAATTTTATATTGTTATTTATGCTTCTAAACTTTCTCAAGTGTTTGTGGAAAGTCAAGAAGATCATTTGGTGCTTTAAGATGCCATTTGAGACTTCAAACTTGACCAAATGGAGAGTTAAACCAAAGTATGACCAAATGAATGAATTTTTCTATGAAATTTGGCCAGCAAGTAGGACTTATCTATATCTTTTCATAAAGCTAAAGAGCACTCAATTTGGAACTCTAGACAATTTATTACAAATTTTTAAAGTTGGCTAAATTATGCAGAAATGGTATGGTTACTGTTCATTTGGCCAATTTACTTCTCTATGTCACATGTGCAACAAATGAAGTTTAATACTCATGAAATTTTACAGGCATAAACTAGACACCATAAGATTTCCATAGCCACTGAGATCATCCCATTTGGAGTTTTATAGAGGGAGATAAAAATTTTTAAAGTTGCATGATAGTACTAATTATGCAACCTGACCTGTGTTACTATTCCATCGATTTTTGGTGGCTTAAGGCTATTGTATTGGTCTAAATTTATTTTTATCAAAATTATACATCCATATTTTTCTAGAATGGTATGGTTTGCTTAATTTTGACTTTTTTAGAATTAGTTATGAATTTCAAAAATTTGTATCAGAAAATTAGAACCTAAACTCGAGAGCAAACCATGGAATTTATGAGATGTAATTCTAAACCCGAAATGAATAAGACCAAATGTGATGTGTATTATGACGACCCTACCTTCTACATCATTGTAATTATGGTTAAATGTATGATTAATAATTAATTATCAAAGTTTGAGTGGTTACAATCTATCACATTATGAAAATATAGAAAAAATTTAAACCTTGATATTAAGGTCATCACCATACCACTACACAAATCAAAATTTGCATAAAAGAAATCCTACTACCATAAGGGGTTTATGATTCATCCGTCCATCAGTTTCAATACCCAATAACCTCTCACAAGTGTTCCTATGTCATTTCTCACCATTACCCTTGAAGAAATTGGGGTTTCTAGGCTCAAAGTAGGAGTTTAGGGACTTGCGTCGTGGCCAGCCTTCATGGCGCCGCGGCGGAAATGCCTCCTGGAACTACTTTTCTCAACCCCCACGATTCTCGCCTTGGCACAATATATTTGCGCTTCGACGAGTTTCCATTCTGTTATATTTGCGCCTCGGTGAGTTTCCATTCTGTCAGCTCTTAGGTGATTTTTCCCACTTTGCGTCGCAGTGCGATTTATCAGGCCGTGGCGCTCCTCGCCACTGTCACTCCCTAGGCCAATTTTCTTCTCTTGCGTCGTGGCGAGATTCGTTACGCCGCGGCGTCCTTCGATTCTGTCTCTCATTTGGCCACAGCGAAGACCTCTTAGTCGCTGCGCGACTCCCTCTTGTAACTACATTACCTAAATTTTGTCCCTTATACTCCAATTCTCATCTTAGGGATACTCTAGGACCACTTTCTCTCATTTTATATGACTCTAATGGTAGTTTCCTACCCTATTTACTCATCTAACCCTCCATTTCCAATTCAAAATTTAAATGTGGATCCTTAACCCTCTAGCTACCATAAACTAGTGAGTTCATAGATTAATGACAGCAAATGTATTATGGTCACAAAGTGTATGGGGTCAATGCTTAATGTTCATATAAAATCGAATCACTTATCCATTATTAGCCAATTACAATCAAAATGTTCAATTCCAAGATAGTCAAATTACATATACAATCCCTATACTTGGCAACTCATGATGCAATGCAGCAATGATACGAAACTAGTAATTTAATTACAATACATTGTCAAAGCTCCTAAACCTATGTGCTACCAAACCATTTAGCAAACTTCTGTTAATTTTCTCCTTGCCACTAAGAGGTCCGGTCCCTGAAAATGTTAGCCCACAACGGGGTGAGATATATAATCTTAGTAACAAAAGGGCAGATTCCATATATGCACAAGCTAATCAACCTAATGTAATTTCATGTCATCAATACCAGAATCATTAATTCAATTTGCAAATGAACTGGTTGAACTACAGATAACTACTGTCCCATACCAGCAGTCATACACAACATGTTAATGGCCAATAATACCGGAAGAGGTCCGTCCACGGCACCTACTCCGTAATGAGCACAACTAGGGCTCAGTGCATCTGGGGTCTAATCATAACCCGGTACCCGATCAAAGCACATGCATGGGTGGCAGCCGCACCACAGCTCCACCATGGACTCACAAGGTCCAATCATAATAACAATTTAAGTAGTCAACCAATCATTTAACATTTCAAAACCATATATGTGCAAACAATATCAGATCAATATGAACATATACATGGAAGTGAAGAATAACCCCAGTTACCTCAATGAAGCCAATTACTCTTCCCCTAACTACCATAATAATCCAAATGCACACCAAGCCTATAAAAAGCATAATTATCATCATTTCTAATCACAATCAAATATCTAAAGAGTTGAACTACTAATGACAGACTAGAGGTTACTCACCTAATCACCAAGGGATTTAATTTCGGATTCCAACTTTCCCACACCAGAAATTGCCATAGTTCACTCCAATTTCTGGGTAATTTCACATGAAACTAAAGCCCATATCATAGGTCAACTATAGGGGTCTCAAACTAATAGAAAATGCATCAAAATGGGAAAGATATACTCACTTAATAACAGCCATAGCCTCACCTCCAAAAATCCACCATGGACTCACTAAAATTCGCATTTCAATCATCAAGCCCAAAAAATTGAGTTTTCCACCATTATCTCCTTGTAATTTCACACAATAACAAAACCCATAATGATAATACATCCTTAGGGGCATTTTCCAGCAAAGTGGTACACAAAATGAAAGGGAAAAGCCTACCTAATCCTCCCTCTAACCTTCAAGTCCGAAAATCTTGCAAGGAATTACCTAACACCAAATTTCAGATTTGAGAAGAAGATGAAAATGCTCAAACCCAGAAATTAATCGGACCAAAATGAAGAGGAGGATGAGAGGGTCAAGTTATATATAACTTACCTTGGCTAAATCATCCTCTAGAAGTGAGAAATGGTGGAGGAATGCAGAAAGCCCTAGCCTCCTCTCTTCCTATGCGAAAATGGAGTTCTCCTTTACCTAAGATTGAGTTGGTCTGTAGAATAGAGGGTGTAACAACCCTACCTTGTTACCATTGTAGTTATGATTAAATATACGATTAATAGTTAATGATCAAGGTTTGAGGTCATTATATTTTACCATATTACGAAAATTTGAGAAAATTTGAACCTTGATGTTAGGGTCATCACTATACCACCACAACAAAACAAAATTTGCATAAAAGAAATCCTACTACCATAAGGGGTTTATGATTCAACTGTTCATCAGTTTTAATACACAATAACCTCCAACAAGTATTCTTATATCATTTTCTGCCATTACCGTTGAAGAAATTGAGGTTTTCTAGGCTAAAGGTAGGGATTTGGGGACTTATGCCGCGGCCTATACCTTCCCCGTCGCGGCCAAGTGGCTCTCTGGAATCACTGGGCAAATTTCACAAATCTTGTCGCGGTATGTTGGACCTTCGCTGCGGCCAACCTATGCGGTACCGCGGCGGAAATGCTTCCTGGATCTACTGTTCTCCACCCTCTCAATTCGCGCCTATATTGCGCCGCGGCGAGTTTTGCTACTGGGTAACTCTTAATTAATTTCTTCAACTCGCGTCGTGGCAGGACGTAATGCGCCATGGCGAGTTTTGGTTCTGTTACCCTCCTGGGCGATTTTTCCCACTTTGCACCGCGGCGAGATTTATCAAGCCACGATGCTCCTCGCCACTGTCACTCCCCAGGTCAGTTTTCCACCCTTGCGCCGTGACGGGACTAGTTATGCCATGGTGCCCTTCGGCTCTGTCTCTCATTTGGCCGCGGCGAAGCCTTCTTAGTCGCGGCGAAAATCCCTCCTGTAACTACATTACCCAAATTTCGCCTCCTACATTCCAAATCTCATCCTAGAAACACTCCAAGTCCACCTTCCCTTATCTTATGTGATCCTAATGGTGTTTACCTACCCTGTTTACCCATCAATCCATCCATTACCATTGCAAAACTTAATTACTACTTCCTACTTGCCCAACTAGCTCATATTAGCAAATTCATGAATATATGACAGCAAGAACACATACATTAGCAGCAATTAACATCCCATGCACATTCCATAGAGATTCCATTCAACAATAGCTTATGTCCACATCCAAGGCATCATATGACTACAATTCCCATATGGTAATCCATATCACAATTTCAACAAAACCATATATATGATACTATAAGTTCATACATTAATATTCAACTATAATGAGACTTAAATCCTTAACGGTTACATTTCAATCAAACAAAATATGAATGCCTACACTTGGCAACATGATTACATGATGATGCTATGTAAACTAATAACAAAATTGCATCTACCATATTCTACTCAGACCAAGTGTAGCTCCCCACACCCGGCCTCAGCTCATGGATGTTCATCCACTTGCTTACCCTTATCCTTACTCGAGGAACCTTCACCTGAAATATTAATCCCATGAAACGGGGTGAGATATAAATCTCAGTAACCAAGGCAATTCCATCATATATCTAGTTTAATTAGCATATAAGCATGAATCAAAATTAACATCAGAATCATATCCATCATATCAGTAAATGAAATAATTAGGCTATCATGATTACTATCCCATACTAGCAATCATATTATCACATGTTAAAGGCTATTAACACCGGGAGAGGCCCGTCCACAGCACCTACTCCCTATTTAGTACAACCGGGGCTCAGTGCATCTGGGTTTGATCATAACCCGGTGCTCGATCAAAGCACATGCACTGGTGGCAGCCGCACCACAGCTCCACCATGGACTCACAAGGTCCAATCACAATTCAACAGATAGCCAACCAATTCATTCAGCATTTTCAAACATTCATATATAGCAACATATGAAATTAAATCAAATATATACATGGAATTGATATAACCTGGTTACTTCACTTGTAGACAACTTGCAACAGCCACCACAAATCCTAAATTCAGATTAGAGTGTCCTTCACCAGAAAACTCAATAT
This sequence comes from Erythrophleum ivorense, assembly GCA_026724425.1. NCBI lineage: Eukaryota > Viridiplantae > Streptophyta > Magnoliopsida > Fabales > Fabaceae > Erythrophleum > Erythrophleum ivorense. The sequence continues at coordinate 2,829,022 of JAIUCV010000025.1, read as the reverse complement.
TCCACCCAAAATCCTAAGCAAATTCGTACAGAATTAATACCCATTTTATATATTAGCTATGGAGGTCTCAAATTAACAAATGAAGCATCAAAATGGAGGGTTTAAACTCACCTAATGTCAGCCCTAACCTCAACCTACGAATTTCACCAAGAAAATCCTCAAACACCCACATTTCAGATTTTGGGTAGGATAAAAATGCTCCAAATGAAAAACTAATCGAGCCAAATTAAAGAGAAAGATGAGGGGATTAAGTTGTATAACTATTACCTTGGCTAAATCTTGCTCTAAATGTGAGAAAATGTAGAATTCTTGCCCTCAACCCTAGCTTCCTTCTCAACCTCCGAATTTTGCTTCTTGAGTTTTATGTTTCAGTAAGTGTGAGGAAGAGGCTAATGTATTAGGGTTTTAGTTGGGTTTAAGTTGGGTCAAAGATGGGTCATGGGTTGCTCTAAGGTCCAACTTCATTTGGGCTTCAGATTTTAGCTTATTGGGCCAGTTTTAAAGTGTTGGGCTGCAGAATTTTGTTGGGCCAGTTCTTATACATTGGGTTGCTGAAGTTTACTTAAGTTTGGGCCAAGTTTGAAAAGCTCAAGAATGTGGGTCTGCACAAGGGTTATTGGGCCACTTAGAAGAGTCTATACAAGGTAGATTTTGGGCCTCCATCACACTAAATTGGGTTAGGTCTGCACCTAACCCATTGGGCCTCCATTAGCCTCTTATCATGATCTATTAATTTAAGCCTAGATAGGATTTCTATCTCAATTAAATCTCAAGCCATATTAATTATTCCTAATTAATCTAATCTGTGATTAACACCTTAATTAATTATGGGGTGTTACAGAGGGTAAAGGTAAGTTAGGGTTTTAGATGGTTTGGGTCAACCCTAAAGCCCAAAATCCACTTAGGTTCAGATGTGTGCTTATTGGGTCTTTGTTTAGTGAGGTGGGCTGCAGAACATTTTAAGTTTAAGTGAAGTATGCTGACCCAATGGCCCAATTCTTTGTAGGTTTAGATTTTTATGCTTATTGGGCCTTATCTCATAAGTTGGGCTTCAGAGTTATAGTTGGGTTAGGCCAAATTTCAAGAGCCAATCTAGTTTAGGTCTGCATAATATGTGTTGGGCCAACTTAAGGGCTCATGTAAATTGGGTCTTGGGCCTTCATCTCATTAAATCAGATTGGGCTATTACTAGGTGATCTCTCTTGACCCAAATCTCATGATAAGGAGTTGGGCTTACACCTAAAATCATTGGGCCTCCATAAATCCTTACCCATGGCTTATTCAAATTAATTTTGGGCCCAAATTAAGCTTTAATCTAATTGAAATCTTAAACCCATATCAATAACTTATTTCTTTGTAAATTTTTATTCATATAGCTTACCTAATTATTCCATAATAATTATTCTTAATTAGTCTAAATACATTATTAACACCTTAATTAATTTTTGGGGTGTTACATGTATGACTTGCATGAACATGGTATGACTAGAAAATGATATAGATGAGTCCACATGGTTCATAGAGCATAAAATGAGAAAATGAGATCTTACATAATGCAAATATATACAATTAAATATTCATTATTTTCTCATGTGGCATGTATGGTTTCTTATTCTTATGCTCTAATACATATAAAATGCATTGAGATGGGCAATGAGACCATGGTATAATAGCTAAGAGGTTAAGGTATTACAAAATGGAAAGAACCAAGATGAGAGATTAAATTGTAATTTTAAAAAGTTGCATAAAGGGACCTCTAGCCTTCTTAAAACACATCCCTCTCTCCTTCATCCTTCTAACTGACTTTCATCTGGTCTCAAACAGAACCTAAGCAAGTTGGGAGAGGTGCACAAGAAGGGGGAGAGAAAAGAAGGAGAAACCAAGTAAAAAAGGTAAGAATTTCATGGATTTTCATGTCTTCTCCTTCACCAATCTTCTTCTCCTCTTTCTCTTCTTTTCTCTCATGGTTTTGATGACCAAATTGGGATTAATTTATGGCTGGTTCAATAGGAGGAAGTTAGAATTGGAAAGAGAATCTAGAAGCAAGAGAAAGCTCCTTGAAAAAGGTTTGAAATAAGGTAAGAGCCATTGTCTTTTGTTACTTCCTCTTGCTTGCTCTTCTTATGGTAGGTTCGGCCAGACCTATGCCCACTTAATAAGGAATGAATTCAAGTCAAAACAAGGTAGAGACAGGGGTTTTCAAGCATGAAGAATAAGAATATACAATTAGATTTAAAAGAAAAGCAATAGAAATCAAGTTATATGAATTAGGGTTTTTGTTGCATCTAACTATTTTTGAAGCTTTTTAAGGATAGTCTAACCTATGTAAGAGTATGTATGAGTTCTTAAGATATTTAGGAAACTTCACAAGTGCCATTTCCTTAAAAAAAATCAAGCAAACTCCATAGGTCTTCACCTTGCTACATGTCTCAGCCAAGAAGAGTTCAAGCGCCTAGGGAGATTTTTCTTTGATTTTAAGGATAAAAATAGCCTAGATATGATTAATAAACACCAAAGGAACCATTGATTTGAATTTAAAAATCATGGTTTATGAGATGGAAGTTTAGGTTCCTTTGTAAGACATAAAGAAGTAACTTGAATCTAGGCTCCTTGAATTAAATTTGTGATGACTCAAAAGAGTCTAAATCAAGTCTAGAGATTTAGATTAAATGAGAAATTAGAGCCAAGATCATGAAAACTTACTTTTTCTTATTTGATGTGTCTAAACCTAACGATTGAATTGTATCTTATTTGATGTGTCTAAGCCAAGCAAATCAAGATCCTCCTAGATGTAGGTGTGTGGCAGAAAAGAGGAAGTAAGAAAGCAAAGGAGAAAGTTTGCATTCTTGGCAAAAGGTAGCTCTCTAACCATTCTTGCATGCATTTCTTGGATGTTTGATTGTCATTGGATGTTTATATGTATATTTGAACTATGAGATATGTTTATAGCCATTAAATTGATGCTATGGTATCATTATACTTCTTGAAACATATTTTAAATGCAAGATGACTTGAATGGGTGATGTTGTGCCAAAAGTCCTTTAGAATAGGTGAGGAGATGCCAAAAATCCCTAAAAATATGTGAGATGTAACATTCAATTTTCTGAAAATCCAAGAAAATGTAAGGAAACGCGAGAAACGTAACATATGGTTTCTCCGTTAACGTACGAAATTCACCGGATATAAAAGAAAGTCCCCCAAATAGAATAAATTGAGGTCTAATAAAATTAGAATAATATTCTAAACCGTAAATAATGATGAGTCAAAGCCAGAGGTGCCCTAAAATTGGGGCTAAAATAGATGAAAAAAAAATATCAGAAAAAAGTCCCAAAGAGCCTCCAAAGTCAAGTATGAAGGAGCCAGGGACTAAAATGCAAAGGAAAGTTATATGCCAGGCAAAATGTATAAATTGCCTTAATGTTCAGGAAACCCTAGTTACATTCATGGTTTTAGGCATAAATATCAAAAAATCGGGTAAGAATCTCATAAATCTGTGACCCACGGTTAAACTCAATTTGATGAGACGGGTCTAATGACGCCAAGTTGTCCGGATGGCCAGGAGGGATCCGGTCTAGGATCTAGTTATCCCAATCAGTAGCCATGAGCAAAATAGAAAAAGGAAGTTGTAACAACTATAGAAATAAAAATAGCTAAAGGGTTAAGAAACCCTGAAGGAGTTTCAGGAACAGAATTACAGTAAATGAAAAATTTATAGCACAATCATAATACAGAATGGTGAAACTTACACCTATAGACCCGAGTGTCCGATTGACACCGAAATTTGTGAGGATTGAGGTTAAGGGCACCTGAACCATGTTTGAAGCTCAGTATGGCCAGAAAGTAGAGGAAATAATATTTGTAAATTTTAGAAATTCTAAAGGTATGTATTGTACCATAAAACTTTAATTGGGCTTAGACACCGATGTTAGACTGCTGTAAAGCCCAATAGCTGATTCTAAAGGCCCAAAAAGAGAAGAGAAGATGTAATTAGGTTTTAGAGAAGATGAAACCCAAATATAAATATAAAATGAAAGGGAGAGAAGAAAATGATTTTAGTTATGTTAAAGAATTCACCATAGTTAAGTTAGAAACTAACTATGGTTGAGTTAAAAGTAGACCATGGATGAGTTAAGAAAATTAACCATGGTTACTATCCATAACTTAAGGGTTAAGAAAAGGCATCCAAGTGTGTGGCCAAGGATTTTTGAAAGAAGATATTTAGTTATGAAATTAAAAAATCAAAAGAAAAAGGAATGGAAGGCTATGATTTGATCTTGAAAAGGTTGATCCAAGGGTCCAAATTTAGTATGACCCTTTAACTTCATCCTAATTCATCTCCTTCACCTCCATTCCACCATTTTCATGCCACACACTTGGGAGGAGGAGAGAAAAACGTGAAGAGAGAGAGGGAGGGAGAAAAAGTGGAAGAAGAAGTGAAACCAAGCAAAACTACCACCATTCTTCACCAAATTTCTTCATCTTCTCCATCCTCCAACCATTTCCTCCAAAGGGCAGCTGCATATTCATCTTTTCTTCAAGTTGAAATGTTGCTCTAAGTGGGAAGAGAAGGGATTTTAGTGTGAGAAAAGCAAAGGAAGCAAGGCTTAAGCTTAAAGAGTAAGTTTTCTCCATCTTATACTTGTAAATCATATGTTTTAAGCTAGTTTTGTTAAACCCTAGCTATGAGTTATTTTTGGATAGCATATGAATAATTAGAAATGGAGTTTATATGTTGAATATGAAGGCCTTGAAATGAAGTTTATATGTTGAACATGAAGGCCATATGAGCTTAGTTATTGTTGTTATGTGCTGAGACTTTGGAAAACACAAAGACTGTAATTTTTGGAAAAATAGAAAGGATGGGGAGATGCTGTCCAAATTTTTCCAAAATTTTTATGGTGTTTTCTTAATGTTTTAAAGTCATGTATACCAAATTTCAAGTCCTAAAATATAAAGGAAAAGGCTATGGAATTTTTAGAACCAAAGAAATGCACTTTGAGCCTAAAACGGAGCTAGATTATGTGATGACCAAAAAGTGATGTTGGGGCTAGAATTTGATGATTTTATCCACTCCAATGGATTCAAAATGGTGTTTTTAGCTAGGAATACCTATGGGAAAACCCCCAAAATTCATGGGATAAAATTCCTAAATTTTAGCCAAGAAATGCATACTATTCGGCCATAGTGAATGGGAATGGAAGGAGTTAGATTTTTCCAATTCCAATGGTCCCATTAAGTTTAAAAAGGGTCATCTTATTTTAGAAGTTAAGGTTTATGTGTTGATTGTAATGAATTATCATTATGATTATAAGGTTTGATGTTGTTTTGGGAACTCCAAAAGCAAGTAAACCGAGTCTCAAGGATTGAGGAGCAAAGTTTGCTAAGGTAGTAGTTTTCCTCTCTCTTTCCTTAATCTTGTAAGTTTGTATAACGATGAGTATTATGCTATATCAAGTTGTTATTTATGCTATAAGATGAGATATGTATGTTTAGATCATGCTTGGCCTTGTATGAAATTCCTTGTATTCCCATATGGTATGTGGCACCTTGATTAGCATTATGTTATGTACTTACATGCTTGCTTGCGAATGAGATTGGTTTACTACTACTGAGATTTCATAATCTCACCCCAAATATAACCTATGCTAGGTCCGAGTTCAAGCAAAGAAAGAGCAAAGAATGCGGAGACATAAATCGAGGACCTTACTTTTATGCACCACATTTTGTTATGTAATTAAATATTTTAGATTACTGTGTGTATGAGTTATGTTATAATATTGTAAGGTACTCAGGTATGGAATGGAAAGTCATGAATATAATTAGCCCTTGAGTAAATAAAATATGACTGATGAGCCTAAAATGCAAAAATGCATCTGCTTATATAAAGGCAAAATAATAATAACAATATGTCAAGTGAAGGGTAAAACTATCCAATTTGTTGTAGGGGAACTTTATATGAATTCATATGTGCTCCGCTAAGTAAGCATTTTCCCCATGTAAAGTGTAACACCTTACTTTCTAGCTCATACCCATCATGCCTTACATACTCATATACACATGCTAAGCATACAAGGGAGGTTATTTGCTCTACCTTATGCTTAATTTCTATGGCATTATGTATGGGTAGATTTCCACTGAAAGTCACATGGACCGGGTGAGCTCTTTCTCTACATCCTCATGCTTAATTATACTACTAAGACTCATTTCAATCCCAACAACATGCTTTAAACTCATGGAAAGCAAAAAGGGATTTGCGACATGCATTTTCGTTTTTGATAGATTTTGCTTCATTTCTGGGCTAAGTTTGGAAATTGATAACTAAATCCAGAAAAATCATAACTGCATGATCTGGGTCATTATAAAAAGCTTGAGACTTCTACTTCATGCTAAAAATACTTAGAAGTCTCAATATCTCACATACTCTGCGTTTGACATCAAAATCGTTCACTGGTCAGAGGGGGCTTCTTTGCTGTCACAGTTTACTGATATGGACTTTGAAAATGTCTAACTAATTCCAAAAAAATCCAATGCTCATAAACTATATCTCTATGGAAAGATGTGGATGTTAGCTAGAGGAGAAAAATATCTCCAGATCAGTTCATCAAGCCAATTTCCCGAAAACCGATGAAACAGTACTTCGGGTCTGGTTAGGTGTCTGATTCTGGGCAGGAACTTCGAAATTGCATAACTTCCTCTCTAGACCTCTAAATGAGGTGCTTCTAGTTCCTAAAAGTCACTGTGACCATCTAGTTTCTGTGTATAAAATTTCATAGCCATTGGACTACGTTTGCCCCTCGGATGACACGTTTCTCAAACTGACCAAATGAACAGTGTCTTCTGAAATCCGATTTTCTGATGTCAACTTTGAAAAATCATAGAAAATGATATAGACCTCTAAATGACATGAACTCTAGCTTCCCAGAAAGCTCTAAACATAATCTAGCTACATGTCAAATCTCATAGCAAGCAGAGGTCATATGGCTAATCTATGACATCATGTGCAAGAGGGCCCTTTCTTGGCCAAAAGTGGGGTTCATAGGGTCCAATCTTGGTTTTTCTACTTTCATGACTCTTTGAGCACATGAGAAAGTATCTATAGGAGCTATCAATCATGCCTCAAGTGTCTAATAACTTAGATTGGAGAAACTCGCTACCCCATGCCCACTTATGCACCCATATAGTCTATACTACTTTTGATCATTTCACATCAAAACATACCTTTTCATTCATCATAAACCTCATTCTCATACATACATCATTCATACATACATTGTCTTACTAACTATTAGGAATTACATCATATACATCATTGCTTTACATTTACAACTCTCATGTTCATTTCTATCCCTAGCTTCACGCTTGGTGGTGGTTGTTCCCATCTCTAATCTCACTTGGTCCACCTGGCATGGTTGGATGGTGGAGAGGGAGGGTGAGATTCATGGAATCTCAGTAGTTCAACTCTCATTCAAACATACATATATTGCATGCAACAAGTCTCATTATGCATGTATGGCATGTTAGCATATAAAACCATGATGAAAATATTTAAAACATATGAATTGGTCATGTATAACATTTAAGAGCTTGCTAAGTACTTGGATCAGCCTCACCCATTCCCTTGTGGCTTTTGGATTTGCCTTCCCATACTTTAGAGGTCCTTAGACTCAATCCTTACTCTTTGGGAGTCAACCTCACTCTTTGGGAGACCTTTTACTCTTGTCTCAACCAACTTAGGGCTTCGGCTCATCCTCACCTTGGCTATAGGGTTATTGGCCTTTCCATTTCCTCAAGCAAACCAAGCAATCATTTAAAATATCATTTCAATCATAACACATCATCATGCTAACACACTTCTCATAGCTCATATCATTCATACACACAAGCAAGACAATGTAAACACACAATTATGCATGAGAGAAAGTGGAGAGAACTACCTTGTTGGTTATTCACTACTTCCTCTTTCACTTGACTCCTCCCTTGTGGATTTCACTACCACTTCTAGATGGGAGAGCTTCTCTTGAGCCTAACCACACAAAAGCATGAAATTAATACCTTAATACTTGATTCTCAAGCTAGGGATCACTTCTAATCAGCTTTACTAAGCTTCTCAATCTAGGTCTTTTCTCTCACTAAGGTCCATTAGCTATCCTCTCTCTTTTCTCAACTTTCAAGCTCTTAAGAAGGGGGAAAAGCAAGAAAGAGAAGACTATCTACTTCTAATATCTCTCAAGAATGGTTTCCCAGTCTCTCTCCTCTGAACCAGACTCAAGACCTAACCATTTCTATCATCTAAACCGTAGGAAAGAGGGGAAAAGGGGAGAAGGGTAACATACTAAGAGAAAGCCATGAGAATTCATACCTTTCTTGTGCTTTCCTCTTCTCTTCAGCTTCTCTCTCTCTCCTCCGCCCTTTTCTCTCTCCTAAGACGAGTTTGAGTCGGTTAGAAGAAGAAAGAAGAGATTTGGAAGCTTTTAAAAAGTCAAATTCTCTTTTTCTCACTTTTCTGGACCGCTCTCACTATAGCGAGTCATTACCCTCGCTACGGCGAGCTCGTGTCTGTTCCAGACCTTTGCCTTCGCTATGGCGTCGCTACAGTGAGCTCGTGTCTATTCTAGACCTTCGCTATGGCGTCGCTATGGCGAGATCGTGTCTGTTCCAGACCTCTACCTTCGCTATAGCGCCGCTACGGCGAGCAACTCCCTAGTCTCTATATGGAATGCCGCACTCACTATAGCTAGAAACATTTTCGCTACAGCGAGGGGGTATTCTCGCTATGGCGATTCCATTTCTCGCTATGGCGAGAAGACTTAGAAAATTCTCAGTTCTTCGAAAATTTTCCAGCTTCTCTTTTCCTTTCCTTTTCTCATTTCTTTTCTATTTTCTTTTTTCTGGGCTGTTACATAAAGGGCTTAAAGAGCTTGAAGTAGAGCCCTGAATTAACCTCATGCGATTTTTCTATAATTAAGTATGTATTTTCAAAGTTAGATAAGAATTTGGAAATGACCAAATGAATAGTGAAATTATAGGAGGAAGTTTTAAAATGAAAAAATTTTTATCAGTTCAGGTTTTTGTTGACTCCTCTAAGTTTTATATGAGGTAATTGTAGTAGGAAAGTGTTATAAAATAAGGTATGACATGAGATAAAGCCAAAAGTTGTAAGAAAGAGTGAGGTTAAATCAAATGTCCCTTAAAATGGATGAGGCAAATCCAAAAGTCTCAAGCAAAATTGGGTGAGGCTAGATCAATATCTCATAAAGCCTATGTTTGACTTCTATAAGTTTATGTGATATGGAAATATGTTTATGTATGTTTACTAAAAGTTTTTATGGCATGCTTGCATTCTTTGACATAAAAATGCACTATATATGTAAGCTTGAAAGGATAAAGAGCTATTGAGATTCTTTGAATCTCACTCTTTCCCACATTACATCTAACCATGTCTAAGTGAATTTTAAAGAGCAAGGATTGGGAGCCAAGGAGCTTGAATCATGAGACTTTGACAATAGGATAGGATTTTGTGCAATGTAATATCAAAGTATATATGTATATAATGTTTATGAGATGAAAATTATTGAGCATGTATAAAAGTACATAAATATCATGTATGAATGAGATTTGGAGCCAAATATATCCTTATGTGAATTTTTGACATCTTAGTGCCTTGATGTAAGTATGCAAAATGATGACTACGAAGGTGGTGTTGAGATGTTTGATGATTTAGACCATTTGATAAGCTTTTATATGCTGCATTTATGCTTTGGGATATGCTCAAGTGGCTATGGAATGATTAGAAGGCCATTTGATACCATTTGACCCCATTATAATTGCAAAATGTGACACAATCTTGAGTTGAACCACAAACTAACCAAATGGATGAGTTTATGTATGAAATTCAGCATGAATATAGGTCTTATCTAGAGGTTTTCACAGAGTTAGAAAGCACTATTTTTGGAGCTCTAAAGAATTTATTATGAATTAGCCCAAGTTGGCCAAATTATGTAAAATTACCTCAGTCACTATTCATATGGTCAATTTGCATTTCTGTTTCATTCAGGGGCCAAATGAAATTCAATGCTCATAAAATTTTATAGGAATATATCTAACATTATAAGATTTCTAAAGCCACTGAGTTTTAATGAAAAAGAGTAGCATGAAGAAAGTTATGCATTTTTTAAATTAGAGGTCTGGTGGTACATGAATATTGTAGTAGCTTTTGATATGCAAAGGATTTCGTGGGCTAAATGAATTCATATGCCCTTTATATTTTTATAGCAATTAGGTCTCATCTCAAGCTTTCTGTAGCCATTGAGCACCCCACTTAAATTTTTGTAGATGGAGATATGAATTTTTGAAATTCAGGTTCAGCTATAGGACGCATCAATGACCAGTGGTGCTATTCCATTGAATTTCATGAGGCAAACCTGGTTGTTTTGATCTAAAATTTATGGTAGTTGGAGGATATCTTAAGCTTTCCATAAAGCTATAGTGTATAAGATTTTGATTTTTCTAAAATTAATTATAATTTTTCAAAATTCATGCCAGATAATGGAAATTAAGGAAAATTGTAAAGCGTATGTGATTTTGATATGTATGCTTTGGATCCAACTTTTGGGCTCTAAATTGCATTAGTTCTAGTTGAACAAATGTGTTAAGGATAGAAAATAAATTTCGTAAGCTCATATGGTCCTTAAAGCCAAGAATGCATAAATTGAGCTCTCAATGTCGGTTATTTCCGCTACAAAAAGAGCTTGATTCATAGAAATGGATATGCTAAGCTAGTTTTAATGTGAAATAGATGCTAGCCATGTATGGTGTGACATTAATAACCCATAAGTGGTGTAACATCCTCCTTTTCTTTTTAAGAAAAATAAAATAAAAACATAGTAATTATATACATATATATAATTATTAAATTTAGAAATTATGTATATTATGTGATCTTTGATAGATAGTTAACTTCTAAATTTTCTTATTTCTTAGGAAGTATCAAAATATTATCTATGATTAGGAATTATTATATTTTATTAATTTTCACTTATGAAAATTAGTGAAATATTGGCAAAAAGTCTTTATCACATATAAAGCTTCCATTAAAGAATAGATAACACTATTCTTGTTTCATGCAAAGGGACATTTGCAAGCAAAAGATGACGCCATGCATATGAATAGGTTGATATTAGATTTGCATGATGCATTAGAAATTTGTAAGGTAGGTAAGTATGCATTTAGTTTACAGGTTGTAAATAATTAAGATAGAAGTACTAAAAAGGACAATTTAGGGAAATATAGAAATTTGTGCATGTGAATTGATGAATTAATGTTTGATATAATCATACCATAGAGTTAACATATTTAGGCAAAGATTAGGAAGGAATTCATTTCATAGAGTTATACTTAAGTCATTTGAAAAATAGCCAAAACAAAATAAGCTACAATTGGACAAAACTGTACAAGGTTAGGAAAATAATTAATTAATAAGTCAAACCATATTATTTTGTCACGAAATTTTTTATGGAGATTCGTCAACAAATAAGAGGACTTACAAGTCAAATTTTGTAATTTTCTATGCTGATTTGGTAGTCCAACCAAGCACAAATCAAAAGCTAACTAAATTGTAAGAAAAAAAATGAGAGTTTTATAAATTTAATTAGTTGAGGGATCAAATAGAGGAGTGTTAATATAAAATTTTACTTCAAAATTGTTAACATAAGAAGGTTAATTGATGCCAAGTTCTATACTTTTTAGATGTGTGTATATAAATTTAAACTTAGCTAAACAACTAGACAAACTTTGGAGCCATTAGGTAACAAAAGGCTAAGATGCTATGACGTAAGAGTTGAAGTCACAATGTAGTCTTGGACAAAATGCATGACACTATGACAATGACAACAAGACCATGACTCCTGTAATGTCTGATTTTCATTAAATGACGAAAATGAGTGCGTTTTTAAAGCAAGTTTCTCGAAATGAATTAGTTAAGGTCTTGAAAAATTTAAGTAGCATTCTAGACCCCTAAAAATGAGAATCCCAAGCTCAGACAGAAAGAAAAATAGAGTTAGAATAAAGAAATGAAATTTAACGAAAGACTTACGAAACGTAATAGTATTTTCGTAATTTTGAGCAAATTTTGGAATTCACACAGAAGGGTTTTTTTAATGAAAGTTTTAAATTTTTAAGGGTTTTCAAAGGCCTTAAAAACTATGGGAAGCCTTAGACAGTTAAAACCCTTCCAGTGGACGTTTTTCAATGTCGGTGTACTTGAACTTTGACAGATTCGTCTGGGAATATTTTAACCCCGATTTGAGTGATTCCAAAGGTATTTTACTAAATTGGGAACCTAAATTTTATAATGAAAAATATGATTCTCAAAAAGAAGCTAAAACAAATTAGAAACAAAAATTCCAAGAACGACGAGCAAAATAAGAATTTTTGAAAAGTCTTTCTTCCTCCTACCTATATATATAGAGTGCCCCACTCCTCCACTCACTTAGCCACATATGTTTCTACCCTAAACTAGAGAAAAACCCTAAAGAGAGAGGCACACAAGAGGGAGAGGAAGAGAAGGAGAAATTAAAGGCAAAAGGTATGAATTTTTGGTTGTTTTTTATGCTCTTTCTTTAACAACCCTCTTCTTCTCCATTTCCCATTCTTTCCAATAGTTATATTGAAGTTCATGGGTCCATTTTAAGGGAAGAACAAAGGAAAAAATTCGGGTTTGAAGAGAGGAGGCCAAAGAAGGGAGGATTCAAGCAAGAAAACAAGGAAAAACAAGGTAATTTCTCGTTCCATGATAGCTACCCCTTGTTCCTCTTCTCTCTTTGGTTCGCCCCACTCAAGAAGTGTAATGTCTAGTTTTTGTTAAACGATGAAAATAGGCACGTTTTCAAAGCAAGTCCCCTGAAATGAATTAGTTAAGGTCCTAAAAAATTTGACCAACATTCTAGACTCATAAAAATGAGAATCCTAGCCTCAGACGGCAGGAAAAATGGAGCTAGAGTGAAGAAACAAATTTTGACGGAAAATCTACGAAACGTAATGACATTTTTGTAATTTTGAACCAATTTTGGAATTCACACAGAAGGATTTTTTAAATGAAAGTTTTGAGTTCTCCAAAGTTCTCAGAGGCCCTGAAAACCATGAGAAGTCCCAAGACAGTAAAATCCCCTCTGGTGGATATTTTTCAATGTCGGTACACCCGAACTTTGATGGATTCGTTCAAGAAGGTTTTAGCTCTGATTTAAGTGATTCCAAAAGTATTTTATTTAATTGGGAACCTAAAGTTTATAATAGAAAAGATAGTCCTAAAAAAGAAACTAACATGAAAGAGAAACCAAAATGCAAAGTACAAAGGACAAAATTAAAATTTTGAAAAAGTCACTTTCCTACACCTATATATAGGTGGTGCTTGACTTTCTTCCCCATTTGGAATCAGAAAATTTTGCATAATTTCAAAGGAGAGAACTAGGGTTTTGCGCGCACCAAGCGAAGAAGAGAAGGAGAAGAAATTCCAAGCTAAAGGTATATGTTCATGGTTATTTTTCATGCTTTTCCTCATCCACACCTCCTCTTCTCCCTTCTCCTTTGTTTCCTTTGATTGAAATGGAGTTTATAAATCTGATTCAAGGGAGAAATTCAAGGAAAAGTTTGGATCTAAAGAGAGGAGCTTGGAGAAAGCAAGATTCAAGCTAAAAAAAAGCAAAGAAACTAGGTAAAATTTCATCCTATGGTTGATGCTTTCACCCACCCTTCTTCTCCATTTCGCCTAACCCTAGGAACCATAGGAAGATCTGATTTTCAAGCCCAACCAACCATGAATCTTAGGTATTTGATGGAGAAGAACAAGAATATGCAAAGAAAGTAACAAAATAACCATTAGATTTCAAGATGCAAATTCTAGGGTTTTGTGTGCACCTTTCAAATTCTTATTTTATGTGATAATTCCTAGGTTTAATTAAGAGTTTAAATGAGTTCTTGAAACCCCTAAGATGCTCCCCACAAACTTCCTCCTTCAAGAAAACAAAGAAATCTCCATGGAGGCCAAGGAAGCTCATAGTCTCGGCCAAAGCAAGTTCTCATAGCTAGGGAGAGTTTTAAATTTTTCTAAGGCCATTCTTGAGTCATATTTGATGAATGAAAATGAGGAGAGGCCTTGAAAAAAATTTAGAACTTATAGAAAGTGATTTGGTGTCTTAGGTTCCATATTATGACCTAAAGAAGCAATATGATGTTAGGCCATTTGTTTTAATTGTGTGATGACTCCAAGAGGCTTAAAAGGAGTCAAGAATCATATTTGAAAGGAAAGAATGAAGCCTAGAAATCATTTGAGAGGTGTTACTTCATTAGGTGTAATTATGGACCATAATGGGATTTATAAAGCAATCTAGTATCTAAACAAGTTGTGTGGCCTAAGAATTTGTTTCATGAACCTAATTGGCTTCCATAAATTGTATCTAAGCCAAGAGAAACCATCTCTACCAATTTATGGGTGTGTGGCCGAAAGAGGAGGCTTGAAATCCAAGGAAAAAGTGTGTGAGTGTATACAAGGTAGCTCTCTCCACCTTTTCTCATGTATGGATTTATGTTTAGCTTGTTTTAGAATTTGTGTATGTGTATTTTCAAGCTATGAAAGTATGCTAACATGATTTTATATGCCATAATTTCATGATGACATATTATGCTTTCAAATGAATGTATGATGTTTGTTTGAGTGTAAAAAGGCCAAAAACTCTTAACCATGGTGAGGATGAGCTAAGAACCCTTGAGATTAGTTGAGACAAAGCAAAGAGTCTCACAAAAGCAAAGTAGGCTCCCAAGAGTATTGTTGAGTCCAAAATTCTTTTAAAGAAAGGGTGAGGCAAATCCAAAATTCATGAAGAAAAGTGTGAGGCCAATCCAAACACTTAGTGAACTCTTGAATGTTTTATATGACTTGTTCACATGCCAAGCTTGCTTCTTGAATGTTCATGACTTCCACGATATCCATGCATATATTTTTAAGGCTTGCTTTGCATATATTATGTATGATTAAATGAGAGATGAGCTATTGGAGTTTTTTGAATCTCATCCCCTCCTCCCCAATGATCTCACATGCTAGGTGGACCAAGTGGACATGGTAATGGGAACCAACCACATTGAAGAAAGAAGATTGACAACCATATGCCTAGCTTTTGTCTTTTTGGAACCATAATGATGCTTCATGATCTATATTATTGTTGTAAATGGTCTATGACCCTTGAGACATGTATAATTGTAATATTCTATGATATAGGAATGAAACAATATGTTATGTGAATGATGGAATGTAAATTGAGTATGTTATGGCATTATAACTTCATGAATGGCTTTATGGAAATATGCATAAGTGTGGATGAAAAGGTCAAAATAAGATACATGAGGTTTGGGACCATTTGAGCAGCTCACATAAGTCCTAAATGTACTTTTAGACTTGCCCAAAAGGTGCCAAGGCCAAGGGAAACCCATTTGGTCACTTTGGTACCCTAAATGGAGCCAAAAATAACCATAATGGAACCCTATATCACTTTTTAGCCAAATAAGCTCTTCTTGATCTAAGATTTGGTATGAAATTAGGCCTCATTGAAAGCTTTTTAGGAAGTTAAAGACCATAATTTTTGACAGTCTATAGAATATTTAATGAATTTTTAAAGTTGATATTTCTTTAGTTTTGGTCTGCTACACTATTCATTTCGTCCGAAAATGAAATCTATCACACAAAGCTCAAATAATATCCAATTGCCATGAAATTTTATACAAAGAAACTAGATATTCACAGTGACTTGTTCCAACTAGAAGCACCTCATTTAGAGTTCTAGAGAAGGAGATATGAATTTTTGAACATTCTGTCCGGTGTTAGGAGTTTTGTCTGACCTCAGTTACTGTTCCGTTGAATTTCGAGGTATGGGCTACGTGAGCTGGTCTGGAAATATTTTTTCCCTCTAGTTAACATTTATATCTTTCTATATTAGCATCATTTATGTGGATTGGATTTTTGTGAAATTAATTAGACATTTTCAAAGTTTTCTACAAAAGTTTGTGACAATATCAGAAGGCAGTTTGACCTCTGGAATTTTTTTGATGTCAAACGTCCTCTGTGATAGATGTTATAGTCTAGAAATATTTTTATGTGAAGTAGACATCTGTAGCTTTCCAAAATAGCCAAGAATGTATGATTTTGATTTTTTTAGAATTAGTTATGAATTTCCAAAGTTTGGTCAGAAAAGGGGTCAAATCTGGTCGAAATTTAATATGCTTATTTTGAGTTTTCCTTTGAGTTCCATGAGTTGTGGACCACATTTTATGATCCAAATGAGTTGTATCCATGTAATTAAATATGAGAATGTATGGTGTGAGTTCATACAGTTCACGTAACACCGAATGAAATTTTTATACATGACACAACGCAAAAATATTCATTATTTTTATGCTATTCCTTTGATTCTTCCATGAGATGTCTAATAGGAAGCATAAAGATAGGCTGGAATGAGCTAGAATTTATGGTGTTACAAGAAGCTATGGGAGGGCTTAGATTTTGGGTAGAACCAAGGGTGAATCTTAGGAAAAGGAGTATGGAGAATAAGAATATGCAGAGGGGATTAACAAATAACCATGGAAATTCAAGATAGCAAATCTAGGATTTTGTGTTCCTTGAAAAATCTGACTTGATACCTTAATTCCTATGCCTAAATGAATGTTTAAATGAGCTCCTAAGATCCTTAGAAGTCTCCCCATATACATCTTCCATGTAGAAAACAAAGCACAATCCATGGATGCTCAAATGTTATCTATTCTCGGCCTAGAAGGGTTAGCACACCTAGGGAAAGTTTTAAATTTTTTTAAACCCATTTTTGAGTCATATATGATGAATGAAAATGAGAAGCCTTAGAAAAAAATTTAGTAGGAGGCCTAGAAAAGGAATTGGTGTTTTAAGTTTCATAATATAACCTCAAGAAGCAACATGTAGTTAAGCTCTGTGTTTTAATTGTGTGATGACTCCAAGAGGCTTGAAAGGATTCAAGAATCATATATAAAAGGAAAGAATGGAGCCTAGAATTTATTTGATAGGTGTTGCTTCATTAGGTGTATTCTTAGAGTCATAAAGGGGTTAATAGACTAAGTGAGTATTTAAGGAATATGTGTGGTCTTAGAATTAATTCCATGAACCTAATTTGGTTCTATAAATTGTGTTTAGGCCAAGAGGAACTAATCCCACACCTTTGTGTGTGTGAGGCTGAGGAAAGGAGAGTAAATTCAAGGAGAAAAGTGTGTGGTTGCATCTAAGGTAGCTCACTCCTCCTTCTCTCATGCATGAATCTATGCTTGATTTGTCTTTGTATGTGTGTATGTGTGTTTTAAGTTATGAAAAGTATTCTAGCATAAGCTTTTATTTCATGGTGCCATGATGTTATATTATGCTTTCAAATGATGTCTAATATATGTGCTTGGGTTTGCTTGAGTGTGGTGAAGTCAAGAACCCTTAGCCATGGTAAGGATAAGCCAAGAACCCTTAAAATTAGTTGAGACAAAGTTAAGAGTCTCCCAAGAGTGAGGTTGACTCCCAAGAGTAAGGTTGAGTCAAAAATATTTTAAAGGAATGGGTGAGGCAAATCTAAAATCAACAAGTGAATAGGTGAGGCTAATCCACTTACTTGGCAAGCCTATGTATGCTATGTATGACTTACTCACATGCCAAAATTGCTTCTTGAATGTTCATGTTATTCAATATGCCTATGCATGCATTTGTAAGACATGGTTTGCATACTTCATGTATAGTTGAAATGGGAGATGTGCTATTAAGATTCTTTGAATCTCATCCCCTCCTCTCCAATGTTCTAACATGGTAGGTGGACCAAATGGACAAGATAATAGGAGCCCACACCTTGAAAGATGAGATTATGGCAACAAAGTGCATGAATTTTATTTCTTTATGGCCATATGAATGGCAAAGTAGATTTGTATATATTATTTTTTAGATTTAAACTCATGTATGAATGTAAAATGATATATGACTCTTGTATAGACTATATGTGGTATGAGATCAATAGAAATGGAAAGTTTGGTTCTTGATGGCTTGGTGTGTTAGTGTATTAATGGAAGTAGAATAGCCAAATTGAGATGCATGAAGTTTGGAACCACTTGGACAGTTCATACAAGTCATATACATGCTTTTAAACTTGCCCAATAGGTGCCAAACATCAAAGGAGGCTATTTGGATACATTTGGTATCTCATATGGAGCAAAATTGACCATATTGGTAACCTATACCACTTTTTGTCCAAATGAACTCTTCTTGGTTTGACATTTGGCATGAATCTAGAGCTTGTTGAGAGTTTTTTGGGAAGCTAAAGTTCATAATTTTTGGAGGTCTATGGAATATTTGATGAATTTTTAAAATTAAATTTTTTTTTGGTTTTAGTTCAGTACACTGTTCATTCTGGTCTAAAATGGAACTCCATCACTCATAGGGTAAATAATGTCCAATTGCCTCAAAATTTTATAAGGAGACACTAGACCTTCCAAATGACTTGTGACAATTAGAAGTGCCTCATTTGAATGTCTAGAGTAGGAGATATAAATTTTTGAAATTTCTATCCAATATCAGGTGTCCAATCAGACCTATGTTACTATTTGATTGATTTTTGAGACTTAGACATGCCTAGACTGGTCTGGAGTTATTTTTTTCCTTTAGATAACATCCATAGCTTTCCAGATTGGTATCATTTGTATGGATTGGATTTTTTGGAATTAATTGGATATTTTTGAAGTTTATAGCAGAAATCTGTATCAGTACCAATAGCCCGTTCGACCTTTGTACATTTTTGTATGTCAAGCATCTTGTATTTGATGTTTTATGACCTATAAATATTTTTATTTTTAGCATAAAATAGACATCTGTAGCTTTCCAGAATGGTAAAAAATTCATGATTTTGATTTTTCTAGAATTAGTTAATAGTTTTCAAAGTTTATGATAGAAAGTGGAAAATTCTAGCCGAGGCTGCAACTATGAATTTTATGTATTCCCTTCCCTTGCACGAGTCCTAAGCCACTTTTGGTGATGGAATTGAGTTTTATCTATATAATTAAATATGAAAATGAGATACATGAGTTCATGTGATCCACAAGACACCGAATAAAAAATTTATATGCTACGCATCGCAAAGAAATGCAATATTTTAATGTCATTTTTCCCACTTCCTTGTGTAATTCATGGTATGAGACTTAGAAATAATATGAGGCAAGCTTAGAAATTCACGGTGTTACAACTCCTAGCCTAGAACTATGAAAATTCTCCTAAGTTACCTTTTCTTTTAGCTTAAGATGAAGATAGGATAATGTAGCTTTGCCTCTTGCATGCATGAGAAGAGTAGGTTTGAAGACAAGTAGGTTTTCACCACCTTGAATGTATTCATAGTTGAGCAAAGAAAAATAATAGGGGGTTGACAAAAAGACAACCAATAGGAAATCATACAAAAAATTGGCCATGTGAATAAACTAACTAGATAGCAAATTGAGGAAATTAGGAAGTAAATTTCAAAAATAAGAAAGGAGAAGAATCTAATAGAGAATCATCGGATTTCTAGAAAAAAAAAAGTCAGAGAAGTTAAGTAACATAAATAACACATGACAGGAAGACTATCCAAAAGTCTTCAAGAAAGGATAAAAACATTTAATTAATCACTAAACATCTAGAAAATATTTTTTTAACCAATAGTAGTATAAGTGATATCTAGCTAGAACACATTCCCCCACAACCTAAAAATAGGTATGTTAGATGAAATCATTGGGGTAGATTTGAATTTTTGGTTAAATGCAAATTTTAGAGTTAAGTACATCAATTAAAGAAATAGTAGGAAGCGGTTGGAGAAAACGCATTTTTTGAAAATTTAGTTTGATGGGATTAGAATAAGATAATTTTGAATTTTGAATCTTGAAAGAGAAAGCTTCCATAGGACAAAGGAAGTTGAAGAATTAATGCTAATGAAACACTCTCATGAAATGAAAAACACATGACAAAGGACTTGAGAGGACTTAGGGCAGTAAACAATATTAAGGTGGCTTATCTAACTAGTTAAATGGTTGGCAAATGTTGGAAAAAAATTAGATAATCTAAAAATTCTTCCAACAACTAAATGTAGGCTTATTATTAGTGTTAGTAGCAAGATTGGTAAATGGAGATTATAGTAAAATTAGGGATAAAATTCTTAATAGATGAATGAAGGGAAGTAGCGAAAAAAGAAGAGGATTTTTGGTATTTGGAAGAAAGCATATACATTTGGGTATATGTATATATATACCTCTATAGTAAGAATTAGATTAGTTAAAATTAATTAAGGTTAGTTTAATTTAAACAATATCTAATTAAAAGCACATGCCATAAAAGGATAAGACAAGGCTCCACCTTGACTGAAACATGATAGTAAAAAGCCATGAAAATTTAGGAAGACAAAATTAAGTGGGACTTTGGGACCACTTTATGCATGTCTTACACACTAATTTAAACCTATAAATACCCATGCAACCCATCAACTTTCCAAAAGCTAAAGAACATAAAGCATGAAAGTAAGAGAGAGTGAAAGTTTTGGCCAAAAAGAAGGAAGAAAGAAAGACCAAGAGAAATTTAGATAAAAATAACTTGTCCTTACTTACCTTGTCTCATATCCATAAAATAAGAATTGGTGCATGTTAGGAAAAAGTTTTTGAGTATTAGTTTGCATGTCTTTTACCGCACAACATGCATGACAAAGCATCACCTTGCATAAAAGTCTAGTAATCATATTTTATATCTCATTATACATGGAGATAGATATAGTTAATTTCATGTAATTGACTTAGGATTAGGAAAAGAATTTAAAGTTAACATATTGATGACTTAGATTGACTTAATAATGTTGATGAGGAAATTTAAATATAAGGTTGACTTAGTCAATTTTTTATTTATAGTTAATGAAAATGATAGTTTGACACATAGTTGACATAGATTTAAGAAAAGCTATCATTTTACTTGTAACACCATATTGACTAAGTTCATCTCATACCATTTGTAGGCTCAATCTCATAAATTACATAACATTCTCAAAGAAAGGCCATTGAAAAAAATCAATTAATTTGCATTATGTCATGCACAACTTTTTCATTTCATGTCCTGTGGGCTATATAGACTCATCCATCTTATTCTCATATTTAAATACACAAATATAACTCATAACAAGCTCAAGAAGTGGCCTAGAACTCGTGCAAGTAGAAGGTATCCATGAAAATAGAGTGTGCATCCTCAGGTTGGAATTCCAAAATTCATATATGAACTTTGAAAAATTATAACTAATTCTAGAAAAATCGAAATCATGCACACTATACTATTCTGGAAAGCTACAGATGTCTAATTTATGATAAAAATAATTCTAGACCATAATAGAGGCTTCTAGCTACCAAAAATTGATAGAATAGTACCAAAAGTCGTCTGTCACTATTGGTATTGTCCTTCCACTTCAAAAATTCATATCTCCCCTCTTAGATGTCCAATTGGGGTGATCTTTGTGGCCATGGAAAGATCATTATGCCTATTTTATTTTTGTAAAACTTCATGAGCATTGGACATAATTTGTCACTCTAATGATACAGCCCAAGCAACAAACCTAATGAACAGTGTCTGCATTAGTTCAGCAGAAAAATGCCAACTTTGAAAAAACATAATTAATTTCACAGACCTCCAAATAATCTGATTTTTATCTTTCCAAAAAGCTCTAGATGAGATCTATATACATGCCAAATTTCATGGTAAAATTCATTCATTTGGTCAGATTTTGACATTAGGTTGCAAGATGGTCATTTTTGTGTCTCATAAAGGGTCCAAATGGTCCATTTTAACTTCTAAGGCAACCATGGCCACTTGTGTAACACCATATATTTCTAACTTACTTCCTATAATTTCTAAGTTTCCCATGATAAATTGCACAAAAGGGAATGAAAAATGGCATTAAAATAAGGCCTTATTTCGCGTTGCGTAGCGTATGAAAATTCCATTCAGTGTCACGCGGACCATATGAGTTCATACATCACATTCTCATATTTAATTATATACATACAACTCATTTACATCACCAAAGTTTACCCACAACTCATAGAATTCAAAAGGGAGCATCAAACTCACACTATTATTTTTAGCCAAATTCTCAATTTTTTTGTCACAATTTCATAAATTCATAACTAAATCCACAAAAATTGAAACTCAACAAACTTTACCATTCCAGAAAGCTCTAGATGTCTACCCCATGGTAAAAATAATTTCAGCTCATGAATCATTAAGGAGAGAACATTTGACATCCAAAAAGCCACTGAGGTCGCTGCTATCTGGGCCATTAGTTCAGTTTACTGATATGAAGTTTCAGAATTCATAACTAATTCTAGAAAATTTGTAATCATGTATTCTTGTTCATTATAGAAATCTGTACATGTCTAATTTATTCTAAAAATATGACTAGGCCATGAAACATAACACAAGAAGCTTTTGACACGCAAAAATGGGCAAAGGTTTGGACAGCTACTGGTATTGATGCAAGTATCTGCTATAAACTTTGAAAACGTCTAATTAATTCCACAAAAATCCAATCCATAAAAATGATACCAATTTGAAAATATATGAAGTTTAAATTTATGGGAAAAATAGATTCAGACTAGAGCAAGCACGTTTAGCCACTGAATTTAATGAAACAGTGACTCAAGTTGTGCTGCACTACTATTGCTGTTCCAGAAATTCAAAAATTCATATCTCTTAGTTCAAACCTCCAAATGAGGTTCTTCTAGTTGCTACAATTCACTGTGAATGCCTAGTTTCTGCATATAAAATTTCGTAGCCATTGAACTACTTTTGCCTTCGGATGACACAATTTCACAACTGACCAAATGAACAATACTAGTGCAAATCAGAAATTCTGATACCAACTTTAAAAAATTATAGAAAATTCCACAGACCTCCAAATGACCTGATGTTTTGCTTCCCAAAAAGCTCTAGGCAAGATCTAGTAGCATGCAAAATTTCAAGTCAAGAAGAGGTCATTTGGTCAGACTTTGCTATAGCTCAAGACTATGGCAATTTTGGTCCCAACAAGAGGTAAATTTGGTTCACATGAGTCATCCATTGTTCCATACATATTTAAGTAACTTAGAAAGCATAAATATAGTATAAATAAGTCCCTCATAAGGTTTGAACCCTCATGCAACTCAAATTCACCATGTCACTTCCATAAACATACATGCACAAGTGGGCTCCCAAGTGGTCAAAATACACAATTATATTCATTAAACTCTATTCTTGATACATACACTGACTTTACATAGTTTTATACTTGTTCAAAGTGTCATGGCTCAAAAATAACATTTACACATCTATTTTGATATTCTAGACATCATAGTACATCAAAAATAGAAAGATTTACCAAGAGATGGAGATTTAAGCTCCTTGGCTTCCATCCTTTGGATCTTGAACTCCACCTAGATCATATGAGATGAGAGAAAGGAAGGGGTGAGATTCATTGAATCTTAATAGCTCATACACCTATTCAAGCACATCTTCAAGGCACAAAACATGTCAAAGGTACAAGTATGCAATCAATCAATCTATGAAGCATTCATCTTTCACATTTTTGTGTCACAAACTCATGTCAAGCACAAGAATGAACTCTAGGGACTTTTGGTTTGGCCTCACCCCATTTCTAGGACTTTTAGATTGCCTCACTCTTAGTTCTTGGGACTTTTGACTTAGCCTCACTCATCCAAGGGACTTTTGGCCTTGTCTCACCCATGCCATGAGACTTTTGGCATCTCCTCACCCACATTAAGGGACTCCTGGCACTACCTCACCCTTATGAGCCATTTTCACCATTCAAAGACATTCAAGAAAGCATATTGGTACCAAAATAGCAATATAGCATCAAGTGGCATGTCTCAAACATATAAACATACACACAAGCACACAATGACACCATATGCAACAAGAAAAGGTGGAGAGCTACCTTGGTGCAAATTCAAGCCTTACTTTGCTTGTTTCTTCTCCTTTTCGGTTCCACAAACACAAGGAGGTGGGGTTGGATTTCCTTGGCCTATTCACAATAAACAACACTTAATTATACTATTGGAACAAGTTATGACATCCAACTCACTCTTAAGACTACACTTTGTTCTATTTGTCACAATATGGTTCCATTAAAGACCTAATGAAGCAACTACCATAATTAACATTCTTGGTTCCATTCTCTTGCCATATTTAGACCTCTTAACCTTATTTAAAGTCTTTGAAGCCATCACACACTTACTTTCACAAACTTATGTCCATGTTACTTCATAAGGTTACATTATGGAAGCCATTGCCTCATCTCCCAACCTAAGGCTTCTAATTTTTTTCCAATGGTTTCTCCCATCTTCTAACATCATATAAAGTCCCAAACCAAGGCTAGAACAAATTAAAACATCCCCTAGCATAATGAACCTAGCTTGGCCGAAATATGCACCATAATGGAGGTTCATGGACTTTGTGATTTTTCCTTGATGGGAGAGCCACTTGGGAGGCTTTCTAAAGGTCTTAGGAGCTCAAGGAAATATTTACACAAAATTAGATTTTGCAAAATCCTAGAAAACACTACACTTTTCTAACTTATTTTCTATTAGTTTTTCTTAGAATTTCTTGCCATATTCCATCTCCCCATAGCCTAAAACCCTTGTTCCCTCCTTGTATTTGGACAAAACATCCTCCCCTCCTTTGGTTCTGTTCTTGCCTGAAATAGACACAAAGGGAGGGAGAAGAGAAGATGCAACAAAAAACAAAGATTACCTAGGGTTCAAGTGAGCTTTCAAGTGTTTTTCTCCTTCATTCTCTTCTCCTTGGCAAATTCAAAATTCTCCCCTTAGGTCTGGGTCAAAAATAGAACCAAATCATTCAAAAAAATCCATGGAAAGAAAGGAGGAAGAGAGGAGAACAAGATTGGAGGAATATGGAGCAAGAAATTTCATGAAATTACCTAGTTTCTCCTTGGCTTTCTTCCTCTTTTTCTCCTCCCTTTGGTGTGCCTAAGAGAGCTGAAGATTTTATGTATTTTAGGCAGAATAGGTCATGCTCATTAAAGAGGAGAAGAAGGGAGAAAAGTGTGGAACTCTTTAGAACATTCAAGAAACTATAAATTCCAATTTTGCCCTTCCGTAATGGCAATTTTTTGGCTTTGTTTTAGTTCCTTTTTAAGAACTGTCTTTTCCATCATAAAATTTAGGTTCCTAATTTAATAAAATGCCTTTGGAATCACTCAAATTGGAGCTAAAACCTTCCCGAACGAATCGGTCAAAGTTCGGGTCAATCGACATTGGAAAGAGTACACCGAAGGAGCTTTACCGGTCTCGGG
The DNA here is from genome assembly GCA_026724425.1 of Erythrophleum ivorense. Lineage (NCBI taxonomy): Eukaryota > Viridiplantae > Streptophyta > Magnoliopsida > Fabales > Fabaceae > Erythrophleum > Erythrophleum ivorense. The sequence goes on along the minus strand of JAIUCV010000025.1, from coordinate 2,803,622 downwards.
GCTTCCCATGGTTTTTGGGGCCTCTGAGAACCCTGGCCAACTCAAAATTTTCATTTAAAAATCCCTCCTAGGTGTTTTTCCAAAATTGTACTTATTTACAAAAATGTCACTAGCCTTTCGGTAAATTTTTCGAATCACTCTGACCCTAGTTTTTGGGCAACTCAAGGCTTAAATCCTCATTTTTTATTATTTAAAATTTTATTCAATTTTTATTTGGCCTTGAATCACTCATCTCAGGAGACTTGCTTTTCAAACCAACCCGTTCCAGTGATTGTACAATGTACCTGGCGTTACAACTTGAGCATGTGAGAAGGCACCAAAATGGTCTACTAAACTTGTCTCAAAGGTACACAAACCCAGATTTCTCAATCTCACTCATCTACCCCAAGTTATGCACAAGAATGTACATGCTAGTTCTTGCCATTTCATACTTAATTCATGCTATTTCATACATATGGCATTAAATCTCATATATACATCATACATTTACATATTTACATGTGCACATAAGGTCATATAACATATACAATAAAGGATTACATCATGTGCCACTCATATGGCCACAAATTGACATTTTCACACATTTAGTTGTTAATGTTCTTCTTTTAGGCTTGATAGCTTCCATCTTTTATTCCATAGTAGTCATACATGCACTTTTAGAGATAGATTTGCATTCTTTATATGTGATTGAAAGGGAGAAGAGCTATTGGGATTCCTAGAATCTCATTGTTTGATTCACTTGGTCCACCTAGACATGTGGGAAGGAAGGAATGAGATTATAAGAATCTCAATAGCTCTTCTCCCTTTTAATCACACATAAAGAATGCAAATCTATGTCTAAAAATTCATATATGACTACTATGGAACATATGATCATTCAAGAAGCTTTCTTGGCATTTTAAAAAGTCATACATAGCATCCATAGTCTTACCAAGCAAGTGGATTAGCCTCACCCATTCTCTTCAAGGATTTTGGACTTGCCTCACTTTTTTCTTAAAGGCCTTGAACTAAGCCTTACTCTTGGGAGACTCTAAACTTTGTCTCAACCATTCTCAAGGGTTCTTGGCTCATCCTCACCATGGCTAGTAGGTTCTTGGCTTCACCACAGTCAAGTAAATCAAAGCAAACATACTAAACATCATTTGAAGGCATAATGTAACATCATGATACCATGGCAATTAGATACACGCTAAAACAATTTCTCATGGCTTAAAACATACATACATACATTCAAAGACAAGATAACATTTACTTATGCATGAGAGAAAGAAGAGAGAGCTACCTTTGTTACAAATGTAAACTTTTCCTTTTGAATTGGACTTCTCTTCCTCAGTCACACACACAAAATAAGGTGGAGCTTGTTTCTCTTAGCCTAGACACATCATATGGAAGCCAATTACACTCTTGAACCAATTTCTAGAGCTACACATTCATTAGAAAGACTAGGTAGTTCATATAGCTCTTTTATGGTTTCATAATGCACTTAATGAAGCAACCTTATGAAAATATGATCTTTGCTCTATTCTTTTCATTCATTTATAATTCTTGACTCCTTTTAAGTCTCTTGGAGTCATCACACAATCAAATCAAGGAACCTAGCTAGGTATTGTTTCTTTAAGTCATAATATGGAACCTATGATACCTTCTCACTATCCATGGCTTCTAAAATTTTTTCAAGTCTCTCTCTCATCCTCTTCCATCATATATGACTCAAAAATAAGTTTGGAACAAATTAAAACTACCCCTAGGTGCTCCAACCTCTCTAGGTCGTGGCTATGAAGTATGTGAGCACTAAGTGATTGCTTTGTTTTCTTGATGGAAGATACATATGAGGAGCCTTCTAGGGATCTCAAGAGCTCATCCAAACACTCATTTAAGCCTAAGAATTATTGTACCAAATTAGATTTTCAAGGGAACCCATGAAACTTTAACTTTGCTATCTTGAAATTTAATGGCTATTTGATTGTTTTCTTTGCATATTCTTGTTCTCCTCCCTTATTTTCCTAAGATTCATCCTTGGTTTAGCTATAAGTCCAACCCTTAAGGTCTTGTCTTACATGAGGCGAAATGGAGAGAAGAAGAAAAAGGAGGCTTAAGCTTAGGAAGTAGCAAAAATACCTTAGATTCTTGCTTTTCTTGCTTGTTCTTCACTTGGTTAGCCTCCTCCCTTGAATTTCAAAATTTTCACCTCTGTTTTGCCCTCAATACAAACCCAAAAATTTCAACAAAATCATAGAAAAAAAAAAGGGGTAAGAGGAAAAGGAGATTGGTGAAGGAAAAAGCATGAAAAACTATGAAATTCTTATACTTTTTGCTAGGTTTCTCTCTTCTTTCTTCCCTCCATCTTGTGCGCCATTCTCCTCTACCCTTGATTCTGTTTTAGCCCAAAAAATTCATTCATAAGGAGTAGTGCAGAAGTGGGAATGTTTTTATAAAGGAAGCTTCAAGAAACAATTGTTTTAAAAATGACGTTTACATCCCGCGTTCGTGGCATTTTTGTTTTAACTCTGTTTTAGTTCCTTTTTTAGAATCATCTTTTTCATCATAAAATTTAGGTTCTCAATCTTATGAAATGACTTTGGAATCACTTAATTTGGAGCTAAAATCCTCCCGAACGAACTGGTCAAAATTTAGGTCAATCGAAACATTCACCGAAAGAGTTTTAACTATCTCGGGATATCCCCTGGTTTTCAAGGCCTCTGATAACTCTGGAGAACTTAAATTTGTCATTTAAAAATTTCTTCTATGAGAATTCTAAAAATTGCCTAAAATTACAAAAATATCATTACCTTTCATTGCATTGTCGTTAAAATTCATCAAGCTATTTCGGGTCTGGTTTCAAGGCACCTTGACCTTGAATCACCATTATTTGAGGTTTAAAATATTATTATAATTTTATTGAACCTCAAATCACTCTATCTAGGGGACTTTCTTTTGTATTTGATGAATTTCGTACGTTTACGGAGAAATAATACATTACGTTCCTCATGTTTTCTTTCATTTTCAAAGAACCGGATATTACATGACTTATAAGTGCATTTGCAGCTATTAGGAATTGTGATGACTTGTATTTGTGCATGCTTTTTAACATGTGTTTGCTTTGAAGTTTGTTCTTGTTCCTTTAATAAACTCAATTGAACCATTAAGTATGAAATCTTATCAAAATAATTTATATATGTATAAAGAAGTCAAAATAAAAGTTGATATTTTATTAAAATATGAATTCATGCTTTAAAAATATTTCTGTGTATAAGACTTTATCAATGCTAATAATTTCTATTTAATTATAAAATACTAACCATTGTGGACTTGACCATGGCATGAAGATGTAGACTTTGAATCAAAAATTTAGACAAAGTACAAAGACATAGAACATGCTAAAAATGGTAATAAAACAATGAGTTAAAGTTCCATGTGAAATTTACCGTTTTACATGTGTAGTAGAGCAATCCATACAAGTTGCATTATTCATGTGATTTTAGTGATTTTTTATTAAAAAATATTTTTTATGTAGTAATGTTTTGCATAGACGTGGGTAAATGTAGCAAAAGGAAAATTTAGTTTCATTACTATGTAGTGAAGTCATATCAATACATATATATATATACAAGAAAAAGCAGTCAAAGTAAGGCAATATATATTAATAAACCTAAAAGGGAGGAAACCATTATTTGCATAAGTTTTTATGGATTTACTCTAAAGGATGCCTTAGCTAAAAAAGTATGATGTTGCAAATGAATTATGAATATGAATATGACTAACCTACTAATTGTTTGTACACAAATGGCTAACATATGCATACTTGTTGAGACCACCATTAAACTAAAACTAATCTCATGGCTAGGAAGGATAATTCCTATTTCAAGATAGATCTAGATCACAAGGGTGGAGTAGGGATAGTGCATTTATAGAATGAGGAATAAATAAAAAGGGAATTATGTAATTACATTTTCTGCTGTGTATATTAATTTCCATAGAATAACATGTACAATATGGACCGCATAAGATTATGCATTGGGGATATGTATGACCTATAAATTAAATAGGGCACCTAATATATTCATTTTATTAGTTCATTGTTGACAATTTGACTTTCTTTTTGTGATCTATGCAATTTCCATCACATTTATGGATTATACATAAAGGAAGTAAGATGAAAATATTTTTTGTAGTGTATACAACTAAGCCATTATGCATTTTCAACATTGACAGTTATTTTTACTAGAAATATCAATTCTTATAATTTTCTCTGTCATAATGTGTTCATACTAGAAATTAAAACATGTCGATACTCCACATAATTCTTGAAGTGGAATGGAGATGGATTAAGGTTTCATTAGTATGACCTGTCCAAGTAATCTAGAATATTAATATGGCTATAGTCAATGATGGAGTACAAGATTTATATTTTTTAAAAAAATAAAAATGTGTTGTATTTAAGATCAAGGTTCTAATAAAAAGTATCAAGAATTATATTATGTACTATTGACATTATAATATTGCTAGGAATACAACTAGTATTATTTAGTCATATCCTAATATGGCATGCTATTAAATGATAAAAATAATTTCTATAGAATTTTTGCTAAAAATTCTATAACGATAATAGTAGTAATTAATTTATGGAGAAAAGAAATAAATAATAGCATCATGTATAGAATTAGATAGGCTGCGTAATATCCTCATGTAATAAAATTGGGTAAAAATGTAAAGGTGTTACAAGTGGCTTTCAGCATATTAATATGAACACGATCTAAGGCAAGTAGCCAAATGAAGCTATGAATTCTCTCTAGAATCGGCCACTTCTAGATTTGTTTATAATGACTCTTTTGAGAACTCAAGTCTGACCTATCAAATTTAGATATGCAAACCAAACTGAGAACATGCCATTGCAAGCCTACTTCCAAGTTATAACATCATTTCTTTACTACAGGGAGGGAGAAGCAATATTGGTAAGGACTTAGTCATAGTTTCAAAGAGAAAAAAAAAAGCTTAAACCAAACCCAGTCCTATCCTTCAGTAAGACCAATCATATCACAAGCTCTTACATGGAGAATCTCATTCGGCAAAACATAATCAGTAATCAAAGCTAGCAAAAGGGCCCAAGAATCATACCAAAAATTCACACATAAGCTGTAACACTATAAATTCTAGCTCATTTCATAACATTCATAAGTTTCACATCATCAATTCCATGAGAGCACATGAAAAAGGGACTGAAAATAATAGGTTTATTTGCATTGCGTCATACTTAAAAATTGCAATCGATGTCACGTGGACCGTATGAGCTCATACTATACATTCCCATATTTAATTACATCAAAACAACTCATTTGCATCACAAAATTATGCCCACAACTCATGGAAACCGAAATGAAGCATGGAATATGGAGATTCATTCTCTGTTAGATTTGCTCCAATTTCAGACCAAACTTTGAAAAATCATAACTAATTCTAGAAAAATAGAAATCATACAATCTTGGTCATTCTGGAAAGCTATGGATGTCTAATTCACACTAAAAATATGCCCAAATCATAACATTCATCATAGAGGACATTTGACATCCAAAATGGTCCAAAAGTCTGACTACATCTTGGAACTGTCACAAAATTCTGTAGACAACTTTGAAAATATCCAATTAATTTCACAAAAATTCAATCCATGCAAATGATACTAATTTGCAAAACTGTGGATGTTATCTAGAGATAAAAAATATCTTGAAATCAGTTCATTAAGCCCAGACCTCGAAATTCAATAGAACAGTACTTCTGGTTGGGCAAAATTACTGATACCAGATAAAAACTTCAAAAATTCATATATCCCTGTCTAGACCTCCAAATGAGATGCTTCTAGTTGATATGAGTCACTGTAAATGTATAGTTCCTATGTATAAAATTTTGTGGCAATTAGATATCATTTGAGCCTTGTGTGATAGAAAATAATTTTAGACTAAATGAATAGTGCAGCAACCAGACACCATAAAAATTGCCAACTTTAAAAAATCATCAAATATTCTGTAGACCTCTAAAAATTATGATCTTTAGCTTCCCAAAAAGCTATTAATGAAACCTAATTGCATGCCAAATTTCAAATCAAAACTATCTCATTTGGCAAAAAAGTGATATAAGGTTCCATTATGGTCAAATTTGGCTCCATATGGGGTATCAAATTTGCCAAATGGCTTTCCCTTGGTTGTGGCACCTTTTGAGCAAGTCTAAAAGCATATTTAAGACTTGTGTGAGTTGCCGAAATGATCTCAAACCTTATGCATCTCATTTTGGCCATTCAACCCACACTTATGTACATTTTCATTAAACTTTCACATTGCACACTTTGGTATTACATACTCAAAGTAAATGCTAGAGGTCATACATCATATTCATACATCTAAACATCACATACTAGCATATTTATATATGTCTCAAAGGTCATAGACCATTTACAACATCATATATATCCTATGATACAATCATGGTCTTAAAGTGGCAAAAGCTAAACATATGATTGTCAATCTCCTTCCTTTAGTATTGTTGGCTCCCATTAGCATATCCACTTAGTTCACCTAGCATTTTAGAGCATTGGAGAGGAGGGGATGAGATTCAAAGAATCCCAATAGTTTATCTCTCATTCAATCATACATAGTGGATGCAAACAAGTCTTATAAATGCATGTATGATCATATGGACATGTGCAAATATTTAAGAAGCATTTTCATCATTTAAAAAATTCATACATAGCATACAAAGGCTTGCCAAGCAAGTAGATTGGCCTCACCCAATTTCTTGTGGATGTTGAACTTGCCTCACCCATTCTTTAATGCATTCTTGGACTCAACCATACTCTTGGAAGCCCACTTTGCTTTTAGGAGACTCGTTGCTTTGTCTCAACCAATATTAAGGGTTCTTGGCTCATCCTCACCATAGCTAAGGGTTCTTGGCCTCACCACACTCAAGCAAACCCAAGTACATAACAAAACATCATATGAAACATAATATGTCATCATAAAATCATAGCATATGAAATCATGCTAGCATACTTTTCATGGCTTGAAAATACACATACACACATTCTAAGATAAGCTAACACACATCCATGCATGAGAGAAAGTGGAGAGAGTTACTTTGCTTGCATTTAGATACTTTTTCCTTAAGTCGTGAGTCCTCTCCCTTGACCTCACACACCTAAGAGGGTGGAGATCATTTCTCTTAACCTAGACACATCATATGGAAGCTAATTACACTCTTGAAACAAGCTAGAATATTAAACTTATATTTAAAAACATACTTGGTTCCATAAGTCACATAATGGTTTTATAAACGACCTATTGAAGCAACCATCATGATTTAAGTTCTTGGCTCCATTCTCTTCTCATTCCTAGGCCTCTTGACCTCATTTAAGGTCCTTGGAGCCATTAAATATTCATTTACAAAATCTTAGATACAAGTTGCTTTATAAGGTCACATTATGGAAGACATTGCCTCATCTCCCAATCCATGGCTTCTAAATTTTTCCCAAGGGTTCCTCCCACCTTCTACCATCATAAAAAGTCTCAAACCAAGGTTAGAATGAATTAAAATACTTCTTAACCTATTCAAGTAGCCTAGGCCGAGACATGAGGGGGAAGAAGAGTTCATGGCTTTCTTGATTTTTCCTTGATAGGAGACACACTTGGGAGGCTCCTAGAGGTCATAGGAGCTCAATCAAATACTCACACATACAAGGAAACTCATATATCAAATCAATTTTTGTAAGGTGTTCAAGAGCTCTACACTTTCCTAACTTGATTTTCATTAGCTTTTCTTCCAATTTCCTTGCATCTACTAACTCCTCATGGTCTAAAACCCACAATTCTTTCTTATTTCTAGACAAAAATCCTCCCCCTAAGATGGTTCTGTTCTGGCAGAACTCCACACACAAAGGGCAAGAAAAAGAAGCAACCAAGATAGAAAAATCACCTTGATTCCAAGCTTATCTCAAGAGCTCTCTTCCTTGCTTTAACCCTCTCGTTCAATTTTGAAATTTCCCCCTCTATTTTGGGCTCAAAATAGAACCAAACATCTCACTAAATCTATAGGAAGGGAGGAGGAAAGGAGGGGAAGAAGTTTTCTAAAGGGAAGAGCAAAAGTTTCCATGAATTCATACCTTCCTCTTGCCTTTTCTTCTTCCCTTGAGCTTGCGCTTGTGCGCCACTCTCTCTCTAAGTCTCCTCTCTATTTTTTGGGTAGAAACAGAGCATTTTAGTTAGAGGAGCTGCTGGTACGTGGATAAGAAGAAGCTAAAAGTCACTTTATGTAACTTTTTACTTTTGTATTTTAGTCCTTCTTCTTGGCTTTTTCATTTTAGGCCCATTTCAACTCCTTTTCGAAATCCGTATTTTTTATCATAATATTTAGGCTTTCTAACTTATAAAATGCCTTTGGAACCACTCAAATTGGATTTAAAACCATTATGAACCATTCGGTCAAAGTTTTGGTCAATCTTTGCCGAAATTGTTCATCAGAGGGGTTTTAACTATTCTAGGGGTTCTCATAGTTTTCAGGGACTCTAAGAACCCCGAAAAGCTCAGATTTTTCATTTAAAAAACCCTCCTGTGAGTTTTCAAAATTTTTCAAAAATTACAAAAATGCCCTTACTTCCTTCGGCAAATTTTTTGAGCTATTCGGGCTCTGGTTTTTGGGCATCTTAAACTCAAATCCTCATTTTCTAATATTTAAAATTTTATCATAATTTTAGTTGGCCCCAATTCCTTCTATTTCGAGGACTTCCTTTTACATTTACCCATTTCTGACGTTTAGGGAGAAACCGAACATCGCGTTTTTCACGTTTACGAAGGGACCGGATGTTACATAAGCGATCGCCTAGGTTCCAACCAAGGCCCTTTTTAAACTCTTTCCACACTTTAACAATACCCTCCCAAGTATTAGAAGACATGTGCTTGTTACTCTCTAAAGGAATTATTAATGCACCATATTAATATTTGACTCTTAGAATTTGAAGCCAAAGTGCTTCTGGGCTACGAACCAAACCCCAATGAAGTTTCATGTGAAAAGCTATATTTTGGGTTCACAATTTCTTTAAGCCAACACCCTAATTTCTCTTAGGCTCCTTCACTTTTGTTAATATAAAAATAGTTCAAGAAAGGGGTTAAATTGGATTTAAAATTATTTTTCTGTTTCACAAATTTTGAGTCTTTTCAAATAGTGTAAGTTCTTAAGGAATGAAACCCTACTCTTTAGGGGGAAAAAAGCTTCAATCATAAAATAAAAAGAGGAAGGAAGAGAGAGTGCATAACCAGCTTATCCTAATTCAAACCAAAATGTTCTACATTCATTCCCCAAGTACACAACAACAAGTGATTTTTATCATCATGGTAATCACCAAGGATACAAAGCAACTCTATAACACAAGCATAGCTCTATAGCTTTGACCACCTATCCCAAGTCAACTTTACAAGGGCTTGGCACTAAACTTTTATAGCTTTTCTTCTCTCTACAAGTTTTCTTACTCCTTTAGATTTTTCTCAAACCTCCAAGAAACTCTAAATACATGGCAACCTTACAGGTTTAACCCTCCAATTTTCATAGCCTTTTCTTCACTAGGTTTCTCTCACAAGACACCTAAAAACTTTACCTAACTTTTTTCTCAAGATACTTTAGAATTCTCTCTTAGGTCATTCTTAAGACACCTAAAAACTTAGAGTAGAAGAATAAAATGAGTTAAGCTCATAGACTCCCTAAGAGCTCTCTTAAATATAAATTGCTAACTTGCACTAAGTAATAACATGTTAAAGCACATCCAATACAAAGTGTATAACCCTTTCAAGAATATTCTTTCAGTGTCCTCTTCTTCAACTCCAAATGTGTCTTCTAATATAGTGAACTTAGAACCATGTGACCATTGCTTATCTTGATACACACTAACGGATAGAAATCTTCACATTAAGTAAAGGAGGCTTAATTTTAATTCGACTTCTTTCCTTCATTCATTTTATCCAAGATAGTCCATTCAAGAAAAGAAACACCATATGAGATTTCGTTCATTGAATGAATAAAACATGTGCTAATTAATTCACCTTCTTGAAATTCAAATAGTAAGGTTCTTAATGTGCGACTTAAAAGGTAGAAATTCAAGATATTTCATTATTGCTAATCTTGCATTTAAGAGCATGTGGTTTATATGCCAAAATAATATTTTTCCATTTGTAATATGTAAATGGTGAAATTCTTCCTTCATTTTCGTGGAGATCATTCTTCAACTTCCAAGAACCTCAGCGTTTAGTGCTCTAAACCATATGTTGATTGCTTCAATGTCTTATTCCCATTTTGCCCATCTTTAATGTTGATAAGTTTCTAGTAAGCATAATATGTCAGAAGGTAGACTAAAATAATTTACTCCTCACACTTGTTTGCTTTTCTGCTTCCTTAATTCACATTCTTTCCTTTTTCACAAGAGATATGATTGTGTGCCTTTTTTTTTTACTTTATTCTTGATTACATCTTCAAATGGTCTTATTTAAATAGTGCAACCTTTAGCAAATGCCATTGATAGTAGCTTCCTTAGATTGTGTAACATTCAGTCCCTCCGTAAACGTGAGAAACACAATGTTTAGTTTCTCCGTAAACGTCAGAAATGGGTCAAATATAAAAGGAGGTCCTCGAAATAGAAGGAATTGGGGCCAAATAAAATTATAATAAATTTTTAAATATTAGAAAATGAGGATTTGAGGTTTAAGATACCTAAAAACTAAAACCAAAAGAGATCAGAAAATTTGCCAAAGAAAGTAGGGGCATTTTTGTAATTTTTGAAAAATTTTGAAATCTCATAGGAGGGCTTTTTAAATGGAAAATTTGAGCTTTCCGGGGTTATCAGAGGCCCTGAATACCATGGGGACCCCTAGAACAGTTGAAACCCCTCCGGTGAGCAATTTTGGTCGTTGGTTGACCGAATGGTTCGAAATGGTTTTAGATCCTTTTTTGAATGATTCCAAAGGCAATTCTTATGATTAAGAGCCTAAGAAATATGATGGAAAAGACAGATTTTAAAAAGGAGTTGAAATAAACCCAAACGAATAAAACAACAAAAAGGGACTAAATTGCAAATTCTGAAAGTTGCTTAAATGAATCCCTAGCTTATAAAAAACGTCCCTCCTCTGCTCAGATCTCCTCACCCACTCTCTCACACGTTAAAAAAAATTAAGAAGGGCTAAGAGTGGTGCACAAGAGGGGAGGCCAAGGAAGGAAGAAGAAGCTTTGAAAAATATAAGTTTTAGCCACTTTTTCTTACTCTTTGCCTTGTTAAACTTCTTCCCCTCTTCTTCCTCTTCCTTCTCATGGTTTTGGCATTTAATTTGGTGCTTTTTTGAAGGCAGAACAGAGGTGGAATTTTCGGATTTGGTGAGGGGAGGCTAGCCCAGTGAAGAACAAACCAAGAAAACTAAGAATCCAAAATATTTTGCTACTTCTTAAACTTAGGTCTCCTTGCTCCTCTTCTCTTCAATTCCCCCCATGTAAGACCAGCCATGAGGGATTAAATTTTTGGCCAAACCAAGAATGAATCACATGAATTAGGGTGTGGGAATTTAGAATATGCAAAGGAAACCAAGTAAAAGCCATTGAATTTCAAGTTAGCAAAGTGTAGGATTCTTGAAGAGTTTGAAAAATCTGTTTTGATTCATGAATTTCCTAGGCTATTTAAGTGTTTGATTGAGCTTATAAGACCTCTAAGAAGCCTCCCAAGTGCGTCTCCCATCAAGGAAAAATTAAGAAGGCCATGAACTCTTCTTCCCCCCATAGTCTCGGCCTAGGCAAGTTCCTATAGCTAGAGAGAGTTTTAACTTTTTCTAAGGCCATTCTTGAGTCATATGTGATGAGTGAAGATGAGTAGAGGCCTTGGAAAAAATTTAGAACTCAAAGGAAGTGAATTGGTGCCATAGGTTCCATATTAGGACCTAAAGAAGCAACATGATGTTAGGCCATTTATTTTAATGATGTGATGACTCCAAGAGATTTAAAAGGAGTCAATAATCATAATTGAAAAGAAAAAATGAGGCCCAGAAGTTATTTGATAGGTGTTGCTTCATTAGGTGTGATTATGGACCATAATGGAGCCTATAGAGCAATCTAGTGTTTTATCAAGTGATGTAGCCTTAGAATATGTTTTATGGACCTAATTGGCTCCCATAAATTGTATCTAGGCCAAGAGAAACTATCTCCACCAAATTGTAGGTGAGTGGCCGAAAGAGGAGGCTTGAAAGCTACAGAAAAAGTGTGTGAAATTGTGCAAGGTATCTCTCTCCACCTTGTCTCATGTATGGATGTGTGTTTAGCTTATTTTAGAACGTGTGTATGTGTATTTTCAAGCTAAGAAAAGTAAGCTAGCATGCCTTTATATTCCATGATCCTTGATGCCATGTTATGTTCTAAATGAATCTATGATGTTTGTATGAGTTTGCTTGAGTGAAGAGAGGCCAAGAACTCTTCCCTTTGGTGAGGATGAGCCAAGAACCCTTGAGCTTAGTTGAGACATAGCAAAGATTCTCCCAAAAGCAAAGTGGACTCCCAAGAGTCTGGTTGAATCCAAAGCTCTTAAAGAATGGGTGGGGCAAGTCCAAAATCCATGAGGAGAAGTGTGAGGCCAATCCAAACACTTGGAGAACTCTTGAATGTCTTGTATGATTGATTCACATGCCAAGGTTGCTTTGAAAATGTCCATGACTTCCATTTTTCCATACATGCATTTGAAAAGCTTACTTTGTACATATTATGTGTGATTGAATGGGAGATGAGCTATTGGGATTCTTTGAATCTCATCCCCTCCTCTCCAATGATCTAACATGCTAGGTGAGCCAAGTAATTATGGTGAAGGGAGCCAACAATAATGAAGAAGAGAGATTGACAAGCTTATGCCTTGTTTTGTCCATTTTGGAACCATAATGATGGTTCATGATGTATATGAGGTTGTAAATGTACTATGAACGTTGAGACATGTGTAAATACCCTATTATGTGATATTTAGATGTATGATTATGATATATGACCACTAGCCCATGTTTTGAGTATGTAAGGCTATAGAATGAGAATTTAAAATTTGATGAATATGTGTATAAGTGAGAGTTGAATGGCCAAAATGAGATGCATGAGGTTTTGGACCATTTGGGTAGCTTACACAAGTCTTAAATATGCTTTTATACTTGCCCAAAAAGTGCCAACACCAAAGGAAGACCATTTGGCAAATTCGGTACCTCATATGGAGCCAAATTTGACCATTATGAAACCCTGTGTCACTTTTTGGCCAAATGAGTTAGTTTTAGTCTGAAATTTGACATGGAAATAGGTCTCAGTAAGAGCTTTCTGGGAAGCTAAAGATCATAATTTTTGGAGGTCTACAGAATATTTGATGATTTTTCAAAATTGACAAATTTTAGGGATTTGGTCTGCTGCACTATTCAATTGGTCTGAAATTGTTTTCTGTCATTTGAGATTCAAATGATGTCCAATTATCATAAAATTTTATACAGAAAAACTAGGCAATCACAGTGACTTGTGCCAACTAGAATCACCTCATTTGGAGGTCTAGAGAGGAAGATATGAATTTTTGAAGTTTTTGTCCAGTATCAGTAGCCTTGCCCGACCAGAAGTACTGTTTCATCTATTTTTGAGGTCTGGGCTTCATGAACTGATCTGGAGATATTTTTCCTCTCTAGTTAACATTTACAGATTTCCATATTGGTATCATTTTCATGGATTAGATTTTTGGAGAATTAATTGGACATTTTTGAAGTTCATATCAATAAACTGTGACAGCATCAGGACCCAGCCAGACCTCCATATCATTTCGCGTGTCAAACGCTCTGTGTGTAGGATGTTCTGACTTGTACATATTTTTTTCATGAAGTAGACATCCCAAGATTTCTGTAATGACCAAGATTGCATGTTTTTTATTTTTCTAGATTTAATTATGATTTTTCAAAGTTTGCCTAGAAAGGAGGCCAATTCTAGCTGAGAATGAAACTTCATTTTCCACCTCCCAATTCGGTTTCCATGAGTTGTAGGCAAGTTTTTATGATAAAAATGAGTTGCAATAATGCAATTAAATATGAGGAGGTATAGTATGAGCTCACACGGTCCACGTGACACTAAAATGAATTTCTAGATACGACGCAACGCAAAAATATTCATTATTTTCTCTTGCCTTTTTATGAAAAACCTACATCCTCCATGATATTAAGTCATTGAAAGGCATAGGATGAGCTAGAATTTATGGTGTTACAAATTGCGTAGATATGTTCATTAATTAAGTACCTATCTTAAATGCTTTCAATCAATAAGTAATAAGTGCAACATCTTTGTTCCATAATAAGCAGTCCTTCAAAATGTAGAATGCTAACTTCTTCTTATATAACCTTCTAAAAGATAATAAACTTGAATGGTTCCTCATAATTGTAGTTTCATTTATGCTTCCTTCAAACTATCATTTTCCATTTAAGCTTCCTAATATCATGGATTTTCTTTTTTCGAACCTAAGCAGAATTATTTCATTAATAGCTCAAGATAATCAAATCATAGAGAGTATTTCCATATTAATAACTTGATTTAATAATTTAAAGCTATTTGAAAATTTTCTTTAAGAATATTTTAATTAATATGCAAGATTAATTTGATTAAAAAAACATTCCATATAAGGTTCCTAAGATTTTTTTTCTATTTATACACATATTCAAAACCTTATCTTATATGAAAGCTCCAAAAACCACATTGAGTCCAATTAAAAATTTTCCTTATAAAATGTTTGACTTTATCTTTTGAAAATCTTCCACAAATAAGACATTCAATACAAATTTAAACAATATCTTCATTAATATAAATAATATGAGTAAGTCATATTTAAGCCTATGAATACATATAAAATCCATCAAATCAACTTTAGCCCAAAAGCAATATTTTCATAAATTACAATTTTTGCCAATAAACAATTTTTCAAAAGTCACATCAATTAAAATGTCTGACATAATTAAAACCAAGAAGCCTTTGATCTAACAACTTAATCCTAACCCACAAGTTGAAGTTTCTTTTTCTGATGTATGGAGCCCCATAAAAATTTACAACTTGTTTTTTTCTATCTCCTTACAAATACTGCTAGGCAAGTTGATGGCTTGTGTGTAGTAGCTCAAAAGTACCAAGATAACTGGCTTGATAAGGGTAGTGTGATCGGCAAAGCTAAGAAACTTGCCTTTCCATGAAGATAACCTTTTATTAACCCTCTCTAAAATATGATTAAAACTAACCTTTAAGGCATGCTTGTCCAAAAGTGGGATACTAGGGTACTTATCCAAATCACCTGTAAGAGTAATGCCTAGGATGTGGTTGAGTTTTGTAGCCCTTGAGAAATGTACATTCTTCAAACAATACATCTTGGTTTTGGCATAATTAATTTTTTAGTCTTAAAAAGTTATGAAAAATGTTAATACAATTTTAATTATCTCAATAAAATCTATACAAGCTTCTACAAAAAGAATTAAATCATCTACAAAGAAGAGATGAATAATTGAAGGACCTCTTCTAGACAAACAAATTGGCTTCCATACTTTGGTTATCTAAAGCCCACCTTATACAATGCTTGAGCCTTTCCATACAAGGAACAAAGAGGTACAAGGACAAAGTGTAATACCTAATCTTTCTAAAATTGAACTAAAACTGACGAGATACTAAAGAAAGACCCGAGAGTAAGATGAAATGAGGGTAAGCAAGGATTGAATAATAATCTATGCATCTAGAAATGAGGATACAAGATTAAAGATAATCTGAAACTGGAGCCAAAATAGCTAAATAAATTTAAGCAAAAAGGCAGTGGCAAAAATATAATTTTAGACAACTTTTTAGAAACTCAAAGAAAGAAATTTTAATGGGTAGAATTAAGTTTCTTAGGGTTCTCAGAGGCTTTAAAAATCATAAGAATTGTCAAAATGACTAAAACCCTTTCGACATGCATTTTAGACTGTCAATTGATCTAAACTTTAACTAGTCAATTCAGGATGGTTTTGAATTTCATAAAATTAAAAATAAATATTTTTAATAAAATAGAGACCTAAATTTTTATATGAAAAATACGGTTCTAAAAAAAGAGTTAAAATAGGTCTAAATGGAGAAATTGAACATAAGGGGCAAAATGAAATTATGAAAATTATTTTAAAACTTCCCTTTTCTTCTTATTTAGTGTCATGCCATCTCCCACAAGACCAGAACTAACTTTAAAGCCCCCAAACGAGTAGCTAAATTCGTCCAAAAGGGAGGAAGAACGAAGAGGAAAAGAAGCCATTCTAGGTAAGGAAATTTACTCTTTTTCATGGCCTTGCCTTCACTAATCTTATTCTTCTCTTTAAGCTCTCTCTCTTGGTAGTTTTAGTTTCTTAGAATGAGTATTTTTGTGGCTAAACTTTTGGAAGAAGGAGAGGATTTGAGGAAAAACAAACATAACATCAAATTCTTCTCTTGATAAGCTTTAAAACCAAGTATGAATCATAGTGGAAAGATAGCTTTTTCTTGTCTTCTCCTTCCTCTCCATGTTTAACCAGCCATAAAATCATAAGAAGGGAATATGTTTTGATTGAAACAAGGCAAAACTAAGAGTCTGAAAGTGAGAAGAATAAGATGGAATTAATAAAATTCATTAAAAGCTTATGGAATGCAACTTATGGATGTTAGGGTTTCTATTGCACCTAGGGAGTTTTGGAACTATTAAAAGGTATTTTAAGCTATATGAATTCATGATTAAGTTAAAGAGAAACCAAGGAATACCTATATACATCAACATCCTAGAAGAAACAAAGAAAACTCTATGTTGCTCTTCCATAGGTGTAGGTTTGGCCAAAAGGGGTTAGAGCACCTATGAAGTGTTTTCTTGAATTCTAATAAATTTATAGACCTATATATGATGAATAAATAATTATGAAATCATTGGATTAAATTTATGAGCCCTAAATTGAAAGTTGAATTTTTTAGGTCTAAATTAGGTTAAAGAAGCAAGTTGGCTTTCGACCCCTTTAATCATGTAAATGATGGCTCCAATAGATTCCATTAAGGTCAAGTGACACCTAGCATGTGAGGAATTAGAGCCTAGATGAAGAAAACCAAGAGTTGACTCCTAATAGGCTTAAACTAGTTCCCAGTTGCACATTAGGTTTTAATGAAATCAAGTATTAGTGATGGGACTTAAAATGGATTTAAATGGATTATTTTGCCTTATGGATTGCTATGTATAGGCCAAGCTAATCCAAACCCACCTAATTGTGAGTGTTAAGTCAAGAGGAGTCAAGATAAGTAAACCAAGAAGTAGGTTAGTGGCATCTTGAACCTTCACAAACTCTAAGGTAACTTTATTTCCCTTTCTTGCATGCATTTGAATGCTTGAAAAAGTTAAAATACTTGTGTGTATTTTTACTTGATGCATTCATAAGATACGCATTGTTATGTTTTCCAAAATGAGCTATATGTGTATGATATGTCTATGTGATGGCTCCTACCTCCCCATGACTTCAAATTGAATGCAGTAGCTCTTCTTTGGCCCTAGCTTGGAATTAAATGCAGTAGCTCTTCTTTAGCCCCAAGTTGAGATTAGTTGAGTTTAGCTAGTTTATGATAATGCCATAGTTTGAGAATGAATGAGTTTTTATGCTATATAATGCATTTGAGTTATACGAAGCTTATGCATAGCATCTTTGCACCACATGTATTACATTTACTCATGGTGTTTATGTATGCATTGATTGGATGAAATTGGCTACTGAGATTCTTCCCGGAATCTCATCGATATGTCCCACTAACCATTTCAGGGTCACAAAGCAAGAACAAGGATGTTGAAAGGAATTAAATATTAGAAATGATGTATTAGGATTATTACATGTTATAAATTTTAATGAATGTATTAGTATGACACTCTTTGTATCATTTAGAGCTTAAGATGTAAAATGATGTACATATTTCATGTCTTATGATGGGACCATGTGTACAAGCTAAAGATCATTAATGTATAGTATTTTGTGAAGAATTATGACTAATTGTGTTAGTCTTGCCCATATTGTGCACTATTGTATGTGTGTATACTTGAGTACAAGGGGGTCATATTTTCATCTAAGCCTTTTTGCATATAATGAAATGGATGGAAATGATGGTTAGAATGATTGAAGTTTGCTCAAAGTGAAAAAATTCCATTTGGACACCAATTGGTCCATTTTGGACCCAAATATGGTCCTAAAAAGAACATAAACTACACCTATGTCAAAAGTGGCCTAAATGACATAGTTTGAATCTAAGATTTGGCATGCAATTAGACCCTTAATAGAGCTTTCTAACAAGCTAAGAATGAGAATTTTTAGAACTCTATAGAATATTTCACGAATTTCTAAAATTCAGCAAATTATGTAGTTTAGTCCATGATACTGTTCCTTCTATCCATTTCTAGTTTCTCATGTCTTTGAGGAGTCAAATAAACTCAGTTGCTCACGAAATTTTACAAGTATAAAGTTCACATCCTAAGCTTTTCGTAGATGCCTAATTTGAGCAAATCAAAGTTATGTAGCCTGAGTTATGAATTTTTAAAGTTTGATACAAAATATGTGTAACAATGCCATTTCAGGTTCATGAGTCTTTCCATGCTTTTAATTTATATTCTTTAATATAATCGATTAAACCAAGTGTGTTATGATGAATATAACATTTGATTTTCATGAAAACGACAAAAATAAAAGCATTTTAAAAGTAAGTCCTCTGAAATGAATTGGTTAAGGTTTAAAAAAATTAGAATAATGATCTAGACATTAAGTAATGAAATTAAGAGGTTAGAGGTGCCCTGAAATAGAAGTTAAAATAATCAAACGGAATTTAATGAAATAATTACATAACATAATAGCATTTTTGTAATTTCAAGTAATTTTCAAAATAATTACAGGAGGGCTTTTTAAATAAAAATTTTGAGCATCCGAGATTCTCAAAACCCTGAAAACTATGAGAAGCCCCAGGACAGTTAAAACTCCTCCGGTGTACGTTTTTTAACAATGGTTGACCTAAATTTTAAAATTTTTGTTTTAGAAGATTTTAGCTCCAAATTGAGTGATTACAAAAGCATTTTATAAGATTGAGAACTAAATTTTATGATGGAAAAGAAGGTTCTCAAAAAGGAGCTAAAATAAATTAAAAATGAAAATGCTAAGTTTATGAGATGTAAATGGAATTTCTTTAGAACAATTTTGTCTCTCCACCTATATATAAGTCACACACCATCCTTCTCCTCCCTAAACCGACTTCATTTCTACCCTAAAATAGAAAGGAGACCTATAGAGTGAAGTGCATAAGGGAGGTGGAAAAAAGAGAAGAAAAACTAAAGGAAAGGTATAGAATTTCATAGATTTTCTTAGTTTCTCTTTAGTAAACTTCGTCTCCTCCTTCTTTTCTTCTTTCCCATGTATTTATTTATGTATTTAGTGCTATTTTGAGGTCAGACTAGAGGGGGAAATTTTGAGTTTGGAGAGAAGAATCCAAGCAAGGAAGAAGCATCCAAGAAAGGCTAGGAAACACCAAGGTAAATGTTAGTTCCATGCTTCTTCTTTCTTTGTTTTTGGATATGTGTGGTTCAGCCAACCTAGGGACAGCTAAAAAGGGTTGAGTTTTGAACCAAACCAAAGGCAAATCTTAGAAAAATTAGTGAAAAGAATAAGAATATGTAAAGAAAACAAAGAAAGAACTATGAAATTGTAAGATGGAAAAGTTAGGGTTTTAGTTGCACCTTGGTTTGTAAAATAAGTTCTAGCCATAAATTAAGATGTTTAAGAATTCATATGAGTTCCTAAGACATCAAGAGAGCCTCCCACATGCTTCTCCCATCAAAGAAATCAAAACAACTCCTTGGTCCCCTCAAAGAAGCATAGCCTCGACCTAGGGTGGAAGAGGCACCAACGGATAGTTTTAATTTCTTCCAAACTTGGTTTTGTATTATATATGATGGGAGAGTATGAGAGGAAGCCTTAGAAAAATTTTAGGAAGCCTAGGGACTGAGATGGTAGCATAAGTTCCATATTGTGACTTAAAAAAGCAACACCTAGCTACGTTCCTTGAAATGAATGTATGATGGCTCCAAGCAGTTTAAATAGAGTCAAGAGTCATAGATAAAGGAAGAGAATAGAGCCAAGATCATGTTTTCTCAAGGTTGCTTTATTAGTTACCTTATAGAACCATAATTGAACCTTAAAAACAAGCTAGCTTTTCAAGTGTATGTGTTGTAATGTCCAGTTTTTGTTAAACAACGGAAACGGACGCATTTTCAAAGTAAGTCTCCCGAAATGAATTAGTTAAGGTCCCAAAAAATTTGATTAACATTTTAGACTCCTAAAAATGAGAATCCAGGCTCTAACGGGAAAAAAAATGGAGCTAAAACGAAGAAACAAAATTTAACGAAAAACCTACGAAACGAAATAACATTTTTGTAATTTTGAGTAAATTTCATAATTCATATAAGAGGGCTTTTTAAATAAAATTTTTAAGTTTTCCCAAATTCTCAGAGGCCATGAAAACTATGGGAAATCCCAGGACAGTTAAAACCCCTCTGGTGGACTTTTTTAACGTCGGTATATTCGAACTTTGATAGATTCATTTGGGAAGGTTTTAGCTCTGATTTGAGTGATTCCAAAGGTATTTTACTAAATTGGGAATCTAAATTTTATAATAGAAAAGATGATTCTCAAAAAAGAGCTAAAATGAATTATAAACAAAAATGCCAAAAACGAATGGCAAAATAAAATTTTTTGAAAAGTTATTCTTCCTCCACCTATATATATAGGGTGCCCACTCTCCCATTCACTTAGCCTTATATTTTTCTACCTTAAACTAAAGGAGAAACCCTAGGAGAGTGGTGCACAAGAGGAAGAGGAAGAGAAATCAAAGCTTGAAGGTATGAAATTTTAGTAGTTTTTCATACTCTTTCCTTTCCAAACCTCTTCTCTTCTATTCTTATTTATTTCCTATGATTATAATAAATTTTATAAATCTATTTTAAGTAAGAAATTAAGAGAAAAATTCATATTTGAAGAGAGGAGGCTAAAAAAGACAAGATTCAAGTGAGAAAACAAGAAAAAAGAAGGTAATTTCTTCTTCCATAGTTACTATCCCTTGCTCTTCTTCTTCCTATGTTTCGCCCCACTCAAGAAGTCATAGGAAGGCTTGGTTTTTAGATAGAAACAAGGGTGATTCTTAGGAAAAAAGGAGTGGAGATTAAGAATATGCAAAGAAAATTAACAAATAACCATGGAAATTCAAGATGCAAATTCTAGGGTTTCATATGTTCCTTATAAAGTCTGATTTGATACCTTAATTTCTATCCCTAAATCAGAGTTTAAATGATCTCTTAAGATCCCTAAAAGTCTCCCCATGTGCTTCCTCCATCAAGAAAACAAACCAAAGTCCAAGAAGACCAAAATCATGCATAGTCTTGGCCTAGATAGGTTTGGGTGCCTAAGGAGAGTTTTAAATTTTTCTAAACCCATTTTTGAGTCATATATGATGAGTGAAGATGAGGAGAAGCCTTAGAAAAAATTTAGAAATCATAGATGAATTGGCCTTATATGTTCCATAATATGACATAAAGAAAAAAATATGTAGTTAGGCTCTTTATTTTAATTGTGTGATAACTTCAAGAGGCTTAAAAGGAGTTAAGAATCATATATGAAAGGAAAGAATAGAGCCTAGAATTTATTTGATGGGTGTTGTTTCATTAGGTTTATTCTTGGAAACATAAAAGGGTCAATGAGCCAAGTTAGTGTCTAAGCAAGTTATGTAGCCTTAGAATTAATTCTATAAACCTAATTGGCTTTCATAAATTGTGTTTAGGCCAAGAGAAATCATTCCCACACCTTGTGTGTATGAGGCTGAGGAAGGGAGCATTATTTCAAAGAGAAAAGTATATGGTTGCATCCAAGGTAGCTCACTCCTCCTTCTCTTATACATGAATGTATGCTTGGCTTGTCTTTGAATATGTGTATGTATATTTCAAGCTATGAAAAGTATTCTAGCATGATTTCATATGCCATGATACCATGATAATCCATTATGCTTTCAAATAATGTTTGTTATATGTGCTTAGATTTGTTTAAGTGTGGTGAGGCCAAGGACCCTTAGCCATGATGAAGATGAGCCAAGAACCCTTAAAGTTTGGTTAAGACAAAGAGAAGAGTCTCCTAAAAGTGAGGTTAACTCTCAAGAGTAAGGTTGAGTCCAAGAACCTCTTAAAGAATAGGTAAGGAAAATCTAAAATCTATAAATGAATGGGTGAGGCTAATCCACTTATTTGGCAAGCCTTTGTATGTTATGTATGACTTGTTCAAATGTTGAAAATGCTTCTTGAATATTTGCATATGTTAATATGCCCATGCATGCATTTGTAAGACTTGTTTTGCATCTTTTATGTGTGATTAAAAAGGAGATAAGCTATTGGGATTTTTTGAATCTCATTTCCTCCTCTCCAATGTTCTAACATGCTAGGTGGACAAAGAGAACAAAGAAATAGAAGTCAACCTCTTGAAAGATGAGAGTATGTCATCAAAGTGCATGGAATTTTCTTCTTTAAGACCATTTAAGTGATAATTGTTGTAACCTATCATTGCATATGACCTATAACCTTATGAGCATATGTAATTATGTTAATATATTATGTATAAATGAGAGATTATGTTATGTGCCCATTGGAATGTAAATTGAGTATGTTATGGTAAAATAGCTTCTTGAATGGCTTTGTGTAAGTGTATACAAATGGAAGTGGAATAGCCAAATTGAGATGCATGAGGTTTAGAACCATTCAGACAATTCATAATCATGCTTTTAAATTTATCCAAGAGGTGCTAAACACCAAGGGAAGCCATTTGGACACTTTGGTATCCTATATAGAGCAAAAATTGACCATATTGAAAACTTATACCACTTTTTATTCAAATGAACTCTTCTTGATTTGAGACTTGGCATGCAATTAGATCTTGTTAAGAGTTTTTTAGGAAGCTAAAGTACAGAATTTTCGGAGGTCTATAGAATATTTGATGAATTTTAAAAATTGGAAAAAATTATGACTTTAGTTCATGGTACTGTTCATACTAGTTCAAAAATGAAACGGTTACTCAGGGGGCAAATGATATCCAATTGCCACGAAATTTTATAGGGAGAAACTAGAAATTCCCAGTGACTTGTGCCAACTAGAAACACCTCATTTGGATGTCTAGAGAGAGATATATGAATTTTTAAAATTTCTATCCAGTATCAAGCACCCAAACTTACCTCAAGTACTATTTGATTGGTTTTCGATACCTAGATGTACCTGAACTAGTCTAAAGTTATTTTTTCCTCTAGTTAACATCTATAGCTTTTTAGATTGATATCATTTGCATGGATTGGACTTTTGTAAAATTAATTGGACATTTTTTAAGTTTGTAGCAGAAAGCTATGACAGTACCAGTAGCCAGCCAAACCTCTACACCTTTTTAAATGTCAAACATCTTTTGTATTATGTTTTATGGCCTATACATATTTTTAGCATAAAGTAGACATGTGTAGTTTTCCAAAATAGCAAAGAATGTATGATTTTGATTTTTCTAGAATTAGTTATGATTTTTCAAAGTTTGTGACAGAGAAAGGGAAATTCTGGTCGAAATAATATTTATGGATTTCATGTACTCCCTTACTTTGCATGAGTTCTAGGCCAATTTTGGAGATAGAAATGAGTTGTATCTATGTAATTAAATATGAGAATGTAATACATGATCTCACATGGTCCACAGGACACCGAATGAAAAATTTATACATGACACAACGTTAAAATATTCATTATTTTAATTACTTTTTCTTTACTCATTCATGAAATGCATGATGTGAAGTATCAGATAAGTTAGAGAATTATGGTGTTACATGTGTAGCTTTAGAAATTGTTCCAAGAGTATAATTGGCTTCCATATTATGTGTTTAGGCCAAAGAAATCGAGTCTCACATCCTTGTAAGTGTGTAGCTGAGGGAGAGGAAGCATTTTCAAAGGGAAAAGAGTGCTTATGTAATCAAGGTAGCTCTCTCTTCTTTCTCTCATACATGATCGAGTGTTTATCTTGTATTTAAATGTGTGTATGTATATTTTTTAAGTCATGAAATATGTTTTAGTAAGTATCTATATGTCATGGTACTATGATACTTGGTTATGTACTTGAATGATGTTTTATGAACATATCTTAATTTTCTTGAGTGTAATGAAGTCAAAAGCCCCTTAGCTAGGGTGAAGATGAGCCAAAAGTCTCCAAAAATGGGTGAGACAAAGCCATAAGTCTCTAAAAATTGAGACTTAGTAAAAATTTTCTTAAGAAAATGGATGAGGCAAGTCCAAAATTCCAAAGAAAATGGATAAAGCTAAGCCATTTTTTTGGTAAGTCTATGTATGTTTTATGTAACTTCTTAAATGCAAGAAATGTTCCATGTATGATTATGCACTTCATAATATCCATGCATGCATTTTTAGACTTAAATTTGCATCCTTTATATATGGTTGAAAGGAAGAAAAGCTATTAGGATTCCTAGAATTTCATTCTTTCCTCCTCATTGCCTAACATGTCTTGATGGATCAAGTGAACCAAAAAATAGAAGCCACCAAATTTGAAGGAGAAAGATTGACAAAGAAATGTGTTAATTTGTTCACTTTGTAACCATGTTAATGGCATATGATATAACCTTATGATGAATATGTTGTATGACCATTTAAACAAATATAATTACATAGGTACTTGATGTATATATGAGAATTGATGCCATGTGAATGATATAGCAACTTTTTTACATTGAATGGCAAGATAAAGCTTGTATATTCTTATGTGTACCTTAGAGTGGGCGAGTGAATTTGTGAAATATGAATTTATGGACCTTTGAAACATGTTTAATAGACCATTTTGGTACTTTCCCACATGCTCAAGTAGCCATGAAAGTCTTAGAAGCAATTTTAGATCCTTTATGACCTTAAAGCACAAAAATAGCTATTTTGGAACCCTATAGCATAATCTGACCAAATAAACGATTTTCCTCATGAAATTTTGCATGGATATAGATCTTATCTAGAGCTTTTTGAAAAGTTAAAGACCATATTATTTGGAGCTCTTTGGAATTAATTATGAATTTTTAAAGTTGTCAAATTTCTACTGTTTTGGTATAGTTACTATTCACATGATTAGTTTTTTCTCCTATGTCATTCGAGTATCAAATGGTGTCCAATACTCATAAAAATTAATAAGCATAAACTAGCCATAATAAGCTTTCTATAGCCACTAAGATCACTCCAATTAGATGTCTGAGCAGGGAGATATGAATTTTTAAAATTTTGTGTCAGTACCAATAACGCCAACTAAGTTTATATACTATTCTATCAATTTCTAGTAGCTAAACGTTCCTATTTTGGTCTGGATTTATTTTTATCATAAAGTATACATCTGTAACTTTCCAGAATGATATAGCACCAACTTTAAAAATTCATAATTAATGGAAAGAAATATTATGCCTTTGCCTTTAAAGATTCTTGATAAAGGTAAAAGGATCTTCCAGACAGATGTTAGTGAAGATTTTTAGGGCGCTGTCCTACTTGAAAAGATTGATGGAAAGAAATGTTACTGTGGCCATGCAAGCAGACAATTCAAAGACTCTGAAAAACATTATCATGCAATCTACAAAGAGATTCTTGCTGTCAAAAGAGGGATTGAGAAGTTCAATTTTTACCTCTGCTTACATGATTTCGCTGTGCAGATGGATAACTCATCATTCCCTAAGATTTTAGAGTCTAATAAAAAGTCCTTCTAGATAAACAATTAATGCGCTAGAAAGGCTGGTTTTCCCGCTATAAATTCAATATTGAACACATCAAAGGACACCACAACATCCTAGCTGATTTTCTTTCCAGACCTCCAAAAACTCTTAACCTCATCACCTCAGCCAAACATGTTCCCTTCATCCATACGGCTCATTCAATCTCTAGTTGTACCATTCACTATCCTTCTCCTCAATTGAAGAAAGATTTCCTTCCTGGAGAACCAAGACCAATCACTCCTACAGAAGTTCAAAACCTTGCCCAAAAATCTCTATTTTTGTACAAGGCCTAAAAATTGCTATAGGAGTTGTTTATGGTTTGCTTCATTTTTGGAGTAAAGTATGATATCATCTATGTAGATCAAGACACTATGGAG
Source organism: Erythrophleum ivorense (assembly GCA_026724425.1). Lineage (NCBI taxonomy): Eukaryota > Viridiplantae > Streptophyta > Magnoliopsida > Fabales > Fabaceae > Erythrophleum > Erythrophleum ivorense. The sequence goes on along the minus strand of JAIUCV010000025.1, from coordinate 2,777,388 downwards.
GATGGGCTCAAAGATCTTGGTCATGGCTTTCTGAAATAGAGACAGGGCAACCTTCAATCCAAATGGCATTGCAGTCCATTAGTATTGGGTATTTGGAATACAAAAAGTTATCTTGTATCTCTCAATTAGATCAATTTCAAAGTTGCCAAAAGCCTGCTTTAAGATCATATTTAGAGAACACTTTAGCTTCTTTAAGCAAACTAAGTTGAGAACTGATTTTGGGTAATGGAAATTTATTATCTTGTAAAAACATATTGAAAGGCTTATAATCAATGACTAGTCTCTTTTTGCCACGTTTCTGTTCTGCACGTTTTTTTACATGGAAAGCTTGACAAGCCCAATCTGATCTGGTTGGCTCAATAAAACTTTGTTTGATATGATATTAGTAGGCATGCCCATTGGAGCACATCAAGTTCAATAAGCCCTCATCCATCAAGAAACCCAAATCATTCAAAAGTATATGATTCAGGTCCAAATGGCTCATGAAAGGATGACCTATACTCAAGAGACCCAAATTGTGCTAGTATATATCCAAAAATCTCAAAGAGCTCAAAATAATATCTATATTAGACGTCGGCCCAAGTTTAGAGTCCAAGATCCATATTTGAACAATTCAAAACATGTTGAATTGGACTTTGGACATGAGATTTCCCTAGAAATGCAAAAGTGGAAGTCTAAGTGGAAGCCCAATGTTCTAAGGAGGGCCATGAAGCAATTAGAATCAATATCCAACATGTTGAAGGCCCAATGTAGTTTTGCACATACAAGAGGAGTGCCAAGGCCTAATTAGAGTCCAATTGCAAGAGATTAAAAATCATGTGTCAACCATGTGATTTTTAAGGAAGCATGTGCATCCCATGTGATTACTTAAAGAAGCTAAGGAACCTTGTCCTAGGAACCTTCAACAAGATGACACTTTGCCAGGGACTGGCTAGAAAACAAGAATGTTGGTCAAAGGAAAGACCCTAAGAGAACTTGTCTCTTAGAACCCTAGCCTCAAGACGCCACAAAGGAAGATCAATCCTTTGATAAGTCACGTGAACTCTCAGAGAACACAAAGAAGCAAAAGCCTTACAAAGTATTAAATAATACTCAAATTCAGTCATTCATGATCTTCCAAAATAGAGTACAATAAGGGGCCTTTTATAGGCAAAATTTTTAAAAGACTTAAAATCCTAATAAAACTAAAACTCTAAAATCTGATTAGAAATATTTTAAATAATGTCTAAAATCAAGGAACAAGATTAGGATATTAATTTAAATTAATCTCCTAGATAAACTCTTTGACCAAGTTCAAAAATAATAATAATAATAAAATAATAAAAATGAAATTCATAAGAATCCTAGTCAAAACTAATTAGCTTCTTTAAGTAGTCACATGGGATGCACATTGAGTGGATCGTCGCATAACCCTCAAAATAATACTAGGCTGATAGAATATGCAGTTAATGGCACAACCTAGGTCATCTCCCTTGGAATTGGCGTTCAATGTCTAATTGAGTTTTTCAAATATTAAAAGACTCTAAAATTTCCTAAATTAGGGGGTTTTGATTTAATTAAACTATCCTAAAACTAAATTGTATTAAAATTCCTAATTACTATCTAATTATGAATGAAAGATGGTCTTGTGAATAGCTTTGGATTCGTCCCTTGGTATCCACTATCCTTATCCTATTCTAATTGTGATTAATTCTGGCCTAAGAGTTCCTAATCGTGTTCATAACAAATTTATCTTGAGTAACCACGCAAGATTCAAGAAATCAATGATCTAATGTTGAATTGAGACCTCAACTCCGTATTAAACTGTTAATTCTTGTTTCTAAAATCAATGAACATGCAATTTAATTGATTAACTAATTAATTAACATCTGAATCATCTTAAATATTTAATTAACCAACTAAACATTAAGGAATCCTCAAATTAAACAATTACGCTCACTCATGTATTTTATCGAATACCTCCGAAGCATACATAGAATTCAGATAATATTGATGTCTAATGCAATCAATTAATCAACAAAAATTACTTCCTAATTAGTGTCTAACCAGCCACTAATTACACAAATTCCTTATCAAATACATCTTAACCAAGAAAATAAATGAAAGAGAAAAAAAGTGTAGGAAAAGTAGAAAATTCTTAGCCCAAAATATTCTATGTCTTCTCCATGGATTCAAGCTTCTCCAAGAGCTTCCTCCTTGCTAGCCTCAAGATGAACTAAAGCTTCATGGGATGATGGAGATGGAATGGGGATGAGAAGAGGATGGAGTGGATGATTTAATGGTGCTGGACGAAGGAGTGGAATGGATGATGGAATGGAAGAATGAAGGGATTGTGATGGATGGTAGATGAATGGTGTGTCGCCAATGAATGAGATGATTGCATCTTTATATAGGCGAGGATTTTCTAAGAGTTTGAGGCGTGAATAAATCAGAGACGTATATAATAATAATTCCACGTGCTCACATGCAGCCTCTTTTATGCGTATCATGCTTGGATTTGAACTCTTGCTTCCTTTAAACCCCACGTGCTCAGCTGCTTATCTTCTTTTTGTTATTTTTCTTAACGTCAACCCCTCCATGTCTCCAGCCTTTTCTTATTCATGTTTGTTTATTCTATATGTATACGATGGGTCCCACTTCATTCCATATATAATATCAAGATTCATGCAAGCTTCCCACGTAGCTTTTTTTCATCTTACGTTTTCAGCTTCTGCGTTAGTTTTTTTAACGTGGTTTCCTTCGTATTATGCAGCTTCCTCGTTCAGTTCTCAATCAGCTCGTCCTCCCAGCTCATTCAAGCTTCAACTCAAGTTCAGCTCGTTTTTTTTTCTTCAAGCAGGGCTACCTCTTCTTCGACGTGGGATGCTTCCAATCCAGCTCAGCAGCTCCTTCGTTCAGCTTGCTTCTTACTTCATGCAGCTTATTCTTCTTTCTTTCCTTCACCACATTCAGTTTCTCTTTCCAGCATCTTGCTCTGTTCTTAACCTCAAAAACAGAGGCTTCTTGGGCATGTTCGTTCTCCTCTAATACCACATGATGCTTCTGTTGTTTCTGCTTCTCTTCGTTCTACTCGTGCCTGCTGCGTTTATTCTGCTCGTTCAGCTCCAGCCTATAGCTTCTTTTCTATCGTGTTTGTTCCAGCCACGTTTGACTCTTGCCAACCCGTAGCTGTTTCTTCATTTGTTTCTTCTCTTAAATCCAGTTCAACACGTGACATCTTCTTTCCACAAGTAGCTCATGCATCCACATCAACCCAAGCTCTTTCACGTTCTAGCCCTTCATTCGTTCTTGTTCTCTGCTTTTTCCTCGTCCAGCTTGATGAACCAGTGCTTCATGCATTTGTCCCTAGACTCGAGGCTACTCTACGTGTGTTTGTTTGCTTCATTTTCGAGTCCCTCATCAGCTCAGCTTCTTCATTTGTTTTCTCCACACTTCTGTTCCATCGTGACAATCACGTCAGCTCCTTTCCACGTCTCTTCTCTCAAACTTCTTCTTTGTTTCAGCTGCAGCTCGTGGCTAGCTTATGTTTAACGTGGCTGGCCATGCATGATGCTTTGTGAGGCAATGAGTGAAGCTCCTTTGGTATGTTTGTTCTGTTCCCAGCTGCCATGTTCTGCGTGTTTAGTTTCCGTGCCACATAAATCTCGAGCTACATATTTCTTCCCAGCAACTTCTCTAGCTAAGAGAGTGTGTTGCTTCATTTAATTCTTAGCTCCAATTATATATTAAAATTCTGCACAAAAGGGTGGGAAAAATCAAATAGGAATTTTCACAAAATTATTTAAGATAAATTTATGCATTAAAATCCAATAATTTGTAAAGTAATTCTTAAAATGTAAAAAATGGCTACTAAAACCAATTTCCATTTAATTAGACTCCTAAGACCATATTTGGAACTAAAATGTCTAAATTAAGGAGAATAAAATGTATAAAATATCATACTTATCACACATGCTTCTTTAAAAATCACATGGTTGACACATGATTTTTAATCTCTTGCAATTGGACTCCAATTGGGCCTTGGCACTCCTGTTGTATGTGCAAAACTACATTGGGCATTCAACATGTTGGATATTGATTCTAATTACTTCATGGCCCTTCTTAGAACATTGGACTTCCACTTAGACTTCCACTTTTGCATTTCTAGGGAAATCTCATGTCCAAAGTCCAATTCAACATGTTTTGAATTGTTCAAATATGGATCTTGGACTCTAAACTTGGGCCGACGTCCAACATAGATATTATCTTGAGCTCTTTGAGATTTTTGGATATATACTAGGACAATTTGGGTCTCTTGAGCATAAGTCATTCTTTCATGAGCCATTTGGACCTGAATCATATGCTTTTGAATGATTTGGGTTTCTTGATGGATGAGGGCTTCTTGAACTTGTTGTGCTTCAATGGGCATGCCTACTAATATCGTATCATTGTTGGAGAAGGACTGTACATTCATCTCTGGTGAGTTGTAAGTCATCAGGGTTTATGTCAGGATGAGTTGCTTTAGTTGGATTGATATCCTCATTTCTTTTGAAAGAAAGCTAGATGAGGAAATCTTTATTCTTCCAGAGAGGAAAAGGATGGGAGAATTGATCATGGAACTCTGGACAGTAAGGCATAAATTGATCACGAAATTCTTCATAACCAGCAAGAACTTTTAAAAGCTCAAACACTTTAGAGATTGTAGTGTAAGGCTTAAACTGTTGCTTGAACTGGATTCCTTGAAGAAGAATTTGAAGTTTTTTGGCTTGACAATAAATGTCCATTCCAATAAGGATATCCTTGTCTGGAAGACTGCTTCCAAGTACTTTAGTCCAGACAATGCAGTTAGGAAATATTCGAATACTAATTCTTTTCTTGGTAATAAGATCAACCTTAAAGATTTTTCCATCAGTTGCACTAAAATACTCAGAATGCGTTGTCCATGCCTATGGAGGAAGAACTGCAGGATTCATGAGGTTTTTTGAGGTACCAGTATCCATATAAGCCATGACAGTGATAGGCTTATGATACTTGCTCTGAAGAATCTGTATTTGAACATAAGGCATTAGAGGCTCTTTTTGTTCTGTGAGATTATAGGGATGGATAGAATAACTAGGTTAGATATAATGGTCAGAATAATCTGAGTGGTCTGAAAAAGAGAAATCTGAATCTGATAATTGAAGTCCAAAAAAGGCAAAAAAAAAGTATTTGCATTAGCATCTTCTTATTCTGAGAAATATTTTTCAATGTCATCATCAGCAGAAAGAGGAATGCTAGTCTGAACTTGTTGGAGGAGTTTCACATCTTTCTTTGTTTTATTAGGACATTGTTTAGCAAAATATCTTGTTTTTTCCACAGATGTAACAACAATCTCGTTTACTATGTTGAGTGAGCCATCGTCTGAAAAATCAAATTGGTTTTTTATGTCTCCTTTTCTTGTAATACCTGGGGGACTTGTAAGGCTTGGCATGAGTATACTTGTAATGGGATTTCTTCTTGGTTGGGCAAGAGCATTTGGTTTTGTCTTTGCATTTGATTTGTAGATAAGGCTTTTTGCACACTTTTTGCAGGGCAAGTTTTCTATCCATCATGGAATCAAACATTTTATGCTGCTCATATAGCTTTTCAAGAGTGGTTATGGTCAATTGGTAAATTTTCCCAAGAGAGATGTCATTCATATCTCTTATGAGAGATTGAATGGCTCTCAAGAGTTCAGGTTGTAACTCTTCTAGTAAAGAAGCAATGAATATATGTCTGAGGTTGACATCATTGAAACCATTAAGAAGATAGTACTGCTCTGCCATTCTTTTGTAATGGAGATCAAGATTTTTTTTTTTCAAAGAGTAACATTTCATTTGAAAGTATTCTTGCCATTTCTGCTTGTCAACAAGATGGAAATCACCAAGAAATGCTTTGTGAATAAGGCCAAGGAGGTCATTAGCACTGCCAGCAATAATATAAAACCGTTGTCTGTACTCTCCTAGGCTTTGGAACCATTCTCAGAAAGTACCAGTAAATTGAGTGGTGAATTCAGTAAGAGTCACTTGAAGATTGGCATCTGAATGAGTCATCTGAAGGTCAATCCATACTGAAAATTCATGTAACTTGTCACTCCATTTGTCCAACAGTTGGACGAGCTTGAGCTTGTGGAGGATCTGGGAAAGTTGTATAATATGATTGGTCAGCATAATCATCATGTTCAATGTTTGACTCATCATGTTCTTCAACATGGGTGATGTTCACCATATAAAAGGTTGGATATGGCACAAGTTCATCATCCTCAGAACTGAGGGGTTTGAGACCTATAATTTGGGACTAGTCAGAGTCTGTATCAAAAGGATAAGAAATAATTAATGATGTGAGGGCAATAGTCCCAAAAGGTTTAGATGGTTCTATTTGAACTTGTTTGTTTTTTTGGGTATCATCAAAGTGAGAAGGCCGAGTTTCTTTAAGGGAAGAAGGTGGAGTATGAATCTGTAAAGGTTTTATAGGTGGATATTCAAGAGGTTTTATCCATGAAGATCATTGTATATAATTAAACAGGAAAATGAGATGAATGAGTTCATATGATTCACGAGACACGAAATGAAAATTTTATCCACTAAACAACGCAAAATAATGTAATATTTTAATAGAGTCTTTCTTGAAAGTTTACTGCAACAAGGGAATGCAACTAGAATTGAAATGAGATAGGCTAAATAGATATGGTGTTACAATGAATATGAATAAAAGAAAAGAAAATTCTAAATTCAAACCCCTATGGCTTCATTTGATATATGAATGGACTAACTTTTAACAATATAAAGTATGATAATGATTGCAATGTGATTTCTAATGATCATAAATGATGTGAAACGCATAATTAAAGCTAGGTATGACACAAAGGGCTCCCCATTTTGATATCCGTAAAAGGTACAAAGGAATAAGAAAGCACACCATTCCAAAGGAGATGCATTTGGCAATTTGAAACATGGACATAATTAAGTAAATAAAATTTGGGTTCCAACTTATGTCCCTTAGAGTATCCTCAATAAAACCCTAATCAAGGTGATTATAGGATTTTTTTTAAGATCAACTTTAACTACCATAAAGTCTTTTTTTCCTTTTTAGTTCTCATAAGTTAGTATGATATCATCAATGTTATGACTTCCAAGAGTAAAACTACATTGATTTGGTGCAACAAACTTTGCCAAATAATTCTTCAAATGATTAGCTATAATTTTCATGACAATTTTAAAACTAACATTACAAAAAGAAATGGGTCAAAACTTTCTAATGCATTCTAGATTATTCGCCTTTGGGATGAACACAATATGTGTTGTATTGACATTTTGAATGGCTTCAGGATTACAAAAAACCTCCTTTGTAAAGCTACATAAGAAATTCCTAATCATATAAGAGATGAGTGTTGAGGAAAGAAACTCAACCACTAGGGAAATTGAACAAAAAGTACAAAAGCATCATACAAGAGATGAGTGAGTTAGAAGATGATGGGTTAAACAAAGTTAAGTTGAATATTCTGAAATCAATGAAAGAGGGGTTTGATAAACTAATCTTAGAGATTAAGCACGAAAACATCACTCGAGGGATGAGTTTTAAGAAAACAAATTTTGAACCTTGGAAGTTAAGTTTGAACAAAGAAGAGTGATTCCAAAGACGAATCTTGAAGTTGAACAAAGAGCATAAAAGCATCATTCAAGAGATAGGTTGTAGTCTTGACTTTTTGTGATAGTTGCATGCTAAAGTTGATGGAAGAACAGGAAAGCATCATCCAAGAGATGAGTATCGAGCCAAGAAACTTGATTGCCTAAAACTTAAAAAGTGTGAAAGCATCATGCAAAAAACAAGTTAAAAGATAATGGATCAAACAAAAAGTGTGAAAGCATCATGCAAAAAACAAGTTAAAAGATAATGGATCAAACAAGAAGAAAGCTAAATTGACTATTCTAAGATCAATGAAAGAGAGATTTGACAAACTAGCCTTAGAGATTGAACATGAAAGGGATGAGTTTTAAGGAAATAAGGTTCAAACGTTGGAAGTTGAACAAGGAGCATGAAAGCCTAAATAATTGAAAATTAGGAATAGCAAGTTTTTTCTTTTGGCATTTTCTCTTTTTGTTATGCAAACTAGTGGTGTAGAAAGTCTAATAATCAAGGATTAAAACCGAACATTAACAATGATACATCTTACATCATGTTTTTGTGTGGATCTACTTATATCTTTTGTTATTGTTAATAAGTTAATGAATGAAACCAGTATCTCTACTACTGTTGGCCCCTACTACTTTGTGTTGCATAAAATCTAGATTATATAGATTAGATTTGGATGATTCAAATTTATTTTTTTAAAATCTTTTTCAATTTTAAAAGAAGTAAAATGTAGAATAAAAATAATCGTCTAACCATAAACTTAAAAAAATTTATGATTAATATTAAAATAACAATAATAAATCTAAACCATCCAAATCTAATATAAATGATCCTAATCTTTAACAACACACAACAGTAGGACCAACAACAATAGAGAAATTGATTTCCTTAATAAGTCCTTAATTTCTATTCATATGTTATTTATTTAGATGTAACATTTAACTAGCTTAAATTAATTTAATAACTTGATATAAAGTTCTTTAGATTTTTTTATTAAAAAAAATTGTAGCATATATCTTAGTGTCATTTTATACATTCAAGTAATTTCTAAAAATTATTACCAAATTTGTATTAATCAATTCTACTTTAAAAAGTGATTTTTATGATAATTTTTTACATATTCTTATTCTTTCTAAGTAGTAACTATTGAAAAGCAATAATATTCCTAGATGGACCTTTCCTAAACAAAATATAACAAATAGAGTAACATTTTTTTATAATATATAGATTATCTTATGAAGAAAACTTAATTATGTAATGTTAAATAATTAAAACAATATTAATTTTATATTTATATAAAAGAATTTAATAATAAAATTTTAAAAAGTATACCTCATGTTTATCTTACAAACTATGTTCCTTGCAAAATTCTTCGGGCTTGTTTGCTTTTTATTCTCGAAAATGGTTTTTAATTTTTAAGAATAAAAGAACAAAAAAACTTATTTGAAAGTGTCGTTTTGCACCATTTTTTTTTAGTGGAGAGGGGGGAGAGAGAGGCGGAGAACATGCATTTCAAAAATGAAAAATACAAGCAACTTGTTTCAAACTCTTTTGTTTCCCAAAACAATGTAAAACACGGAGTAACACCAACTTTCATTAATGGCATTTATTAAATACATACAAATATGTATAACTTCCACCGTCAATCTTCTTCTCCCCCCTTCCTCGGTAACTCCATTCAGAATGCAGAGGCAAATACACTCACCTTCAAGCCGCGTTTCACCTCCGATTCCGGTCCATTTCGGTGATGGATCGAACTGCAACTCTTTGCTAGCCCGGCCGTACCGTTCTATTGTACGAACCAAACGGACCAGACCAAACGAGAAGTGAGTGGACTACACAGTAATTTAGGACAAAGAATGGGAGGCTCCGATCAAATGGGGGTGTTTCCGATAAAGAAACTAGAGAAAAAAACGAGTGGGGTTATTTGAGGTTTTTCGACTCTCTCTTACACAGCATCACGAATATGGGTGTGCATTCATTTGACGCGTTGGTATGTATTTGTTTAAAAAGGTTAAAAATTTTAATTATGAATTAAAAATTCTAATTATAAAGATAAAAAATTTTATTATAAGAAAAAAATTATATTTTAAAATTTTAATTGTGAGGATAAAACTTTTTAATTTATTAGATTTGAAAAATAATTTCAAAATTTAACAATAGATATTTTTAACTGATAATTATGTAATTTTTATAAAAATTTTTAATTATAATTTTATAAGCAATAATTAATAGAAATAAAAAAGAAGAATTAAGTATACAGTATAAGAGATTTATATATTTTATAATATAAAATATATTTCTTATAATTAAAATCTTTATCTTTATAATTAAAATTTTTAATCTCTTTAAGAAAAGAAACATTAGTAAACACATGTTTAGTTATTAACCTGATTGCACGGCAGTGCCGGTGCATTCACTGCAGATTCCATGTTCCACAATCACATACACACAGAAAAGAGAGAGACAGCATCTCTGCTTCTAGTCTAGCAACCTTCTTTCTCTACATTTCAATCCAAAAGTAAATTGCTCGTAGATTTCTCCTTTGGTGCATTCTTCACTTCAATCCAATTGTTCTGGCTTTTTCGTCAAGAAATTATTTGCTGATTGATGTGCAAAAGTGTCAAATTATTGAGGAGAATTGCAATTGTTTGGGATATGGAGGATGGATTACTCATCGACGGAACTAGAAGAGCTATGTTTTCCACGGTGGAGCAAAATATAATGAGTAAATTTCTTTTTTTTTAATTTTTCAAATTATAATTTTTTTATTTTTAAAAGATATATAAATTTCTCTTAAAACAAAAATGTTATTTGATATTTTAGTCTAATTTTAACTTTTTTAATCAAAATATTCTCCATTTAAAGTTTTTTTAGTTTAAAAAATATATATTTAGATTAATTGAGAGTATTTTATTTAAAAATTTTAAAATTAGACTAAAATGTAAAATAACTTTTTATTTCAATAAAATTCAAGAAAAATTAATGTTATTTACTCAAATACAATTCTAGAACCCCTTGTCCCTGTTGATAACGCTGAAGGAATCCTCATGCTATCATCTTTCAAGGGATTCCTTTAAGCATATAGTTAAGTTAAAGGTTTGTGAGGAAGACATTCAGGTTTTGGCAGGAAAATTCTAGTCAGATTTATTTGCTGCAAGACTCAAAAAGTGGAAGTATATATGACTAGTTAATTGAAAAATATGCTAAGTTGTACTTATAGTGGTTGGTTTGTTTCTCTTGTACTTTCCTTGGTATAAAAGAAAGATAAATAAATAAATAACTTGAAGCTTGTCAAGACTCAAGAGGACGATAGATAGCAAGAGGATGTAAAGCTTCTGAAGCTACATATATCATACTTAATGAAGGCATTGCTTATGAAAGATTATCTGAGGAGGCTTTGGAAAGTTGTTAGCTGATCAGCTTCCTATGTCACTGTTGCCACTGTTGAAGTGTAGCATATTGAGTATTGCTCTTCGAGGACAGTGGTTCAGTTTTTTTCCACGAATAAAAACAACCTTGCATCTGAAAATTTGAACAAGTGCAATGATAAATATGTGATGTATAATTATCCTATATGAAAAATAAAATAAAAATATCCATAAAAATTGTTATATTCAAACTGATTATTTTTTGTTTGGTTTCACAACTTTTTTCCGAAAAGAATTTTCCAATCAAATTTATTACTTTTGTGGTTTTCAAATGTGTTTTACAGGTTTTCTTTTTTTCAAAAGACTTATTTCGAAAACAGTTTGATATAACTATTTAAAAAACATGAAAAAACAGAACTAGGCCCCGGCGAGAAATTTTGTCCAGAAACAAATATATTTCGACTTAAGGGTTTAATTACCTATTTCATTGTTACTACAAAAATATTACCTAATTAAGATATATTTTTCTCATAAGTAGCTAGGCCGGAATCTTGAATAACAATTACAGTGATTGATTAAAAATACAACCTTGAAGATCGCAATTACCACTACAAAAAACAATGTCCTGATTTTCCTAAAGAACTAATAGTAAATAAAAATTAAAACCCGGGGCCTTCTCGCTCAGTTTCGCTAGTGTCAGGTATGCATTTGCCCTTGAATATCACAACCCTTGATACAACAACCCAAAAGTTCCGAGCAAATTTGAGCATTACAATTAAATTCACCTCGTTCTTGATTACGATAAAGGTAAAATGAACCCAAATTTTCAAGCAAATCTGAGTATTCAATTTATAAAGATAAGGAAACCCGGTAACATTTGTCCAAACCGCCATTATACCCCCCAAGGTGCGTCTCATACCGCAGAAGCAAAGAATAGCAATAGGGGAGAAGGCTATAAGGGAAACAAGGGATCATATCAATAACATCCTGAATTTACATTTTATCATAAAATTTAACTCTTCTGATCCAGGAAATCCAATTAACATAGTTCTTATCCTACTTTAGTTCAATACAGAGAACCCAAAATTTGTAGAAGGTACAGGGAAATGTCAATAGGGTTCTGCAAAATCTCACTTTGCACCCAAGGTAGGGAACTGCCCTGGATCTTCAATTGACGGAGCAGGTATGTTGCTGGTTGCATTGCCACTATAACCTCCTCTTGAACCTCGGCCACGTCCCCTAGCCCGGCCACCTGGGCTATAATACCTTTCCCCCTCAGCCGGCTTCAGAAACTCATTAATGCTGACAGACTAGAACATCAAATCCAGTAGGTAAAATAAATTTAGTTGAAACAATTTAGAACAGAGAAAGCAGCAAAGCAACAGAAGATTGACAGGTTGCAAAGTCAACTGAGATCATTTAGGGGACAATTCAAAGTTATATACATATATATATAAAGGCCACACTAATAAAGGAAATATATAACTTGTCAAAAACATGCCAACATTACTGGGGTGATATAAGAATGAAAATAATACGAATAATATCAAAACTCAAAAAGACATTGCTTATTGACCTGTCAAATTTTCATTTACAAAACATAATAGGATCAATCAAACCAAGACAGTAAGGTAAGTATAAAACTTAACAATAAAATGAAAAAGAAAAACCACATTATATCACTTGAGTTCACATGCCAAACAAAATTAAAACAACTGAAACCAGAAATAAAGATTAGAAAAATATACCACGTAAACACAGGCTCCATTTTACAAATAACCATAACAAGATTTGATACCATCATTAGGTGACATCTTTTCAAAGCCATCAAAGAGGATTATAGACTATTGAAATCCTCATCATCTACATAATCTGTTCTGATTATTAAAATATAATATAAATGAGTTTAGTTTTATAATTAAAAAGCGACAAAGGCAAATATTAGAAATGAAAGCCTGGATGGATAGTCAGCTTAAGGTGAGTGCGCCCACCCACACGGTGCGTAAATACACATAAACTAGAGAAACAATGAATCTTCTAAACACGCAGGAAGAAGTAGCTCCTGCGTGAAGGCATTGTTTAGCATAACATGATTTAACTTAATTAGTGCAGAAACCTAGAGAAATGATATAATATTCATAAAAATGAAGAAAACCTAGACATCTTCAGTTCTTCACAAATCACGATCTGCTTATGTCAAAAAAAAAAATCCCAAGTCTCAGGAGGATAAGCAACAGAAATGCTCAGTTGGGCAATCAATCCTCTTTAGGAATAGCCAGTAGTCACAACTAAATGACTATAACTATAACCAGCCAACTATACTTGAAGAGACATCAAATGATGGAGATTATCAAGCAAAAATAAGGTCTAGTACATAAAGAAACTTAATGTGGAAAGAAAAAGTTACAGCAGTAGAATATTTTAGCTTGCTTAACAGGTAGAAAAGCTACAGTACAGTATTTTCCAAGTTTCTTACCAACAGCAAACTGTTCTGCATCAAACTTTTTTGCCATCTATACAACATTCTATTGTCAATTTCTATGACATCGTGCAAAAATTGCAAATAACCAATATATATTTCTTTCATTAAAAATAACCTAAAGTAAACATGAATATTTTACATTACATCCCATTCTGGGTGGATGGCATGAATGCATATGCTGTTTTATAGTCGAGGTTAGTGACATGCATTCCATTAGATTAACATGAAATGGTAATAACTAGACTAGAAGCAGTAAATAATCTCAAGTGTCAGTGGCAAGGTAACTTTGAAATTCAACACATGATAGGGACCCCTCATAAAGCTTTAAATACAAAGAAATCAAGGATGGACAAATGCAACAAGATCTCACCTTCTTGGATTTCTCTTCCTTCTCAAAAGCCTCTTTCCGCTTATCCTTATCAGATCCCTGGAAAGAATAAAAATGTCAAAGTGTCAAAAGATATCATCAGATATCACCAATCTAATATGAACTACAGAAAATTGGAAGAGCAAAAGAGAGCCAAAATATTATCACCAGTTTAATGAAGACATCATCATTGCCTTTCTTGCTTGACAGTTGCAGCATGGATTCAAAATCTTTAGTATCTACTTTTCTCTCTTCGGTCTTAAGTGCTTGCAAGGCCTTCCTTTTCTGTTCCAGCAGTTTCTCATATTCCTCCAGAGTCATCTCCTATCAAAAGTATGAACACTATTTAGCTATCAAAACTTAAACAAAGCATACGAAACACAAATATGACTCATGGCTTACCCCGGCTGAAAAATGGTGAATTGTTTTGAAACACACTGAAATGTTTTGAAAAACTGAAAATTGGCTCTCAATTATGCCAAAGAGTGATAAAATGAACTGAAGCTCATCTAAAACCCACTTAAAAATGTGAAATCGCAAACTTGTATTTTGTAAAAAGACGATGTTATTTAATTACTTAATTAATTGTATATATGTATGCACAGATATATGTGTCTACATGTCTGTATATATATTTTTTTATTTATTTATTTATTTGTGTGTGACAGTATACATATTCAATATTTTACCATACTTTAAAAAATTGCAGTATCCTTATATTTTACCATCATTATAAGTGATACAAAATACCCATATTCATGCTTGTTAGCATAGCTTACTAATTGAAGAGTTCTAAATATAGCACACTAATATTATGACTTATATGTTAAAAAGGATAAGCGTAATATATGCTCCTTAACACTTTCAAACACAATTCAATAAGAAACCCAACATCAGATATAAATGTGAATTTGTATTACAAGAATACAAGCCCTTGTTCCACAAATAAGAAGTGTATGAGCTTAAGATTTATCAAAGTTTTATAATAATTTCTAAAACTATACTGGAATTGCGTAAACAGTAAAAAGATAAATAAGAGAGCAAAGCAGGTCATTCAGTTAGATACTGAGATGCAACTAGCAGAAATACGAGCTGAACTGTAGTGGTTTTCTAATAATGTCCAGATTCCCTCTAATTGTTCACTCACTTTATCTTTGGTCACATGCATTCAAAGTTTCATATTCTGCCAATGATGAGACACATATCTCCATCAATTGATTATGAAAAATTAGAAAATCTAGATGTCCTGCAGATATAGGGCAACTCAAAAACAGTACTTCTTAGTGGTCACCTTATCCTCCGTCTCTTTCTCCTCAGCTTCATTAGCAGGACTCTCCTTGTTTCCATCCGCTACATCTTCTTCAACTGCAGGCTTCTCATCACCCAAGTTCTTCTCAGTTTCATTAGCAACTTCATCAGTCACCCTAAGAATCAAAAGCAGAAAAGAAATCAACAGTGATAATTAAATCATGAACAGAATATTTTAATATGTATGAAGGTGCTGGGGTGCAACAGAAGCACTTACTGAGCAAGTTCATCAGTCTGTGTTCCCCAGTTCCCTCGCCCAGCGCCTTCACGTTTAAATTCATTTCTGCAAATTGAACAAGTAACTTCAATATTGATACCTAAAAAGGTTGTGCAAGAAATCAACAGCGATGTGATGAACAATCACCCGCGTCCAGTCCCACTGTGGCGTTCAAATACTCTTCGTGGGCGTCCCTCTTCACCAACTTCTCCATTGCTGAAGCCACCATGACGACCACCTCGGTAAGGTGGTTCACCATAACCACGTCTTTCTGAGGATTTCCCAATTTCACCTTCTTCAGGAGCACCTTGGCCAGCAGGGGCTCCAGTGGCAGAGAATGAGTTCTCATCATTCAAAGAGTCACGGTAAAAACTTCTACCACCGCGACCACGCCCTCCTCCTCGTCCGCCTCTACGGCCCCCACGGCCCCCATGAGAAACTTCATTCTTTGACTCCCTCACTATTGATAAGAAAGAAAAAGAATGCACACATATGAGGAAAGTAGTTATGCAATGGCATCATAAATTCAAAGTCCAATGACAATTCAGGAACTAGGATAGCAGAGAACATAATAAAAATATGAACTTCACAGAAAAGAACCATATTAGTAATGATCAAATAGACCTTTGAAGCAGGCAAATGATCTATTATTCCAGCGGCAAGTTCAATTCCTACCCCATCAGAGAACAACAACAAGCGGACAAGGCAAAGATCATATTTACAAAACACAGCATCTTCAAATCAGAACAACAGCCACCACATAAAATATCTGAATCCTATTTTTAACTCCTACCATACCACAGAAGAATAAGTATTAAAGAAAATATATAGAAGAATACAAGATTCCTACTACAACCTAATCTATGACTAAAGTAACTGTTTTCACTTAAAACAAAGCCAAAAAAGCATAATTAAAAACGCGTACATTCCACAACCGATGCAACACATCCAGAATTGCAGTGAAATGTACTTTTTCGGTGCCTGAAAGATACATGCCTAAGCGTCAACTATTTGATCAAATCGTACTCCTACACCACTCAGTCCCTGAAAGTTTCTGATGAGCTGCTCAGTTAAAAAACAAAGCAAAAACAGAGCAAATGTAAATGCAAGTAGCGAGTCAAGGGACTAAATAGAGTTGGGAGTTAAGATTCAGGAACCAAATAATTGAGGCATGTTTGTTTCACGGACCACAAAGCACATTTCCTCATTCGATTTCTATACATCAGAACAACCCATTTCTATACACCTTGACTCAAACAACCCATTTCTCGGTACCAACAAAAACAAACTGGTCAAAAGCCAGTCAACCATATGAAAGGAGAATCGGAAGCTCACCAGCCTGAGCCGGAGGGGGTGGCTTAGTGGGCAACTGAGCCGGAGCACGAGCCGCCGGCGTGCCCTGTTCCTGAGCCGAAGTTTTCTTCGGAGCCGAAGCAACCTTCTGCTGCTCAGCTGCGATTAGCTGAGACGGGTCCTCGGCATCGTCACCCAACAAATCAAAAGGGTTCATGGTCGCCATTCAGAATCAACAAAACGGAAACCCCTACTTCTCAGTAGAGAGTTACACCCAAGAGAAGGCGACCACTATACCCTATCTCAACAACAACTCCATCGTAGTAGTGTAAATCCAAATATTCACAAATCAACCAGAAGAAATGGTGGCAAGAGCAGGAGAGGGAGACAAAAACCCTAGCCGCAGGAGCGGAGGCTGCGTAGGCAAGAGCGAAAAGTGACAGATAGCACGGCAACATAAACGTGGGATTTATCTCGTGTGTTGGGACTCTCGGTGGTGCGACTTGCGAAAAATCTGTTCTGTTTTTTTTAATGTTAAAAATACAGTCGTTTACATCGATAGTCAAGAATTATGTAATTATTTATAAAAATTATATATTTGTTAAATTATTATTAAAAAATTATAAATTTATTATATTCTGATTAAAATATTTAACAATAAATATATATAAAAAATTATACATATAAATTTTTTAAATTCTATAATTATTTATAAAAATTATACATTTATTATATTACTATTAAAAAATCATCTACTTATTATATTTTAATTAAAAAAATTGATAACAAAAATATAAAAAATTGTATATAAATTTTTTTCTTAGATATTGGTATTATTTAGAAATAAAAAAATAAAATACATATAAATTTTTGTATATTTTTGTTTATTTTAAAATTATTTTTAAATGAAATTTTAAAAAAATGTTGTGAGAGATAAATAATTTGTATTAATAAATTCTTAAATAAACATTTTATTGATATTTAAAAAGTTATTTGTATTTGATAAATCTTTTTAAAACAATTTTAATATGAAAATGGACATGTAAATGTTGAATTTTGGAATAGAGGTTTGATAAGAATAATTAAAAGCAATTATTGTAAATAATAATTTTAAGTGAATGTTCTTAAAACAAATAATTATTTGCTCTTGTTATTACTTTTAAAAAAAATAAATTTCTACTTTCTTTTTATAATAAATAAATCTCCAAATAAATACTTTTTTGAAAAATGAACAACTCGTCTCAAGCATCATAGCCAAGGGATAAGTAAGTAGAGTTTTCTAATTACTTTGATCAGCTACCCAAAAATTAATAATGAGAGTGCTTAAGTAATCAGAAGTACTTGTTAGTCTTTAAATTTAAAAAAGGGGCACTTGTTATAGAAAATTATTCTCCCATCGAATGAAAAATTCATTAACTATATAACTCATTATTTTATTTTAAATACATATATAAACCTTGAAATCAAAAGATAATCAAAATATTATTAAAAATAAAATACAATTTATTTAAAAAATATATTGTTAAACTTTTATTTCAATTTTATTTTTTATTAAAGGTTGTAAAGTTAAATTATTTTAAATTTTTTAATTTATAAACATGGTTATGTTTGTTAATATATATTTAATGGAAAATACTATTGTTGAAATTAAATTATTATTATCTTTAAATTAGTTTATCTTAAAAAGTTAATTGTGAATATATCCTTTTTTTTTAGTAATTCTTTATTTTTTATCAAATGATTTTATATTTTGCTAAATTTTAAAAGGTAACTATTTTATATTAGTTGAATATATATTTAGCACTTATTATAATATATATATGTAATAGAAATACAAATTTTTCAATCAAAATAGATGTAATTATATCTTCTATTTTACTGTATGAAAAGTAAGCATAGCATATTCTTTAATTTTAAAAGAAGAGAATATAATTTTTTAAAATAAAATAAAATATCATATAACTTAAATGATAGTATCTTGCCTGTCAATAGGATTTACATCAAACACAAGAGGAACAAGAATTAGTAACAAAACATCAAAAGTAATTTCATAAAAGAAAATATATGAAAATTAAAAGAGATAGTGAAGAAGGAAATGCAAACATTAGATAAAGTTTGAATCTTCCAAAATTTTTTATTATAAAATTCTTGTAGAATTTAGAACCCGTTTGGTACATAAAAAGTTAAATATAGAAATAAAAGTTAAAAAAAAAAGTAATTTTATAGATAAAAAATATCTATAATACTCTTACTTATAATAATTAAATAATAATTATAAATTATATTAAATAATGATTATAAGGACAAAAAAGACATTTCACCAAATTTTCAATTTCCTTTTCTTTTTCCTTTTCATTTTTTCTTGACAAACCAAACATGTCGTTAAAGAGAAAAAAGAAAAAAAAAAGGAATGAGAAAAAAATAAAATGTAAGCCTTATACATACTTTCAATTTTTGTGTTCTCTCCAAGCTTTACAAGAATTTTACAATAAAGAACTCTAAAAAATCTTTATACCATTGGATCAAGATAGTTCCCTTTTTTTAGTGAGCAAGGAACTCCACAAAATTTACACCCCAAATGATTTAGAATGTGCTTGCTCTTCTTGATAGCTATTGTCTCCATCTAAAAGAAAATATTGCCTTTGATAGAATGATGCTTCTCTTGCCCATGTAAAGTACCTTGTGATAGCTCACCCACTACTTAGTCACATGTCTTTTCCACATTCTTCTTACTTCATTCACAACCTTTCATATTCCTATCTTCTTATCATTATACCCCTCCTTAAATTAACCTTGTTTTTAAAGTTGAGCTATAAGCATACAGGTTGCTTCCTTTTAAATGTAAGCTTAATTAAATTTATGATTCCATTAAGTGAATGTAAGAACATTTTGAAATGCAAGCCTTTAATAACCAATATAAGATACTAATACAGAGTTAACCTTGCCAATTGATGCAATTATACTTATATGGAATTTCTTTTTATTTACACTAAAAATAATAAATTCCATCCAAAAATCACATATCAAAGAAAGCCTATAATCATTTAGCTCGATTGCTTTCTCAAAGTTGATATCAGTAAAGACAATAGCATGAAGATTAAAAAGTTGTTTTTACATATGTAAATCAAGCATAGGATGTGGCCAACCTATATTATCACTAAAAACTAGAAATGCAATACAACATACACATTGCAAAAGCAAGAGATATTTTTCTTATTGTTGGTGTCAATTTCTTGCCTTAACTTGGTTGTACAATCTTAAAAAGGATTAAATTGTGCATGTTGATAATATGAAATGTTGATCCATGTGCCATCCTTAAATCCATTTTCTTCAAGAAGCATGAAAAGTCCCATAGGAAGAAAAAACTAAAATAATGGCCCTATCTATAATAAGAATTTTGGTGTCAAGCTTATATAAAAGCAACAATAATGAAATTCGAAGCAACATCAATAACTTTTTCAAGAATGGGTTTGTATGACACCCTAAGTCTTATTGTTTTTTAGGAAACTAGCTACAAAAGCTTCAACAAGAGAACTAAAATCTTTCTTTTTTTTTCTTTTTTTATAAAACAAAGTGGCCAAAGCTAAGAAAAAAATAACCAAAATATACCAAAATAGTAGAACTAAAGGAATTAACCCAAGCAACATCACTAGCCAACAATTGATTCAACCCATCAAGAGGGTCATTCCACATGCGGTAAAGTACTCTCTAACTCATGCCTAACTTCACCATAAAGTCTGTATAACAACTTGCCTCGTGACCTCTATAACCAATACTCACTTGCCACAATCTTTTTAGCCATAACAGGATTTGGCAAACAAGGTAATTGTGAGAAGCAGATGAATTAATTAGATCAACAACCCCCATAGCATAAACTTCCACCTCCACCCTTCTATAACCACACTCCTAAACCAACTTGAGTCCTTTACATATACCCCAGAGTTCAGTAAAAGCAGGATAGGTGGCCTCAAGTTTACAACTGAAACCTTTCAACCAATACCCATTAGCACCTCTTATAACTCTACCCCAACCCACATGATGCCTTTTATATCTAACCACACTATCCATATTTAGTTTAACCTAACTTGGAGAAGGCACACTTCACTTGGACATACAAGTAGCGTAACCACAACAAAGAATGAGCTTCTGGATTGGGTTAAAGATTCTAAAGGAGTCCCTAACCTTACAAAGAGCCAAAACAGGGTTCCTAATATCCCCACTCCCAATGCTAAAGATTCTGTCATTCCTTCACTGTCACAGTAACCAGACTTTAACACTCTAAGTGATCACCCACAAGAACCCTTACTCATTACCAAGATTGCCACTGAGGTTGTAATAAAACCAATCTCTCAGGTTCCATGCAAAGAAATATGCATGACAATCAGGCCTTACTAGGTTACACCAAATTTTTTTAACAAAACCATAATCTCGTAAAACATGAATTACATCTTCATTCACTCCATCACACCACAGGCATAATGCGCTACTAACTCAATTTGCTTTAGCATTTTCTAGTAAATGGGCAATTCTGACATGTAATTTAGAGAAAGGTCCTAGTTTGTTCAAGGCCCTTCAACTTACAAATGAGATCCTAAATAGATTTTCTATGAGTATCATTAAATCCCATAAGAAAGTTATAACCACTGTGAGCCATAAGAGTCCCAAAAGGGTTAAAGGGCCAACTTAACAAATCACAACCAACTTTCAGAATGGGAAAATGAATAGACCAGAATCTCATAGCAATTTTATTACTAAACAGCTAGTATAAACACTCAAAATCCTAAGTGCCTAAAGGATCAACCTAATCGCTAACCTTTAATAAAAGCAACTCACTAGAGATAGGGATTTTAGAATAATATTTAAGTCTAGCCATTTGTCATAGAAAAAACTAGTACTTAAATCATTCCAAATTTGAAAAGTTGCCTTTTCAAGGATCCAGTTTCTCTATTTGTAAATAGTTTTCCAAAGAAAGACATTGGAGTTATGCTAGCAAAGAGGAAAAGACTCTACTCATTTACCAGCATACTTATTTTTTAGGAAGTCGCACCATAGATCTCCTTGTCTTACCATAAATTTTCAAGCAAACTTGGCTATGCAAGCATTATTCATGGTTTCAATATTGCGAAACCTCAAACCACCTCTATTTTTAGGGAGACAAATGGTCTTCTAATTAATTAAATCACACTTCCTAGATTTATCATCATATCCCTAAATAAAGATTATAGTTAGCTTTTGAATATCATGACAAATCATACGAGAAAAGTTTGTCACCTACATTGCATAAATAGGGGTAGCACTAATCATGGATTTCATAAGAGTTACTCTCTTTGTAAAAGAAAGACTATGAGCCTTCCAACCCAATAAATGCCCTTGCATCTTCTCAAGAATAAAATCAAAGGTGGCATAAGAACTTCTTCCCTTAAAGAGTATGACACCCAAAGAAAGCCTTAAACCACAAAAGTTTTTAAAGCCTAACAACAAAGAAAGAGATTACCTCATAATAAGTGAAACATTCTTTGAAAAGAAATTAGAAAACTTGCTCTTATTAACTTTTTAACCTAAAAGCTTGCAGAAAATATCCAAGTAATTGATAATGCAGTTCATCTGATCACAAGATGCTTCCCCAAAAAGTAAGAAATCACTTATAAATATGAGATGAGAAATACTAAGTCCTGCACGCCCAACCTTAAATGGAATCCAATTTCCTTTCTTAACTTTATCACTTATAAGGTGAGAAAGCTTATACATACAAAGCACAAATATATAAGGAGAGATAGAGTTGCCTTGTCTAATCTCCTTTGAAAGGGAGAAAAAATTAGTTTGATTTGCAATCCAAATGATGTTCATGGATGAGGATTGAATATAATTCATAATCAAAGTAATCAAATTATCCTTAAAAGCCACTTCCTTCAAAACATTTCTAATAAAATTTCATCTAAGCTTATCATAAGCTTTTTCAAAGTCAAGCTTTAAAGTAAAAAAACCTTATTTGCCTCGTATCCTCCTTATCGAATAAATAATCTCTTACTTAATTATTATGTTATCCTGAATACACCTTCTAGCAATAAAACTGGCCTAGAAAGGTGAAATCAACTGATCAAGAATAGGTTTAATTCTATTGGCAATCAACTTTAGGAATTAGTGTGATAAGAGTCCTGTTAAATTTATTTAAGGAAATATCTCATCGAAAAACTTTCATAAGAAAGTTAATAAGGCTTTCACCCACAACATCCCATTAGGTTTGAAAGAAAATAGAAGAGAAGTCATCCACTCCAGTAGCTTTCAATGTTTCCATAGAAAAAATTGCCTTTTTAATTTCTAACAGCATAATCATAGAAGCCATATTCTTTAAGATCTTGACTCTATCAATAGGAAAGGAAATAAGAGTTAAGAAATAATCCATCCCATTATCTTCTTTGGTAAATAACCTTTGAAAGTACTTGACTACATGTTCCTGAAGAGTTTTAGGTTTCTCAATCCAATCCCCCACATCATTACAGAACATAACAATTTTATTTCTTCTCCTCTTAGTTCGAGTTTTAATGTGATAATACCTGGTATTCCTGTCACCCTACTCCACCCACTATGTTTTAGCCTTTTGAAACCAAAAGATCTCCTCCTAACAAAGTACTTTATTAAGTTCCTCTTGTAATTGTTTCTTGAGCTTCGCAATAGTATAAAAGTAATAAAAAGAAGAACTACACTAAATCCACCTGACCTGGAAAGAATATGATTCTTCTGCTTTTTGATATGGCTAAAAACCTTTCTATTCCAATTAATGACATCAAGTTTAAAAGAATGAAGAGCATCATTGATCAACAAATCCTTCCTCAATGACAAGGTCATAAAACAATCAAAATCCTTATGACTTAACCTAAGCAACTTTAAACTAAAAAGGCTACTTATTCAACATGCTAAACAAGATTCCCTAAGGTTCCACAATAATAAGATGATCTAAAAATTAAACTCTAAGAAGAGTGTGTACCAAGCAATTTGAGAAACAAGTTAATCATAAACCATTCCTGTGGGGATGTTTTAAGCACTCTAAAATTCTATTTCTTCCTTAAATTTTAAGATTAACCCACACGAATCTGGCACCCATGTAACTTAAGTCAAAAACATCGCAATTATCCATTCTGTGATGGAAAATATTACTTCTAGTATTATTAAAGGAAGCTCCTCTCTTCTTCTCAAAAGAACAACTAATATCATTCATATCACCCCCTGCTATCCAAAGATCTTGCATAACTTTAGCAATATCTCTAAGATCATTCCAAAACTCCCTCTTTAAAGCTTCATAAGGGTTCCCATAAACTACAATAATGAAGTACTTGCTATTATTATCATTACTACCTTGGAGATGAACCAACTGATTAAACAACATGAAGTGCACCCTAAGATGACTTCCGTGCTATCCATAAACCTCTTAACCTACCAGTACTTGAGACCATAAAATGGTTATTGAAACCCAATCTTGACAATAGAGTTAGAGCATGATCACTTTTACCACGAGTTTCAAGAAAAGCAATAAATCCTAGGTTATAAGACTCACAAAGTTGCTTAGCATATCTAAAGAAAGTGTTCCCATACACCCCTTTGACATTCTAGAAAACAAACTTATTCATAGAAACAAATTTGGAAGAAAAAAGGGCTCGTTAATGTTTCATGGAGATAGTTTCACAAGCTAAAAGTGATTCCTTCACTTACAAAGCCATTTCCTCTTTATTGTAAGTGGAATTCTCTATTTCCAAACCATGACTTCCTTCCGCAATGTGATCAGGAGGCTCAGCTGATATAGCATCAAAGAATCTATGAGCACCACTATTAAAACCATTTCTAGCCTTTTCCTGTGCTCTTATGTCAGCTTCCTTAAAATAATTAGGCCCTTTCTTATTAGCAACTAGAGCATCCCTATTAAATGTTACCAAATCTTCTGCTATGTTTTCCTTACCTTGGCCATGAATTGTTGGGCTATGATAAGCATTGGAGATTATCATGTTTTGGAAATTCTTCAACCTAAGACCTTTATTCTTACCAACCACTTGATTCTTTAATTTGGGCTCATTATTTATCTCACCTAATTTTCCATTTCACGTTGGTTTGGCAAAACTCATGCATACTTTTCACTCTTAATTGGTAACTTTTTTACCTTCATTATTTCCTGTATTAACATCACCATTTTTAACAACTAGAATATTCAGATTCTCCTCCACAATATCCATTAATGTATCAAATCTAGATCCTGAAAATTGCTTTGCTAAATCTATTGTTTCATTTTCCTTCTATTTCCTAAATTGATGAGGTTTCTACACCATCATCTAGAACCCTTGGCCTAAATATGCTAATATCACACCACCACTAAATCCTTCTAATTTCTACTTTTTGCCCCACAAATGGGCCTTACATCGTATCACTATCTTTTTAAACTAGCTTGATTGTACAACCTTCAGGATATTGGTCAAAATGACCACAATTCAAACATAGCAAATGCAGCATTTCATACTCAATTTTATATATTTTATCACCATGACGAAATAAAAGGCCTATTTCTATTCACTTCAATGCATAACCAAGTATATCTCCCTCTCACCTGAGACGAAGTATTAAATCGACCTTCACAATACTTTCAAATTGATTACCCATGAAACTAAGCACCTATAAATGGTAATACTTAATTGGTAGATTAGGAATCTTAACCTATGTTAACACTTTACTGATGGTAGCTATGGAAGGATTGAAATTTGGTGTCCATCTCCTCATGATCAAGTAATGATCAAAGATCATCTAAGGACCATAGAAAAAGGCAAACTCACGATCCTTATTACTAGTAAAATTCACAAGAAGAAACATGTTCCCCAGTTCAATAATGTTTAAAACTCTACTTTTGGCCCATATTCCCTGTAGTCGAGATTCTAGTGCTTTGAATACAATAGCATACCCTAATAATTTCATGATAAGGGCCTTCCTCTAAGGCCTATGAATATGTTTCCTAACCTTCTCCAAGAAGATAAAATCAGGGCAATCAAAGCATTTGCCTTTGTTTTAACTACTTTGTAATTAACCCCTATAACAAAATTCTTACATGTATTACAAAATCTTTCCTCATCATCCATGGATTCCTTTTCACTTGATTCCTCAAATTTTGAGCTATAGGAATCTAAATCCTCTAGCTCCTCTCCACCCTTTAGGGCATGGCAATATGATTTTCTTACTATTGCCCCTATTTCACCTACCTCTATGCTTGTGGAGCATTCAATCCTAATGGGTTGTCATAGATTTATACATCATCATGTACCACTTTGGAATAATTGGGATTAAAAGTTATACCAAAGCTCTTATTCTTTTTCATGCTCTAGTCTAACAGATCCAACTCCTCCTTTATCATCCTCCATTCGTCACCCTTAGATGTCATTCTCTGTTCAATAAACCGTTTAGATGATACAAATTTATTTGCAACTATATTAGAATTGATATTACTGTAAATATTGGAATGAAAATCTTTTTTTGGTTGAAGTATGACTAAACTTTAAACTATAATTTACCAATTAGATCTCATAGTTGTGAAAGAAGTTCCCATGATCTCAATTTGAAAACACTAATCTGCATAAGATTGTTGAAAGGATCTTGAATGGCATCGAGTCTTGAACAATCAAGGGAGGTCTTTTGCTGATATTCAGATTTATGGCTTCATCTTTAAAACTTTTAATGAAGCATTGCTTTCAAGATGTAATCACTATTGCACAAATTTGAGAATTTGGAGGTGTGTTAGTTAATGCAAAAATAGAGGAAAGCTTATGTATTTTCAAATCCAACAAGTTAGTCTTTAAAGAGCTACAACACCATCAATTTGATATTTTGTATAGAGGTCTCCACCTTGGTTAATCTTTCATTTATTGTTACTTGGTAGGCCATTACAGAGGCTTTGACATCTATTATATCATTTGATTTGTTTCACCATTTCTTTAATTCTTTCACAATATGTTTCTTTAAACATGGTTATGATGATAAGAGCAATAAAGGTACCAATTGATAACATCTTGACTATTGGTGAGATTTACATCAGCATTAATAAAAACTAGTAATAAATCATTAAAAGTAAATCTATAAAAGGAAATACATGGAAATTAAAAGAGATGATAGAGAATGAAATGTAGACATTAGATCAAAAGATAGTCTTCCTTTTCAAGTAAAGAAGGAACACCATAAGGTTTACATCCCAAATGATCTAGAATATGCTTGCTCTCTTTGACAACTATTGCCTCTATTTAAAGGAAAATATTGCCTATGACAAAATGATGTTTCTCTTGCCTATATAACTGCCTTGTGACAACTCACCTATTCTTTAGTTGCATGTCCTTTCTACATTCTTCTTCTTTCTTGCCTCTTTCTCAATCCTCCATATTCCTATCTTCTTATCATTAAACATCTTTAAGAAGAAGTGAAAGCAATTTTCCTTTTAATTAACCTATGATATACTTTAGCCTAACTAGTTTTATCTGAAAATGTTAATTGAGATGGTAAACCATTGAAAATTACAAGACTTTTTTATATACTAATGTGAATGAAAATTTAAATGGAATGAGTAGGAATTAGAATCTCAACTATTACAAACAAAAATTTTTAGAGTAAGTGAATTATGCAATGCTAAATAGCAAAGAAAAAAACATTTATTACTTTTTATAAAAAAATTGATAGCAAAACTTAAAAATTAAATAAAATATAAATACACTCTTTTAGCTTTAGGTCATTTGTAAATATTTTTTAATTTTAAAAACAAAAAATTATGCTTAACTTTCATCCTTATGTATTTGGAAATTTAGAATTTGAAAATTTTACTCTTGAATAAGATTTTTGTAATATTTTAACTATTCTTTTATAATTTCAAACCAATGAAGAGGTGCGATATGTAAAAAAAAAGTGTAAAATAACATTTTCATTATGAAAAATGAATAAAAGCTTTAAATGCTAAAAGGTAACATTGTGAGATCCAATTTTCAATTTTCAAAGTCAAAAGTAATATTTGTAGATGACTTAAAATTTAAGAAATATATTTATAATTTTTTTTTCTTAGAAATTACAACAATGCATTTATGTCCATATTCATACCTTTGTTATTGTTATCTTGTAGACTAGATGGTAATGAATCTTGGTGTTTTAATAATAAAAACGATTGTTCAAAAACATTGCAATATTTTTTGCAACTTAAAGGGCTCTTTTCAATATGGATCATTTATAGTCATGGACTACAATCATTGCATGTCAAATTTAGCTTGACACATGTCCACTTTATATATTTTTTTCTAGAAAGATAAAAAATTTTCATTGTGAGGATAACAATTTCTACTATAAGAGAAAATTTTAACTAAGTAGATAAAAATCTTTAGTTTGTTGGATATTTGAAATAATTTCAAAATTCAACAATAAATATTTTCAACTTATAATCAAGAAGTGTAATTTTTTCAAATATTTTAATTGTAATTTCTTGAACAATAATGAACATAAATGAGAGGAAAAAGTAAGTATATAATAAAAAGACTAACAAGTTTTATAATATAAAATGTAATTTTTTCATAATTAAAATTTTTATCTTTGCAATTAAGCCTTGATCACAAGTAGGGCTTTTGTATATGCATACTCCATGAATATAAATCTCAAGCTTAAGCTTGTTTTTGGTCAAACTTAATTGGGTTTGACCTAGCTCAATTAAGAAGTGAAAGGCTAGATCCAACTTGAATTTGGTTAACTTTTGCAAATTTCTTAAAATGCACACTAACAAAGACTAAATTAAAATTGAAAATATATTACACTTATCATTCAACTAAAATTTAAATAAATTGCAAAACAAGGTTTGCAAATTACAAACTTAAAATATGAGAATTTGGAAATGCACCACAATTGTCTAGTAATAAATATATAACTCATAACATGCAACAAGGGTCACAGTTGTTAGTTTAAACTAAGCATATGATAGTGTATATCTTTCTTTCGATAAAGGGTAGCATAGAGTAAAAATGGTAAACCATCTCTCATTAGCAAAGTTTTAAATAGACTAATATGCAACTACAAACAATAATGTAACTAATATTGATCTTAAAATACTATCTCGACTTTGGAAAGAAACAAACTTGCACTATGATTAAAATGCTAATTAGGCAACTAATGCTAAAGATATTGGGAACAAAATGATATAAAATAGATCTAAGACATACTTCTCTTACACCAAGAGTAGCATAGGAAGAAAGTTTGAGTGCTTGAAAGATCTTTACAATATCAAGTTCAAGTTTGCAAGGAAACATTTTGGGGAAGGATAACTTTAGTACTCAGGATAAAATTAGTTTCACACTAAAAAAATGTGTGAGAATAGTTGTGGAAAACCTAATAGAGATTTGCATAACCAAGCTAAACTTAAAGGTGACATTTGTCATGTGTAAGCTTCATAATCTATTATATATATATATAAAATATAAATTTAATATTATATATCCTAAATATATGAAAATCCATTTAGAAAAATAATACTACTAATAGTAATTGAATCTAAATCTAAATCCGACTTTAAAAAAAAATCCTATACTTAACTCTCTTTAAGACAATTTTAAAAAATAGGTTTTTTTTTTAAATTTGAGTTACAATTTTTAACTCATTTATTTTTTATTGAATGCAATGATTTTTTTGATTGATGATCAAGTCCACTATACACTTATTTGGTTCTAAATAAAATTAACTACAACAAAGACAAATTACTCATACATGGTTCAAGAGAGCCTCTCTTTGACTGCATGTTTCTCACTCTTTTCCAAGGAATCATTTTTGAAGAACTTGGCTTCGTAGTCATTTATCCTTTTCCTTTCTCTCTCTATCTATCTCTCTCTCTCTCTCTTTATGGTTTTTACATGTGCTTTTTAAGCTTAGTATATATCTTATTTAGCTTTTAATAGTTTGAAATTGTGGTTGTACGTGAGTTTAAGGCTTTTCCTGTTGGTTAGACAATTTGGAAGGTCTCTTAAGGTGGAATGTATGCTTTTATCTTTAAAGATTTTTTAGTTCTTTCATCTAGTTAATGTGTAATTCATCTTCTTCTCCTTAGTATACATTTGTATTGCTCTACTTTTGGCTATATTACTGGATTTTCATGCTAGTGAACTTTCTATTTGTATGTATGGATAAATAGTAAATCTTTACTAATGGATATCGATGGATTGGAAGAAGCTTGAAGGGTGATGTATCTTAGAATTCCTTTGAGTCTCCTAAACATGAAGGTCCCTATTTATGATCCTTTGTATAGGTTCACAACTAAAATTGGATTTGAGTGTCATTCAATTAGCCTATAATTTCTAGAGAATATTTTGGGTAGATGTGCTTATTGATTCTAAAGAAATGTTGGTTAATATATAGATATGGCTTTACATGAAGCTTGGAAACTCTAAGCAAACTTCAAGGTGATATAGGTAAGGAAAAAAATTTCTACATGGTAGAATTTAACAAGTTTGAGGATTGAAATTTCTTATATGAATATGGCCCGTAGCCTATTCAAAATTTTCCCATGGTTCTAAACCATTGGAAGCCAAATCTTATACTCAGTAATTTGAAGGTAGAATGTATACCCATTCGGGTAAAATTCTAAAGTCTCCCTTTAAAATATCACAACTCAATATTGATGTGTTCTTGTGTCACTTGATTGGGGAAGCAAAATTTTTGAATGAGGTTGCCCAAGTCACAAAAAAATACACATTTTATGCTTGTTAAATATTTGCTCAATCCTTCTTTACTTTTACTAATAAGAGTTAAAATCTTTTTGGATAATGGAGATGCCATTTGGTTGAATGTAAGTAAGAATGAATATTAAAAAAAATGTAGGCAATGTTATAGGATTGGCCATAGTGATAAAGAGTATAATTTGAATCTTTTAAGTTTTTGCCAATTTTGAGCTTAAAAAACAAAAAATTCATTCCAAATATGATGTAAACTTCATTGTTAATTTCAAATTTCCTCATGTTGGAAAAAATTTTATAGCTTTACATAAGAAAAAAAAAAGGTTAGAAAGTACTATAAAAGTATGCTAGGTAGAGTTAGCATAGAGTGGTTATTATTACATGCACGACAAATATCTTAAATCTTTGAATGATATGAGTCCACCATAAGCAAAAACATTCAATTTAATAAGTGTATCTAATGATGCATTAGGTTAGTTAGACATGGTTCTTGATTTACTTAATTTAAATCAATGTTTAGATATTAGCCCTTTAAAAAACATAAGAGCGTTGGTATTTTTTGTGGTAGGCATAAAAAGGCTAGTAATATCAGAAGCAATCTTATAATAATTTCAAAAGACATTACAGTAAAGGATTTTTTATAATTAAATAGTAATTTGAGGTTTTTGAAAGCTACCCATGGAAAGCTTCCCTAAAGGCCATGAGAATCTAAAGCTACAATTGTCGAGGCTTTAAAAAAAACCTTGATAAATACAATAGCTTAAAAACCTTATGTGTAAATATGGTCTTAATTTTTGTTATTCTTAATTATGACCACGCAACTTGTGAATAGTGGTTTATAACATCCTATCACTAGGGTTCTCTTAAACTTTTGGTGTAGATGTTATGGCAAAAGTAGAGGATTATTGCTAGCTTAGAAACAAGTTATCAACTGTCAAATAATTGATAGCTCACCGCACTAAATTCATTTTTCTTCTACTACTCATTAAGGTTTGAATTTCTTTATTTCTTTTATCTATGGTTTTCAAAAAAATCCCACACAAACATATTATTTGGGACTGGTTTAAGATTATTTCAACTAATGTGAAAGCTCTATGGCTTGCCATTAGAGACTTTAATCAAACCATAATGAGTAGAGACTTTAATTATTTTGCAACAGCTTTAAAGGTATTTACATCTCATTTTAGTAAAATCTTCTTTTAGTTTGTTTTCATCTATTTTGTTAGGTTTAAAACTTTGGCTTTTACGAGTTATACATATTATCATCACTTTAATCCATCTTTGCACCTAGCTTTACATTTGACATGTTTTTTAGTTTTATCGGTATGTATTAGTTTTGTCCTGTGCTATATTTTTCTATTTGAGGTTGACTTCCTATTATGCTTAAAGTATTCCACATATGTGGGTATGCTCTTGTTATGCATTTTTAGATTTCCTGCTCTTTTTGCGTAAGTATATTTCTTATACAACAGAAATTAATAATGAATAAGTAGAGTGAAAATTGATTTAGAACATTTAGCCATATATAGCTTCAACCACAGTAGTTAAGTTGAAGGTTGCCATTTCCAACTCTAATAAGCTTCTTTTGGTTAAATATTTAAGACATTTGCAGTAGTTCTACACCTTTTAAATGAATACACTTTATGGCACTATATGCTTTAGGTCTTTTTAGTCGAGTAAACAAATAGAAGTCCAAAAGTAAGAAACCAAAGCTTCTTTATATATATTTAATATTGCTGAAGCAAAGAATGAGAAAGACCAACCCTACTTTTCTAATTTCTAGCCATTATATATTAATTTTTGGAGTTTCCTATTCTTTTTGTTGAAGTCTAATTTATACACAAAAGTATAGTGAAAGAATGTTTTATATAAAAAAAATCTTCTTATTTTAGTTGTATTATATTTGTTGTTTTAAATTTTATCTAATGACAACCTAATAAAAAATCACACTTGTTCTGCAAAGGTTTGTATAGTTTAATATTTTATGCTTACATTTCAATTTAAGAACTCAATTCTATAACTATGCATACTCCATTATTTATATGCCATTAACTATGATTTTAGTCCCCTAACTTTCATTTTATACTTTATGCTTGATAAATATAAGTCCATTTTTAATATTTTATTGCTTGTTTAATATATTATAGATGGCAACTAGCATAATTATAGAAGTGTAGCATAACTTAGTTAGTCCAAGCATGTGGTTAAATCTTATATAGATATATATCATGGTTGAAGAAGTTATAAAGGAAAATGTGAACAATGTTGTGTTTTCACTTGGAGTTTGGAGAATCATATTTGAAAAGTTCAACGCTAAGGATAGATGCTCTTTTAATTTGAAACAAATAAAGCAAAAGTTTAATAGATTACAAGGAAACACATTAAGAATTTTCCCTACTGCTGTAACATAATAAGTTTGGTTGGGGTGCTAAAACCATAATTACTACTGATAAGAAGGTTTGGGAGAGCTATATCTTGGTATATAATTGTTTTTACATTTCTTTTCTAAATAATATACATATATATATATATATATGTCACAAATGATTCATTGTATGTATATATTTTGTCACATACTAAGGCTGCACAATATAAGAAGTAAAGGCTAGAACATTATAAACTCTTGGGATATAACTTCCAATAGAAGCATTGCTACTAGTGTAATTCATCATGCATCTACACCAAATCTACCAAATTCTATAGATGAGCTTGATATTGAAAATGAATATCTTATTGGCAGTGCTCATGTAGATCTTGATGGAATGATGATGTTGCCCTACAAATAATTCAGTGTGTGACACATCATGAAAGTACACCATTGAACTTCTTGACCAAAAAGAAGAAGAAAGAATATAGGACTTATCAAATGGTAGATGCACTTTAGGCATAGGCTAAGGCATCTAAGGTAGGGGCAAAAGTTCAACCTCTTAAGGTTGAGAGGTTATGGCAAAGAGCATGGAAGCTAGTAGTATTAGAGACATATAATCTGATTAGCCCATTACCAAATATGTGTTTGTTATTTATCAAATTGATGGTGTCTCTAACAGTGTTGATGTGAAGGCTATGGATAAATCTATTGACATGACTTGGAAGGAATTGTTTATATATATTCCTTTAAAAAGGAAGAAGATATTGTTAGATAAATTACTATGGTTTTATACACTACCCAAAAAAGAAATAAGAAAAAAAGCTTTTGGTAACAATTAAAAAAAGGCACCACTAAATGGTAACATTCAATAGTGACTTTTCTTACACACTGCTAAAAGTCATTATTAAAATAGTATTCTTATTTTTACCAAAAATTTTAATAGCGACACTTTAAAAAACTAAAAGTCTTTATGGCAACAAATAAGTTCATATTAAATATCTTTTGTGGTAACTATATTAAACTTACTACTAAATGCCTTTAAATTTAATTGATAAGAAATAAAAAAATGAATGAAGCAAAAATATTATTAGCACCCCTTAGATTCCTTAGTTGACTTTTCCATTGATCTTGGTCTAAGTTATTTAAAATATATGTTTGGATGATTTGAAACCTAGATAGTCTAAATATCATGTCCTACCACTTAGAGGTGATAGTCCTGTTGAAACTATGAGGTGATCATGCTATAATGCTTCTTAATCACATCTTGTTGAAGAATCTAGAGAAAAACCTAATGGCAAGTAAGAGGATTAAACATTTCTCTCACTCACTTGTATCCTACTATCCCTAGCTTCTGAAAAAATATTGTTCAAGTTAATCTTGAAGATCACTTTATGATTGTTCCTTCACTTACTATTTAGATCAATCCGTACAACGATTGATTATCCATTTTTCTTAACACCATTATAAGGAATCTCTGTCTTATTACAATTTACCTTTCTCACAATAATATTTTCTTTCTCCATTTGTTACCGAGCCAGTTGGTCTTGCTAAAGAATTGATTTGATGGATAGTAACAATTGGATTTGCCTGGATTCCTTCATAATTTATTTGATTCCTACTTGTGCAAATGATGTAAAAGTAGCTATAATGGAATTGGTATAACACTCAACTTGTTTCAAGTAATCTTACTTTTGGAAAAACCAAATCTATAACTAAGATGTAATGTCCCTTTCTTGAAAGCCACTAACCTTCAGGAAAAAGGGATGCAAAATATACTACTATAGTAAAATAGTATTAAAGAAAGATGTGATTCATAGATTCAGGATGAGAGTTGCAAAATGGACAAGAGCTTTCAGCATGAAAATGGTGATTTTATAAAATATCTTTCACTAGTAAGGCTTTATTAAGTAATTCCAAAGTTTAATCTTTTAGATGTTTTTTCTGAGTGTGAAAGAGGGAAAAGGATTACTTTCTAATTTCAATTAAATAATATTAAATCTAAATAAGATGATCCTTTTGATTAGTTGTAGAAAAATATAATTAAGAAATTTGTTGTCTAATCTGATATAAGTCTTGCAAACATTGGAAATCCTATTCATTGAGATTATGCAAAATAAGGTCAAAAATCATTTGAGGTCAAGGATCTTGATCTAGCATAAGCCACCACAATTGGTGATTTGTTGCAATAGTTTTGCTTATTCTAATTTGCCACTAAAGAAAGGAGGATAATATAGTATTAGATTTAGCATTTCTTTTCCACAACTAAGAATAATTAACAAGATGAATCAATTACCCTTTTGACACATTCTTGCAATACTTCAGTTCAAGCATTTTTGTAAAGAAAGTATTATGTTGCTCATCCATAATTATCCATACTTTTAAGCTAATGAAGCCTTATTAATTAAGTGAGTCAGATTACATAACTTCTTCTAACTAAGCATGTGCATTCTATGTTTATCTAGCTTGAAAACAAAAAAAAAATTCCCATTTTAGCATTAATAGTAGAATAGTATTTCTATGAAAGGCTAATGCAAGACAATTGATAAAAGAGACGAGAATTCATCACTGACTTAATCTAGTCATTCTAGTAGCATAAAATTAAAGATTAGGTTTTTATGCCTATAATTTTGAATTAATTCTATATAATAATTGCTAATAATTTTTTTTCTTTCTACATCCACTCATATGCCTAAATACTTTCCCACTATGAAGATGTATTTAACACTACAAATCCTAGCCAAGAATCTTTTAAATTTATAAGGAGGATTAGGATTGAAAATAAATTTAGATTTATAATTTATTAATCTCTTAGACAGTCAAACTATTATACAGTTAATATATCTTTTACTTGGTTACAAGCCTCAACAAATGCTTAAAAAAAATTAAATTATTAGCATATATTAAATGACTTAGGCTTAAAGAAATGGCCAACCTTGACTCTTGTCTAGTTTCTATTTTGTTTTGATTTAGCATTCATGCAAGAAAGAATGTTAGAGCAGAGAATGGACATGTTAGGTGATAACAGATTGCCTAGTCTAAAATTGTGATTCAGAGTAAATCTATTTGTAAGGCTCTTATTTATAATAACTTGATAGCTCATGGTAGAAATTTATTGCATAATCATGTTAATTAAATCTTTGAAATTTTCATTTGTATCAGCACTGCTCTAAGAAAGTTCTAAAACACATTGTTATAAGCTTTTGCAATGTCTATTTTAAATACACATTATTTCTTACTAGGCCCTTTTGCTTTATGAATTAGCTATAGGACTTTAGAATCTAATAAAATATTATCCAAAACTAATCTACCCTTAAGAAAAGGATTTCAATTTAGGACAATACACTCTTTTAAAATTAATTTCATGATGTTATAAAGAACTTTAGAGATAATTTTATAGATCACATTGTATAGGCTAATAGATTTGAAATATTATAGAGATATTTTTGTACTATTGGTGGCTGTTACAAATTATTTACAAGTGAGGTAACTGGGTTTATATTAATTCCATGCATATATCTATTTTAATTTCATATTTTGTTGTACATGAATGATTTGAAATGTTGAATGAATTGGTTAGCTATCATTATGTTGTGATTGGACCTTGTGAGTCCATAGTGGAACTGTGGTGTGGCTGCCACTCGTGCATGTACTTCGATTGAACACCGGGTTGTGATCAAACCCCAGATGTATTGAGCCTTGGTTGTGCTCAATGAGGAGTAGGTGCCATAGATGGGCGTCTCCAGTGTTAATGGCCTTTAACATGTGTAAATATGATTGCTAGTATAGGATGGTAATTATGATAGCCTGCTTGTTTCATTTACTGATATGACTGGTATTCTTCTGATGCTTATGTGAAATTATGCATGTATGCTAATTAAACTGGATTATATGATGGAATGGCTTTGGTTACTGAGATTTATATCCCGCCCCGTTTTATGGGATTAATATTTTAGGTGAAGGTTCTTCGAATAAGGATAAAGGGAAGCAAGTGAATAAAAATCCATGAGCTCTAGCCATGTGTGGAGGAAGTTACACTTGAGCTAATCTGAGTAGAGTAGATACAATTTTGTTATTATTTTACATAGCATCATCATGTATTCATGTTGCCAAGTGTAGGCGTTTATATTTTGCTTGGTAGAAATGTAACCGCTAAAGAATTAAGTCTTATTATAGTGGATATTGATGTTTGAACTTGTAACATCTGATATATATAGCTTTGTTGAATTTGTGATATGGTTTACTATTTGGGAATTGTAATCATGCGATGTATTAGATATTGATATAAACTATTGATGAATGAAATCTCTATGGAATGTGCATAGGATGTTAATTGTCGCTAATGCATGAGTTCTTGCTGTCATTATTCTATGAATTTGCTAATATGAGATAGTTGGGCAAGTAGGAAATAGTATCTAAGTTTTGAATTAGTAATAGAGAGTTAGATGAGTAAATAGGGTAGATAAATACCATTAAAGTCATACAAAATGAGAGAAAGTGGTCCTAGGGTGTTTTTAAGATGAGAATTGGAGTGTAAGGAACAAAACTTGGGAGAGGTAGTTACAGGAGGGAGTTAGGCCGCGGCTAAGAAGGTTTCGCCACGGCTAAATGAGTAACAAAGTCAAGGGGTACCGCGGCATGATGAGCCCCGCCGAGGCACAAGAGAAGAAAATTGGCCTGGGGAGTGACAGTGGCGAGGAGTGCCACAGTTTGAGAAATCTCATTGCGGTGCAAACAGAGAAAAATTGCCCAGGATGGTGACAGAACGGAAACTCACCGTGGTGCAGTAGGTCCTGCCGCTGCGTGAGTCAGGAAAACTAGTTAAGGGTTGTACAGTAGCAAAACTCGCTGCGACGAGAATCTTAGGACTTAGAACTATAGCTCTAGGGGGCATTTTCGCAGCGGCGAAACGTGCAAAAATTGCCCAATGATTCCAGTACCTATCTTAGTTGCGGCGCGAATGGTCTGGGCCGAGGCACGAGACCCCAAACCCCTACCCTTAGCCTAGAAACCCCAATTTCTTCAACGATAATGCTAAGAAATGATATAGGAATCCTTGTGGGAGGTTTTTGTGTGTTGAAACTGATGAATGGATGAATTATAAACCCTTCATGGTAGTATGATTTCTTTTATGCATCTTTGTTTTGGTTGTAGTTGTTTAGTGATGACCCTAGCATCAAGGTTCAAATTCTCCTGTATTTTCATAATGTAACAAAATGTAACGACTCCAAACCTTGATCATTAACTACTAATTGTGCATTTAACCATAAATACAATGATTAGAAAGTAGGGTCATCACATTGATCAGAGGCAAAACAGAGGGCCAATGGTAGGCTCAAGGAGTTGACCTCCTCCTACATCCCTTTCATCACCAGAGGCCGAAGAAAAGGAAGACAGAAATGGAAGAAAAAGCTAGAAATGAGGATTGAGGGATGCAGAGCGAACGCCAAATTGGAAAGAAAGCCGGCTGTGAATCGAAAATAAAGGAAGGCTTTCGAAAAGGAAAAGGGGGTCTGAGAGGAGACAGGGAGACCGAAAAATCAAGGGGAGACAGAGAGAGAGCGCTGGAGCAGAGAGGCGACTGGAGAGGAAGGAGAATGGGGGGAAGAAATTTAAGATTTAAGAGCAGGGTCAGCAAAAGAAGAGGGGGGTCTGCGAGAGGAGAATCAGAAGCTAGGGAATAGAGGTTGGTTTCAGGTCCCAATGAAGCGAAGGAGGCGAAAGGAAAAGAAGAAAGAGAGAACAGAGAAGAGATTCGGGATTTGGGGGTCTAGTGAAAAGAGGGGATTCAGAGATTGAAGGGAGACAGAAAATTAATTTTTGCACCTTAATTAATAAATTTTTGCACCTTAATTAATCAAAGATGAAAATAAATAAAAAAAAGTAAAAGAAAAATCATAAAAAAATGAGAAGAGCAAAGAAGTAAAATTAACTTTGATTTTAGCAAATTAAAACATATTAATCGATTCTAAATTCATTTTTTTTGCTAAAGGTGAAAGTAATTCTTATTTTCTTTTTCTTTCCTGCATTAAAAAAAAAGAAAAGAAAACAAAATAAAAACAAAAACAAAAAAAAGAGACAAAAACAAAACATAAACAAAAGAAAAAAACACAAACCAACATAATTCTTGTTTCGAATTATGTGGACTTTGATTCCTCTGAGGATACGTAGGCTCTAGGTTCTCATCATAGGTGAAGTCCGCCCTTGTAAATAAAATTTTCTTTTCAATTTTCATTTCCTTAATTTCTTTCTTTTTATTTTAATTTTCTAATTTTATTTCTTTAATTTCTTTCTTTCTTTTTTACTTTCAATTTTATTTCCTTTATTTTTATTTTTTATTTTGCATGCGATGTGTTAGGAGAACCAAAATAAATTAAAGGCTATATTGATTCTGCGCGACTAAATTAGGGTAACCGTTATTAACAATGGGTGTTGTGGGGTGTCTAATACCTTCCTCGCTCACAATCGACTCTCGGATCCATTTTTTTGGTTCATAGACTATTTTTTAAATAATTTTTTTTAAAGTTTTACCTTAAAAAAAAATTAAAATTTGGTAGCAACTTTACTACTTTTAATTTTGATTTCGATTTGACGCCGCGCGGTAACATTTTCGGATATGACAGTAGTGTTATCACAAAAACGTTTTAAAGACAACCAAAAATTATTTTTTGTGGCAGCCACCAAGATCACAACTAAAATATTTTTCTAGAGACAGAATGTTGGCAAAGTATTCTTTTATAAGCAACCTTTCATATATCCATTAAAAATACATAGTGGAGCTGTTTATTATTGTAAAACTTGAAATCTTAAAATTCATTGTCTTGCGTTAGTCCAAAAAAATGATTTGGTTTTAACATTTATCATTGAAAATTTTAAATTTTATATTATTAAAATTCTAATAATGTTGTAATATTATGTATTTATATTTGTTTTCTAAAATTTTAGAACACATTTATATTAACTTGAATGTCAAATATTATATATTTTGTTTTGTCAATAAAAATTATACGTTTTGTTATATCCATAATAAAATATATATTTTAAAAAATAGTTCAACGACTTATTTAACTTATCCATTTTGCTATTTTTTAGTTAATTTTATTTTAATTAAATTTCAAAATTATCTACTAAAAGACTTGAGATTGTTATAACTCTTGCTTATGGTGTTTTTTTTTCCTAGCACAAGTCACAAATTTATATTTTATTAATTCATTTTGGTGACGGCTTTTTGGTACTTTTTAAAGGCCACATAAATGTTTGAGAAGCAATATTTTTACCAGCCATTTTTGTTTTCAGATAATTTTTATTAAAAATTTATTATTAAAAATTTTTTGTTTTCCATCTAAATACGTTTTTCTCTAGATCTTTAAATTATAATTTATTGCACAATGTGTGAATAAAATAATAAAAATTTATAAACACAATAAAAAATAGATAGCGAAGCAATCTTGAGATAAATTTTTCTTTTTAAAAATTTGAATTAGTATCTTATTTTTGAAATATTTTAGGTGGAATAAATTATAGTTTAATCACCAGTAGAGCAGCAGTAATTATTTATTAAAATTCTATTATGTATTTATATTTGTTTTATACAGTTTTAGAATATATTTATATTAACTTATATGTAAAATATTATATGTTTTGTTTTGTCAATAAAATTATGAGTTTCGTTATATCTCTAATAAAATATATATTTGAAAAAATAGTTCAATGGCTTATATAACTTATCTTTTTTGCAACTTTTTTAGTTAATTTCATTTTAATTAAGTTTCAAATTTATCTACTAAGGCTTGAGATTATTATGACTCTTGCTTATGGTGTTTTTTTTTTTTCCAGCAAAACTCACAAATTTTTATTTCATTAATTTTTCGGTGATGCTTTTTTGGTACTTTTTTAAGGGCCACACCAGTTTTTGAGAAGCATTTGGGCAATATTTTTAACAGCCATTTTTGTTTTCAAATAGTTTTTATTGCAAATTTATTGCGATAATTGATATTGTTGCCTACATTTATCTTATCGTGTTTTTATTAATTTTTTTTTCTATTTTTATTAAGTTCTCATAAAAATAAAAAAGTTGAAATATAAGCTATCCCTATCTTTTTGCATATACATACACAAATTTCATGTATTTCTTTCATTTTTCATCATAAAAAAATATTTTTAACTTAATTTTTTTTTTAATTCTATAGCTGCCATGTAGACATTGATGAGCCATTAATTTCATCCCTTTATTTTTTTTTCAATTTAACCTTATATGTTATTTTATTTTGATTGAGACTATAATCAATTAATTATTTTTATTTTTATTAATTTCTCATGAAAATAAAAAAAGTTGAAATATAAACTACTCTGATCTTTTTATATGTAGATACACAAATTTCATATATTTCTTTGGATTTTTTCATAAAAATATATTTTTAATTTAATTTTTATTTTTATTCTACAGCTTCTAATAGATATTGATGAGCCATTAATTTCATCCCTTTATTTTTTTAATTTAACCTCACATGTTATTTTATTTTGGTTGAGGTTGTAATTATTATTGAACAAATTATATATATATATATATTTGAATTTTATTAAAATTACATAAATTTTTTATTTTTAAAAAATATATAAAATTTTGAAATTAAAAATTATATAATTTAATCTAATTATAAGTTTTTATATTAAAATATTATTAATTATCCATTCTTACATATGTTTTATGATAAATATTTTAATAAAAAATTTAAAATTAAATTAAAACGTTGGTTTTAAAGATAAAAACTTAGTATAAGTCCGACTGGGAAAAACGAAACCGGTTAAACCGTATCTTATCCCCTCGACGTCTGCGCTACCTGGCGTCACTCTTCGGAGCTAGCGGGCCATGGCTATCCTGGCCCTCCCCTTAGTCATCTCCGTCCTGAAGCCCCACAGTTCCCACCTCTCGGTGCTCCGCGCCGGCAAAGCCACCGCCAATGGGTTCTACTCCCCGCTGCGCCGCCGTCAATTCACCTGTGCCACCGTCTCTGCCATCAACACCCCTTCGATTTCACAGCATTCTTCTACCGAACCGAAGAGCCAGACTCAGAAAGCTTCAGTGCTTACTTTCCAGCAAGCCATTCAGCGCCTGCAGGTCTTACAACTGTGACTTCTGACAATGCGTTTGCTTCACTGTTATTGTTATATGCAGCGCGTAAAAGGTAAATTGCAGAGGGTCTTTTGTTTTTTAATTGGTCGTCACTGTTGGCGTTTCAGGAATATTGGGCTTCCGTTGGATGTGCCATAATGCAATGCAGCAACACAGAGGTAATGTTCATTTGCCGTTCACATTTTTATCTTAAAATTTAATCTTGCTTCAGTTTCGTTGATAATTACTTTCCTTTCCTGATTATTTAGTTTTAACTTAAAGAGATTAAATATAGCTATAAGGGGTGGATAAGAAGTCCAGGCTTAACAATATTAATCAAACTAAAGAACTTAGTAATTCGTATTTTATAGACCTGCGGCATTTTCTTTTTACTATTTTGCGGTATTCTTGGAATGTTATAATCTACTTCTTGATTTTTCGTTAGGTGGAGTTATTGCCATTAGACACAACACACAAGGGCTAACATAATTATTATTATTTGTGCATAACAGATGATAGGAATATAAAATATTAGTTGGGGTATTTTTGTCTTTTTGTGTTAACGGTATTTCTGTTAGGACCATTAGATTGAGTTTGTTATGTACGCGCAAACTCCTATTAAGCACCCTCATTGTACCCGCATGGAAGGTATGAGAACAGTGGAATTCTCTTCGTATCTCCTCATTCTTCTTCTCTTCTTCTTCTTCTTCTTCTTTCCTGCATTCCCCCTCCTTCCTTTTTGATTCTTATCACATGGTATCAGAGTATACGTTCCTGATGGCCGAAGGAACACGAGCTCAAGTTGCTATGCGTGAAGCAAAGGAAAGGATGAGGTTGGAAATCAATCATCAGATGGGTCGATTGGAGGAATAGGTCGACGGATTGCAAGAGGTGAGAACAGAAGTTATCACGTTGCAAGATCTAGTGTGTAGAGCGGCCGTTCAATTAGCTGATATGATAGCTAATAGGGATCGCAATCATAACAATGGTCGCGATGGTGACTACCAACACCCAACAAGATACACAAAACTTGACTTCTCCAGATTTTCAGCCGATGACGTGGATGCTTGGATTGCAAAGTGTGAGCGATTCTTCACACTGGATGGAGCTCCAAAAATTCAAAAAACGGTGATGGCTAGTATTGCGTTAGGTGATGGAGCTTATAAATGGTTTCAACACTTTGAGAGGGGTCAGAATGGTGTAGTTCCGTGGGCGGACTTTGTTGAAGCAATTTGGATTTGTTTTGGACCACTTTATGATGATTCGACGGAAGAATTGATGCATTTAAGATAGAGAGGGTTAGTATCAGAGTATCAAGCTGAGTTTAATAAAATATGGAAGCTGGACTTATCAGAAGTGAGTAAGTTGAGTTGTTTTATTGAAGGACTCA
This sequence comes from Erythrophleum ivorense, assembly GCA_026724425.1. Taxonomy (NCBI): domain Eukaryota; kingdom Viridiplantae; phylum Streptophyta; class Magnoliopsida; order Fabales; family Fabaceae; genus Erythrophleum; species Erythrophleum ivorense. The sequence continues at coordinate 2,734,142 of JAIUCV010000025.1, read as the reverse complement.
AGCCAGAATTGGCATTAGGAGTCAAGTTGCTTCGTCCACAGACTTAATTGGAGGCTAGCAAATTAGCCAAGTTGCAAGAGTCAAATCTTGATTCATTGCATCAATACACGAGGAATATGCTCAGAGGTAAGTACCTTCCTAATTCCTTCCTAATTCCTCTAAGGGACTGCTGGCTACTCCATCTCCATTAAGAACTATAATTCCTTCTCAGGTACCTAAGAAATGGAATTCACCTGGTAACAATAGTGCTGCATTGATGCCTGCCAATCACAAGAGTTCTGATGCTCTAATGATTAATTCGGCTAAAGGTATTTTAGGTCAGCTAAAAATAGTTTTTAAACAAAAGTTGACTCTAGAAGAATTGGATGATTGCAGAACTAAAAATTTATGCTATTATTGCTGAGAGAGATACTCCTCGGGCCATGAATGTACACAGAGAAAGAAACTGCTAGTCTTTCTAATGGAAATGGAGGATGACTCCCTTTCCTTTGGAAGAAGCGAGTTACATATGCTTAGGGGTGAAGATGATTGTAAGGATACGAGGGAATAGCAAACACAACCCATTCTATCTCTTAATGCCATGACTGGTACCGCTTCCTATAGCACTATGCACATTAGAGGACGAATAGGCAAGAAGTGGGTGTATATCTTGATCGACACGGGTAGCACTCACAACTTTTTGGACGCTTCAGTGGCCAGGGATTTGAATGTATCTGTTTAGCAGATCAATCCACTTACTGTAGCAGTGGCTAATGGTAATCACCTTTTAGGAACAGAGAAGGTAGCTGATCTTCGATGGATATTTCAAGGAGTTGAGTTTGTAGCTGATGTTATTTTATTACCTATGGCTGGATGTGATATGGTATTGGGCATGCAGTAGTTATGTGGGTTGGGAATCATACAATGGGATTGCAAAAATTTAATTATGGAGTTTTTTTGGAAGGGCAAGAATGTTAAGCTGGCAACTAGCCCACATGTGAAAAATAGAGTTATTGACGATGACAAAATGATTCTTTTGTTGTGGGCTTCCACGAATCCCCTTGGCTTTCAATTGGTCCCTTACTCGACTTCAGCATACTGCCATTCAGTAAGTGCTAAGACAGAGGAGTCTCTTCCTACTAAAGTTACGTAGTTGCTAAATGAATTCCAAGGGTTGTTTGAAGAACCCCAGACATTACCTCCTAGCAAGGGCAAGTTTGACCATTAGATTGTACTGAAGGAAGGCACTAATCCAGTTAACATCTGCCCACCTTGCAACGTAGAAGGATATTATTGAAACCATGGCGAAGGATATGTTAGAGCAAGGCATCATCCAGCATAGTTTATCCCTATTTGCTTCACCGGTGGTTCTAGTTAAAAAGAAAGATGAAAGTTGGCATATGTGCGTTGATTACAGAGCTCTTAACAAGGCTACAGTCTGTAACAGCTTCCCTATTCCTTTCATCGAAGATTTGCTTGATGAATTGGTGAAGGCTAGAGTATTTTCTAAATTGGATCTATGCTCAGGTTACCACCAAATTTGCATGTGTAGTGGCAATGTTCATAAGATTGCTTTTTAGACACACGAGGGGCACTACGAGTATTTGGTCATGTCATTTGGTTTGACTAACGCTCCTTCCACATTCCAAGGTATCATGAACTTAATCTTCAAGGACTTTTTGCAGAAATTTGTATTAGTTTTTTTTTGACGATATCCTCGTGTATAGTCAAGACTTGCTTTCACATGTTAATCACCTTCGTACTATATGCCATATTTTACCCAAGAACCACTTTTATGTTTGGCGTTCGAAATGCGCTTTTACAAGCCAGAGCATCAAATATTTGGGACATGTTATCTTTGAAGGGAAGGTAGCGGTTGATTCCTCAAAATTCAGGCCATCTCTAATTGGCCAGTACTTGCTAACCTAAAGGAATTACGTGGGTTTTTGGGACTTTATGGATATTACCGCAGGTTCATCCGTTTCTATAGTATTCTAGCTAGACCATTAATAGAATTACTAAAGAAGGATGAATTTGTTTGGTCCTTGAAGGCTAAGGAGGCTTTTCAGTCCTTAAAGCATGCTCTGATGTATACAATGGTATTGGCCCTTCCTGATCTGCAGCATTCTTTTACTGTGGAGACAGATGCATCTAGCTTCGGCATTGGAGTAGTTCTGACCCAATTTGGCCATCCTATTGCATACGTGAGTAAGGTGTTATCTCCTAAACATCAGCTGCTATCTGTCTATGACCATGATTTGCTAGCCATCATCCATGCGCTCTCCAAATGGCATCAATATCTCAATATCTAACCATTCGTTATTCTCACAGACCAGAAGAGTTTAAAATTCTTATTGGAGCAATGTCTTCTACGCCTAATCATACACGTGGATTACCAAGTTGATGGGACTTCAATATGAAATTAAATATAGAAAAGGAGCTGACAATGCAGCTACAAATGCTCTTTCCTGAGCCACTCACGGTGATCTGTTGCAATTAAGTGTATCCTCGATATCTACTGAGTCATTCAACAACAATGGACCACAGACCCTACCCTTCAACAGCTCATTGCTGACCTGTAAGCTAATCGTACTTCTCATCCTAAATATCAATGGCATAAGAATATGCTCCTCCATAAGCAGAAAATCGTTATTGGACCTCATCAAAATAACTTAAAACAACTCATCTTGCAGTGGTTGCATTTAGGTGCGCAAGGAGGGCATTCAGGATCCAAGGCTACTTACTATAGCATTAGAGCTATTTTTTATTGGAAGGGTATGATGTCTGACATCAAGGCTTTTATCCAACAATGTGAAACATGTATGAGGTGTAAATACGAGACCGCAGCTTATTCGAGACTTCTTCAACCACTACCTCTTCTGCAAGGAGTTTGGCAAAGTGTTGTTATGGATTTCATCGAAAAGTTACCTAAGTCCAATGGAAAGGATGCCATTTGGGTCAACATTGATCGTTTTAGCAAGTATGCCCACTTTCTTCCTCTGGCTCATCCCGTCACTACTGCGCAACTTGCTCAATTGTTCCTTGATAACATTTACAAACTCCATGGTGTGCCTGCAAATATAGTAAGTGATAGAGACCCTTTATTCACAAGCAATTTCTGGCAAGAGCTCTTATTGTGTTTGGGAATTGAGCAACGGATGTCTACAGCATATCATCCTGGTAGAAATGCTCACTTAGAGTACTTATGAAGGAATAGAAATAATATCTATTAAGAAAAAACTGAGCAAGGATCTCGCTCAAGTAATCCTAAAAGCCAAAGTAGAGGAGGATCTCCAATACACTCAAGAAAAATGAATCAATTTGCTGATCCCTACGCCTTCAGCACTGCTCTTATTTATAATGAGGAAATTTGGATTACAATAATTAGAAAATGAATCAGAAAATATCCCTGAGAATCAGGAAATAGCTAACAGCAGTGACTAGCAGCCTTCAACAGACTTTACATTATTCAAAATGCCATAAAAAGTCAAAACAAACTCCTAATATTTCTCAACTACAAAAATCTGGACTAATTCAGCAATTAAAATATTAATTCAGATTTTGTTTATTCCTTCTCCTTTGATAAACCTGCAATGGTCTTTTATCATTACTCCCCCTTTCGAAAGCAGACTTGTTCTCAAGTCTGAAAAAAGGAAACTGGGACAGCAACAAGTCATAATCCTCCCAGCTTGCTTCTTTTGGAGGTCTGTTTTGCTACCAAATTAAAAGCTCCAGGCTTTGGTGCTTAGTCCAGTGATGATCAAGCACTCTAGCAAGCTGGACAGTGAATTCCAGATCTGCAAGAAGTGGCAAAGCAGCAGGGGGTGAAGCTGGAAGTTATCCATAAGCTGGTTGGAGAAGAGACACATGAAAAATAGGATGAACTCTAGCATCCTTAGGCAACTCTAATTCATAAGCTACTTTTCCAACTTTCTTCAAGACTTTATAAGGCCCAAAGAATCTTGGAGACAGCTTTTCAAACTTCTTTTTAGCAAGAGATTTCCGACGAAATGGCTGTATGCGAAGCCAAACTACATCTCCTTCTCGAAATTGTAACTCTCTACGATGCCTGTCAGCATAAGCCTTCATTTGGTTCTGAGTTTTAAGCAAATTTTCCTTGAGAAGCTTAAGCATAGCATTACGGGACTCTAGTTGTTCTTCTAATTCCACAATGTGAGTTTCTCCCTTCACAAATGGGTGTAATGGTGGGGGGTCACGCCCATAAACAATCTTGAAAGGAGTGGAGTTGATAGAAACATGATAACCTGTGTTATAAGAATATTTTGCCCAGCACAAAAACTTTTGCCAAAGTCGAGGTTGTTCATGAACAAAACAACGTAAATAAGCTTCAAGGCTCTTATTCACAATTTCTGTTTGACCATTCGTTTGAGGATGATAAGCCATACTCATCTTAAGCTGAGTTTGACTCAATTTAAATAATTCTTGCCAAAAATTGCTAAGGAATAAAGAATCTCTATCAGAAACAATAGAGCGGGGCATACCATGCAAACGAACAATTTCTTGGCAGAATTTTTCAGCAACACTTTTGGCAGTACAAGGATGAGTTTCTACAATAAAATGAGCATACTTACTTAAGCGGTCTACTACCACAAGAATCACATCATAACCACCAGATTTGGGAAGGCCCATGATGAAATCAAGTGTAATATCTTCCCAAATTTGAGCTGGTACTGGCAAAGGTTGTAGGAGACCTGCTTATGCAAGAGTTTGATATTTATTCTGTTGACAAGTAGCACAATTCTGCACAAAATTCTTCACATCAGATTTCATGGATACAACAACAACAACAACATCAGATTTCATGGATGGCCAATAAAAATTTTTAGAGAGCTTCTTAAGTGTTTTTAGATATCCTCCATGTCCTCTAGTGAGAGAAGAGTGAGTTTCAGCTAATAATTTAGAGCGAAGCTGAAAATCCTAGGGGATGATGAGGCAATTGTTATAAAACAACCTTTCACCAACTAGATGAAACCCAGGGCGTGAAGTAGAATCTTTCTACAAATTAGCAATTATTTCCTTAGTAAAAGGATCATTTGCCAAGGGTTCTGTGAGATCTAACATTTCAACAAGCAATGGCATGGCGAGTTGAAAGAAATCAGGATATTGTGGCCTCCTAGAAAGAGAATCAGCTATTATATTTTCTTTTCCAGATCTGTAAAGGATTGTAAAATCAAAGGGTAACAGCTTTAAAATCAATCTTTGCCAAGAATTAGTGATGACTCGTTGCTCCTTTAAATATTTTAAGCTAGCATGATCTGTTTTAACCCAAAAATGTCGACCAAGAAGGTAATGTCTCCACTTTTTATAGCCAAAACTAAAGCAAGAAGCTCCCGGTCATATGCAGACTTAAATCTGTTGGAAAGAGAGAAACCTTTGCTGAAATAAGCAATGGGATGATTCTGCTGCATAAGGATGGCTCCAATACCGTCCATGGCAACATCACACTCCATGGTAAATTCTGCATTAAAATCTGGAAGCTGTAACATAGGGGTTGTAACCAAGGCTAGCTTGAGACAATCGAATGCTTGTTGAGCCAAATCACTCCGAAGGGAAGCATTCTTTTTGGTCAAATTGGTCAAAGGTCTTGCGATAATGCCATAATCTTTGACAAAGCGCCTGTAATAACATGTGAACCCCAAAAATCCTCTCAACTCCTTCACATTTTTAAGGATTGGCCATTCCACAATAATAGTAATTTTGTCAAAGTCAACTTCAACACTGTAGTTGAAACTTGATGTCCCAAAAACTCAATTCTGGGCTAGCCAAGTGAGCACTTCTTTGGATTGGCAAAGTGGGAGTTCTCTTGCAATGTTCGCAACATAATATGCAAATGCTTTTCATGTTGTTTAGCAGAAGGGCTATAAACTAAAATGTTATAAGAAAAGACAAGTACAAATTGTCTTAAATAAGGCCTATAAAGATCATTCATGGCTGCCTGAAATGTTGTAGGTACATTAGTCAATCCGAAAGGCATCACAACAAATTTATAATGTCTCAAATGTGTTCTAAATGCAGTCTTGTGAATGTCAGTAGGCAAAACATGAATTTGATGATATCCAGACCTTAAATATATTTTTGAAAAATAAACAGACTCATGCAATTCATCCAAGAGCTCATCAACATTTGGAATGTGATACTTATTTGGAATAGTGATGCTGTTGAGTTTCCTATAATCAATGCATAGGCGCCATGACCCATCCTTTTCTTTATTAATAAAACTGGGCTTGCAAAAGGGCTTGAATTGGGTCTGATGAATCCACATTGCAGTAGCTCATTCACCTGCTTCTCAATCTTAGTTTTTTGGTAGTATGGGTACCTATAAGGACGAATGTTAGGTGGTGGAGCTCCATGTAGCAATGGTATAGTGCAATGAAGCACTGATACGGGTACGCGTATCGGGTACAATACAACACGATACGTGGGATACGACAATTTTTAAAATTTTAGGATACGGGTAAGGGAATATATATATATAATTATATATATATATATTCAAGAATCTAAGACATTAAAAAATAAAATAAATTATAAATAAGCTACCATAGCATAAATAATATCACAAATTACAAACATAAATAAGATATTCATAACAAGTTATATTCCATACAAACATTAATAATAAAATTTTCAATCCAAGTTAATCTTCATCTACATCTACATTAGTAACATTCCCAATGAGCTCTTGTTCTAGATCCGGTTCATCTAAAGATAAATTTGCAACCTCAAGACCTCTTGCCCCATCAAATGGCTCCCAATGATCTCCATTAACATCTCACATCCTAGTCACTCCACTAAAATATTTTTCACTCTTTCTTGATAAAAGATGAAGATTGGTATGAACATAAACCAAGTCTTCAACTCTTTTTGGATTCAATTTGTTCCTTTTCAGTGAGTGAATGAAAGAGTAGGTGCTCCAATTTCGTTCACAACAAGATGAGAACATGGTTGACGAAGAAGCTTTAATGCAAGTCGTTGGAGCATTGGGGTTGAAGAACCATAATTTAACCATCAATCTTTAGCCTCCAAATTCCAACTATCTTGTAACGAATCAAATAATGAATATGCATCTGAAACTCCATAAAACATTGAAAACTCTTGAAGGACCAATTTTCTCTCTCTAGGATCCTTAAAATACATATTAAAGCACTTGGTCCTCTCGGTTGAAATTTCAGCATCTAAATGTAGAGGAACTCTATTTGGTGCTACATCAAGCCATTGCGGAGTGTAATACCTATATAGTATGCAATAAAAACAATGAGAATTAGACTTGTTTAGTATAAAATTAAATGTGAAAAGAATATCAACAATATAAGTATGGACTATTAGTAGAACTTACTTAGGATTCAATGAATGAGCAAGGCAATGAAGTGGTGTACAACTTTTTGTCCAACGATCAATTATAATTTCATATACAACTTCATAAAATCTTGAATGCTCAAAAAGTTCCTTTTTCTCATGCTTGTATATTGATATTTTCACTTGTTCTATCATTGAATCCCACCTATCATAAATTAAGTGAAGTGAAGGTTTATCCGTATTACAAAATCTAAGCATGTCATAAATAGGCTTTGTGAAAGAGAGGATATAATTAATCTTATCCCACCAAGAGTCATCAAAAATTAACTCTTTAATGGTATTATCCTTTCCAACATCATCCTCTTTATATGTATTCCATTCTTCACTAATTACCATTGTGCAAAGAGATATTTTAATGAGTTTGAGCCTCTTTAGCATCACAACAGTTGAAGCAAACCTAGTCTCAGCAATGGCAAGCAATTTCAAAAGTACAAATTCATTGAAAATGGCCAACCTCATGGAATGATTCATGATGAAAGTTCTAAGAAAAATTATATCATCCCTGATTTGAATGATCTAATGACATTCTTCATATACTAATTCATTTGCATCAATGTTTTTAGCTGCACATATATTTTTCAACGCGAGATTGAGCGTGTGGACAACACATGGTGTCCAAAATATGTGAGGATACTCACCTTCAATAATCTTGTCAGCAGCTTTACAAACAGGGGCATTGTCAGTAATAATTTGAACCACATTTTGAGGTTTTACTTCTTTAATTACTTGTTTCATCAACTCAGCTATGTAGAATTTGTCCTTGTATTTTTTAGTCCCATCAATTGCCTTTAAAAAAATAGGACCCCCATCAGATATAGCCATAAAATTAATTAACGGCCTTCGTTGTACATCAGTCCACCCATCTGTTACAATACTTACTCCCTTCTCACTCCAAGTCCCTTTTATTGGCTCAAGCAACCTTTCAACATTTGTTCTTTTTTGTTGCAACAAAGGACCTCTTAGTGCATTATAACTAGGAGGTTTAAAACTAGAAATCATATTGTTTGCAGCATATTGATAAGAGCTAATATAATATGTATTGCGTGCCAAATTAAAGGATAAACCACCTGAATAGAACATTTTAACAATTTCTGCACACAAATTTTCCCTAGTTGTTTGGTTGAAGGCTTTTTCCAAAGCACCAATTGCTCTTTTTTTCCCTTGATTGTGCTCACTTTGAACATCTAAAGGAGATAAACCTCTAGCTGGTGGTGGTAATGGAACTTCTTTTGGTTTTGATCTATTCTCAGCCTCCTCTTGCAAATTTTTCATCTCTGCTAAACAATGAGTATCGACTTTGGGACACATAGAAATTCTTTTACTAGATACCCTCAACAAATGCCACTTAACTCTAGAATAAGATCCTTGAAATTCACGGTTACAATAATTACACTTCCAATGCTTATTTCTACAAGGATTAGCAGTTTCTCCTTCTCTACTTTTAACAATTAAAGTTACATAAGCCCACAAAGAAGTGCCTTCTTTTTGGAGAATATTACTAGAACAATATTTAGCAGAAGCAGTGGACCTAGGATTACTAGCAGAACTAGAACTTCCAGTTGCCATGATACCTGTAATGGAGAAGCAATATCATTTATGGAAAATCCAAATTTTTTCCAGATAAATAAGCTAAACGAGCCATTAAAGATTTTCATTTTCGTTTTTCAATTTATAATTAGTATTGAGAAAAGTTGTATATAAAGGGGCATTGTCCAAGGAAAAGTGCCCATAGAAGATAACTAACAAGCATTGAAAAAGTACAATAATGCAAAAAAGAGAATGATCTAAGAGTGAAGGTGAAGTTACTAATTAAGCATTATTGCCAAAGATTGTCCTGATAGAGGGTGACATGCTTGTGTGTGATCCCTATCTGTTAAGCTACAAGTACTTTAGACTAGTGAATGTTTCAAATTCATTTCTGTGCTAAAAAAATCCCAAGCAGGGGGTGTAAAGCTTTCCCTTTCTGAAAACTAAAATTGACTTTTAACTTCTTGAATTAATAATGTCAAGCTCCTTAAATTGAAAAGGAACAAATAGACAAGAATACCATAGTCCCTATAACTTTATATGCAAGGCTGCTTCAACCTTGCATGTGCCTTCAGTAAAAAGTGCACTAACAAAGCAATGAATGAAATCGTATTTTGGAGCTTTGTTTTTGGAGCAATAAGTGCCTCCAGTATTTGTTTGCATTCTTATTGGAAAGCTGACCAGTTTGTTTGAATGAAAATTCTACCAAAACAATAAAATCAGAGACAACGACAATGCATTTGAAAAATCAGTAGGCCCTTCAAGTTGCTTTCCCTTTCCATTTCGTCGAAATCGCAGAACTCAACACAAAGTCACAGATACATACAAAATCTCAGATCTACACAAAGTCATAGACATATACGAAATCGCAGACCTCAACAACACAGAGTTAGTGAGTCACAGACAGACACATACGAAATCTCAGAGAAGAAATTATCTCATCTCAGTTAATCCAACAGAGGAAGACGTAGCAATAGCAGATTAAGCAATTATCTCAGCAAATATCAATTCAAATCAGAGAAGAAGATGGAGGAAGACGCACCTGAGCAAATCGGAGAAAAAGAAGGAGAAACAGATGGAGGGAGGAGACGGCTGGAGAAGACGATGGACAAATGGACTTCGGGAGGAGACGCACAGCGAGACGCAGCGGCAGGAATCCAGATTCAAACGAGTGAGACGACGCAGTAAGAATCCACGCGAGGGGAAGTGAAGCCGGATGCGTTTAACCTCAAGCATTTCGGAGCCGTTTCGAAGCCGTATTGGAGTCGTTTCTTAGCTGTTTCGAAACGTTTCGGTATGGCAAAAATGTTTCGGGAACGTACGGACGAAAATGAAACGTACGGGATACGTTTGTACCCGTACGGTACACATATCTGTACCGGATACGTATCTAGTATGGGTACAAGGGTCATTTTCACGTTCCCGGGCTTCAGAGGTATAGTGTGAAAATGCTTTTTGAAGGGTGGCAATGATTCTGGCGCTTCAAATGCAGAATGAAATTCAAGCTTTATACCTTCAAGATGGAGAGGAGGGAGGCATTTTTCAAAGGATTCTGCCTCTGTTTGGTGCATAGAATGCAGTTGAGCAGTAACACAATCATCCTGTGGCACCCCTTGCAGTTTAAATCTCTTCCCATTGAGCCAAAAAATCATGAACATCTTATTCCAATTAGCTTGCACCGTATTCAGAAATGCAAGCTACTTGATTCCCAAAACAAGGTTAGCCCCACCAAGAGAAAGAGGATAAAAATCTTCTATTATTTTTAAGCAAGGCAACGGTACCTCAATTCCCTTATAAATTCTGTGGCAGTGCAAGATACTCCCATTCCCAATCTGAACCCCAAAAGTTGAATCAGAGTGAGTGGGAAGGTTGAGTTCTTGCACCAACAAATCAGAAATGAAATTTTGAGTTGAACCACTATCCACAAGAAGCATCACATTGCGAGAATGAAGAGTGCCACAGAGCTTCATCGTCGATGCTGCCGTCTTTCCCAGAATCTCATGAAGTGAAATTTCAACCTCCTCCACTTCTGTTTCTTCATCTTCGATGGGTTCAATGACGTCTAATATTGGGTTACCTGCTTCATCAATCTCCATCAGTGCAAATGAGTTGGATTTGCAGCAATGACCTGGGTGAAACATTTCTCCACAGCGAAAATAAAGCCCCTTTTCTCGGCGCTGTTGACACAAAAAATCGTTCGAATGTGGTTGGGCAGTGAGCGACGACAAAGGCTTAGGATTATAAGGGAGTATCGTCACGGATTTGATGGGATTCGAAGACTCAATCGAACTCCTTTGAGCTTCTCGTGTGTCTCGTTGTTGTGCGTTATACAGAGGGGCACGATTCTGGAATTGGTGCATATTGTGCTTGGGCCCACGAATTTGTAATTTATTTTTATATTCCAAAGCCAAGCTTGCAGCCTTATACACTGTTCTGGGCTTATGGATACGCACGTCAGCCCTTAATTCATCTTTCAGTCCGCCAATGAAGACCCTAAAGAGGCAATGTTCTGGCCAATTTTGCACTCGAGCAACACGGCGCACAAATTCTTGGCAATACTCCTTGACTAAACCAGTTTGTTTAACCATAGCTAAGTGCTCATTTGGGTTTTGGTACTTAGGAGGTCCATAGTGCTCTTGTAAAGCCTTCACAAATTCATCCCAATACATAATAGTGCGCTCTGAATTTATTCAAGAAAATAAATTCAGTGCATCCCCTTCTAAATACATTGAGGCAACATCAACCTTGAAGTCATTGGGTGTCTGGTAGTATCGAAAATATTTCTCGGCCTTAAGAATCCATCCACGAGGATCACCTCCACTGAATTTGGGAAATTCAATTTTGGTGTGTGGTGGATGTCGCCTATAACCACAAGGATTATCAAAATCTTCTTCACTATCCTAATCCCAATGAGAATGCCTTCGAGAATCACCAATTGGTGCCTTTCCTCTGTCAGTTGCAGTAGAAGCAGCTTCAAGAGCTGCCACTTTTGTTGTCAAGAGTTCAATTGCATCAAGCCTTGAAGCTATGGTAGCCAATGGGTTTGAGTAAGTCTCTTACGAATTGTTAGAAGGATCGGAAGGGTGATTAGAAGCACGGGTGGTAGCCATGGCTCTGATACCAATTGGTAGAAATGCTCACCTAGAGTACTTAGGAAGGAATAGAAATAATATTTATTAAGAAAAACTGAGCAAGGATCTCGCTCAAGTAATCCTAATAGCCAAAGTAGAGGAGGATCTCCAATACACTCAAGAAAAATGAATCAATTTGTTGATCCCTACGCCTTCAGCATTGCTCTTATATATAATGAGGAAATTGGGATTACAATAATTAGAAAATGAATCAAAAAAATCAGAAAATATCCCTGAGAATCAGGAAATAGCTAACAACAATGACTAGTAGCCTTCAACAGACTTTACATTATTCAAAATGCCATAAAAAGTGAAAACAAACTATAAATATTTCTCAACTACAAATCTGGAATAACTTAGCAATTAAAATATTAATTCAGCTTTTGTTTATTCCTTCTCCTTTGATAAACCTGCAACGGTCTCTTATCACATCCACAAAGTGATGGCCAGAGTGAAGTTCTCAATCGTTGCTTAGAACACTATCGTCGAAGCTTCTGTTGGCATTCCCCGAAAGCTTGGGCTCACTGGCTACCCCTTGCAGAGTGATAGTAGAACACCACCTATCGTACCTCTATTGGAACTTCCCCTTTTGAAGTTATGTGTGGTCAACTCCCTCCACTTCAACTACCTTATCTTCCTCATGAATCGGCAATGGAAACCATTGATTGCTCGTTCTCTGCTCGTGAGCGTATGATGACCCTGTTGAAACACAACCTTACTCTAGTAGTTAACCATATGAAAGAATATGCGGATAAATATCGTTTTGGACACTAGTTCGGGTGGGGGATTGGGTTTTTCTTAAGCTGCACCCTTATTGACAAATCTCTGTTGTTCCTCGTAGTTCAGAAAAGTTAGCACCAAAGTTTTATGGACCTTATCAGATAGTGGCTCGAGTAGGTGAGGTTGCTTATGCTTTAAATCTACCAACTTCTTCAAAGATCCATCCTACTTTTCATGTCTCCCTGTTGAAGCCGTGCCTTGGTTCACATGTCCATATCTACCACCTACCTGATGAGTTGGACTCTGTTCTGTCATCAAAAGAGCCACACGCAGTGCTGGATCGCCGCCTTATCCCTAAACAAAATCGGGCTGTGACTCAAGTTTGGTTCACTGGAAGGGAGAGTTACCAGAGGAAGTTACTTGGGAGTCCTGGCAGGAGTTTTAGTAGCGTTACCCTGTTTTTGCTCAATCTGTACATCCTTGAGGTTAAGGATGTTGTTAAGGGGAGGGTATTGATAGGAAAGTAAAATATTAGTTAAGGTATTTTTGTCTTTCTGTGTTAACTGTGTTTCTGTTAGGACCGTTAGCGTGAGTTTGTTATGTATGCGCGAACTCCTATTAAGCACCCTCACTGTACCCGCATGGAAGGCATGAGAACAGTGGAATTCTCTTTGTATCTCCTCATTCTTCTTCTGTTCTTCTTCTTTCCTGCATTCCCCCTCCTTTCTTTTTGATTCTTATCAACAGACTGTTTTATCTTTTACTAACGGAAAATGACAGTTTATTATAGATATTTATTTTTTTAAAGTGCATATTCTCACGAGGTGAAAGAATAATACACAAGGGCTAACATATTTATTATTATAATCTGTGCATAATAGAGTGTTTTATCTTGCGGAAAATGACAGTTTATTACAGATATTTATTTTTTTTCAAGTGGATATTCTCACGAGATGAAAGAATAACACTGGAACTATTATGGTTCTGATCTGGTTGTCAAAATCAAGCAACTTTTCATTCGTCATGTAGAGCAGCTTGGTCTGGTCTATAAGTCCAAGATATGCTTTCCCTGCAATCTTGTACTGCATAGGATCAATTTTTGGGTCCCTGCCAGGGCGGGGGGATGTACGTGGGATGACCCAGAAGGCATCTGTCCGCATCATCGTTTCATTAACACTCATATATACTTGAATTTGCAGTCTTTGGTTTGATTCTGGAGTAGTTATTTTGCTAAAGAAGTTTTGAGCTTGTTAGTTTTATTTGCTCTGCTACTAATTCTAATCATGTGATAATGGTCTTCGATTCATCCATTTTTTTTTGCTATATTAACCAGGTTGGAGCTGGGACTATGAATCCTCTTACATACTTAAGGGTTCTTGGTCCAGAGCCATGGACTGTTGCGTAAGTATGATTTAGAAGTTTATTTGTCAGTTTATGCATCAATTTTCTCAACATTTGGTTCAGTAGAAAAAGTTCCCAGTAATGGTTTTGAAGATGAATGGTCTTGTATTCTTTTAATTTCCTAGAAAAGTAAAGGGAGTAGAAGTATATGCCTTTTCAAGTTTAATTTGATCATGAATATTTTGTAGCAGCTAGCAATTAATTTTGCAGCATTACCTTCACATTCATTATATTTGACTTGCTAATTTGAAAATCATATTAGGTGCTGTAATACTTCCTTACGCTGTTATTCAAGATTTTCATTATTTGACTATTTAATGATGTTGATAGATCTCTTTTACTGAATTTTATATCTTTCCTTGGCTTCAGATGGGTTGTCCAATAAAATTATTCTTGACTCAGGACTAGACTAAACAGGAAATCTTTTGGGTTTATACATTATCCCATTTTGATAACTTGATTTTATTCAATTTTTGATCTGGTTTTCTTCTGCTGTCTTTTCATTTGAAGAATGGTGCAATAAGATGCACATGCAAAAGTTTCACATTTTTTTCATTTTGAGATATAAAATATTACACTAACCTAATAATGAACATCAAAGTAGGATGCCATCCTTATTCATAATGCCAGATAAAGCGTGGAAGGTCTAAATGTTCAAGAGCTTTTCACTAAACATATTAAATTTATTTTGCTTTAGATTAGATGTTACTGAGTTTCAGGCTATGCTTGTTTAGATCTTTTATACTGGTTGTTTAGAGATTGTCTATGAGAGTTCAAGTTTGCATCAAACAAGATTTACTTAGCCGAGAGGAAAATGAAGTATAAATCAGTAAGTAATTTATTGATACAACTAAAATCAGATGATCATAATCTGAAGGAAGTATAAACCAGTTTTACTTAGTGCCTGGTTTCTTTGTCTGATATGGAAAGGGAGCAAAAAGCCTTCTTGGGTTTTTGCTTTTGTCTCTTTTGTATTATAATTGTCTGATTCTTCGAGGATTATATCTCTTCCCCTTACTTTTTAATTTCATTCCTTCTTCTGATGAATTTGTTTATAAAATGAAAAAACTGCAAATAGGGCATAATGCAACAAAGACAGACAAAAAGATGCAGAAAATTTGTTGGTAAAGAAACATACCCAATCCACATATCTTCCTCAAAATGAATGTGGGATCAACTCCGAGCTTGGTATTGATTAAAGAAAAATAGAATAATGTACCTTGCATGAGTGGTTTGATAGTAGGTCAAATCTACATGACTATTTGATTCAGAACAAAACTTTTTATTTTTATTTTTTTTCCTTTGATGGTATAAAATAATTTTTCCTCCTCTAATAATTGAGTATATCAAGGCTCGTTATAAGCAATCTTTAAAGAAAAATTTAATAGATTGGATCATTGACACACTTATCTATGGTCATACATAAAAGTGGAAGACCTAAACGTTAGTGTTGTACAGGATTAGAAAGTTGTAGCACCTAATGGTTATTGAGTTTATTGTTTATTAATTATACTCTCCTATTTGAAGGCTGTTTCTTTTCTCAAACATTTTGTTTTTAATGCTTTAGTTTTAGTTTTCTCTCTTCAATTTTTCATCTTCTTTACTTGTTAATGATGAGTGAGGAGGACTGTGAGGGTTCTAGAACTGAAGTTCCTGGTAATTTCAATTTTCATGATGGAAGGTATGTCGAACCTAGTATCCGCCCTGATGATAGTCGATATGGGGAAAACCCAAACAGGCTCCAAAGACACACTCAATTTCAGGTCAAGTTTGATACTGTAATAAACTTCATAATTAAAATTATTTGATTATCTTTCTGGTAAAAACTTAGTTTGCATCTGCCATTAATTTCTGTTACTTTTTAATTTCAGGTAATATTGAAGCCTGATCCTGGAAATTCTCAGGACCTTTTTATTCACAGCCTATCAGCTTTAGGTAGTAACCGCTTAATCTTCTCTGATTTTTTTTCCCCTGTTTGATAGTCATTTTTGCTTTGCTTTACAAGCATTTTATTGCACAGCTAATTGGAAAATGTCATGAAAGTTAAAGGAAAATCTTACGAGGAAGTCATGAAATAACCTGTTAAGAAAACTGTATAAGCCTTGTTGTTCATTTCTTTTGATTTTGAGGTTGAAGCCAACAGGTCATTCCAGTTTCTTTAGCTTGAACAGAGCACGAGAGTCTTTTAATTATATCTCTGTATTTCTTTGGGCCCCTTCAATTCATATTCTAAAGGTTAACACCTATTTGGTTTGCCTAGCATTTGGGTTTTTAGAGGATTAAAAGGTCATGGAGTCAGGGTTTGTTGACCTTTGATTTATTACAATTAATATTCAAGATGGATTAAAAAGTAGTAAAGTTGCTACAACAGTTGATGTTAGAGACTGAACTCTAGGATGTATATCAAGCAGTAAAGATAAAGCGGGAAATAACAGAGAGGATATAGATGTATCTCTGTTCTGCCACTGGACCAATATACAAGCTTCTAGCTAATTCCCCTCTGATACCGTCCACATTAGCCACACGTCCCATTATTTCCAAGCCTACAATTCCCTTTTGAACCCTGCGACCAACCTTACCCCTTGTCCCATACACCTTAGCAATAAGCCTTCTATCAGTTGATAAGACATACCATTTATGTGGGGGCTTAAGTATAATTGAATATCAGCTATTTAAAATTGTAAAAGCAAGAAATTTGAGCAGTTCTTTCTGTACTTTGTTTTTCATTACTGTTTCCCAAATTTTCAATTCTCAGCCTGAACATGTGGATGGTATATATCTGTGATAGGCATTGATGTCACTTCACATGATATACGATTTGTGGAGGACAACTGGGAGAGTCCGGTAATGTAATTCTGATTTTAATGCAACTTACTGAAATGCCATTTAACTGGTTTTTCAGTTGCTGGCATGGTTAATTTGTCATCTCCCTATTGATATGTTCTTGACATTTTAATTGAAAATGCTTTTAGGTTCTTGGTGCTTGGGGTTTGGGCTGGGAAATTTGGATGGATGGGATGGAGATTACTCAATTCACCTATTTCCAGCAGGCATGTTTTGTTGCACTGGAAGAATATTATATTTAGTCTTTTTAAGTATATAAATTTTGTACTTCAGCTTTGTTCTCTAATCATATATTCTTGGTTTTGGCATCGCCAGTTTTTTGTTTCATAAAACCTTTTGAATGCTTCTCCACATTATTGTTCTCATCTCTCTCTCTTCCCCCTTCAGGCTGGAAGTCTCCAGCTATCACCTATTTCTGTTGAAATCACTTATGGTCTTGAACGTATCCTCATGTCACTTCAGGTGTGTTGGCGTATTTGCTTTTTTATGCTTAACCTTCATTACATTTTAAACTACTTACAGAAAGCTTCCTAAATTTTGTGACAGGGAGTTGATCACTTCAGGAAAATCAAGTATTCTGATGAGATTACATATGGAGAGCTGTTCTTGGAGAGCGAGTACCTCACTTCTCTTACTTCTTGCCATTCAATTATGTTTCTCCTATTTTAGCTTTTTGGAAATATGGATGCCGACAAGAGTTTGCAACCTTTCCTTTTTATTTTTTCTGCTTCTTCTTTCATTTTATTTATGATGCTATAAAATATTCTCTAGTTAAAGACTCTTCTGGTTTAATGGTTGTTCTCTTGGCTTGAACTTATTTAAATTAATAATTCATTAATAAAAAGAAGGGTTTATTAAGTATACAGATATAGGACAAGGAATCCTTCTAATACAATATAAGTATAGCAAAACAAAAAAACAAAACAAAAAGGAAATACATAAGCTAAAAAGACTTATGGCTTAAGGAAAAGGAAGAAGATAAGCATGAGAATTGATACCTCATGGGTGAACAGGAAGAAGACAAGTCGTCAATTTTGCCATAAGCCCTCTGATATGCAGAAAGACTGGACAGCTTTGTGCATCCTTGAGCCTCTTTGGTTCTTTGTTCTCTTAGTTACTTTCTTGAGTAAAATATTATGTTCTCCCCTTTGTTGTATTTTTCCACTTTTCTCTGTAATGAACATCATTTATTGGAAATGTAAGCAGCTTTTTTGCATCCTTAGCTTCTTTGGATTTCTGTTGTTTTTAGTTTCTTTCTTGAAGAGAATATGTTGGCTTCCTTCTAGTTATGTTTTCCCTCTTCTCTCTAATGAAACTTATTCTATTGAAAAAAAAAACCTGTATTCTCTATACTTTCCCTTTGATATTCTTTTTGTCATATTTCTAAAGAAAAGTTATAATTGTACAGTAGAAAGATACAGTTGCCTCCATGTGAAACAGGAAAATAATATGAGATATAGTAAGACAGAGAAAGACTAACACCTAGATGAAAATAATGATGAAAACTGTGGCTGCAACTGCAATAACATTGAGGAGGAGACTCTAGCCTTAGGTAAGTCAGGATGGTTAAAAACCATGTGGAGGATCATGTACTGCCTTCTAATAGGGAAAAGTTTGTTCTAAAAGAAAGTGAATCAGCCTCAGATGTTCTTTCAAATTAGAGTTTTCTGTGATGAAAGACAAATGGCATTAACCCACCCTTTAGGGAGTTTGTCTAAATATGGTTGTCTCCTTTCATCTATGGCTAGTACAGATAATTGATGCATATGAATTGATTTTAGTATAAAGGTTTATTTATAGCTTCTGGATTGTCTTCCCTCTTCACAGTGCGTCAAAGGATGTGATTTGACTTTGAAATATCCGGAACGTGTTTTTTCTTTCTTTTTCGATGTCTATTTTCTGCAACTCATGCACTTCATTGAACTTGGCGATTTTCTTTATTTCCTTAGTAATAGTTTCATTTGTGGAAACTTGACATTTGAAATAATGCATTGAGATCTCATATTTGTCAGTGGCACATAGATATGTTGACTTAAAAGTTATGAGTTAAGACGTACAAGTCTTAATCTCTTGAGGGCTGGCTTTGTGATTGCAGCGCATTTATTTATATTTTTTAAAGCCATAAGCCTATTTTTGGTGTTTTCTTCTCAAAATCTTATCCGCTCATGTTAATTTTGTTAATGTTGAATATGTTTTGCACTAAGATAAATAATACATTTTGTTTCCTTCTTTAGGAAGGAAATGAGTGCATATTATTTGGAGCATGCCAGTGTTGATCATGTGCAGAAACATTTTGATTTCTTTGAGGAGGAAGCACGTTCCTTACTTGCTTTAGGCCTTCCAATCCCTGCGTACGTTTTATGACATTTTATCTTTCTCTAATATAATATTAGTTACTTTCATTTGCCTTTCGCAAATGTTCTTTTTGTTTTACTTCCCTGTCTTTACTTCTGATGTTTATTACACAAAATGCTAGGTATGATCAGCTTCTCAAAACATCTCATGCATTTAACATCTTGGACTCCAGAGGCTTTGTTGGAGTAACAGAGCGGGCTCGATATTTTGGTCGTATGCGTAGGTAATGCTTGTTTCCTGACTCATAACTTGAAAGGAATCTGTAAAAGAACTAACTACACCATTTTGATTTACTATTAATAATGACTGATAACTTCTCCTTTTAAATTTGCAAATATTGCACTTCTCAAATTATCAAATTTAAAGTTGTGAACATGGTTATATTTTGTCTTCGGCAGTTATCTTGAACACGACAATATTTGTTGTTCTTGTTCTTCTTTTGTTTATTCTGTTTGGGGATTGCTGAGAAAATACGGAGAGCAAAAGTGAGGGAGAGAAAGAAGAGACACCAAACATGATGGGGAGACAGTGTATATAACATTGATCCCTCAATCAATATTCATACTAATACTATATACAAGCAAAGACATTAATGCCCTTCACTTTGGGTGCATTGCAAGCAATTATTTCTTAACCTGCAAAACTTCCCTAGATCCTTAATATATCTTAAAATGTTAACTCTTTTCTCTATCTACCAGACTTACCTGAATTTTAAATATCATTTAAGAAGCATGAAAGATGGTGCTTTTGTTCAATTGATGATGCTCTTTTAGTCTCAATAGGAATTCTGATTGGAGGAGTTAGGCATAGATTGTTTTGGACTTTTGGGTTCTTCTTTAGTAATCTTTTCTTGACTTTCTTGCTCAAATGCTTAATGCAAATTGTTTCTCATATGTTAACTAGATCTGGAAGGCTACGCTTACTTTGACTCTGAGAACCATGGCATGGACATAGGACATAACACTAATACAGTCATAGTGACATGATAAAATTTGAAGTATTTACATGTTTTTTTGAAGTGTCACATAGTGTCCTGTCATGCCAAATATGAGTATCTGATATGTGTTGGACACAAACAAGGCTCTAGTTTTAAAGTGTCTTCATAGCTTTGAATGAAAGCTCTTGTCTTGTCCCTAAAGTTATAATGCATGACAATTAATAATCTCTATCATATTTGAAGGCCCAAGAAGTACATCATTTATTGCTTGAAGTACAGGTGTACATAAACCTGGTCGGCCTTGTTTAAATCTGGCTGGGTTTTTTGGGATCTAAGTGAACAGTTGGCCGAGGACAGGTTTAATTCTATGTAGAAGTCTATTTTTGGCCGCGCCGCGCCATGCCAGGCCAGGCCATGGGTCTGGTATAAGAGAAATCATATGAACTTGGGTTGGTTGTATATACATGCAAAATTGAAAAATTAGAGGTCTTGAATGAATAGTGATATTGGACAATGTGCATTTTGATTCATCCCTTTCAACACTAATTGGCTTTGATTACTACCTACTTCCTATGCATGCCATCAGCATTACTCTCCCTTTCCCAATACCAGTTTTTAAATATTTTCTTGAAAAAATATCTCCCACCTACTCCATCTCTCATGTCCCATGCCCTTTCCTTTCTCATTCTCTCCCGTTACCCCACTTTTCAGCTTATCTTATTTCCTCAATTTTTCCCAGCCAACTCCCACCCCCACTTCTTCCATGGCAAGACTGAAGGAGCTTGTTTTGAGGTTTAGTATATGCTTTTTGTGTGTGTGTGTGTGGGGCACTGATTCAAAGACCGGCTCATAGACCAGGCTCCTAGGTCTCTTTTTTATCGGACTGGGATCAGACCACAGAAACAGGCCTGGTTAGTTGAGCTTGGCAAAAACTTAGACTCGTGTAAGCGCTTAGCTTGGAGAATAGGATAGTGTCTGACATGTTCAGAAGTGGAGGTTTTGCTGACAATTTGGAAATAACCCTTCTGGTGATCCAGTTTTTGGGATTTGATTAAAAAAGAGCAGACGTCTATATGAATGGGCTACATATGAAATGGTTTGTCGATGTCTTTGCCTCTTTGCTTGACTAGGACTGAGAATTTATTTAGAGTTCTTCTTTAGGATAGTTGATAAACTACAGAGAATTATGAGGCATTTTTGATTTGGTGCAGATGATATTAAAAGTTGTTGTGTAGTTATATGGAGGTCTGTTGATAGGCTTGGGAGAGAAGGTGGTTTGGATCTGAGTAGTTTGGCATCAAGTTGTGCTCTTATTCTTTCATTTTCTTAATATCTGTGGTGGTTGGAAAAATGGCCATATTTTTTCAAATGCTTGCCTCAGTTCTTTAAAATACTCAAACAGGGTACATCCCCTTTCAGCACAATAATATTCAGTAATAGGTTATTAATAGAGATAAATCTTGGTGACTAATTCATGAACACCAGATGAGCTCCCAATTCCTTCAGTGTTGCAACGCTGAGTGACATCATCTAAGGCTGGATTTATATTATTCTAAATTTGGTTAATATTTTTTTGTCCTTCATCATCATTTTTTGATTGTTGCCTTTGTAGCCTTGGAGGTGGAACATTAGTTTAATAATTTCTCGTCTATACTTGACATATATGGTGGATAGTTCGCTTTCACTGGGGATAATTTCTTCTCCCATTTAATTTGTGATTGATGATCTTTGCAGCAGATACAATCTCAGTCACTGCTGCTTGCAATTATGCTTTCATTCTATGTTGCTGACACTTCATGAGATTTCTCAGCCATATGTTAGCTCCTTGAACAGGAATTTACAAACGAGCAGTGACTACCCAGATCTCAAAGCACTGGGCACACTGAGAATGGACACCTCCAGCCCTTACCCAATCAAAACTGCAACCCTCATGGCCTAAAATACTGAAAACGGCTATTACCCAAAACGAAAATTGGAGAGCAAAATACCCACAAAATTGCAACTCTACTCATTACTTACTCAAAGTTGAAAGTCCAGCAGATTCACCTCCTTCTGGACCACTCTTGGTCACTAAAATAGCTGAAATTGGCCACTTCCCTAGCAACCATTTGTGACTTTCAGTCACTTAATTCCTCTGTGGAGACATTAGATTTGGGTTCTGAACAAAGAAGAGAGAGGAGTGTGAGTGGGATCACTGACTTGTAATGTCAGCTTCCCTGTGTGTTTACTTATTTACAATTAGGTCAATAACAAGGATAGTATAACTAGTACAAGCCTAGACCACTAGTTGTTGGCACACATATTAAAGATCTAGTTGTTAAACTATTTTAACATATAACTTTGCTTTAGCTTTAAATTTCAACAAGGAATATGTTGAAAAGAGTTATTGTGCATGTGTGTAAATGCGTTATCTTAAATAATAAATTAAATATTTTATTTTAATATTTGAAAAAAAGTTAGTTGTGATTTTATTTTATCCTCTCTTATTTTCCTATATCTTACTTTGCCTATGTTGAACTTTGATGTAAATCATTTTTTATAGTCGATCCCAAGCTTCAAAAAAAGAGGAGGGTTGTGTTAGGTAGTTGATAGCCAACGTAAAATTTTATCAAATCTTTATGACATGGATCATTGATGTATTGTATAGCTTGAGTATAGTGTCAAATGAGCAAAAGAAACTAGTTTATGAGAGTAGGATTCGTTTTAGAATTTGAAATATAGGTAAGTCAATGTAAATAGTAGATATTATGATTAGGAGGAGGATTAATTTTATGTATCTACAAGAAACCAAATGGGTAAGAGAAAAAGCAAAAGAATTAGATACTTAAGGTTTTAAATTTTGGTACATTGACGAGGTTAAATCTAAAAATGGGATAAGTATAATTGTGAATAAGATTTGGAAAAATGTTGTGGTAGATGTAAGAAAGTTAGGAGATAGAACCATTATGTTAAAGTTTGTGGTGAAAAGGGAAACCTTTAATATTGTTAGTGCTTACGCATCACAAGGTTAGAAGAATATCACAAGGTAAAATTTTGGGAGAATTTAGAATGTTTAGTTTAGAAAATACTATCAGGAGAAAAGATTCTTTTAGGAGGGGATTTTAATGTTCATGTGGGGAGTATATTTAGACGTTACAAAGGTGCGCATGAGGGGACATTGCTTAAGGGAAGCAAATGCAGAGGGTAAAATTATTCTAAACTTTTCATTAGCGTTTGATCTTATATTAGTTAGCATTTGTTTTAGGAAGTGTGAGGAGCATCTTATAACATACAAAAGTGGAGGGGTATATTCTCAAATTAGTTTCTTTTTAATAAGGAAATTGGATAGAAAACTCTGTATGGATTGTAAAGTTATACCTGAGAAGAGCTTGACTACTCAGCATAGAATTTTGGTTATAAATGTTTGAGTTAAAAATAGAGTAAAAAACAAAAGCTAAGTTAGGATGTCAAGGATTAAGTGGTGGCAACTGAGGAGGGATAAAGAAAAGAGCTGGTAGAGAAGGATTTTGAAAGAAGGATTTTGGGAAGTATAAGGAAGTGCTAACGATATGTAGGACGAGATGGCTAAAAAGATTATAAAGGTGTCAAAGGAGATATTCGGTGAATTAAGAGGTTTGGAACCTCGGGATAAATAATTTTGGTGGTAGGATGCAAGAGTGCAAGAGAAGGTTAAAGCTAAAAAAGAGTGTTATAAAGCGTGGTTTTTGTGTAAGAGATGAAAATTAGAAAAAATATAAGGTAGTTAAGAAAGAAACTAAAAAGGCGGTTATCGAAATGAGATGGGTTATACCAATCCTTAGGTACTAAAGATGGAGAAAGAAATATTTACAAACTAACTTAAAGTAAGAAAATTTAAGACAAGAGACGTGGATCAAATGAAATACATTAAGGATGAATAAGGGAAAGTCTTGGTCACGGAACAAGATACAAGGGAGTGGTGGAAGAGTTATTTTCATAAATTATTTAATAAAAGAGACGGGATTTTATTGCACTTGAAGAAGTAGGATATTAAAGAGGAGGACTATAATTATACTTTTATTATAGGATTCAAGTGTCAGAGGTAAAAGAAGCATTAAAGCGAATGGAGAATGGCGGAGTAGTTGGACTGGATAATATATTCATTAGGTTTAGAAGTGAAAAGTGTAAGTTGGCTTACAAAGTTATTTAACGAAATTATAAGGTTTAAGAGAATACGGGACGGATGGAGGAGAAGTACTTTAATTCTTATTTATAAAAATAAGGGGAACATACAAAACTGTGCAAATTATAGAGGAATTAAGCTCATGACCTACACTATGAAGTTATGCGAGAGGATAATTGAGTGAAAATTAAGGCAAGAGACTCAAGTTATGGAGAATCAATTTGGTTTTATGCTAGGAAGGTTGACTGTGGAAGTTATATATTTGTTGCGAAAATTGATGGAGAGATATCAAAGGAATAAAAAAGATTTACACATGGTGTTCATCGATTGGAGAAGACATATAATAGGGTGCTAAGAGAGGTTTTATGGAAGGCTCTGAAGAAAAAAATAGTTCGTATGGCTTATATTCGAACAATCTAAGATATGTATGATGGGGTTACAACTAGTGTAATAACAAAAGGTACATCCATAGAAGATTTTTCAATAATTATTGGTCTGCATTAGGGGCCAATTTTGAGTGCTTATCTTTTTACTTTGGTTTTGGATGTGTTCATTGAATAGATCCAAGAGCTGGTGACACAATGTATACTTTTTGCAAATAACATAATTTTAGTTGGAGAATCGAGAGAGGAAATGAATGAGAAGTTAGAGACGTGGAGACTAGCTTTGGAAACACATGGATTTCGTTTAAGTAAAAGTAAAACGGAGTATATGGAATGTAAGTTTAATAAGAGGCGTATTAGTTCTAGTGCAGAAGTAAAAATTGGAGAATATATCATACCACAAGTTATACGGTTTAAGTATCTTGGGTCCATCATACAATATGACGAGAAAATAAAGAAATATGTAAAACATAGGATTTAAACGGGATAGATGAAATGGAGGAATACTTCAGGCGTTATTTGTAATAGAAGAATACTACTTAAATTTAAAGGTAAATTTTACTGCACAGTTATAAGACTTGCAATGTTACATGGAACTGAGTGTTGGGTAAGAAAAAGTCAACAATAAAATAAGCTCAATGTTGCAGAGATGAAAATGTTGCATTAGATAAATAAACACACCAAATAAGATAGAATTAGAAATGAATGTATTAGAGAGAAATTGGAGGTTTCACTTATTGTAGAAAAAATTATAGAATTGGGACTTAGATGGTTTGGGCATGTATGGAGGAGATTTATTGAAGTCCCAGTTAGGAGAGTAGATCAGATGGAGAATAATTCAATTGTTAGAGGTAGAGACAGACTAAGAAGAATTATAGGAGAAACCATTAAGAAAGATTTGGACTTAAATAATTTGTTTAAAAATATAATTTATTATAGGATTTTATGGCATCGATTGATTTATATACTTAACCCAACTTAATGGGAAAAGGTTTTGTTGTTGTTGTTGTTGTTATTTTCCTTTATTTGTTTGAGGTAGTTAAGAGAGGATTAGTATAGTCTTTTATTAGTTTTTGTCTCCTATTTTCTTGGGATTAGATTGGGATTGTGCTACTAGATTGTGGTTAGCTGTTTCCCATATTTATCCCACATGTATCGAAGTATTCTATAATGGAATAAGTAGAAAACTTAGAGAAACACCTTCTCTGGTTTTGTACATCCTATAATGGAATAAGTAGAAAACTTAGAGAAACACCTTCTCTGGTTTTGTACATCTCTCTCTCTCTCATTTCATCATGGTATTAGAGCTTTAGGTACTGTGCTGACTTGATGATATCCTTTTGCACCATGAGTGCCCTTCAGACTAGCACACCAGATCTTGACACAGGGTCGTCAGCAAACACACATTCTCCTTCTTTGAAGATGAGTCACAGTCGCTCAACTTGTTCAATCCCCATGGCATCTTAAAGCACCCCCTAGTGATCACCAATCACCGTTTTAATGGGAACAACTACTTCAATGGTCCCAAGGGGTTTCAATGTTTATCATTGGATGAGGCCAAGAAGAGTGTATCATAGGTGTAGTTGTTGAAATAGTGGCCACAAATCCGTAGTATGAGACATGGAGAGCAGAAACCAACATGGCCAAGTCATGGCTAGTCAACACTATGTCCACAGAGATTGGAGAGAACTTCCTCCTTTGTCGGACAGCTTAAGATGTATGGGATGCATTGCAGAAATTATGCTCATTAGTGAAGAATACAGTAGCTTTGTTTCAAATTAAGAGACTCATTTGTGATTTGAGACAAGGAGAATTGAGTGTCACCCAATACTTCAACATTTTAGTGAAATATTGGCAACAACTTGGCCTATATGAAGCCTACCAATGGAAGTGTAGTGAAGATGCTTCTTACCACAAAAGGCCAGTAGAAAAAGAACATATTTATAGCCTTTTTTTTTTGGGGTTTAGGGGTAGAATGATGTCTTCTTGACCCTTACCATCACTTGATGAGGTATTTGCACTGGTGAAGTGGGAGGTGAGTTAGAAACAACTAACACAGGGCACTCCACTCCCTAAAATGGTGTCGAAGTCCTCTGCTATGGCTACAAAATCCAGTTGTGTTGCAGATTTTAAGCAAAAGAAAGGTGATAGACCATGGTTTAATCATTGTAAGAAGGTTGGACACACCAAGGAGAAGTTCTGGAAACTTCACAACAAGCAAGCAAATTGGAAATCACGGTCACAAAGGGAGTCTCAACGCCTTGTGATTAGTGGAGAAGAATAAATTCAAAATCATGGCTCCACATAAACTAATTTGTCCAACAAGAGCTTTTGGCCATCTTGCAAAAAATGATGATCAATTAAGGGAAAAGCCTAGAACAAGTGATTGGAAGAGGAGTCATGGCACATATTGGTAAATCTTCTATGGCACACTCTAAGACATCCAACTATTGGATAGTCAATTCAGTGATGGGTAATATTTCTATCCTAAATGAACTTGTTTTGAGTATTAAAAGATTTTATGTCACTATTGCTGATGGTACTTCAGCTAAGTAAGTGGTAGAGGAATTGTGCAAATTTCTAATTAGTGGGTTCTAAAAGATGTTCTTTCATTATAGTACAATCTCCTATCAGTAAGTAAGCATGCAAAAGATTCAACGTGTGAGACTATTTTTGATGCTTTTGGTTGTCTTTTTAGGACTTGGAGTTGGGGGGGAGGATTGGCAATGCTAGAGAGTGTGCAGGACTCTACTAGATGGAGCGACCCAAGAAGGAGAGTAATGCTCTAACATCAATCACTCACTTGAACCAAGAGAATAATGTTTTATTATGGTACTGTAAGGTAGGCTATCCAAATTTCGATTACATGAGAAAAAATGTACTTTTATTTGATGAATAAAAATTGTGCTTCCTCAATGTGAAATTTGCCAATTATCAAAATGTACTAGATCTACTTATCCCTCGCAATTTTACCAACCCATTAACCCATTTTCTCTCATCCAAAATGATGTCTGGGCTCCCTCAAATATTAACAACATTAACGGGGCATTTTGTTTTGTCAACTTTATAGACGATCACACTGGACTAACATGGGTATATCTCTTAAAAGAAAAATCTGAGGTAGCTAGTGTGTTTCAAAATTTCCACAAACTCATTTAAAACCAATTCCAAACTTCCATTCAAATTTTCAAAACTAACAATGGTAGCGAATTTCTTAACGCTGTCCTTGATTCTTAACTACCCATCATGAGATAATTGACCAAAGTTCTTGTGTTAATACCCCTCAACAAAATGGGGTCATTGAAAGAAAAAATAGACACCTTTTGGAGGTAACAGGATCCCTACTCCTAAAAGTTATTGGGGAGAGGCAATTTTAATAGCCACATACTTAATTAATAGGATGCCCTCAAGAATTTTGAAATTCAACTCACCTCATAAAAGACTCGTTGAACACTATCCCACAAACTAGTCCATATCCTTTCTTCCCTATTGACATTTTGGATGTACTGCATTTGTTCATAATAAGAATGGGGGGCAAACTTGAATCCAGAGCCGTTAAATGCATTTTTATTGGATACTCATCAAATAAAAAGGGCTACAAGAGCTATTCACCTAGCATAAGAAAAATGTTCACCACCCTTAGTGTCACCATTTTTGAAACAACTCCATCTTACTCTCAAACACCCATTTAGGGGGAGAACTCCACAAGAAATGGAATGGCTATTTGGAAACAATTTTGGGCCTCCCCATCTTGAACAAAACCCACCAAATGAACCAGACTCTCCATAGCCTCACAAAACATGTACCAAAGAACCTAAGGCCTGCCCAAGTGCCATATAGAATAGAGAGATTAGTGTTTAGAGTAGAGAAAGGAAAAAAGCAACACAGTGATAGAACAACGAAGAGAACAAAGTAAGGCGACAGAATAGTAGACAAATAATTACACACACTCTAAGCAAAGTCAATTAGATTGCCTTCCTCCAAGTTTTGATCATCAAGGAGATCTAGATGTTCCCATTGCACTTAGAAAAGGGACCAAAAGTTGCACAAATCACCCCATGAATAATTTCATTTCCTGTGGCAAGTTATCTCCTTAGATGCAAGCTTTTGTATCTCTCTTGAAAAAATTCCCATTAATGTGTATGAGGTAGCAAAAAGACAAAAATGGTAGGTTGCTATCCAACAGGACTTAGAGGCTTTTAAGAAGAACAAGGCATGGGAGATTGTTGAACAACCTCTTGGTAAAACTCCTATGGGTTGTAAATGAGTCTTTACAGCTAAATATGACCCGGGTGGCAATGATAATCGGCATAAGGCTGGACTTGTTGCAAAGGGGTTCACACAAACTCAGGGCATTGATTACTAAGAAATATTTTCCCTTGTCACGAAGTTCAACACCATCAAAATTCTCTTATGCCTCGTTGCAAACCTTGATTGGCCTTTACATCTTTTACATCTGAAGAACACATTTTTAAATAGAGATCTAGAGGAGGAAGTATATATGCAAATACCACCTAACTTAGAGAATACAGGTAGTGGCACTAACGTGTTCAAACCCTACAAATTGTTGTATGGACATAACTAGCCTCTGGGAGCTTGGTTCAAGAGATTCACTAATGTGGTTAAGAACTAAGAGTATATTCAATGTCAGACTAATCACACCCTACTTATCAAGCATAACGCAGAAGGAAAAATTGTAGTCTTAATTTTGTATGTGGATGACATTGTGGTAACTGGAAACTATGATGTGGAAATAGCCAAGTTAATGAAGACTCTTGTCAACTGAGTTTGAAGCTGGGCAACCTAAGGTACTTCTTACGAATGGAAGTCACAAGAAATAAACAGGGTATTTCAGGGTCACAGAGAAACTACACTTTGGACTTTCTAAAAAAAAAAGCACACTAGGATGCAACCCTGTAGGCACTCTAGTGGAAGTAGACTACAAGTTGAGTTCATACAATAGAGCTTTGCTGTTGACATCAAGAGATTTCAAAGACTCGTGGGAAGATTGATTTACTTGTCTCATACTCACCCAGATTTTAGTTTTCCCATAAGTGTAGCTGGTCAATTCATGAGCAACTCGAATGAAAATTACTTGGAGATTACATACTGA
This sequence comes from Erythrophleum ivorense, assembly GCA_026724425.1. NCBI lineage: Eukaryota > Viridiplantae > Streptophyta > Magnoliopsida > Fabales > Fabaceae > Erythrophleum > Erythrophleum ivorense. Next base: position 2,704,234 of record JAIUCV010000025.1, on the reverse strand, counting down.
GTCCTCTGTTATCTTAAAATGACTCCTAGAAAGGGTTTATTTTTCAAAAAAGGTAATCATAAAGGCGTTGAAGTATATTTAGATGTTGACTGTGTCAGGTCTGTGACTGACAGAATGTTTACTATTGGCTACTCCCCTTTCGTCTTGGGCAACTTGGTCACATGGAGGAGCAATAAGCAACCTGTGGTTGCTTGTAGTAGTGTAGAGGCAAAGTTTTGTTCATTGGCTCTTGGGATATGTGAAGAAATTTGGTTAATAAGACTCCTCAAGGAACTTAAATTGTGTATTAATTTACCTATGAGTGTGTTTTGTGATAACATGGCGACCGTTGGAATTGCGAAGAATCTTATCCATCATGATAGGACAAAACATATTGAAATACACTGACATTTCATCAAAGAAAAGATTAACCTAGAGTCAAGTTTGAAGAATTGGCTTCGAAGTTGGGAATGATCAACATCTACTCTCTAATTTGAGGGGGAGTATTGAAAAAGAGTTATCATGCACGAGTGTGGATGTGTTATTTTAAATAATAAATACAATCTTTTATTTTAATATTTGAAGATAAGTTAGTTCTAATTTTATTTTATCCTCTCTTATTTTCCCTTATCTGTTTGAGGTTGTTGGGTGAGGAGTAGTATAGTCTTTTATCAGTTTTTATGCCCTCTTTTCTTGGGATCAGATTGGGATTGAGCTACTGGATTGTGGTTAGTCGTTTCCCATATCTGTCCTTTGTCTATCAAAGCATTCTGCACTGGAATAAATAGAAAACACAGAGAAATGCCTTCTCTGGTTTTGTACGTCTCTCTCTCTCTCTGATTTCATCAGAAGATATGTTATTCTGCCCTAGGTGTACTCCTTCTCTCTGATTTCTTCAGAAGCATTAATTTGTTTATTATTAATATTTTGGCTCTTAAATTCATTTTTGTTGATTTTTAGTGTTTCCTCATTCTTTCCATGCGTTGTGATTGCTTCAGTTTAGCTCGTCAATGTGCACAACTTTGGTTGAAGACTAGGGAGTCACTTGGCTACCCACTTGGTTTCATCTCTGAACCTGATCATTTATTATTGCCAAAAGAAGTTCTGGAGGCTGCAGTTAATAAGGTTAGTTTGGCTATGTGGGTAAGCTGAGTGACCTTTTGTTGCCCAAAATATTGATGTTGTTAGTATTTTAGCCATTCATTCCTGTTTCAGAAATGCTGCTGCATCTTTAGTCTATAAGATTATCAATGCTTGCGTCTTCATTTTTATTTTTAAGAGTTTATTCAAATATATTATGTGAATAATAACTCTTGTGGCATTTGTCTTGTGTTTTGAGATATTTAAGTCAAGGATAAATTGTTGATAATAACTGTCAACAACTTATCCTATTATTTGTCCATATTCTAATCCTTATGTCTAGGAATTAGTTTAGGGATTTATTTCCTTTTCTAGCTTAATTTCCAGATTCTTAGCTTCGTCACCTGTGGTTATTTTTCTAATTTGTGGGGTTTCTTTATTTTAGGTATTTCCCTTGTATATAGGCTCTACCTATTCACTTCAATAGAATCATATAAGAGAATATCATTTCTTCTATGCTTTTATGGTATCAGAACTGGTATTTCTCTGATTTTTTTGTTCATGGTCAAAACGACTATGGCTTGGGATGTAACCCAAAGGGGTCCTTGGAGGTATCCTTTGGACTCTCAAAAAACCTGCAACCATCTATGGTTCATACTTTTGGAGACACTCATTCTCTCCAAATGACTTAGGCACAAACTCAATGGGACCAACTTTCTGAAATGTTCTTAGTCTGTTACTCTGGTGATCCAACACAAAGGCTAGCTTGGCTATTTGTTGGGATCAACAAGAGCATTAATGGAAGGAGAAGCAAGGTACTTAACCTGGGAGTTAAAAAACTACATGGTTATGGCATGGTTCATAAATTCCATGGATTCTAAGATTGGCTGGACTTATTTGTTCTCTAAGACAACAAAGGAGATATGGGAGATGGTGCATTAAATGTACTCAAACCTTGAAAATTCTGCTCAATGCTTTGAGATCATATCAGCCTTGAAAAATATGAAACAAGGTAACCGTTGTCACTTGGTACTTTAAACTTCTGGCATGAGATGGATATGTTTTGAGACAGATTAGCACTGTGTTGTAGACAACCTAAAATATAAAGAAATGCTTGAAGAAAGAATGGGTGTTTGGTTTCCTTCTTAGGCTAAACAAGGAGTTATTGGAAAAGTGTTATATAAATATAGATTGATAGGGAGTTATGACTGTTATTACCGTTGGATAGCTGTGCTTATAAATAGGAATTGAGAGTGATTCAGAAGGCTGTTATGGTATTATGTTAATCAGAAAAGTGATTCAATTCTCTCTACTACCTTTCTGTCTCTCTATGTTTCTTCTTTCTCTCTCTCTTTCTCTCTTCCTACCTTCTTCCTACATCAGTGGTGTCAGAGCCTCCTTTCCTTCGCCTTTGTTTGCCTGAAATCTGCTCTCGAGTTGTGCAACGATAGATGGCTGAATAGAACGACGACTGTATTTGAACGCTTGAAAATCAGGTTCAGGTGTTGACTGCTCAACTTGCTCAATTGGTTCGATGTTTTGATGAGTCATCACTGGGGGTAGTACAAACACTAATGGCCATCCTAGAAATGAGAGTCCTTGCACAAAGCAGCGTGATTACCAGCCTCCAACACGTTTTACCAAGGTGGAGTTCCCAAGATTTCAACGGGAAGACGTTCTTGGGTTGCTTCTGAAGTGCAAAAGATATTTCGCATTGGATGAGACCCTAGAAGATTGGCAAGTCACCATGGTCAACATTCACTTGGACAAAAAAGCCTTCCAATGGCACCAAGCATTTGAGCAAACGAGGGAGGGTGCTTTACTATCATAGGCCGAAAACACTGAAGCTATCAAGAGCCGTTTCGGGCCTTTATATGAAGCTTCAATGGAAGACTTCATGCAACTTCGGCAAACGGATTCTTTGTCAAAATACAATAATGCGTTTGACATGGTTATGTGTAAACTCCGGTTGTTTGAAGATTATCTGGTGCAATCTTATATTGTAGGACTTCATGAAGATTTTGTTGGGCCTGTTCAATTTTTGCAGCCCACTACCCTTCAAGACGCATGAAGTCTGGCTTGACTCCAAGAAATCAATGTCCAGAAAGCTTCGGAAGTGAAGACGTGGAAGAAACAAGGGAGTTCAGTCTCTCTCAGTGCACGTTTTCATCATCACATGCTCAAGACAGATGGTCAACACCCAAAAAGACATCTTTCATTAGTGGATCCCAGTCAGAGAGGTCGAAAATGACAAAAATACCTTAAAATGTGTTTGTAGCTTCAAATTCAGGCTCTGTGACATGGGATCCAGATATAAACATAAACGTGTCAAGAAAAACTTCGAAAGTCTCTAAAATGATGAGCTCAGAAGAGGAAGTTGAACACTAGACCCAGAATCTTTGTTTTTACTATCACCATAAGTTTTTGACGGGCTATAGTTGTCCCCAGAGAAAAAAAATGCAGCTCTAGCTCATTGAAATGGATGTGGGCTCAGAAGAGGAAGATGCCCCCTGAGAGTTTTCAAACATCTCTCCATGCAATGGAAGGAGAAGTGGGAGACTTTTCAATAAGGGTCTAAGGGCATGTTAGCCGAAGGACAGTATAGACTTTAGTTAACAATGGAAGCAGCACGACTTTTTGGATTATGATTTTGCCAAGAAGAATGCCAGGAAGGGTGAAGAGGATGGTTTTGTGGATGTTGTGGTAGCAGGTGGGAAAAGGCTAAAAGTCTATGGTATCTAAAAGGGGTTCAAGTGGAAGATGCAGGGTGAGGAGTTCGCAGTGGACCTAAAGGTCATGAGTATAAGGACATATGACATTGTTTTGGGATGGGAATGGCTTAAAAGCCTTCATTTTGCCTTCTGGAATTATGATATAGCCACTGTGCTCTTCTGGTACAATGGCAAAATGTGCAATTTGCAAGCGGTACCTTCAAATACATGGCAATTAGCGGCTCCCAAAAGGGTTGAGGCCAAAGATAAAGCTGCTGGTAGTCAATTTTTCTTGCTACAATTGACGGGAATGAATGATGATTGGTCGCAATGCCTTATTGTTAGAGGTGCCAAAACTACCCCATCTAAGGTTGAAAGCTTTTAAAAGAGTTTGGAGATGTTTTTGCAGAACTTAAAGGCTTGCCTCTGTGTAGGGAGGGCCATAATCACCCAATTATACTACAAGAAGGGACAGATCCCATCAACCTTAAGCCCTATCGGTATTCTTACATAGAAAGATGTCATAGAAAAGATGTGGGTGAGTTACTTAAATCTGGAGTCATTCAAGAAAGTTCTCCGTTTGTTGCTCCTATAGTCTTGGTAAAGAAGAAAGATGGCTCGTGGAGGATATACATCGATTATAGAGAACTCAATAAGAAGACAATAAAAAATAAGTATCCCATTCCTCAGGTGGAAGAGTTGTTGGATGAGTCAAGGGATGCAAGTGGTTTACGGAGCTTGATTTAAGAGTTGGTTACCATCAAATCAGACTGGAACCAAGAGATACCTATAAGACTACTTTTAGAACCCACTTGGGTCATTATGAATGGCTGGTTATGCCTTTTGGCTTAACCAATGCACTGACCACTTTTGAAGGAGCCATGAACAACATGTTTAGACTATTTTAAAGAAGTTTTGTACTAGTATTCTTTGATGATATACTAGTCTACAGCTGGATTTGAAAAAGCATGTAGAACACTTGTGTGCACTGTTGAAAGTCTTGAGAGCCAATCATTACTTTGTGAAGGAGAGTAAGTGTACTTTTGCTGCTGTACAAGTAGAGTATTTAGGCCATATAATTAGTAATGGCACTGTGGTTACAGACCCTCAGAAGATCAAAGCAGTGATGGAATTGATGGAATGGCCAGAACCCTCCACTATTATACAATTGAAATCATTTTTAGGGCTCACTGGCTATCATAGAAGGTTTATCAAAGGTTATGGTGAGTTGACAATACCTCTGAAGAAGAATGGCTTTAAGTAGTCTAGTGAAGCAGTTGCAGCCTTCAAGAAATTGAAGGACACTTTGGTTTCAGCACTTGTACTGACACTCCCAGACTTTACTAAGATGTTTGTTGTGGAGACAAATGCATGTGGGACAGGTATTGGGGCTGTCTTATTGCAAGAGAATCAGCCCATTGCGTTTTTTAGCAAAGCTTTGGGTAAATGACACATGCAATTGTCCGTGTATGAGAAGGACCTATTGGCTATGGTGCTTGCAGTAGAATATTAGCACCAATATTTAGAAAGGAAGAAACTTATCATCAGAATAGACCAATAAAGCTTGAGGTTCTTATTGGGACAGGAGTTGAAAATGTTTTTCCAAATGTACTAGGTTGCTAAATTAATGGGATATGAATATGAGATCCAATATAAGAAAGGGAATGATAATATAGTTGTTGATGCCCTTTCAAGGCTCTTAGGCCCGCAAATACTCCAAACGACATTAGATACAACTTCCTCAGATTTGTTGCAGAAAATTCAGCAAAGCTGGGAAGAAGATGTGGACTTGAAGGGATTAGTTTCACAATTACAGAAGCAGGGAGGGAGTATAAAACATTACACATGGGATGGAAGGTTTTTGAGGAAGAAAGGAAAGCTAGTAGTTGGGAATGTTGTTGCACTAAGACAACAGATTCTAGAATGGTTACATGGAAGTCCACAAGGCGGTCATTTTGGAATGCAGGCAACTTATCAAAGATAAAAAATCTATTCTAGTGGAAGAAGATGATGAAAGATGTGCAAGATTTTATAAGACATTGTGATACTTGTGCAAGGTGTAAGTATGAGGTAGTGGTTACACCAGGGTTGTTGCAACCCTTACCTATTCCAAGTAAGATTTGGGAAAGCATCACAATGGATTTCATTGAGGTACTTCTTAAATCCAATGGAAAAGATGCTATTTGGGTAATCATTGATAGAATGAGCAAATATGCCCATTTCTTGGCTCTCTCACCCCTTTACAGTAGCTACACTTGCTCAACAATTCATGGATCATATTTATAAATTGCACGGTGCTCTAGTAGAAATTATAAGTGATAGAGATCCTATTTCTGTGAGCAATTTTTGGAAAGAATTTCTGAGAATACTAAGAGTTGACCAGAAGTTGTCTTCTGCATATCACCTCCAAACAGATGGCCAATCAGAAGTTTTGAATAGATGCCTAGAAACTTACTTGTGATGTATGTGTTGGGAAACACCTAGAGAATGGAGTAAGTGGTTATCACAAGCTGAGTGGTGGTGCAATACAACATTTCATATTGCAACAAAAGCTACACCTTATGAATTGCTATATGGGTAGAAACCTCGACTCCATGTTCCCTATTTGCCTAAAAATTCTGTTATTGAGGCTATGGATCGAACTTTTGCCGCTAGAGAGGAGATGTTAGCTATTTTGAAGCATCATCTACATAGGGCGGCAAATAGAATGAAGCAGAAAGCTGATGCAAGGAGGACGGATAGGAAGTTTTAGGTGGGACAGAGGGTATTCCTTAAGTTGCAACCATATAGGCAAATTTCTACTGTTACTATAAGCTCTCAGAAGTTAGCACATAGATACTTTGGTCCCTACAGAGTGATAGAATGGGTGGTCCATAAATTTGCCTAATTTGACACTAAAATTGGTTCTTAATGTTCCCAATTTAACATGTAATTTAGTGTCTATTAGCAAATTGACAAGAGACTTTAATTGTGCGGCTATGTTCTACCCTTGTTATTATGAGTTTTAGGAATTTACTATCAAGGAGGGCAATTGGCAATGCTAAGATAGGTGATGGCTTGTACTACATTAAGGAAAATATGAAGAATCAAGCTTTGGCTCTAACTAGTTAATCTGGCCCCTTGTCTGCAATAATCTTATGGCATGATACGCTTGGTCATCCTTAGATTTCCTTATCTCAAAAGCTTGTTTCCTTCTATGTTCATTAATAAAGTTATGAATTTGTTCATTGTGAAACTTGTATTTTAGCTAGAACACACCCAGATCCTTTATCTAGGTTGATTGTACAAATCATTGAAATCTTTTGCACTCATTCATAGTGATACTTGGGGTCCTTCAAGGGCTAATAATATTTGCAAGCATAGATGGTTCATAACTCTTAATGATAATCATTCACTGGCATGTAGGGTTTACCTCCTAAAAGAAGAATTTGATGCTGTCTCTGCTTTCTAGAAATTCCATCAAATTATACAATGACAATTCCAGACGTCTATTCAAATTACTCACTCTAATAATGGTCAAGAGTACTTTAACTATATCCTTGGCATTTTTTTTTTTGGCAAAGTTCTTGTGTCAGAACACTGCAACAAAATGGTATTACTGAGCATAAAAATTGCCATTTTTGAGAGGCTGCCTGTGCCCTTACGTTCACCTCCAGTGTTCCTAAATAATTTTGGGGAGAAACTATCCTAAACTGTCTTAACAACATCCTACTTGATAAATTGGTTACCATCAAAGATTCTTAATATTAAAAATTGTTTGAGTATCCTCCTTAAATCCTATTCCCAGAGTAGGATATTCATGTTTTTATCTCCCAAAATTTTTGGCTGTATCTATTCCAATCCTAATGGTGAGAAATTGGATTTTAGAGCCATAAAGTGTGCATTTGTTGGCTACTCTCTACATGAGAAGGGGTACAAAAACTACTATCCTAGCTCGAAAAAAAAAATTATTTGTTTGCCTTAATGTCTCCTTTCTAGAAGATCAACCTTTCTACCCAAACCCTACTCAAAAGAGACGTTGAGACCAGACTACCCTTACAAATTTTACTTTAACCACAATCACCAAGAAATGCGAACTTTCTTGTTATGTCATCAATAGAGTTGGAAATAGTGGGAGTTTCAGATGAGTGTAGTCAACTTAAGCTTCGTGTATACTCATTGAGAAATAAAAGACCTCAAGAGGTATAGGCATTCGTTTAACAACAACATTGCCAAGAATCTAAACTGCAAGTAAATTCCAAGAATGAAATTGAAATGGAAGATTATTGAGATACATCAAACTTGGACGCCCAACCTGATGATCTGGACATCCTAATAGTTCTTAGAAAAGGGGTTAGAGCATGCACACAACAACCTATTTCCAACTATTTGCCTTGTAGCTATTTATTCCCTGCATTTCAAGGGTAGAAAAGGTGGAAAAGCATGAAGTGCCAAAGAACATCAATAAAGCTCTTCAAAAAACAGATTGAAAGGCTAATGTCTTTAAAGAATGAATTTGCTGGAAAAGAATAAAACTTGGGATGAAGTGGAGTTACCATGAAGGAAAAAGAGCTATAGGATGCAAATTGGTTTTACCATGATAGAGAAAGTAGTGAGCTTCAGTCCTATTTATCTTTAATTCAACTTGCTTCCTTTTCTTCTAGTCAATATGAGAGTTTGGAATCTTGATTCTGCTATTTTTTTCACTTGCAAATCTTACTGTTGGTAACTTGTGTGATTGGTGCTTTGTGGCTACTTTGTGTGTCTTCTCCATCACACCATGCGCTGCCTCTCCCCAACAGCTAGTTTCCCCTTTAGGATTGTCGAATATTTCTGTTTTATTGTGCATTTATATTCAGTCCATTGCAGAGTGGTTTTTTTCTTGTTTTTGTTTTCTTTTGGGTTGCCCTTGCCATAGATGCTTTTCCTGTTTGGGGATTACTTTGTTCAATGTCTTGCAGCTGCAGAGTTCCCCTATAAATTTTGCCTTGTTCAGTGTATGTGCAATTATTCAATAAAATCCATGAATTATTCTCATGGTATCATTGCCACTTTGGCTTGATCTCGTCCATGCTTGAATTTGGCTTCCAATCTTCCTTTAAACCTCCTGAAGCTGCCACACCTATAGTGGCATCCCATTTGAATCAAGGGATGAGCAAAACAACTCCAATATGCATTATAGGGTACAATTACCCACTATGGAGCATATCTGTGATGGTTTACATTTGTAGCAAGGGAAAAGGGGGATACTTAACTAGAGAAACTACCCAGCAAGCCAAAGATGATTAGAAGCTCAAAATGTGGAAGGCTAAAAATCATCAAGTCATGGCATGGCTCATCAACTCTATGGAAACCAACATTGGTGAAAATTATATGTTCCATGAAACTGCCCATAACATATGGGAATCAGCTTGCGAAGCCTTTTCTACATAAGAAAGTGCAGCTGCAGTGTTTGCGATTGAGTGTGCAATTCATGAGTTGAAGTAAGGTGATATGCTTGTCAACCAATACTTCAACACCCTCTCAAAATATTGGCAATAACTTGACTAGCTTGACAACTATGCCTAGAATTGCACAGCTGATGTAGCAAATTTCAAGAAGATTGGAGAAAATGCGCATATACAAATTCTTAATGGGCCTCAACCACAATCTCAATGATGTAACGGTAATAATTCTAGCCATTAGACCTTTACCTACAATAAAGGAGGTTTTTCTGAAGTTAGGTGTTAAGAAAGTGGAAGAAAAGCAATGGAAGGCAGCAATTACATTCTGAATGAAGTAGTTGGCCTTACCACTCGTGGTATCTCTAACCAAGGCAGCAGCAGCAATAACTATAAGTCTAGTTAAAATAATGGTAGCAGTGGCAAGAAACCAGCCAGAACTTGATGTGACGATTGGTACAAGAGTGGCCACACCAAGGATAGTTGTTGGAAAATTCATAGAAGGCCTCCAAATTGGAAGCTGAAGCCTAAAACTGAACTCAGAAGCTACATGACTAAAATTGAAGAACCAAGAAATTTTGAGTCTACCTTATTTACCCATCAACAACTAGAGCTACTTGAAAGGTTGTCAGGACAATAAAGCATGATGTTCCAATGACATAAAGAGTAATGTAGGGGCTATTAACATAGACCAATCAGGTAAATTTTCAGTTGCCTTCCATACTAATGTCTTTGAAAATCAGTGGGTTGTAGATTTGGGAGTCTTAGATCACATGACTCACAATGCTACTCTCTTTGATAACAGAAATTCTTGTTGCTCACCCTTAAAATTGCTGATGGGACATTAATTTAAGACATTGGGATTGGAAATATCACTGTATTTGAAAATCTAATTCTTAATGTTGTCTTACTTGTTCTTAATCTTGCATGCAACCTTCTTTCTATTAGTAAACTTGTAAAAGATAACAATTGCAAGATTAATTTCTTTGATGGTGGTTGTGAGTTTCAAGAGTTGGCATCTAAGATGATTGGCTTTGTTGAAGAAATGGATGGTCTTTATCTCATGAGTGCTAAAAGATCAAATAAATGGAGCTTTAATACCAGTTCTAATTCTAATATGATATTATGGCACAATAGACTAGGCTATCCCAATTTTCACTACATGAAAAGAATGTATCCTAGTCTTTTCAATAGATATGTTACTACTATTATATGTGAAACTTGCCAATTTGCTAAACACACCAAGGCACACTATCCCACACCCACCTACAAGCCTTCGCATCCCTTCCACCTTATTTATAGTTACGTTTGGGGTCCATTTAAGGTTAAAGGGATAATGAGCAGTAGGTGGTTTGTGACTTTTGTAGATGATCATTCTAAGATCACTTGGGTGCTTTTAATAAGAGAAAAATTTGAGGTTCTTATCATATTTCAAAATTTCACCAATTGATTAGAACTCAATTTCAAATTGGTATAAAAGTCTTGAGAAGTGATAATGGAAGAGAATATGTTAACTCATCTCTAGGAACCTCCCTCACTACTCAAGGCATTTATCATCAGACCTGTTGCATTCACACCCTTCAATAAAATGGGATAGTTGAACAAAAAAATAGGAACATTCTTGAGATTGCTAGAGCCCTTGTGTTCATTATAAATGTTTCTCTTTAATTTTAGGGAGAGGCTGTTACTACCATTGCCTATCTTAGGATGTTGTCCAAGGCGTTTGGTTGTCAAACTCCATGTGAACCTCTTCTTACAGCTTATCTTACCACATACCTTGTTTCTAACATAGCCATTAAAGTCTTTGGGTGTATGGCTTTTGTCCACCTCCATCAAGGGAATAAATTTGACCCAAAGGCTACTAAATGCGTATTGTAGGTTACTCTTCATCAAAAAAGGGTAACACTTGCTAGTCACCATTCGTCAAAATTTTTTTTTGTTTCCATGGATGTCACTTTCTTTTAGAGACAATTCTATTATCCCAAAAACTCCATTAAGGGGAAGACTACTCATGACGAATGGAATTTTTGGTACCATAACCTGAACCTGAACCTGAGAGCAACAATACCATTGAACCAGAAACTAGTATTGCTCCTTGTCTTCACATTGATGATAATAAGAAACTTGAAAACATCTTGATCTCTAATAATGACTACTCACAGCAGAATATTGAAAATTCTGAATTGCAAGAAAATTACACTTAACCCCTATGCTTACTCAAGAAGGAATACTCAAGAAAGAATACTCAAGAAGGAAGAAAACTCATGACTACTACCTCACCACCTCTTGAGTAGCACCAAGAAATCTCCTAGCCAAGTCCAAGAATTATTGAATACTTGGATTTAGATTGGCCAATTCCTTAAGGTAAGAGATCTTGCACTCAACATTTGATTGGAAATTATGTCTCATATGAAAAATTAGCTATTGCTTACAAAACTTCTGCTACTAATATTTCAAATAAGAAAATTCTTTAAGATATTTATGAAGCACTGCCGTATTTTGATGTAAATCATTTGTTCATATTCTGTCCCAAGCCCCAAAAAAAGGAGGATTGTGTTAGGCAGTTGACAGTTAATGTAAAAATATTGTCAAATTTTTATGACATAGATAATTGATATATTAGAGGTAATGTTAGGTCGTTACTTGTAAGCAACACGTTGTATAGCTCGATTACAGTGTGAAATGAGCAAGAGCCATTGTATCAACGTTTTAGTGTAGTGAAAAATAAGTAAGGGTTCTCACATTTTCGTGAACGAATATGAGTAAAGAAGCTAATTCACAAGAGTAAAATTCGTTTTGAAATTTGGAATATAGGTACACTTATGGGTAAATCAATGGAAATAATTGATATTATGATTAGGCCAAGGTAAAGTTTTGGGAGAATTTAGAAAGTTTAGTTGAGGAAATACTATTAGGAGAAAAGATTTTTTAAGGAGGAGATCTTAATACTTATGTGGGGAGTGTATTTGGAGGGTATAAGGGTGTGCATGGAGGACATGGCTTAGGAAAAGCAAATGTAGAGGGTAAAACTATTTTAGACTTTTTATTAGCATTCGATTTTACGGTAGCCAACATTTGTTTTAGGAAGCGTGCAGAGTATTTTATCACGTACAAAAATAGAAAGACATGCTTTCGAATTGATTTCTTTCTAATAAGAAAAGTGAATAAAAAACTCTGCATAAATTGCGAAGTTTTATCTGGAGAGAGCTTGTCTATCTAGTATAGAGTTTTGGTTATGCATGTTCAAATTAAGAGGAGAGTAAAAAGCAAATGCCAAGATAGGGTGTCAAGGATCAAGTGGTGGCAATTGAGGAAGATAAAGAAAAGAGCTTGCAGAGAAAGATTTTGAAGGAAGGATCTTGGGAAGTATAAGGAAGTGCTAATGATACGTGGGACGGAATAGCTAAAGAGATTAGGAAGGTGGCAAAGGACATATTTGGTGAATTAAGAGGCTTTGGACCTAGGGATAAATAATCTTAGTGGTGGGAGATAAGCGTGCAAGATAAGGTTAAGGTTAAAAAGGAGTATTATAAAGCGTGATCTTTGTGTAAGAATAATAAAAATTGAGAAAAATATAAGATAGCTCAGAAAAACACTAAAAAAGAGGTGAGCAAAGCGATAGCTAAAGTACTTGATGAGTTATACCAATCCTTAAATATTAAAGTTGGAGAAATAAATATTTACTAGTTAACTAAAAGTAGGGAAAGAAGACAAGAAACGTGAATCAAATGAAATGTATTAAGGATGAAGAAGGGAAAGTCTTGGTCACAGAACAAGATATTAAGAAAAAATGGAATAGTTATTTTTGTAGACTATTTAATGAAGGATATAAGATTTTATTGCGCTCGAATAGGCTAGACACTAGAGAGGAGGATCAAAGTTATACTTTTTATTGGAGGACTCGAGAGTCAAAGGTAAAAGAAGCATTAAAATGAATGGAGAATGATAGAGCAATTGGACTGGGTAGAATATTTACTGAGGTATGGAAGGGTTTAGGAGGAAAAAGTATAAGTTGGGTCACAAAATTATTTAATGAAATTATAAAGTTTAAGGGAATGTTGGATGAGTAGAGGAGAAATACTTTAATCCTTATTTATAAGAATAAGGGGAACATACAAAACTTTGCAAATTATAGGGGAATTAAGTTTATGAGCCATACTATGATGCTATGGGAGAGGGTAATTGAACGAATATTAAAGCAAGAAACTCAAGTTACAGAGAATCAATTTGGTTTTATGTTAGGAAGGTCGACCATGGAAGCAATATACTTGTTGCGAATATTGATGGAAAGATATTGAAGGAATAAAAAAAATTTACACATGGTGTTTATTGATTTGAAGTCATACGATAAGGTGCCAAGAGAGGTTTTATAGAAAGATTTGGAGAAAAAAACATATTGCTTATATTCGAGCAATCCAAGATATGTATGAGGGGGTTACAATTAATATAAGAACAAAAGGTGAGCCATAGAAGATTTTTCGAAAACTATTGGTATGCATTAGGGGTCAACTTTGAGTCCTTATCTTTTTTTGTTAGTTTTGGATGTGCTCACTAAACATATCCAAGAGCCAATGCCACAATGCATGCTTTTTGCATATGATATAGTCCTAGTTGGAGAATCGGGAGAGGAAATGAATGATAAGTTAAAGATGTGGAGACTAGTTTTAGAAACACATGGATTTCATTTAAATAGAAGTAAATAGGAGTATATAAAATGTAAGTTTAGTAAAAGATGCACTAGGTTTAATGTAGAAGTGAAAATTGGAGAACATATCATACCACAAATCTCACGATTTAAATATCTTAGGTCCATTGTACAACATGATGAGGAAATAGAAGAATATGTAAAACATAGGATTCAAGTAGGGTGGATAAAATAGAGGAGTGTTTCAGGCGTTCTTTGTGATCGAAGAATACCACTCAAACTTAAGGGTAAATTTTACTGTACAGTTATAAGACTTGCAATATTGTATGGAATTGAATTTTAGGCAATAAAAAACCAACAAGAGAATCAGTTTGAAATTGCAGAGATGAGAATGTTGCGTTGGATGAGTGGATATACTAGATAAGATATAATTAGAAATGAATGTATTAGAGAGAAAATAGAGGTTGCACATATTGTAAAAAAGATTATAGAATCACGACTTAGATAGTTTGGGTACGTGTGAAGGAGTCCTATAGAAGCTCTAATTAGGAGAATAGATTATATGAAGAGTAGTCCAATAGTCAGAGGCAGAGGAAGATCAAGAAAAATTATAAAAGAAATTATTGAAAAAGATTTAGAACTAAATAATTTATCTAAAAATATGATTTACGATAGGACTTTATGGTGTTGATTGATTCATGTAATCGATCCCACTTAATGGGATAAGGCCTTGTTGTTGTTGTTTGTATTTATGAAGCTTTAGGACCTAGGGAATGGAAGAAAGAAGATGAAAAAAAATGAATGCTTTCAAGAAAAACAATATGTGGAAGTTGGTAAATCTTTCTCACGGAAAATGTCCCGTTGGATGCAAGTGGATATTCAGCATTAAATAAAACTTAGGTGGGGGCATTAACAAACTAAAGGCGAGACTTATTACTGAAGGATTCACCCAAAGATAAAGGATGGATTATCTAGAGATATTTGCTCAGGTGGCTAAATTTAACCCCATCAAAGTCCTCCTATCCCTTGTAGCTAATCTTGAATGGCCTCTTAATCAATTAGACATTAAAAAACATCTTTTTAAAAGGGGATTTAGAGGAAGAAGTCTATACGTTGGTGCTTCTTGGCCTCGAAGATGAAAGTAATGGAAGAATGTGCAAGCTTCCTCAATAGCTTTACGGACTCAGGCAATCTCCTAGAATATGGTTTGAAAGGTTAACCAAGGCAATAAAGATGCAAGGATACCTTCAACGTGAAGTTGATCACACAATTTTCACTAAATTATCTCTTAAGGGGGAAATTGCTATCCTCATTTTGTACGTGGGTGACATCATTATTATTTGGAGTTACTAAGAAGAAATAACCAACCTTTAGAAGGCATTGGCTAGGGAATTTGAAACTAAGGACCATGGGGTCCTAAAGTACTTCTTAGGTATAGAAGTAACAAGGTCAAGTAAGGACGTCAAGTTTACTCTAGAAAACACCCTAGTTGATACCAAGAGCTTTCAAAGATTACTAGACAAACTCATTTACTTGTTTCACACATGGCTTGACATTTGCTTCTTTGTTAATGTACTCAATCAATTCATGAACAAGGTGTGTAAAGTTTACCTTGATGGTGCCTATAGAATTGAGTTACCTTAAGCTTGTCCGGAGAAAGGGTATTTTCTTCCGAAAGATCCTGTGTCATACATTGGAAATGTATTTTGGTGTTGCCTGGGTTGGATCTATCATTGACCAGAGATTAACTACTAGGTAATGTACTTATATCTAGGGAAACATGGTAACTTAAAGAAGCAAAAAATAATTTGTAGCTACTTGGAGTAGTGTTGAAGTCGAATACTCTACCTTAGCTCAAGGTATATGTGAAGGTCTATGGCTCAAGAGCTTGCTAACTAAACTTAAAACTGAGTGTCAAAGTCCTATGAAGGTCCTAAGTGACAACATGATGGCTATTACTTTTGCTAAAAGCCCGGTCCAAAATGAGGGGACCAGAACTTTGGGTCCTTCAACTATCCTATACTTCTACCAAAACCCAAGGTGCCTTTGTGCTAATAAAGGCCTTATCTATAATAAGGGTTGAAGAACTTGAATGCAAGTGGGGGATGATAAACATCTACTCTACAGTTTGAGGTGAAGTGTTGGTAACTTGTATGATTGGTGCTTCGTGGGTGCTTCATCTTGGTGCATCATCTTTGTTGCACCATGGGCTGCCTCTAACTTCTCTCCTCAACAGCTAATTTCCCCTTTAGGATCATCAAATATTTATATTTTATTGTGCATTTATTTTTGGTCTGTTGCAGAGTTATTTTCTGCTATTAGTATAGATATTTTTCCTTGTTGGGATTAGTTTGTTCAGTGTCTTACGGCTGCAAAGTTCCCTATAAATTTTGCCTTGTTCAATGTACATTCTAGTGCAACAATTATTCAATGAAATTCATGAATAATTCACACTTACATCTCTCATTCTCCTACAAGGGAGAGGCTTGTTCTTGACAAGTAAATTTGGAAATCTAGAGGTCCTTCTAAGGTGAAATCCTTTGTTCGGGCTGCAATACTAAAAAAGCATAAAGATTAATGATATGTCATAGGTTTGATGGCCTTATATAGATTTTAATTTGGGACAAGTGTGTTATGTGCAAATCTAGTTCAGAAACTTTGGATCATTTATTTCTTTATTGTCTAAGCATTTGGATCCACTGCTATGCAATAGTGCATAGCACAGTGCTAAGCACACAGTGCACAACATATTCTTTATTTTTATTTTTAATTTTTTCTTTAAATGTAATTTGATCTTGATATTAGTAAGATCTGCAATATTTCATGTACATACTATTTGGTTTGAAAATAAAAATACACAATGTATAGCAGTTCTTATCAACAGTTCTATTTTAGGTTATTTTCTTTGTAGAACCTACTGAACCAAGTTGTATGCATATGAAACATTGCAAATCTTACTAATATCGAGATCTGTTTGCATTTAAAGAAAAAATAAAAGCAAAAATAAAAAATCTGCAATGCATTGTGTGCACAACACCGTGCTGTGCATATAGTGCACAATAGAGGATTCAAATGCATTGTCCAGCAGTGACTTATCCTTAGAAAAGGCTATTTGGTATTTTTGAAAAGAGTTGGATGTCTTTGCTAGTTTGGATTTGTTGGTAATTAGTTGTCATTTAGCTGTTGGGAATTTGTTGTATGTCGCCCTGATCCACCTAGTTAGATTGACCCAAAATACCTCATTTGTTATATAGAAAACAACGTATGAATGTCATGGTTGATCAATTTCATGACAATCGACATTGGTGAAAATTTCTTTCCGTGTAGAATGACCAAGGAAATCTTTGAGATAGAAGTTGTTCTCCACATTTTGAGGCAAGGAGACATGATTGTAATTCAGTATGTCTTCCTTCTCAACAAATATTGGCATCAATTGGATTTTTTCAAGGCTTATACCTGAAGTTGCAATGCTAATGCAACAAACTACAAACAAATTGTTGAACAAAAATGTACATACAAATTGCTGACATCTTAACCAAAGCCCTTAACTTGGGTTAAGTTTGAAGAACTTGGTCAAGCTAGACATGATTAACATCTATTCCCTATCTTGAGAGGAGTGTTAGTAATTAGCTGTCATTTAGCCGTTGGGAATTTGTTGTATCTTGCCTTGTTGTTCTTTAATCCTAGATTCCATGGGATTGAATCAACACTTCATTTGCATTTGTTATTCTTGATTTCATATCCCTTAATCCCTTTTATTTCTTTCCTTTCTTGGTGCCCTGTATCTCAGGATTTTAGCAGCAAACATTTTTCCATGGTCCCTATAAATTTCTATCTCTTCCATTCGAATGAAACAGAAGAATTCAAAATATTTTTCATTTAATATTTCGTCTGGATCATTTCCTCCAAATTCAATTCAAAGGATTTGGTAACAAGACGGAGAACAAATTTTTGTGGCAATGCACAGTGTATGGCATTTTGTGGTTTTTTGGCTAGAGAGGAATGGCTGTAGCTTCAAGGACATTTCTTTGCCTTTAAATCTGTTGTGGAATAGAATTGTTTTCATGGCTCCTTTTTGTGCTTGGCACCTGGCCTTTTTAATGGTTTGACTAGACAGCTGTTCTTTGCTGATTAGTTTTGTTAGAGCCTTTGTTTGGTTTTTTCTGTTGAGTTTGTGTGCTTTTTTTTTTCTTTTGTGTGAGAATTTCTTATCCTCAAACTCTCTGTGGTCTTGTTCTCTCTTAATACAATTCCTTCTTTTATCCCCCCCCCCCCCCCCCAAAAAAAAACCAAAAAGAAAAAGGTTTTTTTAACTATAAGAAAAGAAGTTTGGAATTTTTCTTAATCCAAATACACCAATGTATATTGACCCATAAATTTTTAAAGAGACACCAAAGTATAGGATAATTTCTTTCATATCAAATGGGCTGGATGGTGACTGTCCATGCTGTCTAGCCTTCATTTCATTTGATAAAATTTGTGGATTTGAGAACTTCGGGTTTATCTTTTTCTTCCCTGCTTAAATCTGATTTAATCAATATAGTTTCTGGCTAGTTGGCTAAATTATTAACTTAATATCAAGCAAATTTAATGGTGAGGAATTATGAGTTCTTTCTCCTTCACTCCACTAAAGTAGTTATAGTTAGAGAATTATATGATTTACTGTGACTGAGGACTCAAATGGGACTTAGGTGGCTTGTGCTTTTGGTGCTTGTTCACTGCAAAAGTCATAATTTTTTGTTTGGTATATTTTCTCCAGCGCTAACATGATTCTTTCCTTATTCAAATTTGTATCTATACATATTTGTAATGTTAGATGGTAGATTTCAATAATTTTTACCCAACAATTTACCAATTAAAATGCAATTTTGCGTCAGTTTTTATTGCATTTTACCAAACAAAATTTTATATGTCCTTCCACAGTGGTTCTTTTGCAGTATTTATATTATAACTGCTTTTGTAAAGCTACAGCATTTCCAAGTGGGCCCTAATTCACGGTTAATGTTCTGCCTAAATGAGTTTATTAATTAGTTTGTATAATTCTAATCTTTCTTTGGTTCTAGGTGCATGATCATGCAAGAGCATTTGTCATTGAAATTGGAACTGAAGAGATGCCACCTCAAGATGTTACTGATGCGAGCAACCAAGTATAACTTTTTTTCATCTGAATCATCTGATGGAATTTTTTGACCTCTGATTTTTTGGTGTGGGGAATTTCTGCCCTCTGACTTTTCAATTTTCTTTTTTGGAAATTTTATTTTATTTTAATCTATATATTCCACTTCCTTTCTTTAGCTAGATAAACATGTTTCATCCATTTACTTATTTTATCCGATCATTGTTCTTAGTTCATTCTGCTCTGCTGGTTATTGTAGTTCAAAGAGTTGATGTTGCAATTACTTGAAAAGCAAAGGTTGGACCATGGTGAAGTGCAAGCTTTTGGTACCCCCGCGAAGATTAGTGGTATGTGTAATATGCTTCCTATTTATCCATGATTCATCTTTCTAGATCCTTTACATGTTTGTAATGAGTTTGAGTAATGAAGCTGCTATCTTCTTTTGTTCTGTATCGTATTTTTTTCTATGGACTGTTGTGATGGATTACTGTATTCCAAAAAGTAAATAATAGAAGCAGAGGAAAAAAGGAAATTGGATTGCTATTTGTTGTAATGATACACCTCACATGGAGGTTTAGATTTTTAGAATTGCATGTAGATAGGACACATGATTTGAACAGAAGCATGTTTGTTAATATTTTAGGAAATGTGTTTGTTGTAATATGTTAAGGGTACATCTGCCAGTGTAATTGCACAAATGTTTTTAGTGCAAGTGCATGAGTTATGTCCGCTCAGTCAGTATGCAACTTCTTGCCTTCCTCTTTTTCTTAACATGGTACTGGAGATAGATCCAAACCCTAGACCATCCCTCAAACCATATCCTTAAGCAGAAGTCTGTAGGGAAAAAAAAAATGCAGAACCCAGAAATTAGGGTTACTGTTGGAGAAAATTGAATTCACCCATTATTTCCATTATTATTATTCCTTTTATTTTTCTTTCCTTATTCGTTATTTCCCTTTCAGTTATAGCCTCGGTCAACTCTGTATTTATCTTGTTTTATCTTTCTTATTTAGAATCCCATGATCTTAGGCTTGAATATAGGGATCTTCTCTTGGCTTCCAGTCGGTTAGCTATTCTATTTGTATTGTTCTGTTTTCCATAGAATGTGTAATCTGAATATTGGCCAGATTCGTTCATGGTATCAGAGCCACTCATCCGATGAGTTCTGGGCAATATTCGTTTGGCACCATAGGTGCCTTTGCTGCCAATGGGGAGAACGTCTTACCTCTGTTGGGTGGCATGGGCCAACAAGAGATGGGAGCCGAGCATTCTATTGTGTCGCACAGTTCTGGACAGCAATCTGGGGCATCGTCGAACAGCTCTGGACAGCAACCTGGAGCACAGTCGCACAACACCTTCATTTTGGGTTAGTCATTGCAAGCTTGAGAGAGTCTCTCAACACTGATGGTTTCGTACAAGCTAACCGAGAATAATTACTTGCTCGGGTCCCGCAACATGTTGATGTTTATAAGGGGCAGAGGCAAAGAAAAATATATAACCGGTGAGATTGCGGCACCTGCAGCAGGGGATCCACATTATGAAGTCTGGGTGTCCGAAAACAACACTGTTATGACGTGGTTGATCAATTCTATGTCACTGGAAATCAGTGGCAATTATTTATTGGCCACAATAGCAAAGGAAATATGGGATTCGGTGAGACTTACATATGTTGTGAAGGAAAATATAGCTGTTGTGTTTCAAATAAAACGACAACTTAAGGATCTCAAGCAAGGGGACAGGATTGTGACTCAGTATTATAGCTCTCTAATGCGCTTATGGCAGCAAATTGATCTCTACAAAGTTCATCATTGGACTTGTCATGCTGATGAAATCTATTTCAGACAAGTGGTTGAGCGTGACAGATCATATGAATTTTTGCTGGGGCTGAATGACAAATTTGAAGAAGTCAGAGGGCGAATTATGGGTCTCAAACCTCTCCCATCACTTGAAGAAACAGTGAACACTGTGAAATGTGAAGAGAGTAGGAAGGAGTTAATTCAAGGCTCTAATCATAGCTACACGTCAGAATCCTCGGTAATGGCTATAAGAGGAAATCAATTTGCTGATCTCAAGGGAAGGAGACCCGGAAAGTGGTGTGAACACTGTAATAAGAGTGGACACACCAAAGCTAATTGTTGGAAATTGCACGAGAAGCCGCCAAACACCAGACAAGGGACAAGAAATGAGAGCAAAGGGCTGCTTACTGGAACCGAAATTAGAGATGGTGTCCTCAACAAGGATGAAGTGTCAATCCTAAAGAGGCTCTTGGAGAAACATAACCTTCAGACATCTCAGAGTGAGAAAATTTCTGTTCCCTTTGTCACTTTGGCCCAAGCAAGTATTTTCCTTACTAGTGTACTTCATACTATTATTCCACCTGAGACAATCTGGATAGTAGATTCTGGTGCAACAGACCATATAACCAGGTTCAAAGAAGTTTTTAGCAGTATTGAGTATTGTTCTACATATACATGTGTAAAAGTGGCTAATGGCACCTATGCTAAAGTCTTGGGTGTGGGTACAGTAGTCATATCTGAGACAATTGCTTTAAGAGATGTCCTCTATGTTCCAGAAATCAAATGTAGTTTGCTCTCTGTTAGAAGAGTAACGAAGCAAATAAGCTGTACAGTTAACTTCTCTGATGTTGATTGTGTTTTTCAGGATTTGGTTTCGGGGAGGATGATTGGCAATGCTAAGGAATGGGGAGGTCTCTACTACTTAGAGTCTGAGTGTGAGAAGAATAAATGTGAGAGAGTTGATGTTTTTTCTGCTTTTAGCAATAATGAAGTTATGTTGTGGCACTATAGGTTAGGCCACCCTAGTCTTAGTTACATGAAACGTTTGTTTCTAGACTTATTCAATAAAATTGACTCTTCCTTGTTTCATTGTGAATTTTGTCAACTTGCCAAACATGTTAAAAGTCATTACCCAGTTCATGCATATAAACCTTCTCAGCCCTTTTCTGTGATACATAGTGATATTTGGAGTCCATCTAAAGTTACAACTATTTCAAAACACAGATGGTTTATAACTTTCATTGATGACCACACAAGGATCACTTGGGTTTTCCTAATGAAGGAGAAATAAGAAGCGTTATAAATTTTCCAAAAATTCTATATCTTCATTAAAAATTAGTTTGGCACATCAATCCAAATTTTAAGCAGTGACAATGGTAGAGAATATTTGAGTTCAAATTTTCAAAAATTTCTCACTGACAATGAGATACACCACCAAACTTCATGTGTAGATACTCCTCAACAAAACGATATTGTAGAACGCAAGAATAGACATCTCTTAGAAGTGTCTAGCGCACTTTTATTAACTAACAATGTTCCAAATTCTTTTTGGGGAGATGCTGTTCTTACTTCTGCCTACCTAATTAATAGAATGCCTTCAAAGACATTGAATTTTCAAGCACCTATTGAAAGGCTCAAAGAGTGTTATCCTCACACACAACTTGTTTCTACCATTTCACAAAAGGTTTTTGGTTGCACTGTCTATGTTCACAGTCATAGTGGGGGGAAACTAGATCCAAGAGCCATAAAGTGTATTTTTCTAGGGTATTCACCTACACAAAAGGGTACAAATGCTACTCTCCTTTATCTCACAAGTATTTTGTCACCATGGATGCTAAATTTTATGAAAATATACCTTATTACCTCAAATTACCCATTCAGGGGGAGAGGGAAGAGAATAAATGGCTAATTTGTAATGATGAAAATTCCTTTCTTGAAGTACCTCACATGGATCTCAAATATCACTTACCCCAGAAACAGTACAGCCTATTCATGAACCTGTTGAACTTGTTTTTGATCCACTCTCACCACAAAATTCACCATCTGATATCAGATCTGAACCTATTGCACTTGAAAATAGCTCTTCTGAACTTAAAAATGACTCAGATAGTTCACAAATCAAACCTGAGATTAACTCTGATAGTCTGGATAACATAAATGTTTCTGATGTAGCTAACACTAGGGAGGAACAGCCGCAGGTGCAGGAGAATAAAGTTTATAGCAGGCGAAATAAGGACACAAAATAGAGAGAATGAGAAGGGAGTAGTACCCATTCCTGAACAGAACCAAGAGTCCAACCAGAAAGCAGATTCTGATGACCTAGATCAACCCATTGCCATAAGGAAAGGAAAGAGAACTTGTACCCAATACCCTATTGGCAAGTATGTAACCTATGACAAATTATCACCCGGTTTAAAGACCTTTGTTGCAAATGTGTCAGAAGAAAGAATACCAGAAAACTTCCAGGAGGCAGTTACAGACCCAAGATGGAAGGAAGCAATAGAAGAGGAACTAAAAGCTCTTGAGAAGAATAAAACTTGGGTAGTAACCGAATTGCCAAAGGGAAAGACCACAGTTGGCTGTAAATGGGTGTTTACTATCAAATATAATCCCAATGGTATAGTCAACAGATACAAGGCTAGGTTAGTTGCAAAGGGGTTCACACAAACTCATGGAATAGATTACCAAGAGACATTCGCACCAGTGGCTAAATTCAATACTATAAAGGTACTTCTGTCACTTGCATCAAATCTAGATTGGCCTCTACATCAACTAGATGTGAAAAATGCCTTTTTAAATGGTGATCTTGAGGAGGAGGTGTATATGGAGATACCTCTAGGCTTGCAAAATCAGAAGAATGCCACCAAGGTATGTAGACTATACAAGTCCTTATATGGTTTGAAGCAATCACCACGGGCATGGTTTGAAAGGTTTACCCATGTAGTAAAACAATTTGGGTATAATCAGTGTCAAACAGATCATACATTATTTGTGAAGAATTTCAATGGAAAGATCTTTATTCTCATTGTCTATGTGGATGACATTGTGATAACAGGAAATGATGTTGAAGAAATCATTAATTTGAAGAAGGATTTAGCAGCAGAATTTGAAGTTAAGGATCTTGGCAAACTCAGGTATTTCCTTGGTATGGAGGTGGCACGATCAAGTAGTGGAATTAGTGTTTCTCAAAGGAAATACACACTTGATCTACTAAAGGAAACGAGACAGTTAGGGGCTAAACCTGCAGATACTCCAATGGAAGTTAATTATAAGGAAAACTTGAGGCAAGAAGGAGCCCCTGTGGACAAAGGAAGATACCAAAGACTGGTAGGAAAGCTTATTTACTTGTCACATACACGCCCCGATATTTGTTTTGCAGTTAGTGTTACAAGCCAATTTATAAGTAATCCACGCGAAGAACACATGGCAATGGTATATCAAATTCTGAGATACTTGAAAATGACACCTGGAAAGGGTTTGTTGTTCAGTAAAGGGAGAAAAAGGGTGTAGAAATATATACAGATGTTGACTGGGCGGGATCTGTCACTGATATGAGATCTACCACTGGTTATTGTACCTATGTATGGGGCAACTTGGTGACCTGGAGAAGTAAGAAACAGCCCGTGGTTGCACGTAGCTCTGCTGAAGCTGAATAGAGAGCACTTGCTCTTAGAATTTGTGAGGGCATGTGGGTTCTTAGACTATTATAGGAACTCAAAGTTGAAGTTACATGTCCTATCAAAACTTGGTGTGACAATATGGCTACTATTGGGATTGCAAAGAATCCTAGACATCATGATAGAACGAAGCATGTTGAACTTGATAGACATTTCATAAAGGAAAAGGTGGACTCAAGAATCATTGACTTATCTTATGTGTCTACTAACTCTCAAGTGGCCGACATGATGACCAAGGGCTTACCTAGGGTGAAGTTTGATGAGCTAAGTGGCAAGTTGGGAATGATCAACATCTATTCACCAGCTTGAGGGGGAGTGTTGGAGAAAATTGAATTGACCCATTATTTCCGTTATTATTATTCCTTTTATTTTTCTTTCCTTATTCGTTATTTCCCTTTCAATTATAGCCTCGGTCAACTCTGTATTTATCTTGTTTTATCTTTCTTATTTAGAATCCCATGATCTTAGGCTTGAATATAGGGATCTTCTCTCGGCTTCCAGTCGGTTAGCTATTCTATTTGTATTGTTCTGTTTTCCATAGAATGTGTAATCTGAATATTGGTCAGATTCGTTCAGTTACTAAATTGGCATAATACTTTAATAGAAACAATCATTTGCTGATATATATCATTTTATTAAATTAGGTTAATAATTAGCTGATACTATTTTTGTGATTGACATTTATTTAAGCTTGTAGAGTTTTCCTCCAATTTTCTCAGAAGAAAATAAATAACTTGTCTCATTGCTAATATACTAATCTTGATGTGCATAGATAGCCTATTATGTTGAGCTATTTATGTTGCTCTTATAGATTTCACCATCTTTGTTATTGATGTGGCTTTCATGATAGTGAGCTGATTTTTAAATTGAATCCACTTTGTTATTGAGATCCTTACATTGTCTTTAGTTTATCAATCTTGATTCTTATTTCTACATTTATTGAATGTTTTGGAGTTTAATGAGGATTAGTTTGCATAGAATTAATTGCATAATTTTTTTTCTTTTTATCTTTGTCCAATTTCCAATTCACTTGGTTTGTGGTTAGAAGGAGCATTGTCTCTTCTTGGTTGGATAGATTTTTGTGCACAACCACTTGGGAGGTGTTTTAATATTTGAAGCTTGAAATGTTGACACATGTAGTCTCTGATTATTTCCCTAAAATATTGGAGTCTTGTAATAAGTTGGGTCCTCTGTCTGGTTTGAAAATATGTGGCCAAGACACCACACTTTCACTCTACTTGTTATTAAAGACTTGGGGGAAGGTACTAGACAGGAGGGGTAGTGGGGTACAATTTTATGGAGAAACTAAAAGCCTTAAAGAGGAGGATTAAATTATGGAATAATGTTAATGGAAATTGTAAGTTTTGAAACTTATAGAGTTGAATTCTTTAGATACGTTGGAGGTTAAAGGGAATGTTATCCACTAAGCAATGGGATGAAAGGAATTTTTGAAGGAATGAGTTTGAGGATGTTCTAGTTGGGAAGGAAACTAGATGAAGGCAAAAGTCTTGGATACAATGGGCAAAGGGTAGGGATGCAATCACAAGGCTTTTGCACATGATGATTAAAGGCTGATGGAGAGAGAGTGTCAATTGAGAGTTGGAGCTTGAGGATGGGAGTATTGTTTAGGATATAGGCGTTATTGCAGAAAAAGTTAGCTGTTTCTAATCTAATCTCTATTTTGAAGAGAATTTGAGTAGACTGTTCATGGGAGGATTGGATTAGAGCTTGGCTAAGGATAAAGCTTTAGGTCTAGATGGATTTTCTTTGGCCTTTTTTTTTAGAGTTGTATCTTTTAAATATTTTTGGTGATTTCTATAGTAATGGAAAAGTTGTAGTGAGTGTGAACTCAACTTTTGTTGCTTTAGTCCTTAAAGCAAGCTAGATCTATCAAAGTTAGAGATTATAGACCTATTAGCTTGGTTACAAGTGTGTACAAGATTGTCTCCAAGGTTCTCTTGGCTAGGCTTTGCAAGGTGTTATTATACAGAATTTCATCAAATCAAAGTGCTAGGCTTTGCAGGGTGTTATTATGCAGAATTTCATCAAATCAAAGTGCCTTTACCCTTTGTACACAAATTTTGGATGCTGCCCTAGTAGCAAATGAGGTTGTGAATTGTTAGAATAGTGTGTGATAGCTAGGTTAAAATGTGTGTTCGTTACTAGTGGGCTAGGCTTGTGCTATTTGTATTACCGCTTGTATCTAACCTAATTTACAATTATGAATAATCGCACATGGTGCCTGGCTAAGAAAGTTAGTAAATCTTAATTAGAATATTCTTTTTCCCTTACCATGGTATTAGAGCCAAGTTTGTGGGGGAGAGTAGGGCTTTGATAGTTTTAGTTTTTAGGGCTAAAGCTTTGATCACTTCTTTAAGGGAGCTTTGGTCTTTTGACTCATAGGAATAGCTCTAGTATTTGTTTTTGACCTCTTTAGAGAGAAAGTTAGAGTTGCATCTATTGTGAAAAAGATGGTAGAATCACGCTTTAAATGGTTTGGACATGTGTGGAGAAGACCTATAGAAGTCTCAATAAGAAGGGTAGATCAGATGGAGAGTGGTTCAATAATTAGAGATAGAGGGAGACCATGAAAAAACTATAGGAGAAATTACTAAGAAAGATTTAAACTCAAATGGTTTATCTAAAGACATGATTTATAATAGAATTTTATGGTATCGTTTGATCTATATGGCAGACCGCACCTTGTGGAAAAAAGCTTATTGTTGTTCTTGTTGAAAAATTTTTTGGTGAGTTTCTTTTAGACTTGAGGCATTATAGTCGACCTCAGAGCCTACTGAATGGTTTTGCCCTAGTGGTGGAATGCCAAAATCACTTCCAATGTGATGTTGCTCAAGACCTGTTGTTGCTTCACTCATCGGCGTATGAGGGTGCTTTTGACATTAGTAAACACACTGGTGTGACCAAAAGAGGCCGATTGGCCTTCCTATCATCGTTCCCAATCTTAGTTTGGCTTGGATTGTGATATTTTTTTGGTTTTTTTGGTTATGTCTTAGCTTTTCTCTGGTATTTCTTGAGTGAGTGGTTATATGATTTTTTTGTTTCTTATTTGTTTTAATGGTTTAATATTCTGAATATGGTTGTGATTTTGGTGTGTGATTTAAAACCTTGGTTGAGAAAAAAGAAAAAGAGAGATGAATTGAAGATTTTAGTAGTAGATTGTGTTTTGTTAGGCACATTGGTGTGCAACTCGACTAGTGGAGACCAAACTAGGAGAACGTTAGGGGGCCGCTCATGGGAATAGGTCAAAGAATTCTGGAAGCTGTGGTTGAGGGGAGTAGTTGGGAGAACATTGGGGGGCCGCTCCTAGAATTAGTTGAAGTTCTTGGATTGCAATTGTGATTGCAATTGGACGATTGTGTGAATTGTGGTGCTTTATTTTGGTTTTAGGGTTCCAATCAGAATATGCTTTGTTATATTTTAATTGGGTTTTATTTATAACAAGTTGAAGTTCTTTAGCTGCTTGGGGGGGGGGGGAGTGTTAGAATAGTGAGTATGTGATGGCTAGGTTAAAATTAAGTGTTAGTTACTAGTGGGCTAGGCTTGCACTATTTGTACCACCCTTTCTACTTAATTTAAATTTACAATGATAAATAGACTAGGTGCCTAGCTAAGAAAGTTAGTAAATTCCATCTAGAAGATTCCCCCCCCCCTTTTTCTCTCTCTCAGTATGGATGATGTGGAGAGAACGAAGAGTCAAGGTATGATTTTTAGGTTGCAATGTGAGAAAGCTTATGATAGAATGAGCTGGGGGGTTTTAGTGAAGGTTCTTGCTTGAAAAGGATTTAGAGGTAGATCATAAATGGCAAAGATGAATTTTTGGTTGTCTCTTTATTGCCACTTTTAGGGGTTTGTTAAAGGTCTTACAATGGGATCTGAGGAAATTAGAGTCTCCCACTTGCAGTTTATAGATGATATGATCTTGTTCCTATGAGATGATAGATGTGGATCCATACACGCACTCTACATCTTTTAATTTTTTGAGGTTGTTTCAGGTCTGAAGATTAATTTGGCAATGGGTGGTGTGCAAGGATCAATGTTGATGGCAATAACCTTCTTTTATTGCTCTAGTGGGGTGTCAGATTTTACCTTGTCTCTTATTTGTCCGGATATACCTTTGGGAGGCAATGTGCAAGCAACTTCTTTTTGGGACCCAGTGGTCCAAAAGATATCAATGCATTTGGATGACTAGAAGAGGGCCTTTTACTTCTGAGATGGATGTATTGCCCTTCTTTAGTTGTGTTTATCCAGTATACCACCATATTACATGTCTCTTTTTAAAATTCCAGCAGGTGTGGCCTATAAGAAAATTTTAGGTGCAGGTGAGGATAGCAGAGTTCACCTAGTTATTTGAGGAATTTGTAGCAGTTCTATGAATGAAGGGGGGCGGCTTGGGTCTTGGAAATTTGGTGTC
Organism: Erythrophleum ivorense; assembly: GCA_026724425.1. NCBI lineage: Eukaryota > Viridiplantae > Streptophyta > Magnoliopsida > Fabales > Fabaceae > Erythrophleum > Erythrophleum ivorense. Next base: position 2,675,378 of record JAIUCV010000025.1, on the reverse strand, counting down.
AAAAAGCCTTGCTTTGTCGGCTAAACAATGTTTTCCTTTGGAGGTGACTGCTTTGTGGCCTAAGGTTATCTGAAGCAAGTATGGCTCAAATCTGGTTGGGATGCTGATGCAGCGGTGAATGTGACTCATGTAAATCTTGGAAATTTATTTCACAAGGATGTTTATCTTCCACTAGTTTCTTGATAATTGGGCGATTACTCAATTAGATTTTGGGAAGATACTTGGGTGGGAACTGTTTGTTCTTCAGAAGCATATCCTTGTTTTTATCAGCTTTCTACCCTGGATAATTCTCCCATGCATAATTCTTGACCATGCTTTATTCTAATCGTTCTTGGAATTTCCATTGTTTTCGAAAGTTGAATGATTGAGAAAGTTGTGAGCTTCAATCCTTTTGACCTTTTTTTTCCCTTTCCTTTTTTTGGGAATTTGTTCCCTTTTCTTCTGGTCATGATATGTGAGTTTGGGATTATGATTTTTCTGGTATTTTTTATTGGAAATCTTATTTTCAGTTCCTAACTCGTACTCCTACAAAGAAAAAGTTTCTTCTGGATAAGCCTATTTTTAATTCTAGAGCTCCTTCAAAGGTCAACTGCATAATTGTGTATGATGGCGCTTTCTTCCCTTTACTGAACAGGCGTGTAATTCATAGGACTTTCCATATGGATTATCTCCGTAAAAGCTTACCTCTAAAGCATCTTAAATATCTATGTTTTGCTGCTGAGATGAGATTTCAGAAATCAATAAGTGAATTTTGTTACTCTTAAGTCTCAATTTTATGCATTGTTTAAATATTATCTTTATGTATACCCATAAACTCTTGATTCTCATTTTCTGATCCTAGCTCAAAAACTCCACATAGGCGCACACAAAATTTTTCTTGTGTGTATAAATGCCCAAGTATTCTTGTTCAGGATCTTATAGATAAATGCATAAGTTCTAAAGTTGAACCTTTTTTTGCAATTATAGCAATGCTCACTTCATAAAATTTTCAACAATTCTTTATATGTTGACACCAACAATGAAAATTATCTGTACCCTATTGTCAAATCCACAGGTTGCTGTTGAGAATCTTTGCACTAAACAAGCAGAAAAGGAGGTTGAGGTTCGAGGCCCTCCTATATCGAAAGCATTTGATCAACAAGGAAATCCAACAAAGGTTCTTGCTGTGCTTGTCAATCATTCCAGCTTTCTATATTAAATATGGGTTCAGAAATTCTAACTTAATTTAGATATTTCATGTCCCAGGCCATTGAAGGGTTTTCCCGTAGATATTCTGCACCGCTGGACTCGGTATACAAAAGGGTTGATGGTGAGTCTGTACAGAGGCTAAGCTCTTTTTGCCCCACTTGTTGCACCATGTTTGTGTTGTATATTGTTGGTTTTGATTTTAGGATGCTACTGGCAGCACCTTAAATAGAAAAGAAGAGAATAAACAATTTGCAAATAACTAAAGTACAATCTTGTACTGTGATTTCCAAATATGATTAAGCAGAAAGCCACTTCAATGTGTTCACTTTAATTAATTGTAAGTGGTTTAATGCATTCTGTTGTATATCGTGGATGCTTGTAGAACATATAGGTGATCTACACTTACTAAGTACAAAGGCAGAAAAGAATTATCTCTGTAAATGAGCTACCGTGGTCTAGATGAATGATTATGTTTCATATTACCATATGAGTTTTGGGCTATCTTAATTACTGTTGGTTGGTATTTTTTTATTTTTGCATGATTTTATTTAGTTTTTTTGGTTCAAGGGTGGCTCCAATAGAAACCTATAAATTTCCATGCGTCAGAACCCCCTTAGCTGCTATATCTAGGGAAAGTGCCACTTGAGTGCTCTTGGGCTTCTTTCATGATTTTAATTTACCCTTATTGCTGCGAAAGATGATATTTTGGCAGTTTAAGATAAATCACTTATTTTAGGCAATTGCAATGTTGGTTGCATCCATCACTTTTTAAAGGAACATTTATAAGGTCTGGTTTGTTAGCATTCTTGGCTTCTCTCTAATGCTTAGGAGATTTTGGTTTCAGGTTTCTCTCAATACTTTTCCTTAACCTAAAAGACTGTAAAAGGGAGATTTCTTTTTCTTTTCTTGAAAGACTTTGGTTCAAATAGAAAAGACTGCAAAGAGATTGGACAGCTCTGTTATACTAATAAGTTTTGTGAGGCTTTTGTTACTTATAGCTTTCTTGTATTTTCTGGTTTGAGGATATCTTATCCTCCGACAAGCTGTACTTCCTTCTTTCTAGGATAAAATTTCTTCTTTAGAAAACTAAAAGCTGTGAGACTGGCAATTGTCTTCTCTTACAATCTGAGGCGGCATAGCAGGTTTGAAGTACGCTCTTTGGTGTTTTCTTTGAGCAATAGGTCTTTCCTCAAAACTTGAATTTTTTTCTTTAATTGATTTAGTTTCCGAGATTTTGTAGAAGTGAGCAGCAAAATGGCTTCTGGGTGTAAAGACTAGAAGAAAAGGGAGTTTGGATCCTAGTTGGGGCAAAAATAACCAAAATAAAATAAAGACAGAATACTTTGGGAAGCCAGATAAAGAAAAGGGGGGGGGTTTCTTTCCTTGTTTTTTTAACATATATTTGTAATAGAATGAAGGTTGTTATGCTTGAGATACAAGTGACGTGGGACTTGTATGGTGAAATCAAATAAAAAATAAATAATGAAGAGAGACAAACTAATATTACGATGCAGAGCAGGAAGAGTGGCTGAAATGATTTGCATCTGTAGAAATGAGTTGCTGATATGATGCACAGCGGGTAGAGTAGTTGGAATGCTGCATGGCTAAAGAAAAGAGTAACTGGAATGGTGCACTATTGTAGAAAATAAACAGAAAATAGTTGGAAGAAGTGGTCAAAGAACTAGAAGAAAAGATTGTTGTAGTTTTGCCAGGAAAGTGGTCAGAGAATTGCCAGATGATCACTGGAAAATTTGATGGGAGATGCTGGAAAACCACTGGAAAAGGCACCAGAGTTCTTTTTGAGAAGTGACCAGAAAGTCACCAGATGACTGTCAGAAAACCAAAGAAAGAGGTTGGACATACACTGGAGAAGGGGTCTAAAGCTCCCCTAAAGAAGTGGGAAAAGCTCTGGCCTTGCCTTGAAAAGTACACAGCTACTGAAGGCTTACTCTTCTCTCCCCAAACTCCAGTACCATGGAAAAGTATAAAAGAAAGAGAAAGAATGCTTTTCAAAGTTGTGATGAAGGGTGGCTTTTGTTTCATATTTTTTAGTATGCAGAACCAAGGTTGTTTTCCTTGACATACAACTGATGTGGGGCTTAATAGGGCAACTAAATCAAGCAGAAATAAAGAAGAAAAGTAAACTCATACTATTTAGCACTGGGAGTGTGCTTTGTTTGTACAGATTTCGTGCCTATAATTGGAGCATTATGATATAATTTTCAACTAGAAATCTTTACCCTTTACAGTGTCTCAGGTAGTTTTTCCACTCTCATTCTGGTGTTTTTATTCCATTTTTTAATAAAAAGAAAAAGTTTCATGGACAGGGGAAGGTGTGATACAAGAGGAGAAAATATGAGTCATACAACATCCTCATGAAAGGAAAAGAAAAAAAAATGCGCTACAAAGAAAGAGAAGTGTAGACATCAACAAAGCAAAGCATTCCCTGTAAGAGCAGAGGAAGAAGATTTTTGTGAAAAACTATAGTATACACTTTGTTTAACTGCACAAAACAGATGCAAATATAGTGCAATTTTGTAAGACCTGACCTTTCTAGTCCCAAATTCCCTGTATTCTGTCACTAAGAGCTGCGCAACAGTGGCCGGGCAAACTAAGAGTCTGGAAAGATTCAAAAGAGCCTCAGTGTGGTGTTCAGCCAATGATTTCTTTGATGGACTCGAGTTTTTCTCCCCTCCCCTTTTCTCTTATGATTTCTTATTTTCTGTTTCATTGCATGTGGAGGATATTCTATTGAATCTACTCTATCCTTTAGATGTGTTTTCTTTTAGCTCATTTTTTTCATTATAAAGTAATTCTATTTGTAACTTTCTCAAAAGCAAGGAGTAAATTCACATCCGAGTGATACCAAAACAAAAAGGATATTTTGTTAAAGTTTGTGATGAAATTAGACTTTTGAGTTGAATTGGTCCTTGATATGGTATTAGAGCCTCTACCATCATGTGATCTGGAGTTCAGTCATTGTTGCCCTCATTTCCTTAATTAAAAATAAGCTTCAGTGCAAAATATGGTGGGTTTGTGCTTTGTCTACTTTGCAAGTCCAAAGAGCTTTTGTGTGAGGGGGCGTGTTAGTGATTATACTAAAATTATTCATGGATCATAGCTCAAACTTTTGAATTGAATTGGTCCTTGACATATCTTGCATATGATGTAACCTAATAATTGGCTATTTTAACTAATGAACTTCTTAGCCCTGTTTATCCTGCAGAACGAACAAGATTGTCTTGATGCATTTTTTATCTGCTTTTATGGGTACATGAGAATTATCTGTCCTGTAAAACATGTTTCAATTTGATTCTCAAGCATTTTAATCTACTTTATTCATCATCCATTATTTCCTGTTATTATAATATGCCTAATTCCTGGATGGTACTTCATTGTTGCCCTCATTTCCTTAATTAAAAATAAGCTTCGGTGCAAAATATGGTGGGTTTGTGCTTTGTCTACTTTGCAAGTCCAAAGAGCTTTTGTGTGAGGGGGTTAGTGATTATACTAAAATTATTCATGGGTCATCTCTTAATAGCTCAAAATTGAGTTGAATTAGTCCTTGACATATCTTGTGTATGATGTAACCTAATAATTGGCTATTTTAACTAATGAACTACTTAGCCCCGTTTATCCTGCAGAACAAACAAGATTGTCTTGATGCATTTTTTATCTGCTTTTATGGGTACATGAGAATTATCTGTCCAGTAAAACATGTTTCAATTTGATTGTCAAGCATTTTAATCTGCTTTATTCACCATCCATTATGTCCTGTTATTATAATATGCCTAATTCCTGGATGGTACTTCAATGTGGTTTTTTGATATTGCAGGAAAAACAGAATATGTTTATGCTCGTGTAAAGGAGTCTTCAAGACATGCCTTGGAGGTTTTCAAATATTTTTGTTGGAATCTAGCTCTTTTATGTTTTGATTATCATTTTGGATATGTGATTTATATTCATCTATCTGGAATGATTAGTATAATATTACAAATGTGAGTTAGTGTTTGTTGAAGTTATAATTGGAAATTTCTAAAAATTTCATTCTTCAAAGCGTTAAATGGTTTTGTTGTTAAGTATAACTTTCTGCATTCAACTCAAGGTCTTTGTTTGTTGGAGCATTGAATTTGAGGGAAGCACTATTGGATTTAGAGCTTTGTAGAAAGAGACAGCATTGAAACAATTTGCTTATACTTTACGGAAATTTCTTCCAACTTCCTCTTTTTGCTGAAAGCACCACAGTTATACCTAGACAAAAAGAGATTTAAATTACACAATCTTTCAGAATGTGAATTTCTTTGAAGTGTAACCAAACAATCAGTGAAACACTTCATATCATTCAAAAGTGCTTTACGGTCAACATAACACTACATTTTGATCTTTATTCTACTTAAAACTGCTTTATGACTGCATATCTTAATCAAATCTACTGTGATACCATTGGCTTTGGGGCAAGGGATAAACACAAGTGTGTGTGAGAATGTTGGCTACTTTGATGATATCAATGAATGTGTAGGGCTTTGTTATTTTCAGTTAGTATCCCCATTGAAAAGGGTACTACTGGGAATTAGTGACCCTTATGTCTGGATATTGGTAATTTAATGTTTATTTTGTGTGTAAATTTGTGGATTGCAATATCTATACTACATTAAAAAATTAGTTATAATTTTTGGGTAGTCATTTGAAAATATAAAACTCATCTATTCTCTCTATTATCAAAATTAACATCAAAATAAAAGTGACTTGACACCCACAAATCGGAATGTCAATACAAGTGTGTAGAGCTATCCTTGATTGTTCATGATATTTATCAAATTATATAAAATTTTCAAAAGGAATATCAGGCAACTTTACCTGAAGTATACATCAGGATTTGTCCTGACCACAGTTAGTGATAGAAGAAGAATTGTCAATTTGAGATGTGAAGCCTACATATATTCTATCATTGATGCTTTATTTCTCTTTGCTTCTTACATCCTTTGTGAGAAATATATTACTCCCACTCTGATTCATTCTACTATGGATAGGTATTGTCTGAAGATTTGCCAGCTATTATTGCTAAAATATCTTTTCCAAAGACAATGCGCTGGAATTCTGAGGTATGCAGCTGGTTAAGTCTCAAATTCACCAAGTAATGTGACTTCTCTCTGCAGACATATTGAAAGGCTATAAAAGTTTAACAGCCTTATTCATTTTGATCTACAAAACATGACCTAATTAAAACCTTATTGAAGAAATTCTAAATGACTTTGTAATTAGCCTTCTTGGTTTGGTTTAAAATCTTAACTCTTGCTTTTTTACACTGCATATATTTAATAACTTTATTAGCAATGAGGTAGCATCTAGATTTGCCTATTATCATGAAGCTCTGCCTTGAACCAGAGCTTATATTATCATGTAGCTCACTCAAGGACATAAATAGGGCTATTTGGGGCCTAGATAAGAAAAAGCACCTGGTTTTTTATGGTTTTACTATGAATTTCTTTCAAAGCTGTTGTGATATTATTAAGGGAGATTTTTTGAAGCTATTTATTGAATTTTACTGTAATGGTAAACTTGGCATGAGCAAAACCTCTACTTTAATCCCCTTTTTTCTGAAATGCGAAACTTCTGTGAGGGTGAAAGATTATAGGTCCATCAGTTCGGTTTCTAGTGTCTATTGAATTATCTCCGAAGTTTTAGTTTCTTTCTTTCTTATATTTAGATAAAAGAGTAATTTTATTAGGAGAGAAGAAAGGTACAAATGAGGAGGATTAAGTATTCTCCCCTAAAAACAAAATTACAGAACAAGAAAGCAAAAATGAAATGGAAAAGAAAGTTAGTCATGCAACAGTGCTGCCCAGTCCCTTAGTATATCCAAAAGGGAACTCCCTTGAAATAACCTTGAGCCAAACACCGCAAAGAAGCTGCAAACAGAATCGTTGTCCATATGTTGTCTGGAGACAATGAGGCACCCCATAAAATACATGCATTCTGCTTGGGCTATGTGTTTCAAATTACTGTATAATCTGCACGTTGCCACAAACTTATTCCATCTTTTGTATGACAAAAACCTTTGAACCGTATGAGGAGAAACTACTCTAAATCCTGTGGATAAACCCAACTCAGACGAAAAATGCCAAACAACATATTCCAAAAAAACAGCCACTTGATATTTCATAAATAAATGAGCTCCAGTTTCTGCACAGTGCATGCACACAATAGAAATATTATGAGACAGCTTTGTGTGATTTGTATAACTTCTATTGAGTATTGCTGTCCAAATAAAAGATATGACTTTTGGAGGAGCTTTAGATTTCCAACTGGGTTTTTCAAGAGGAACACCTCCCTTGTAGAGAGAAGAGATAAGGAAATGGAAGTAAGATAGAGAGAAGAGATATGGAAATGGAAGTAAGATTTACAAGAATATATGCCAGCAGAATTTAAATTCCAAACTCACCTATGCTTAGACTGTGAAATTCTATTATTGTTAAGATTAGACAAAAAAATTTCTTTTTTTTCATTTATATCTCTCCCTGTAAATTCCCTTGAAAATTGAAGATTCCAAGAATGCATATTCCCCTGAATTACGTCTTACATAAGTCTTCCAATTCCTTATTGGGAGTGTCATCAGGCAGGCAGGGAGTGCTTCTTCTAACCTCATTGGATTATTTGCAACAAATCACAATAATTATTTCCTCAAAAACTAGAAAAAACACAATGGAAAGCAACAGGCAACTTTGGACCCTCAAAGTTATAAATAATACAGAATTATTATTTATTTTGGTTTCTTGAGGTCTTTATTTGGGAATATTGGAAATAGTTGGACATGTAATATCTGCTTTGCATTCTATGTGTAGGTAATGTTTAGCAGGCCTATCCGTTGGATTTTGGCCATGCATGGAGATGTAGTAGTTCCGTTTATGTTTGCTGGGCTAATAAGGTAATTTACAGTCTTTGGATAATCTCTCTACTCCATCTAAGGCGTTTCATCACAAAATGATGTATTTATTCTTCTTTCATTAAATAGAAAAAAAATGGTGGCTTTTCCTTTTGAGCTTCATAGGGCACCATTTGAATAGGTTTTTGCTTTATGTGTCATGTTATGCTTACATGAAACTGATTCCGATCTTAGCATAAAATATAATACTTGTACTAAGCTTGGATTGCTTTTCACGATATTTTTTTTTCGAAGCCGCATGTATGCGTGGGCGCACATGCATGCGTTCATGCCCGCATGTGTGTGTGGGGGCACCATTGAAGGATGATTCTCTGCTGATTTGGTCTAAAGGTCAGGTCTAAAGGTCAGATCTGACCCAATGGCCAGTTACTATTTTTTGGCTCCCTGATTTTGTGTGACTATGTTGGGGCAATTATGCTATTTATTTCCTATGTTTTTTCCTTTCTTAGATCAGCCTTGAGTCTTGGCTAATCATATATATGTACTTTGTTTCAGTCAAATAAAAGTAGACTGAACAAGAGCAATCTTACCTCTGATTTTTTCATGGTATCAATATGGGATCCACTGAATTAGGACTCCACCAATCAATTTCCAATTCTAGGCCTTGAACCTTGAAAGGGGAACCTCTTCCAACAATGTTGCCTAGGCAGTCTTTAATGGGTCCAGTGATAGCTTACCCTTGTTTGTTTCTGGGCATCGTCTCAATGGAAGAAACTATCTAATGTGGTCCTGCACCATATTGATGTACATCTGGGGCGAAGGAAAGGAAAAATATATCAGTGGTGTTGCCAAACAACCTGATCCCAGCGACTCCAAGCATGGCACCTGGGTGACAGAGAATAACCTTGTCATGTCATGGCTCATTCACTCCATGACCACCAAAGTGGGTGAGAACTTTATCCTCTATCGCACCACTTGAGAGATTTGGAAGGCTGTCAAGGAGACGTACTCTCCTAGTGAGAGCTTTGTTGCATTGTTTGAGGTTGAATCCCTCATCAGTGATATGAAACAAGGAAGATGCTGTCAATGATTACTTTAACACTTTGATATGCTATTGGAAGCAACAAGTCACCTATGAAGTGAGCAACTTGTCTTGCTCAACTGATGCTGCCAATTACATGAAAATTGTAGAGAGGAAAACTGTAAAGAGGAAAAGGATATACAAGTTTTTGATGGAACTAAATAGCACTTTTGAAGAGGTTAAAGGGCGAATTTTACGCATGAAGCAATTGCCATCTCTCAAAGAAGTTTTCTCTAAGTTGAGATGAGAAGAGGGCAGGAAAACACTCACTCAAGGACCCCTGCCAAATGCAGAATCAAGTGCCATGGTGGTTTGTGGAACCCAAGCAAAGTCAGAAAATAAATTTTGATGTGACCGTTGTCAAAAGGCTTGCCATAGCAAAGAGGTTTGCTAGAAAATACATGAGAAACCCAAGAATTGGAAGCCTAAACCAAGAGGAGATAGCAAGGGGTATGTGGCCAGCAATGAAGAAAAACCTCCAGGAGATACAAATGGAGCTATAGTAGAAGCTGTTTGGCTAGAATGCAACTCCTAATAAAACCAGCATTAATGTAGCTCAAACGAGTAGATTCCATTTTGTCTTGAGCTTATAAACACAGCTTAAAACCTCTTGGATTGTTGATTTAGGAGCAACCCATCATATGACGGGTAATGCTTCCTTTTTTGACTCCTTGAGACCATGTGAGAGCACTCTGATGGTAAAAATTGCAGATGGGTTACTGTCAAAGGTGAAGGATATAGGAAGTATTACTATCTCTGGAAAATTGTTGTTAAATGATGTCCTATCTGTGCCTAATTTAAACTGCAACTTGCTGTCCATTAGCAAGTTTTCAAAAGATTGTAATTCTGTGGCCAAATTCCTTTCTAATGGCTGTGTTTTTCAGGACTTGGATGGAGGGTAGATGACTGGTAGTGGAGAGTGCCAGGCTCTATCTCCTTGAAGGTGCTGACCTAGAGAAGAAGGGATTTCACTTAGCTAGTAGCTCATGTACATCTCTAAGTGATCTTATGCTTTGACATTTAAGGCCAGGACTTCCTATGTTTTTTTGTTCCCTTTCAATGTGAAGTGTGCCAAATGTCTGAATACACCAAAAACTCCTACCCTTCTCATGAAAACACACCCAGTCAACCTTTTATCATTGTTCATAGTGATATTTGGGGGCCTTGTAAGATCAAGAATATATTGGGTGCTAAATGGTTCATCACATTTACATATGACTACTTTAGGTTGACATGGGTATATCTTAAGAGGAAGAAGTTCAAAACCACCACAATCTTTAAACAATTCTATGCCTTTGCCCAAACACATTCCCATACCAACATTAAAATCCTTCCTTCTGACAATGCCCAAGATTATTTCAACTCCCAACTCTTAACTTATCTTTACCAATGTGGTATTATTCATCAAAGTTGAAGGCATTCGGAATCTCTTATTTTTAATATTGAGGAGAAAGATACAATATATAATGAGTGGATAATAATAGATAAGGATCCTACCCAATCTCTGAAAATAAAAAATAATAAAAATGGGGATATTCTATTATCCTAGTAAATAAAAATAGGGATATTCTGTTATCCTAGGATCCTATAAAATCTGGAACATACATAGAAAAGATTGAAACAGATAAGGAAAAATAAGTGGCAAAAATAAAACAGAATCAAAAAATAATCCCCATATTAATAGGGCTGAGATTCTTGCAATACTCCCCCTCAAGCTGGAGAATATATGTCTAGCATTCCCAGCTTGCCACTTAAGTCATCAAGTCTGGTTCTGGATAGCGCTTTTGTGAGGAGATCAGCCACCTGTGAGTGAGAGTGAATGTAGCTCAGGTTGATAATACCTTCTAGGATTTTTTCTTTAATGAAGTGTCTGTCAATTTCCGCATGCTTTGTTCGGTCATGATGGACAGGATTATTAACAATCTTTATTGCTGATTTGCTGTCACACCACACTTGAATAGGAGTCTGTAACTCAATTTTTAGCTCTTTAAGTAGTCTGACCAGCCATATACCTTCAAAGATACCTAGAGCTAGTGCCCTATATTTTGCTTCTGCACTGCTACGTGCCACAACCGATTGTTTCTTGCTCCTCCAGGTTACCAAATTGCCCAAAAATAGGTGCAATATTCAGTTGTTCACCTTCTATCTACCATTGAACCTGCCCAATCAACGTTAGTGTAGATTTTCAACTTGTGTGAGTCCCCTTTACTGAATAGTATTCCCTTTCTAGGATTCATCTTCAAGTATCTCAAAATTTTGTACACCGCCTCTAGGTGTTCTTCTTGTGGTCTACTCATAAATTGACTGACCAAGCTAACTGGATAACAAATATCAGGTCTAGTATGTGAAAGATAAATCAATTTTCCAACAAGACTTTGATACCTCTCTTTGTCCACAGAAATGTCATCCTCCTTGTAGTCTGGATTTATATTAGCATCCATAGGAGTGGCTGCCGACCTTGCACCTAGCATCCCTGTTTCTTTTAGCAAGTCTAATGTGTATTTTCGTTGAGAAACAACAATTCCTTTGTGAGATCTAGCCACTTCCATGCCCAAAAAAGATCTCAACTTCCCCAAATCTTTCACTTCAAGTTCTTTTGCTAGTGAGTTCTTTAATTTCTGCATGCCATTCACATCATTCCCTGTAATAATTATGTCATCTACATAGACTATCAAGACTGTTATCTTGTTGTCTGCATGCTTAACAAACAATGTGTGGTTAGTTTGGCATTGAACAAATCCCAAATGCATCACAAATTTAGTGAACTTTTCAAACCACGCATGGGGGAGACTGATTTAAACCATACAATGATTTATAAAGTCTTCTTGGTTTTCCATAATCATCTAAACCTTGAGGTACATCCATGTACACCTCTTCCTCTAAATCACCATTAAGAAAGACATTCTTAACATCTAACTGACTTAAAGGCCGATGCAGATTAGCAGCAAGTGAGAGTAGTACCTTTATGGTGTTTAGTTTGGCCACAAGTGCAAAAGTCTCTTGCTAGTCTATGTCATGCGTTTGTGTGTATCCCTTAACCAGCCTTGCTTTGTACCTGCTTATACTTCCATTGGGATTGTATTTGATGGTAAAGACCCACCTACAATCAACTATTGATTTTCCTTGAGGCAGACTTACTATTTTTCAAGTCTGGTTCTTTTCAAGAGCTCTAAGCTCTTCATCTATTGCTCCTCTCCACTTAGAATACTCGACAGCTTCTTCATAAGAATCTGGTATCTTTTCATTAGTAGTATTGGTGATAAAACCTCTTAATTCTGCTAAAACTTTATCATAAGAAATGAACTTACTAATGGGATGCTTAGTGCATGTGCGAACACCTTTCCGAATGGCAATGGGCCAGCTTGAGTCATCAGAAACAAGGTTAGGTTCAGACTCTTGGTTTAGCCTTGGAACATTGAGGGTCATACCATCTCCTTCAAGCTGTTGCTGACTAGTGTTTTTTTGGCCTCCTTGAGTACCTCAAGATCCTGTCTTCATTTTGATTCAAATTTATTATTTCCTGCAAGTTCTCTTCACTAGGAACAGGTTCAGTCACAGAAGATTCGTGTTCAAGTTCTGCAGTAGGTTCAGTTTCTGTAGTAGCATTTTCACGCTCAGGATCTAGTGGGTTATTGGTTTCAGGTTCTGGTACGGCATCTATAATGGGTGCAGATTCAGTGTTGGGATTGGATGTGGGTGGAAAAACAGCATTTGGTGTTTTCTCAGTTAAATTCTAATCTGTAACAGTTGTAAAAAATTCCCATTCCCCACTACTCTCCCCCTGAATGGAATTTTTAGGGTAATAAGGTGTATCTTCAGCAAAAAGTGACATCCATAGACACAAACATTTTCCTCAAATTTGGAGAATAGCATTTATATCCCTTTTGGTTAGGTGAATACCCTAGAAAAATACATTTAAATGATCTAGGATCAAGTTTCTTCCCATGGTAATTATGAACATAGGCTACACACCCAAAAACTCTTTGCAAGATGGAAGTTATAAGGTGATTGTTAGGATAGGTTTTTGTTAATTTCTGGATAGGGGTCTAAAAAAGGAGGGTTTTTTAGGGTAGTCTATTAGCTAAGTAGGCTGCAGTTAGGACTACTTCTCCCCAAAAAATTTTAGGAACATTGTGGGTCTTCATGAAGGCTCTAGCTATTTCAAGGAGTTGTCTATTTTTCCTCTCTGCAATCCCATTTTGTTGTGGTGTATTCACACAACTAGTTTGATGGATTATTCCATTTTCATTTAAGAATTGGGTGAAGGATGAGCTGAGGTATTCTCTCCCATTGTCACTCTTGAGAATTTTGATGGATGTCTGAAATTGATTTTTAATCATTTGAAAGAATTGCATAAAAAATTGCAACAAATCAGATTTTTTCTTTATAAAAAACACCCAAGTTAACCTTGTGTAGTCATCAATAAAAGTAACAAACCAGCAGGCTTGGAAAAGTGTTAGGATTTTAGAAGGGCCCCATATATCACTATGGATTAAAGCAAAGGCATGAGTGGGTTTGTGAGCTTGTGGAGGATAGGGATTTCTGGTATGTTTGGCAAGTTGGCACACATCATATTGAAGAGAACAATCCTTTTATTCATAATATTTAGAAACAGCTTTAACATATAATTGAAGCTAGGATGGCCTAATTTTATAATGCATTAACATTAAATCTTTACCAGAAACACTGTTGAAAACACCTTCTTCCCTTCCTTCTCACGGCTATAGTCCAGATAGTAGAGACCCTCAACTTCCTTAGCATTGCCAATTGTCCTCCCTGAGCCCAATTCCTGGAAAGCACAATGTGTAGCAAACATGTTAACACTACATTTTCGTGTCCTTGTTATTTTTGTCACAAACAACAAATTACACTTGAGTCTAGGGGCATAAAGGACATCAAATAGAATTATTTCTTCAGTAACATACACAGTCCCAATTCCCAACACTTTAGTGTAGGTCCTATTAGCAATTTTGATATTTATACCACTACAGGGTTTTATTTCACTAAACAATGCCAAATTATCTGTCATATGGTCTGTTGCACTAGAGTCAACAATCCAAGAGGTAGGTTTCCAAACTCTTATCTAGAGAGCTATAATAAATTTACCTGTTTGGGCTAAATTACCCATAGTTACTGTACGTTCAGCCACCATACCACCTCTGCTATGCTTTTCAAGCAATTTCCTCAAGGTTTTGACTTCAGCAACACTTAAAGTACCCTAATCAGACTCATTTCGCTCTTCCTGGGTCACGTCACTGAGTGGCCTCTGCTTTCATTCTTTTGCTTGCTTTTAAAATTTGGTGGCTTACCATGTATTTTCCAAGAGTCATCTCTAGTATGTCCACTCTCATTGCAGTGGTCACACCAGCCTTTACCTTGTTTCTTCCTGTTGGATTCAGATGCTGCTCCTCTTGTTGCTAAAGCTGAAGATTCTGGATTTGTTTGGACTCCCTGAGTCAAAAATTTTCTACTTTCCTCAAACCTCACCATGTTGAAAGCCTCTCTGAGCCTAGGAAGAGGTGTAGTTCCCATTATTCTACCACAAACTTCTTCGAACTTTGGATTCAACCCCAGTATAAACTCGTATGTTCTTTCTTTGTCCACCAACTTTTTGTACAGCGTCTAATCTGCAGAACATGACCAATCTTGAGCATCATAATGGTCAATCTATTGCCAAATTTTCTGTAAGGTAGAATGGTACTGCACCACCCTCAATTCACCCTGTTTAAGGTCTTTAATCATTCCTTTCAACTGAAAGAGTGCTGCTGTATTCTCTATGGCCGAATATGAGTGTTTAGCAGTACTCATTTCTCCTTTGTAGTTTTGGCAAGGAGATGCTCCTCACTAATGTCAGGATTCATGGTGTTGACTAGCCAAGTCATCACCATCCAATTTTCTGTGTACCATGTCTTAAATTTAGGGTCATTGGCAGGGGGCTGTGTTGCTTCTCCAGTTAGATACTTTTCCTTCCCCTTTCCACGTATGAACATGAGAATATTTTGGGATCATTGAAGATAGTTGTCCCCATGGAGCTTGTGCCTAATAATTGCAGGGGGGGAAGGAGTCGTTGCCTGTGCTCAATGTAAGAGTGTTCTGTGCTCAATGTAAGAGGAACACTGAGCCTCTGGTTGGCCGTTTTAGGTGGCTCCTCCATGCGTGACTTAGAGTTGTCGCCCTCTGAGCCACTGTGGTAGGTGTTGTATGTGACAAACCTCAGATTCTGTTCCATAGAGCATGGTGCTCTGACACCATGAAGGAATTCAGAATCTCTTATTTTTAATATTGAGGAGAAAGATACAATATATAATGAGTGGGTAATAATAGAGAAGGATCACACCCAATCTTCGAAAATAAAGATTAATAAAAATGGGGATATTCTATTATCCTAGGAAATAAAAATAGAGATATTCTGTTATCCTAGGATCTTATAAAATCTAGAACATACACAGAAAAGATTGAAACAGTTAAGGAAAAATAAATGGCAAAAATAAAACATAATCAGAAAATAATCCCCATATTAATAGGGCTGAGATTCTTGCAATAAAAGTTCTTGTATTGATACTCCCTAACAAAATAGGGTTGTTAAGAGGAAAAATAGGCACCTATTAAAGGTTTCTCAATCTTTGATGATGACCACCAATGTCCTTAAAACTTATTAGGGGAAAACCATTCTCACAGCCACCTACCTTATCAATAGACTATCATCAAAGAGCCTTGACTTCAAAACCCCTTGTGAACAAATTCTCCAAGCTTATCCCATAACACAAATCCTCTCCACCTTGCCCCACAATATATTTGGCTGCACTGTTTTTGTCCATATATATCATTGGGAAAAACTTGATCCTAGATCCCATAAATCCATCTTTTTGGGGTATTCATCAACCAAGAAGGGATACAAATGCTATTCACCTATCCCCAAAAAATTTTACACCTTCATGGATGTTACCTTCTTTGAAGAGCAGCCTTACCAGACCAAAACTCACGTTTAGGGGGAGAGTGAGACAACCTTAGAATGGGGTTTGTGGCATACACCCATACTTCTAATTTCCTTTGAACACAGACCTGAAATTGACCTTATTGGACCTGAAACAGAACTTGCTTCTGCACCTAACCTGAATTAGCACCTTAAACCCGAGAGTGAGCAGCCTCAAGTCAACCCTGAATCTGAAAATAATAGCACCATTGAATAGCCACATGAAGTGATCATGTATAGCAGAAGAAGAAGGGAACCTGAAATTGAGCTTAGTACACCTCCAAAGCATTTTTCCCATCCAAATCTAGAGGAAGAAGGTTCATAATTGCCAATTGCATTAAGAAAAAGGGTAAGATCTATCCCGGATGTCCCTTCTACAATTATATTTCTTGTTACCAAAGTTTTGTGGCCACAATTATATTTCTTCTACAATAGACTCTCACCTTGTTACCAAAGTTTTGTGGCCAAAATTTCAAAAGGACTTTTTCCTAGTAGTGTCACTGAGGCTATGAGGAAATTTGAGTGGAGAAAGGCCATTGAAGAAGAGATGGCAGCCCTTAAGAAGAGTGGTACATGGGAACTCATTGATCTTCCTAGAGGAATGAAAATTATTGGGTGCAAGTGGTTCTTTATAATTAAGTATAATCTTGATAGGAGCATTAGCTGTTGTAAGGCAAGATTGGTGGCAAAGGAGCTTACACAAACTTAAGTAGTGGACTTTCGAGAAACTTCTGCTCCTATAGTAAAATTTAACACCATTAAGGTGCTTCTCTCTTTGGTGGTAAATATGGACTGGCCTTTACACTAGGTAGACATCAAGAATGCTCTCCTAAATGGTGACTTGGAGGAAGAAGCATATAAGAGCTCCCCCCCGGCCTAGACAACAATGGTTCGAAGGTCTACAAACTCAAAAGGTCTTTTAATAGGTTGAAGCAAGCTCCTCGAACATGGTTTGGCAGATTCATTGGAATGTTAAAGGCATATGGATACACACAAGGGCAAATAGATCACACACTATTCACTAAGTTCTTTCTTGATGGAAAAAAAATCCATTTTAATCGTTTATATTGATGACATTGTGATTATAGGGGATTGCACTTAAGAAATAAGAAGGCTAAACTGTGATCTTAGCCAAGAGTTTGATACAAAGGACTTGGGAGAACTAAAATCATTTTCGGCATGGAAGTGATAAGATCCAAAAGCGCATAGTAGTGTCTTAAAGGAAGTATACATTGGATTTGCTTGAAGAAATAGGAATGCAATACTGTAAACCAACAAAACTCCAATGGAAGCCAATTATAAGGTTGGGTTGAAACTTGATGGTGCCCTAATTGACACAAGCATGTACCATAGGTTGGTGGGCAAGTTAATTTATCTCTCGCACAACATATTGGATATCAGCTTCCTGGTAAGTGTTGTGAGTCAGTTTATGGGCAAGCCCAATTAAGAACATTTGGAAACAGCTTATCAAATACTAAGATGTTTGAAAATGACCCTTAGAAAGGGCATTTACTTAGGGTACAAGCAGGAATGTGGAGGTTTATAAAGATGCAGATTAGGCAGCTTAAGTCACAAATAGACGATTTACCTTAGGGTATAGCACATTTGTCTAGGGCAACCTAGTAACATAGAGGAGTAAAAGAACAAGTTTTTGCTAGAAGCAATGTTGAAGTTGAACTCAGGGCATTAGGTTAAGGGATTTGTGAAGGCATTTGGCGGATTAGACTGCATAAAGAACTTAAGGTGCCCATAGGAGGACAAATGAAAGTGATGTGTGATAATATAGCTGCCATTAGCATTGCCAAAGATCTTATTCATCATGATAGGACAAAGCACGTGATAATTGATTGTCATTTCATTAAAGAAAAATTGGAGATGGGTGTGATTGAGTTAAAATACACCCCATCACAACTGCAAGTGGCGGATATGTGAACCTAGGTTGTTAATAAAACCAAACATGAAGACTTAAGCTGCAAGTTGGGCTTGTTCAGCATATACAACCCAACTTAAAGGGGGTGTATTGGAGTATTTTGCACCGTTGAAGGATGATCCCCTGCTGATTTGGTCTAAAGGTTAGATCTAATTCAAATCTAACCCAATGGCTAGTCACCATCTCTAGCTCACTGATTTTGTGTGACTATGGGCAATTATGCTAATTTATTGTGTTTATTTCCTATTTTTTTTCCTTTCCCAGATCAGCCTTGAGTCTTGGCTGATCATATATATGTCCTTTGTTTCATTCAAATAAAAGTAGACTAAATAAGAGCAATTTTATCTCTGATTTTTTCAATATATATATATATGTATATTCTGTTTGCAGTGCAAAGTATTAGATATATCAAGAAAGCTTATGTATTTTGTTTTGAAACATACAGGGTGATTTTTTTTCCCCCCTCTTGGGTAAAGTCTTTAAGGGTCTAGTTTAAATATAATGCTGTGCTGAAGTTGTGCGTTAAGGAAATTATAAAATTGACATCTCTAGCCAATTTTTAGTGTTTGAGTTGGTAACTTAGTGTAGCTATATTCATTTTTTTCCAATACTTTTGGTAGTTTAAAGTTAAACATAGGAGCGCTTGCCCTCACTTGATATGTTTATGATATAAGAAGGAAACTTTATCCAAGATAACATACTCCTAAAAAGACAAAAGAAAAAGACAACAAAGAACTTCTTCACTAGAGCTAAAGCCTAAAGGAATCCTAATTATGTCAACTTCTTTATAGTTCTATATTTATTATATGGTGGGATAATAATACCCAACATGTTTGTTTGTATGATGTAGTGGAAACTTATCTTGTGGTCTTCGTAATACTTCTTCAGCTGTTGTCCAGGTGCATGCCTAAACCTAAAATGTTTGTATTGTCAATTCGAAAATGTTTTATTTGATAATGTTTTTCTTCTTTAGCTAACTATCTGTTTTCCATTTCATGGTCTTCTAATTTAATACACCTTTGAAAGTATTTTATGAGAAGTGTTTTTCTGCCACTTCAGTTTCTTCTTTTTCACACACACACACACACACATATATATTAGTGTAGTGTTTGTCTGAGAGATCAAGAGGGAGAATATTTTCTTGGTTACTGTTGGTGGTCTGTGCGGATTTTGGAAATCACATGATTCTCTCTATGTTGCTGCATGTTATGTGCCTTGCTTGGCAATTTTTTTTAAATTATATTTTTTAAGGCTGTTATTTCAATGTTATCCTTCCTATTGAATTGCTCATATTTCACTGAGTTCTGTCTTTTAATTTAAATTATTGTTAGCTGATTTTGTGGGATTGAGCGGCAGACTTGTTTCCCTCTCTCCCTTATATGTATATGCACTTCCTCCCATGAATGAATAAGAAATCAGAGCAAGTTTACTCTGAAAAATTACAGTTACTTTACTAGTAAACTTGTGTTTTATTAGTCAAGTAAGGAATACTTCTTGTTTAATTCTGCTTTTAGTAGTATCATATAAAGCAACAGCTTGATTAAAACTTTTGCAGGTAGAAAGTGCTGAGTTTTATGCATTTGCAATTAAAAGTGCTGGAATTAATGTTGCAATTGAGGTACCAGTGGGTAATTTTTTAACGTATGTGTGTGTGGGCATCAAGTAGCTGAACTTTCTTGCCGGATTTTGCAGGAGCGCAAAAAAATAATATTGGAGCAATCTAATGCGTTAGCTGAAAGTATAAATGGTCAAATTTTTATTCCAAAAGGGTTACTTGATGAGGTAATTGATGTCATTTCTCTTTTCTCTATTGTTGCAAATTTGCATTTCTTAAGAGTATCCATCTAAATCAAATTTTAGGTTGTAAATCTTGTTGAGGCGCCTGCTCCAGTGCTTGGAAAGTTCAAAGAGTCCTTTCTAGAGCTTCCTAAAGATCTTTTGACTACGGTGAGCTGAGCTCTTCAGTATTCTTAGTCAATTTTGTTTGTATCTTTTTGCCTCATAGTCCCTAAATTAGTTCTGATGGTAATTTTTAGTTTAAAGGCTGCATGCAGAGCATATGTTGATTAGTTGGATTTTATGCATTTCTGTGTCTATCTTCAGATCTGATGTAGCAGAATTTAAAAATTGTACTTAAAGATATGCATTGTTGATAAAATAGGGAAAGAAAAAGTTAAGGAAAAAGGAAGGAGGGGAAGGAATGGACCAAACAAAATATATCATCTATAGAAAGACGGAATGGACCAAACAAAATATATCATCTATGGAAAGACCATTGACTGTGTATAGCACTGACTTCTCAATCTCTATATATTCTAATACTATAAGACATGCCTTCTTCTTTGGGTGCCCTACAAGTAACTATTTCCTTAACCTACAAGACTTTCCTAAATTATTAATACCTCTTCACAAGTTAACTCTCTCTTTTCTTAACCAATAAGACTCTTGTAAATTTTTAATACCTCTGAACATATGAACTTGGATCCCCTACTCATCCTCAAAGGAAGAGTAGGTACGTCTCTAAATCTGGACCGTCCAGATTTGATCTGGATGGTCTAGATTTAATGCTTTATATTTTTAATTTTTTTAATTTAAATTATTATTATTTTTAAAATTGATAGTTAAAAGATCATTTTTATTCTGTATTTTGTATCTTTTGAGATAAATAGAACATAAAGAATATGAAAATTAAAAATATCAAATCCGAACCATTCAAATTTAATCTGAACGCGGTTTAGATCAAGATGAGTAGGGAATGTGTAGGGAAAAGATAAGCAAGGGACTATTCTTGGGCTTTCTCCTGACTGCCAAAGTTTTTGGTAGCAAATGGTCCTTATCGTGGTATTTGAGTCGCTATACTAAGTGGTTAGGAGTTTGATCCTTGCCACCTTCATTCTTTAAATTAAATTTAATTTCCATGAGAGGTATTGTGGGCCTGTGTTTTGTTCACAAGTAAATTCTTGGAAAATAGACCTAATTTTGAAACAAATGACAATGAGAAAAAGAAATCTTATCGGTTGAAATATCTATGGAAGCTTGCTAGTTTTGAAGACTGGTGAACATAGTAAATAACTATTCTATTATGCACAATTCCTGCAGGTTATGCAAAAGCACCAGAAGTATTTTGCTTTATGTGATGACAGCGGAGGATTGTTGCCATACTTTATTGCTGTGAGTTCTTGTCAAATACATAGTCTCCTAGAATAATTGAATGGTTTAATTTTTTCATCTGTTAAGTGACAAGGGACCTTCTTTAGGTTGGAAATGGAGCGATCAATGAGACTATAGTAAGGAAAGGAAATGAGGCTGTGCTTAGGTATTCATTTCTCAGTTAATTATTATGTTATAAAGTACATTAACACTGTACACAATTGTATTATAGCTTTCACTTATTTGGATAGAATGTTAGAGATATTGGCCATAGGTCCTGTACCTTTGCACTCACTGGATTCAATGCTATTTTAAGAACAACAAAAGCTAGACATTTTGCAGCGAATGCTTGTTTTTGAGAATAAATCTTGCACATTTGCACAATGTAGTCTGTATTCACATCTCATGTCATCACATTCTTTGTGGGATTTCATTCCTATTGAATCTCAAATTCATTAGGATATTAACTTGCATTTATTTCGTGTTTAGGACTGTTAACTACGGTGCTTTATTGGTGTTAATTAGGACTTAATGTATAAATTTGTTTCATTCAAATTCTTTCCTTTTTTGATGATGACTGAATATCAAGGAGTTTTAAGTCCTTCTTTGATCTGGTTTTTGTATATATGTAAGCCCACTAGTTCTGTTTGTAATTCAGATCAATAAGAGAAGTATTTCAGACACTTCATCTTATTCACACCTTTCTCTTCATGGTATCAAAGCACCTCTAATCCATATCATTTCTTCCCTTTTTATTTTCCCCTACTGCCTCTCGTCTTCCCTTTGTTTTTCCGATCCCCAAGATGTCTTCGGAGGTCAGTCAAGGTGCAAGCAAACCCTTTGGGTCAGACGTGTCCAATCAGGTTGCAGCAGAAGGCACTCTCCAAATCATCATTGGCCACAAATTGAATGGTCAAAATTATCTTAAATGGGCCAAGTCAGTGATGATTATCATCTCAAGCAAGGGAAAGGAAAATTACTTGACTGGAGCTGCTGTTCCTCTAGTGAAGACAGATCCCAAATACTCAACTTGGCCAGCAGAGAACAATATAGTTCAGTACTAGTTAATCAACACCATAGACACAGACATTGGCCAAACCTATCAATGGGTGGTTTGGGAAGCTGTGATGGAAACTTACTTAGATTAGGATAAGATCTTTGAACTATTTGAGGTCAAAGGCAAATTAGATGATCTCAAACAAGGTGATCTCTTTGTAACTCAATATTATAATGCGCTAACCTATCTGTGGCAGCATTTGAACGTGTTTGAAAACCCAAATTGGGAGTGTCTAGGAGATGCCTTGAGATACAAAGAATTAATTGAGAAGGAGAGAATTTTTAAATTCCTCCTGGCCTTGACAAGTCTTTGGATGCTGTGAGGGGGAGGATACTTGGCCTAAAGCCTCTACCCTCGATTAGAATTGTCTTCTTTGAGGTTCATAGAAAAGAAAGGTGAAGGAAGCTTATGCTTGGTGCTATCACCAATGTTGGTGGGACTGTTTTTGAAGGATCTGCCTTGCTGTCCAAAAATATGAATCAACAACAACAACATCAAACAACAACAAAGCCTTTTCTCACTAAGTGGGGTCGGCTACATGGATCAATCGACGCCATAAACATCTATCATAAATCATATTTTTAGATAGACCATTTAAATCTAAATCTCTCTTAATAATTTCTCCTATAGTTTTTCTTGGTCTTCCTCTACCTCTAGTTATTGGACTATTCTCCATCTCATCTACTCTCCTAACTGGGGCTTCTATAGGTCTCCTCCCCACATGACCAAACCATCTAAGTCTCGATTCTACCATCTTTTCCACAATAGGAGCGACTTCCACCTTCTCTCTAATACATTCATTTCTAATTCTATCTCTTCTAGTGTGTCCACTCATTCAACGCAACATTCTCATCTCTGCAACATTTAACTTATTTTCTTGTTGACTTTTTATTGCCCAACACTCAGTTCCATACAACATTGCAGGTCTTATAACTGTGTGATAGAATTTACCCTTAAGTTTGAGTGGTACTCTTCTATCACAAATAACACCCGAGGCACTCCTCCATTTCATCCACCCCGCTTGAATCCTATGCTTTACATCTTCTTCTATTTCTCCGTTATGTTGTATGATAGATCCAAGATACTTAAATCGTGTGACTTGTGGTAGGATATGTTCTCCAATTTTTACTTCTACGCTAGAAATAGTGTGCCTCTTACTAAACTTACACTCCATATACTCCGTTTTACTTCTACTTAAACGAAATCCATAAGCTTCCAAAGCTAGTCTCCACCTCTCTAACTTCTCATTCATTTCCTCTCTCGATTCTCCAACTAGGACAATATCATCTGCAAAAAGCATGCACTGTGGCACCGGCTCTTGGATATGTTCAGTAAGCACATCCAAGACTAAAGTAAAAAGATAAGGGCTCAGAGTTGACCCTTGATGTAAACCAACAGTTATCGGAAAATCTTCCGTAAGTCCACCTTTTGTTATTACGCTAGTTGTAACCTTATCATACATGTCTTGGATTGCTCGAATATAAGCTATACGAACTCATTTTTTCTCCAACGCCTTCCATAGAACCTCTCTTGGCACTCTATCATATGCTTTTTCTAAATCGATAAATACCATGTGTAAATCTCTTTGATTCTCTCGATATCTCTCCATTAATCTTCGCAACAAGTATATTGCTTCCATAGTTGACCTTCCTGGCATAAAACCAAATTGATTCTCCATCACTTGAGTCTCTTTCCTTAACCTTCTCTCAATTACTCTTTCCCATAATTTCATAGTGTGGCTCATGAGTTTAATTCCTCTATAATTTGCACAATTTTGAATGTCCCCTTTACTCTTATAAATAGGGATTAAAGTACTTTTCCTCCACTCGTCTGGCATTCTTTTAGATATCATAATTTCATTAAATAACTTTTTGAGCCAACTTATGCCTTTCACTCCTAAACCCTTCCATACCTCAAAGGGTATATTATCCGGTCCAACTGCTCTGCCATTCTCCATTCGTTGTAATGCTTCTTTTACTTCTACCTCACGAATCCTACGATAAAAAGTACAATTTTGATCCTCTTCTCTAATGTCTAGTCTATCCGATTGCAATAAAATCTCATGCCCTTCATTAAAAAGCCTATGAAAATAATCCTTCCACCGTTCTCTGATATCTTGTTCCATTACTAACACTTTCCCTTCTTCATCCTTGATGCATTTCACTTGGTCCACATCTCTTGTTTTTCTTTATCTACTTTTAGCTAGCTTATAAATACTTCTTTCTCCAACTTTAGTATCTAAAGATTGGTATAATCCATCAAATGCCCTTGCTTTCGCTTCACTCACTGCCTTCTTAGTGTCTTTTCTTGCTACTTTGTATTTTTCTCAATTTTCATTACTCTTACATAATGACCACACTTTGTAACACTCTCTTTTAACTTTAATCTTATTTTGTACACTCGCATCCCACCACCAAGATTCTTTATCCTTAGGTCCAAAACCCTTTGATTCACCTAATATTTCCCTTGCTATCTTCCTAATTTCTTTAGCCATTCCATTCTACATATCATTAGCACTTCCTTGTATTTCCCAAGATCCTTCCTCCACAATCCGTCTCTGCAAATTCCTTTCTTTATCCCCCTTTAGTTGCCACCACTTAGTTCTTAACACCCTATCTTCGCCTTTGTTTTTTACTCCCCTCTTAACTCTTACATCCATAACCAAAACTCTATGCTGAGTAGTTAAACTCTCTCCAGGGATAACTTTGCAATCTATACAAAGTTTTCTATCTGATTTCTTTATAAGAAAGAAATCAATTTGAGAACATACACTTCCACTTTTATACGTGATAAGGTGTTCCTCACGCTTTCTAAAACAAGTGTTAGCTAATATAAGATCGAACGCTAATGAGAAATCTAGAATAGTTTTACCCTCTGCATTTGCTTCCCCTATGTCATGTCCTCCATGAACACTCTCGTACCCTGAAGATACCTTTCCCACATGACCATTTAAATCTCCTCCTAAAAGAATCTTTTCTCCGAATGGTATTTCTTGAACTAAACATTCTAAATCCTCCCAAAACTTTACCTTGTGATATTCTTCTAGCCCTACTTGTGGTGCATAAGCACTAATAACATTAAAGATTTCCTTTTCTACTACAAACTTTAATGCAATGATTCTATCTCCTAACCTTTTTACATCCACTATCGCATTTTTCCAAAACTTATCTACAATTATACCTACTCCATTTCTACATTTAGCCTTACCAGTATACCAAAGTTTAAAACCTGAAGTGTCTAATTCTTTCTCTTTTTCTCCTACCCATTTAGTTTCTTGTAAACACATAAAATTAATCCTCCTCCTAATCATAGTATCTACTATTTCCATAGACTTACCCGTAAGTGTACCTATATTCCAAGTGCCAAAACGAATTCTACTCTCATGAACTAGCTTCTTTAGCCACATTCGTTCACGAAAATGTGGGAACCTTTGCTTATTTTTCACTACATCCAGGCGTCGATGCAGCGGCTCTTGCTCACTTTTCACTATACCCGAGCTATACAGCGCGTTACTTACAAGCAACGACCTAGCTTTACGTTTAATATATCGATTGTCCATGTCATAAAGATTCGACAAAGTTTTACGTTGGCTGTCGACTGCCTAACACAACCCTCCTCTTTTTTTCCGGGCTTGGGACTGGCTATAAGCATAAGAAGGGGACACCTTGGCGCAACCATTTTAGATGCACTGGCTACACTTGGGAGACATGCTGGAAACTTCATGGCAAGCCTACTGACTGGAAGCCAAAAGAGAGAAAATAGGGCTTATGTTACAACTTCTGAATTACTTGAAAAGGACTCCCTTGAGCCTGCAATCTTCAGCAAAGAACAGGTAGAATGGCTTCAAAAACACCTCAACCTAGGTTCTTCGACAACACCTGTTATTACTTATGGTTCAATGGCTCAAAATGGTACATTCTTGAGTGCTTGTTATACTAAGGCCAAAGTCGTTGGTTCCTGGATAATAGACTATGGGGCATCAGTTCATATGATAGGGGATGTGTCTTTATTTCATCAATATAATGCTTACCATGATAAATATAACGTCAAATTGTAGATGGGACCCTATCCAAAGTGACAGGCTTTGGCAAAGTTGTTATTTCTGATAATTTAACACTGAATTCAGTTCTTAGTGCCTGATTTGTCATGCAACTTGCTGTCAATTAGAAAAGGCACTCAATATTTGAACTGCATTGCTAAATTCCCTTCTTCTGAATGTTTCTTGTAGAATTTGGATTCGGAGAGGATGATTGCCAATGCTGAAGCACATGAAGGCTTGTATCTATGTCAAAGCATAAATGAATTCCTATGCTAATACATCTGGAGTGTTAGAAAAGGATATGTTCATGTTATGGCATAAACATCTTGGTCACTTAAATTTGATGTATTTGGAGAAGTTGTTCTGTTCCTTATTTATCAATAAAAATCCAAAGTTGCTTCAATGTGAAGTGTGTTGTCTTTCTTAACACTGTTGCAGTACCTATCTTGCCCATAAATATAAGTCTTCTCACCTTTTCAATTATTTACAGTGACATTTGGGAACTATCTAGCATACCTACTATGACGGGTGCTAGGTAGTTTCTATCTTTCAAAGATGAACACGCTTGTACCACCTAGGTTTTCCTTATGAAGTATAAGTTTGAAACTACTTTTATGGTTCAAAATTTTCATGCCATGATTCAAAATTAGTTTTAGACTCATACAAATTTTTCAAACTAATAATGCCTGGGATTTCTTTAATTCTTCCCTTGGGAGTTTCTTTCTTGAAAAAGGGATTATTCACCAAAGTTTATGCCCCTATACCCCTAACATGGATATCGAGAGAAAGAATTTGCAACTCCTTGAATTAGCAAGATCTCTCATGATAGATACGGATGTTCTTAAAAAATTATTGGGGTGAAGCTATTTTAAACACTACTTATCTCATCAATAGTTTGCCTTCATGGATCCTTAAGATTGAAACTCGTTGGCAAATCCTTCTTAAAACCTTTCCACAAACTAGATTAATAAGTGGTCTCCCTCTAAAGGTTTCCAGGAGTTGTGCTTATGTTCATGTTCCTTCACAGTGGACAAGTAAGTTAGATCCTGAATTTGTCAAATGCTTATTTTTGGGGTATTCTCCATATCAAAGGGGTTACAAATGCTACTCTCCTACTATTAAAAAATTTTATACCTTAATGGATGTGAACTTCCTTGAACAAGTGCCATATTACCCCCAAAACTAATATTCAAGGGGAGCATTCAGAAAACTCAAAAGAGGAATATTAATTTGCGACTTCTTTTTCCCTTGAACCTAAGTCACCTCTTCTACCCTCGCCCGAACCCGAGAATGAGCCTTTGTCCCCTGAATTGCTACTAATCAGGAAGTAAATCAACAAGGAAATAAGGACTTCAAGGTCTATGCAAAGCGACTCAAGCAGGGGGATCGAGTGGAGCATTGCCAAACAAATCCAAATCCGTCTCCTACTAGAAATTTATAAGAAACACAAGGTATTTTTTTATTCTGACTCGTAAAATAAATTCAGTTTACCAACTGATTTACATTTGCCTATTGCTTTACAAAAAGGAGTTAGATCATGCACTCAACATCCTATTGCTCAGTTTGTGTCCTATAAGAAGCTATCTCCAAGTTATATATCCTTCATTGCCAATATGGACGGCGTTAAAATTCCAAGTTGCATAGAAGAAGCACTTCAGCCTCCTAAATGGAGAGAGGCTGTGAATGAAAAATTGCATGCCCTTCAGAAAAATGGTACTAGGGAATTAACTCACAAACCTTTAGGAAAGTAGCTTGTGGAATGCAAATGGGTGTTTACCATAAAGTACAAGGTGAATGGAAACATTGATAGACACAAAGCAAAACTGGTTGCAAATGGCTTCACTCAAATTTATAGGCTAGACTTTTTGCCAATGATAGAACTTAATACCATTCGGGTGCTCTTATCTATAGCAGCAAATCTTGACGGGAAGCTACATCGGTTGAATGTTAAAAATGTATTTCTAAATGGTGATTTCAAGAAGGAAGTCTATATGGAAATACCTCCTAGTCTAAGAAATCTGATGATGCTAATCTTGTGTACAAACTTAGAAAACCTCTTTACGGGCTCAAACAATTTCCACAGGCCTGGTTTGAGAGATTCACTTAAGTAATGAAATTATTGGGGTATACATAGGGCAAAGTTGGTCTCTTTACGGGCTCAAACAATTTCCACAAGCCTGGTTTGAGAGTTCACTTTAAGTAATGAAATTATTGGGGCCAAGTTGGTCATACTCTGTTTATCAAGAAGTCATCAGTTGATAAAATGATTATCTTTATAATCTATGTGGATGACATAATTGTAATAGGCAATGATGATGGTGAGGTGGTCTACTTGAAGGAGATCCTAAACAAGGAATTTGAAGCCAAAAACCTTAGTGATCTAAAGTTTTTTTCTTGGGAATGGAAGTGGCTTGACCCAACAAAGGAATTGTAATATCTCAGAAAATATACTTTAGATTTACTAAGGGATACCGGCATGCTAGGATGCAAGCCTTCTAATACTCCTATGGACTCCGCCAAAAAGGTTGGCTCCAAGGAAGATTGATATATTTCTCCCACACTAGACCAGACATCAGTTTTGCAACAAGTGTGGCCAGCCAATTCATGAATAACCCTACTGAAGAGCAACTTGAAGTAGTAAATCATGTGCTGAAATATTTAAAAACAACACTAGGAAAGCGGTTCTTTCTCAAAAAGTGAATGAGCAGGGACTTAAAAGTATTTTGCTGATTGGGCTAGCTCTCTTATTCACAGGAGATGTACATTAGGATGTTATACCTATGTTTGAGGTAACTTGATAAAGAAGCAAGAAATAATCTGTTGTAACCTAAAATAGTGTTAAAGTAGGATTTCGGGCTATGGCACATAGAATTTGTGCAAGAATATGGTTGAAAAAATTACTAGAAGAACCACAACTTCCTTTCCCAACATACATGAAGCTCTTCTGTGACAATCAAGCTACGATAAATATTGCAAAAGATTTGATTCATTATGATAGAACCAAAACATATCGAGATTGATTGTTGCTTCATTAAGTAGAAGATAGAACAAGATGTTATTGAGTTGGTTTACATATCTACTCATTAATGTATTGCAGATGTTTTGACTAAGTCAATCCCAAGAACTCAGTTTAATACTCATCTATCCAAATTGGGTATGGTTGACATTTACTTTCCAATTTGAGGGAGAGTGTGGAATTTCATTCCTATTAAATCTCAAATTCATTGGAATATTAACTCACATTTGTTTCTTGTCTAGGACAGTAAAAAATGGTGCTTTATTGGTGTAAATTAGGACTTAATGTACAAATTTATTTTGTTCAAATTCTTTGCTTTTTTAATGATGACCAAATATCAAGTAGCCTTAACTCCTCCTCTGATTTGGTTCTTGTATATATGTAAGCCCACCAGTTCTGTTTGTAATTTAGATCAATAAGAGAAATATTTCAAACACTTTCTTCATCTTTTTTGCACCTTTCTCTTCATTCTTTTATGGAGCCTCCAGGCCCTCTACTTTAAACCTGGCATATTGTTTACATTTGCAGGTCCCGTTATGAAGATGCTAAATTCTTTTATGAGATGGACACACAGAAAAGATTTTCAGAATTTCGAAATCGACTGAGAAATATTCTCTTTCATGTAAGTTGCTCAAAACTCTTTGCTAAACCCATAGGAAAATTAATAAAGGACCTACTAAAGTACATATAATTTTTTGTCTTTAATCAAGCGTGAGAGGATATCACTATTAAAGATTATAGCAAATGCTTGTGTAAATTACTTTCGGGTTCATGTGAAATGGCTTAATCGCATAACCCTTCTTTAAAAGCAAAAGATAAGATACAACTAAACCTATTTTGATGAAAATACTCTTAAATGGTTAAAAGCAAATGACATATTCACAAAATTTTTTTATAAAATTTAATATATTAAATAATAATATTTAATTTCAACAATAACATATTTGATAAATATATATTTAATCAACATAAATTCTAATATAAATGCAAAAAAAATTTAGACTAAATTAAGTTTATTGCCGTTAACACAAAATAGATAGCATTGAAATACAAATTTTAAGAAATATATTTTTTATAAGATTACATATTTAATAAAAAATCAATTGTATAGTTTAGGGTATTTTGGTTAAATGATTTTAGTTGTAAATTCCCCACTTAGTGAGAAAAGGCTTTGTTGTTGTTGTTGTTGATTTTAGTTGTAAGTTATCTTTTGATTTCAGGAGAAAGTTGTGCAAATTTTCATAAAGAGGGGAGAGCCATGTAATTAAGTCATTTGTTAGGGGAGAAGAGAGTAATTTAAAAACTAATCATGAACTTTCACTTATTAACACAAAGCTTTTTAGTTGAAATGGTTTTTGACTTGACACTTGTCACACTTGACACCCAGAAGAGTAAACATGATGTGTGTGGCAGAAAACAAAAAAAAAGGTTGAAATTGATTTTCAAAAATCATTTTGAAAACAATTTTAAATAGGCTTGACTCTTAAACTATTCCTAGCGACATTGCCAAACAAGTGTTGAAATGATTTCAGCTTCTAAGAAAGCAATCATTAAGGCATTGTTCACAACATTAACAATGTTTGCTACTTACTTGGGATTTATGCTAGGGCACACACATGCTTTTTTAAGCACTCCTTGCAAGGCCTATTGAGCCTCCTATCAATGATAGTATTGAGGTATGAGCTAGGGTTTTAACTACTCTACCACATCATACTCATTTTGTTTCATGATTTTAAAAAATTCTTCATTTGAGTTTTCTTGCTTTTCTTTTACAACCATTCCCTTTGGTTTTATGCATTCCTCGATTATGTGGCCATCAATTGCTATCTTACTAGCTCCTTTAGGGAAATAGATTCTCCTACTTTCTCGATTGTAAAAGGAAAGCGGAAAAAACTCATGAGGAATTTTGGAGAATCATGAAGTAAAGTGAGTATGACATGATAAAGCTTTTAAAGAAAACCCTAGCTCATACTCTGATTCTTATTCATTGAAAGATGAATGGTTCGGCTACAAATAAGGTTGGAGTGCTAAGTTAACACGTCCAAGATCCCAAGGAAATAGCTAATACAAATTTTAAATTGAAATAGGTAACTTATCTTGATTGAAATACAAGGTCAGATTAAGAGCCTAACAATCTAACAAACCGATAAAAATTTAAAATATAATTATCCTATTATGACAAAAAGATAAGATAATAAAAATTCTAACAAGATAATGTCTTCTAGAATCAATAAAAACTAATATTACAAAAGCTACTAAATAATAATAAAACCAATATTAAAATGCTGCTAAATAACCCTTGCAGTAAAGCACATCCTTTTAACATCTTCAACAATGACATTCTCCGACTTTCCCCTTAAGTTGGGAAGTAAATATTAATCATACCCAACTTGGGAGCTAATCTTCATAGCATTGCCAATCTTCTTATTCGAGACCAAGCCCTTGAGCAAGAGTACTAGAACCCACAATTTTCTTTGAAGTGTTCTAATCCTTATTTCCAAGTAATTTTTGCAACAATTCGATTGTTCTTTCATAAAAAGATTGGTCTCATATTGAGGTTTTTTTCTCACTGGGCCCCATTAAGTTGTGGGTCTCACTTTTGGCAATAATCATACGAAGCCTTAGTTTGCCTTTTCTGTTGGAAGTTTGTTGGGTTGTGAATACCATGGCCTACCGTAGCAGGTGACTTAGTGTTTAGATGGGTGACTCTTTTCCTACTTTTCTCATGGCTTACTTCTTAGATAGTTGCTTTGGGTGATGGGAGAGGTTTAGTGCTCAAGAATCTGCCTCAGACTTCTTTGAACATATGATTCAATTTAATTAGGAACTTTTAGATTCTCCTTTTCTCCACCAAGCTCTGATACAATGCTATGTCAACTTGGCAAGACCAATTATAGACTTCAAGAGCATTTTGTTGTTGCCAGTACCTAATGAGGGTGTTTAAGTACTGATTTACAGCCATCTCTCCTTGCATTTGATCAGTAATGAGGGTTTCTAGCTTGAACAAGACTGCATAATTTTCACTTAATGAGTATGATTCCTAGGCTGCTTCCCAAACCTTTGTGACTATCTTGTATGGAATGAAATTTTCTCCTATTTCAGTTGTCATGGAATTTATAAGTCATGATATAACTAGATTATTTTCAGCAACCCAAAGTTGGTATTTTGGTTCACTTTGGGTCAAGCTGCTTTGTTGCACTAGTGAGGATTCCCTCTTTTCTTCTGCCATGAACAAGCATGTGCACCACATTGGACCGTTGAAGATAGTTATTCCTATCGAGACGGTGTTGAGAATATCGTTGGTTGACTCCCCTTTTTCTATGTTGAGTGACATTACTTGCTTATATTTTGTCATTTAGGCCTTGTACACTCTGATATTATAAAAATCTTAAGAGTTTAATGATGCTCTAATTCATAGTCATTGAAAGCTGAATGATTTGAGTGCAAACAGGGGTTGGAGTATTAGGTTGCAATGTCCAAAATCCCAAGAAAATAGCTAATATGAATTTTAAATTAAAAGTAACTTATCTTGATTGAAATACAAAGTCAGAATAAGAACCTACCAACCTAACAAATAGATAAAAATTTTAAATATAATTATTGTATCATAATAGAAAGGTAATATAATAAAATACCTAATAAGATAATGTCTTCTAGAATAAAAGAAAAGTAATATTAAAAAAGCTAATAAAACTAATATTAAAGTGTTGCTAAATAACACATTTCCTTTACACCCCCCCCCCCAAAAAAAAAGAATGACATTCTCCAACATATCTCAATATTGTCATTGATCTTGAGCTCTAAGGCTCACTGTGAGGCCTTGCATGGAATACTAAATGAAGCATACATGTGCCTTGACATAACTTCCAAGAAAGTAGTAAATAGGATTAATGTTGTTAAGAATACCGCAAGTATTGCTTTCTCATTTAGCACTAGTTTGGCAACTCTATTGGGAATAATTTAAAAGTCAAGCCCATAAATTGGTTTTCAAAATGATTTAAATCAATTACAGATTTTCTTTTTGCATTATGAGTATCGAGCTTGCCCCTCCAAGTGTTAGGTGTGAGTGTGTCAACTCCAATGGGGATAGTTTGAGAGTCATGCTCATTTAAATTGATTTTTGAAGTTCAGTTTGGTCCTTTTTTTCCCCCTTTTTTCCTTTTTCCATTGTAGAAGAACAGAGCTCTAATGATATATAGCTTACAAGGTTATATACGTGGCTAGAAACCCTAGACCAACAAATCACAATATAGAAGGAAATAAATAAAATCAAACTTCCCTAATCTCCTAGCTGAAACAATGGGAAATAAAAAGCAACAAGAAAGTTGCTGTTGGAATGGGCCGAGCCCATTTATGTTTATTAGCTTTTCCTGTTTTACTTGTGTATCTTGGATTTTTAATATTGCTATTTATTCTCCTCATTCTTCAGCACTGTATGTGGGATTACTGGCTCCTTGGTCAATCCTATATCCCTATATGTACTTGATTGTTTCTTAAATAAGATGAATAGAAATTTGGACCTGGTTTTCTTTGTCGTATCGGAGCCTTCGGCTCCATGCGGTCTGGGCAAATCTCCTTCAGCAACATTGGTGCTTTCACTATTGTTGGGGTTCATCACCTAGCCCCATCAAGGGGTGCTAGCCCACAAATCATGGCCATTGATATCATAGAGACAATCGATGAACAGAACAGCGCCACCTCTAGTGGACAACGAATGTCTGCAATCTCACACCCATGGCTAGCAGCATCAACTCCACCTGATGGGCTCTCTTTAGTCATGGTAATCCATCATTTGAATGAGAATAACTACCTTCTCTGGTCTAGGAATATATTGATCTTTATAAGAGGCCAAGGTAAGGAAAAATATATTACAGCGGAGGTTGTTGCACCTGCAATTATAGACCCAAAATATGACACATGGGTCTCTCAAAATAACACAGTGATGAAATGGTTAATTAATTCCATGACCACTGAGATAAGTTGTGATTACATGCTAGCCACCACTGCCAAGGAGATATGGGACTCGGTGAAGAGAACATATGCTATCGGAGCCTACACAGCAGCTATTTTTCAAATGAATTGATAGCTTTGAGACCTTAAACAGGGGGAGAAGACTGTCACTCAATACTATTCCTCTCTTATGTGATTGTGGCTGCAGATTGACCTCTATGAAGTTCATAACTGGACGTGTCATGCAAGTGCAAGCCTTTATAAACAATTAGTGGAGAAAGAGAGATCCTATGATTTTTTGTTAGGACTAAGTGATAGGTTTGAAGAAATCAGGGGAAGAATTATGAGTCTGAAGCCAATGCCATCTCTTGAGGAGCCTGTAAACATGGTCAAGCGTGAAGAAAGAAGGAAAGAACTAACTCAAGCCACCTTCCCTATGAATGTTGAAGCCTTGGCCATGGTGACTAAGGGAGGGCAAACACTTGATCAGAGGGGTAAGAAATTTGGAAAATGGTGTGATCACTGTAATAAAGGGGGTCACACCAAAGCTACTTGTTGGAAGACTCATCGGAAACCTCCAAACCACAAGACAGGAGCTCGAAATGAAAGCAAAGGGCTGTTAGTTGGTGCAAAGGCTAGTGAAGAGACTCTTAATCAGGAAGAGATGGCAGTGCTAAGATGGTTATTGGAGAAACATAGTCTTCAAACTTCTGCAAGTGAGAAATATTCTTCTACTCCTTCTATTACTCTAGCTCAAGCATTTACCTCACAACTATCCTCCAATCTATTGTAAAACCTAAAAATGTATGGGTTTGGATTCTGGAGCTACAGATCATGTGATTGGCTTTAAGGAAGGTTTTTAGTAGCTTTGAATACTGTAGTGTATATGCTTGTGTCAAAGTGGCCAATGGAACTTATGCCAAGGTTCTTGGTATGGGCACTGTAATTATATCTGAGACAATTGAACTAAAGAATGCGTTGTATGTTCCTGAAATTAAGTGTAGTTTGCATTCTGTTAGACAGGTAACAAGACAACTAAAGTGCACTATTAATTTTTCTAATGTTGATTGTGCATTCTAGGATTTGACTATGGGGAAGACAATTGGCAATGCTAAGGAATGGGAAGGACTCTACTATCTAGAGGCAGAGAGAAATAAAAGTGAAAGAGTTGGTGTTATGTCTACTGTTTCCAATAATGAGATTATGCTGTGGCATTATAGGTTAGGCCACCCAAGTTTTAGTTACATGAAACGTTTGTTTCCGGATTTGAGTAATAAAATTGATTCTTCTTCTTTTCATTGTGAATTTTGTCAATTTGCCAAGCATACCAAACATAATTATCCTTCCCATACCTATAAAGCCTCTAAGCCTTTTTTCATTGATTCCTAGTGATATTTGGGGTCCTTTTAAAATTTTAACTTTATTCAAATCTAGATGGTTTATAACTTTTATTGATGATAATACCCATGTTACTTGGGTATTTCTTATGAAAGAAAAAAACCGAAGCATTACAAATTTTCAAAAATTTTTGTATTTTCATAAAAAATCAATTTGGCTTCACCATTCAAATTCTTAGAAGTAATCATGGGAGAGAATACCTTAGTACTAATTTTCAAAAATACCTTATCGATAATGACATATACCATCAAACCTCTTGTGTGAATACCCTGCAAAAACAGATATAATCCCAAAAGTGTCTAGAGCACTCATGTTGACCAATAATATTCCACACATTTTTTGAAGAGATGCCATTCTCACATTGGCATACTCGATTAATAGGATGCCTTCCAAAACCCTGCAATTCCAAACCCCTATTCAAAGGCTTCAAGAATTTTATCCCAATTCATACCTAGTATCTAATATTCCTCATAAAGTTTTTGGGTGCACTATTTATGTCCATAATCACAATGGGTGAAAATTGGATTCACGTGCTGTCAAATGTATTTTCCTGGGGTATTCTCCTATTCAAAAGGGGTATAAGTGCTATTCTCCCATTTCACATAGGTATTTTGTAACTATGGATGCCAATTTTTATGAAAATCTTCCCTATTATCCCAAATTACCCATTCAAGGGGAGACTAGGGATAATAAATGGCTAATTTGTAATGATTCTGCACCTGGAACTCAAACTTATGTGAATGAACCCCAATTATCACTAGATTCTTACCCTATTCAGCCTCACTATGCATTTCCTGCACCTGCAATAACATTTCCAAAATCTAAATCTCAATCTTTCCACCTTGAACACCAACAACCTGTAACCATTTTTCCAGAATCTGAAACAAACATTGAAATTCTGGAAGATGAGAATGTAAATGAGACAAAGGTGGAATAGCCTTATATGAGGGAGTTTAAGACCTATATTAGGAGGAACAGGGGCACAAATAAGCAAAAGAATGTAAGTAGAGAAAACCCCATTCTTGAACAAAACCAAGAGTCCGACCATGAGTCAGATCCTGATGAACTTGATCAGCCAATTGCACTGAGGAAGGGTAAGTGCTCTTGTACCTAGTATCCTATCGGTAAGTATGTATTCTATGAGAAATTATCTCCTAATCTAAAGATGTTTGTGGCAAATGTGACTGAAGAGAAAGTGCCCGACTCCTTTAAAGAGGCTATTGATAATCCAAGGTGGGAGGGAGGCAATTCAAGAAGAACTAAGAGCTCTTGAGAAAAACAAGAGATGGGAGGTAACTTACTTATCAGAAGGAAAAATTACTGTTGGTTGTAAGTGGGTGTTTACAGTTAAATATAATCCTAATGGAACTTTGAGTAAATATAAAGTTAGGTTAGTGGCCAAGGATTACCCTTATACTCATGGAATAGACTATCAAGAAACCTTTGCCACAATTGGCAAACTTAACACAATTAAAGTGTTACTTTCAATTGCTGCAAATATGGATTGGCCGCTATATCAATTAGATGTTAAAAATGCCTTCTTGAATGGTGACTTAGAAGAAGTGTATATGGAGGTACCATAGGGACTAAGAAATCTAGATAATGGTGCCTAGGTTTGTAGACTCCTAAAGTCACTATATGGTTTGAAATAGTCTCCAAGGGCTTGGTTTAAAAAATTTACTCAAGTGGTGAAAAGACTTGGATACACCCAATGTCAAACAGATCATATCTTGTTTATTAGACAATGTAGTGGTAAAAAATCTATACTCATCGTTTATGTTGATGATATTGTTGTAACAAGTGATGATGCTACAGAAATTGAAAGACTGAAAGGCAACCTAGCAAGAGAGTTTGAAATCAAAGACCTGGGAAAGCTCAGATATTTCCTAGAAATGGAAGTTGCTAGGTCAAGTAGTGGGATCAGTGTTTCTAAACGAAAGTATACACTTGATCAGTTAAAGGAAACAGGAATGTTGGGAACCAAGCCTATGGACACACCCATGGAGACAACTTACAAATAGAATTGGAAACAAGAAGCAACACCCGTGGATAAAGAAAGGTACCAGAAGTCAGTGGGTAAGCTCATATATCTATCTCATACTAGACCTGACATCGGTTTTGCAGTCAGTGTTGAAGCCAGTTCATGGACAACCCACGAGAAGAACACCTGGAGGGAGTGTACAAGATCTTGAAATATTTGAAAATGACACCTAGAAAGGGTCTTCTCTTTGCCAGGAGGAGTGATAGAAATGTGGAAGTTTGTACAGATGTTGATTGGGCAGGGTTTGTAGTTGACAGGAGATCAACAACTAGCTACTGCACCTTTTATGGGGGAATCTTGTGACTTGGAGAAGTAAAAAGCTTAGCAGAAGTAGAGTATAAAGCACATGCTCTAGGAGTTTGTGATCTAGATCCTAAGAGTGATGCAAGAACTTGGAATGAAAGTGGATATGCCCGTCAAAATGTGGTGTGATAATATGGCTACTATAGGAATTGCACAGAACCCTATACAGTATGACTGAACAAAACATGTAGAAGTTGACAGACATTTTATGAAGGAAAAAATTGATTCAAAGATCATAGACCTATCCTATGTCTCATCCAACTTGCTAGTGGCTGATATATTGACAAAAGCACTTTCAAGAGTCAAGTTCAAAGAGGTAAGAAGCAAGTTGGGACTAACCAATATCTATTCGCTAACCTGAGGGGGAGTGTTGGAATGGACGGAACCCATTTATTTTTATTAGTTTTTCCTATTTTACTTGTGTATCTTGGATTTTTAATATTGCTATTTATTCTCCTTATTCTTCAGCACTGTATGTGGGATTATTGGCTCCTTGGTCAATCCTATATCCTTATATGTACTTGATTGTTTCTTAAATAAGATGAATAGAGATTAGGACTTGGTTTTCTTCAGTTGCGAAAAATACAAGACCTAATGTCGAAAAAACGGAAACTCCAGTGTAGGGACAATGTGTTGCATGGCCCGGCCATGTGCACCACTAGCCAAGAGGAAACAACACTCTTTTTCAAGTTGGAGAATAAATATTCATCATTTCCAACTTGACGCTCAATTCTTTAAATGTGGTTCTTGGGAGACCCCTGTTTAGCATATCTGCCACTTGAGAATTGGTGGGAATGTGGCTTAACTCCATGAGGCCATATTCAATGTTCTCTTTAATGAAATGTTTATTAATCTCAACAAGTTTTGTTTGGTCATGGTGGATAGGATTCTTTGCAATTCCAATCATTGCCTTATTGTCACAAAGGACTTTCATTGGCACATTCACCTTAAAATTCAAATCCTTTAAAAGTCATACTATCCACATTCCCTCGCATATTCGTAGAGCTAGAGCATGAAACTTGGCTTTGACGCTACTCCGAGTGACTACTAGTTGCTTTTGCTCCTTGAAGTCACTAGATTGCAGCACACAAATATTCAATAACTTGTTGTAAACCTTCTATCAACCATAGAACTAGCCGAATCAGCATTTGATAATACTTTTGTGTCCCTTTGATCCCCCTTCTTGGAGAATAAGCCCTTGCTGGGGATCATCTTGAGATACCTTAGGATTTTGTAATCCGCCTCCAAATGGTCCTCATTCAGTCGATTCATAAATTGATTCACAACACTTACAGGGAAACAAAAGTAAGTGAGAGTTAAATATATTAATTTCCCTACAAGACATTGGTATCTTCTAGTATCAATGGGAGGGCTGTCTTGTTTGAGGGCTAGTTTGTAATTAGCTTCCATATGGGTGTCAACAGGCTTGCATCCCAACATGCATGTCTTCTAAAGAAGGTCAAGTGTTTACTTCCTTTGTGAGATAGAAATTCTTTCTTTGGTTCTAGCAATTTCAATACCAAGAAAATACTTCAAATTACCAAGATTGTTAATGACTTCTTCAACTTCTCAATCTCATTAGCCTAGTCACTGGTGATCATGATGTCATCTACATACACGATTAATATTGCCATTCTTCCATCTTGGCAAGCTTTTACAAATGTGTCATTTGTTTAGCATTGGTGATACCCTAATGCCTTAACAACAGGGGGTGAATTTGCCAAACCATGCTTTAAGATTGCTTGAGTCCATGGAGGGACTTACATAGTTTGCACTCTTTTCCTAAATTGGTCTCACACCTTACACCAAGAGGGATCTCCATGTAAACCTCTTGCTCTAGGTTTATGTTTGAGAAGGAATTTTTCACATCCATCTAGTAAAGAGACCAATCCAAGTTAGTTGCAATAGAAAGCAAAACTCTAATTGTATTGAATCTTGCCATTGGAGCAACCGTTTTTTGATAGCTGATCCCACGAGCCTTTGTAAGCCCCTTGACTACTAGTCTAGCCTTGCAATAATTGATACTACCATCAGGATTGTACTTCCCTATAAATATCCATTTGCACCCCCGCAGTTGACTTCTTAGGTGGAAGTGTGACAATGTCCCATGTTTTGTTTTTCTCAAGGGCACATTATTCTTTTTGGATAGCATCTTTCCACTCCTTCCTCTTGTCCGCGTCATGGACATTGTTTTCTCAAAGGAAACACTATTCACAAAAGCTTTGAAGGTAGGAGACAATTTATCATATGAAATGTAATTCCAATGGCATTTTTCTAAGTGCAACCTTGTACTTCCTTCCTCAAAGTTATAGGCATATCCAACTCGTATAGTTTTTCAATGCTTAGAGTAAGGAAATTGGTTTGACCTTGCTCAGGAGGTGTGCTATTTGCTGTGGTCACCATGCCTTTCTTTCGTCTAAATTATTGACTCTTGTTGTAGTGTAGCATTTGGGTTGGCCTTGGGAATGGATTCATGTTTAGGATCAGTTTCAAGAGTGTCTTCATAGTGTGGTTCAGTTTGGGAGATGTCAACTATTGGTATGACCACATTTCCAAATAGCCATTCATCATTGTGGTGGTTGATTTGGCTTTGGTTTGGAATGTTCTCCCCCTCAATGGGTGCTTAGGAGTAGAAGGTCTATGATTCTAAGTAGACAAGATTCATGGTTGTATACAAATGTTTGGTGGTAGAAGAGTAGCACACTTGTACCCTTTTCTTGGTGGATGAGTATCCGAGGAATATACATTTAATGGCACAAGGGTCTAACTTACTACCTTTATTGTTACGGACAAAAATAGTACAACTAAAGACTTTGAAAAGAAGGTGAGACATTGTGTGTGTGGCCAAGTATACCTCAAGAAGTTTTTGATGGGGTGTCATGAATTGAAGGACATAGGATGGCATCCTACTAATGAGGTAGGTTGCTGTGAGAAGGGCTTTTCCCTAGTAGTGTTTGGGGACATTGTAGGCAAAAAGGAGAGATTGAACAACTTCAAGTAAGTGTTTATTTTTTCGTTCAACCACCTTATTTTGTTGTGGGGTATTGACATGAGTTTTGGTGGATAATATCATGATGATTAAGGTATGAGGTAAGGTAACTTAAAGTAATTGCGAGCATTGGCAGATCTCAAGGTTTGAATTTAGGTTTAGAATTGCGTTTGGATGTGTTTGTGGAAGTTTTTAAAAACATTCGTAGCCTTATATTTGTGTTTCAAAAGGTAAAGCCAAGTTAAGTGTGTATGGTCAACAATAAATGTTATAAACCATTTTGCCCAATTAATATTCAAAATAGTAGAGGGTTCCCACACATCACTATGGATAAGAGAGAATGGCTTGGATGATTGGTGGACATGGAGAGGATAAGAAGTTTTGACATGTTTTCACAAAGTGGCATGGAAGTTTTATTCATTAAATCTGGACACAAAGTTTCATGTAAGCAAAATTTGGGTGGCCTAACCTATAATGCCATAGCAATACATAATCATTTTGTTTGAATGGACATGGTTGATTCAAAAAACTTCTTCCTAGGACCATATATGTAGTAAGGACCAGCATACATCCTAGCACTACCAATCCTTTTCCCCAATTCCAACTCCTAAAAATAACAACCATCATTAGGGAAGTAAGTGATACAATTTTGGTCCTTTGTAAGTTTGTTAATGGAAAGAAGTTTATAATTCAATTGAGGTACAAAAAGGACATCTCTAAGAATGAAATCAGTAGATAATTTCACAACACCATAACCAAAGACCTCTGTCGCAGAACCATCAGCGATTCTGACAAATAATTTTTCTAAAGGAGTGAAGTCATTAAGGAGAGTAGAGTTATCGGTCATATAATTAGAGGCACCAAAGTTAATAATCCAAGAGTTGGATTGTTGAGTACGAGTATGTAAAACCATCGAATTACTACTTAATTGAGCCATAACTCCAACATCTATGTTCTTATCTTGCACATGAGCAGAAATCATCTTTTAAATGATGTCCAGTTGCTCCTTATTGAACATAGTGGGTTTAGATAGACTTGGTTGCGGTCTTCTCCTACCATAGTGAATCCTTAGCCTTCCCACAATTGCTGCAGCTTCCAATTAACGGGTTTACCATGTAGCTTCCAACCCATGTCCTTAATGTGACTTGTTTTATGGTAGTGGTTGCACCAAGGCTTACCATTCTTGTGAGGCTTGCCATCTGAGCTAGTGGTGCTATGGGTAGCTAACACTAATGACTATGTGGTTGGAGTACACTCTTGGGCATCGAGGGTAAGTTGCTTTCTATATTCCTCACATCATAC
This sequence comes from Erythrophleum ivorense, assembly GCA_026724425.1. Lineage (NCBI taxonomy): Eukaryota > Viridiplantae > Streptophyta > Magnoliopsida > Fabales > Fabaceae > Erythrophleum > Erythrophleum ivorense. The sequence continues at coordinate 2,633,078 of JAIUCV010000025.1, read as the reverse complement.
TTATGAAAATACGTCTCTAAGGGCTACTAGTGGCTGTATGGCCATGATCCTCCCCCTCACCTCATCAAACATAATATGGCCATGATACCATGAAGGAATTTAGAGATCAATGCTCTAATTCTTTTATTATTCAAGTTTAAACAGAGGTACAATATATAAAGAGGAGTGGACAGCTTCACACCCTCAAAAAAGGGGGAAAAACAGGGAAATAAAACATAATAAAAGACATAATAAAGGTTTGATTACAATCATATAAAAAAAGGAAATAAAATGTTGACCCAACAAACAAAATAAGGGCATTAAACCTCAAAATAAGGAAACAAATAAAGGCGTTAAAGTTTGAAAAGAATCACATGTTAAATGTGATTTCCAACATCCATTATAAGCGTTATGTTTGCCTCTTTAGGTGTTAGGGGTGACAATATTAGAGTCTCCGTTGAAGTGGTCTAGGTCTAGAGTACATTCCTTATTGTCTTTGTTCACAATTAAAAATTATGTTTCGGCACAAGGTATGATGGACGTGTGATTTGTCTACACTTCAAGCCTAAAGGACTTTCATGTGAGGGGGCATGTTAAAGATTATAGTGAAAACTAATAATGGACCTTCACTTACAACTTTAGCTTTTGAGTTGAAATGAATATTGATTGTCACTAATATCTAATAGTTGTTAAAGATATAGTGGGTAGTCTGTAATAGCTTTCCTTTTTGACATCCAATGCAACAAACAGGAGAAACTTGGAACCATGCTGGATAAGATGACTCGTGTTGAATACATGGTTACTAAGCTAAGTTTATTCTTGGAAGTCAGTGAGGATATGCATCAAATTGTCCGGGATGCTGCATCACTTGCTATGTCTGATCTAGCCACTGCAGTTGTCACTGAATTTACATCACTTTCAGGAATAATGGGGCGTCACTATGCTCTTCGAGATGGGTACTCAGAGAAGGTTGTTTATCTTGCTGATGGCTATTATTACTATTTTATTTGCTAACTGTAAAAATTGCTTTTACTTCTGTATCCCCATTCCAGTCCATTGTATATGTTTTCTACTTAGAATCTATGTGAATTATAATTATATTTATATGTAACCTTGCTTCTTTTCTTTGTTACCCAATACCTTGCAGATTGCAGATGCCCTGTTTGAGATCACACTTCCTAGATTTTCTGGTGACATTCTTCCCCAAAGCGATGCTGGGATAGTTTTGGCAATTGCTGATAGGTGAAAATGTTGCAGTGTCAATCTTTTTCTGTCAGTTTAGGGATAATTCCACATTACAAGGAATATGAAAATTGTCATACCTACATCTTTCATATGCTATAGCTTATAATGTGGAAGGACCTTATACTACAAACAAAAGATCTTGTTGACAAAGTCTTGAATTCCATAGTGCAAAAATCTAAGATCCTGTCAACAAGATCTTAGACTTAGGATATCTCTATTGGCATACTTAGGGGATTTCTATCTTATATTCATAGAAATGCAAATTCATGACTTTGTTCTTTTAACTACAATACAATTTCACGTCCCGTTGTGAAGAAACGGAAGCTATCATAGTTGCAATTCATCCAAGTTTCTAGACTGTTTCTGTGAAATCAGTTTCCCTCATCAAATGACATCCAAAATTCATAAAAATTGGTTGAATGACTCCTTATTATGTTAATTATAAGCCACTAAAACAGTTTTCAAAATCTCTCATGGATAATCCCTTAACCAACGCCATTTAGACTACTATCCTATTTGGACTCACTGCATACTATCCCTTTTGTTTTCTGACTTTGTTACCCTATTAAATGAGTTCAGAAAATTCTAAGACTTTGCAAATCTAAATTTATATATCCTGACTACCCTCCCATAAAATTTCATGCACTAATTCCTTCATTTATCTATTTAACAAGATTTATTATAAAATCTACTCAAAGTTGTCCTATATACAGATGCTGAGTGAAATTAGTATGTCGTTTCCTTGATCTAACCTATTCCAACAACCCTGTAACTTTCTAGATCTTTAGACCAAAGGATGCAGAACTCATTATAAAATTGGATATGGAAATCCTTTGATAGTGATAATCAGTTTCATGCAAAAACAGCAATTTGAGTTATTTCTCCATATATAGCAACACTTCAACTAAACATCGTCATTGGCATACACTAAAAGTTATACACGTACAATTATCCTATAGATGCACAATAGGGGATTACAAAATAACTTTACATACTCAAAACTAAAATCATGTCTTAACATTTTATGCAGCACAAGGGATATAAGAACAACACATTAGTCTACTAGTCCGCTTGTCTAGTCTCCGCTTGTTTGGCTTCGTCTGTGGTATGATTGATACCTGAAAATGGTTAGCTTTTTAATGAGATAAAATCCCAATAGATAACATTTTATTCCAACAACATATACATAGGATTCATTCAATGCGTAATTCGGTGTAGGAGCACACAATGTCCAGATAGCAGCATATATTCATTCGTTAGGCTAATGTGCTTCGGTTATTGGCTAATAACAGTGATCTAATACTCATGAGAGTCACTTTAGTGAGCACATATGCAACCATACACAGCATAGGAATTTCAAGAATCATTCAATGCAATTATGTACGTAAACAGAAAGAATACAGTGTTAACTACCTGTTTTGTTACCATTGTTACTTCGAGTTATTCCTTAGCTCTTGTTGCTCCAATTGCTTCCTAAAATTTTAGTCACACATTGCCTTAATTAAGAACAAGTCATGGTCAATATTTTCATTTCAATTAAGCTACTAATTCCCTGTACAAAATCCCTAATTCCCTTTCGTTAGTTGAAGATTGGAATTCCTAATGGTAAACAATCACATCTTCATTTTCTTTTCTTCTCATTAGTTAGTTACTATCTAACTTATTTATGTGTGGTATGTGTGGTCCAATGCTTTGAAATTCAGTCCCTAATCATGATTTACATTGCAATTTGGTCCTCAATCACTAACTTTCCTATCCTCGGTATTCATTTTAGCTTATGTCAATATATGTGAGTGTTCTTTGTCTTATGGCCAATTGTATGGTTCCGTTTGGTGTCTAAATACCTCCCCCCTGTACTATTCCTTTGTACCGTGTCTCTTATTCAATCTATGACATTCTCAAGGTGCTATTCCTACGGCCACTAGATATACATAATTTTTCTTTCTACTCCACTCTCATTCTCAGCTTATTTAGTGTCAAAGGAAAGGTTTAGGTGCTTACCTTTCAAGTATCCATAGCTTTCTCCCAAGCTTCTCTAGTATTTATTTCCTCCAAACTTCATGGCTGTTCCTATAACAAAAGCATCCTAATTTAGAATTTCAACCGGTTGAAGTGGAAGGATTAAGGAATCTAGGAGTTTTCCTATACTTGCTTCTAATGAATGTCCTTGAAATCCCTTCTTAAGTTCACAATTTGTCCTTGCCTTGCAACTCCCTAGTTGTCCGAATTTGTGTTCCCTTCTTCCCCTTCTATTCTCAGCCTAAGTGAATTAAGATGGATGGTAATTATCACAAATGGACAGCTCATGCTTCCCACCACTATTTGGATTCAATTAAGTGATTAAATATTCATTCTCCCCATTCTTTGTCCAGTGCAAGGCTAGGTGGCAACATGCATGTGTCTTATTCCCAACTAAGCACTATATAAAGGTAGTGTTTAATTCCCACGGCTAGACTCCCAAATTGCCATTAACTGAATGCCATTTAAATATGCATACATATACTTGGACGGTGCAAGCATGAGGTGTCAAGGATTGTTTATTTAATTTTTCCTAACATCATGCTTCTATTCGATTGTCTAGCTAAATTCCTTCCTTTCCTCATTTACAATTAAACATTGCATCCTACCTACTTCTTAGCTATCCCACGGCGGCACCTACACTTCAAATCAACCGAATGTTATCCATATACATGCCTAGATACATTTTGCATAGTGAAGCATGAGGTATCCTTGTTTTGTTCATTAAATCTTCTTCTTCCCTTTATGGTCCCTACATCACTGTCCCAATTTGTGTGTCTTCACTTTAGATTGTTTAAACTATTCACTTGCATGCAAATTCCTATCAATTACCCACGGCTACATGGATGGAAGTGTCTTGACCGAATAACTACTAAACATTGTGAGTGAGTGGGATGTCAAGGTGGCTTTATTTTGTCCTCATTCTTTCATGTTTAATTGCTTATTCCTACCTCTCCTTGTTCGGCCATGCATGTGTTAAATCCTTCCAAGATTCATCTAAGTTTTATCGCATGCTACACACGCCTAATGGGGGTGCTACTCGACCAAATATACCTACCCATATTTCTATGTAGGTGGAGGTAAGGAGACACTATAATAAAATGTTTACAAGCTTGTCTTGGTCTTTGGTTATATACTTCTATGCTACCTAATTAACATGTAGTTCTCTAATACTTAAGGTTGTGGCTTGATATTCTTCTTTCGTTACTTTGGTTACATTAGCAGTTACAGAAAATTTAGAATGTGACAAAAATCATTGCTCCTAGAAGGAATGGCTGGCATATAGGTTATGCTTTACTCATGGATGCTTCACAGCTGAGCTTCAAATAGTTAAAGATCTAAGAATCTATTTTTATGAATACTTTGAGTTTGCATGTATGATTATTAAGGACAAGAGAAAGACAGCTGACATAGAACAGATTTAGAAAACTCTTTTACTGTAGCCCTTGGGCCTCCACTGTTGTGAATTTTTTCATTCAGATTGATGAAGACTATTAGGTTAAGAAATTGGGAAGACGAACATGAAGGAAATAAAAGGTGGCTGGATTCTAGTATGTGCAAGCTGAACATCCTAGCATCAAAAGATCAATTTTCTTTAAAAGTGATATTTGTACTTTTTTCTTCCTGGCATTGGCAAAAGCCATGGTGTTTTGCATCACCTATATATTTTAAATCTTTAGCAGTCTTGTCTTTTTTGTAGAACTTTCTTTTACCTGTCTGGAATGAATCTGTCATATGCTTTGTTAAGCTGAAATAAGTTTATACATCCTTCAACAACAAAGTTCTGCACCCTTACTTGATATGATACTTGTCCTACAGATTAGATAGCCTGGTTGGTTTATTTGCTGCTGGTTGTCAACCTAGTTCCACAAATGACCCATTTGGCCTGCGGAGAATCTCATATGGTCTTGTAAGTGTAACATACTTATTGTATTTACCATTTGTAACTTCTTGAAAGTCAAATGCTTACATTAACGGTGCTGTGTTATATTATTTAATTCAGGTACAATTGTTGGTGGAAAAGAATAAAACCCTAGATTTTAAACTGGCTTTGGAACTTGCTGCAGATGTCCAGCCCATTAAAGTTGATCCTCATGTAATTGATGATGTAAGATTAAAGTCCTTTCTCTTTTTTTTTTCTTTAAATAGCTATGGTAATTTGTATGCCATAAAACAAATGAAAGTGTGTGTGAGACCGAGTTTGGGGGACATAGAAAGGGAAAGAGAGAGTTGACAGTATATATCTGACTAAGCTCTTTCACAAAGAGAGAATGAAAAACAAAACATTTGTTAATAATTAAAATTATCTATAATGTCATAAAACATATATATATATATTGCAAGATGCCAGTTTATGACCTTTGTCTATCCATTTACATTTTGTGTGGAATCAAAATCTGATCATTATGATTTTACTTTCAGGTACATCGATTTGTTACTCGAAGATTAGAGCAGTATCTGGTATGTATTTGTTCATAAAAGTAGTTATTTGCCTGATTACAATTACATGATTCCTCATATTATCATTAATTATTTAAGAGTGTTCATTGTTTCTCTACATTCAAATTTTCTAGTGAAACCAATATTTGAAACAAAACAGTTGCATAATAAAAATGTATATCAATTCTTTAATGTACTATTTCTTTAGTTAGTGAATTGGGCTTCTGTTGTAGGGAGGACAAGTGAATAGTTTGGATCTATTTTTCAGACCATAAACTGCGGACATGGGACATGACACATACATGTATACCTTGAGACATCACACTTCAAAAAGAGGATGTCGAATTCACCCCCCCCCCCTTCTTCTCCCCCTCTTTCTTTTTTCTTTATTTTTGGGTTTATTGTAAATAACCTTACTCTCAGGGGTACTATTGTAAAGTCACTCCAGCTCTATTGTAAATTACCTTACACTTAGGTGTACTATTGTAAAGTCACTCTAACTCTAGGCCTATAAATAGTGCTTTCCATTAGCTGTAAAGAGTTCAGAAGTATTCACTCAATAAAACTGAATATATTTCTCCTTCTTTCTCTAGCCTTTCCTCAATGGAAATTCATAGGACTATATATCATATAAGGTTGTAGATTTACCATGGCATATGGGACTCTAAATCATACTGAAATCCTTACTGTTTGTCTTTTCATTCAATGAACCTCATCCAAAAAGGACATAATGGGTTCTATATTCTAAGCACCTTCCACTTTTATTCACCAAAAAATTTACTAATGATAAGGTGGGGCTTCTAGTCTTATATCCAACCAAGATGTGTACCATTCCTGTCCTGGCCCCGGGGGAAAAAATCTTGACACAGATAGACGTGCTTCAAACATGTCATCAATGTGTAGTGGGACATGTGGAGGCCAAGTGTGCTGTGAAGACAGAAGAGAGAAAGGTAGGAAAATTCTGGAGAGTAGTTTGGTGGAGATTGCTAGCATCTCAAAGATCTAGTATCTTTGTTTATATCTTCAGTGTTGTTGTCATTGCAATTTGATGGACCCATTGGGCCTAATAGGGTGGGGAGAGTCTATGTAAGAAAGAAGGGGAAGGGCAAGGCCCATCATGGGAATGAATTGGCAGACAGAGGGCAAAAAGGAGAACTCATAAGAGCCTAACCAATTCTGACATCAGGGGACACAGGTGGAAGAGAGAGAATGTGTGGGTGTGTGGGAAGTGCCATAATGAGTATCAGTGACTTAGTTAGCTGGTAGAGGGCCTAGCCTCTCGAAAGCCAGGAGCATTGTTCTTTTCTTTTCTTTTCATATCTTTTTCTGTTTTATGCTTGGTTGTTTGTCTCTGGTTGTAACTATCGCTTCTCTTTTCCTCTAGATATAGAGGGAGAAGCAATAGAATTCCATTAATAAAATTACAGGCACTAGTTTCCATCACTTTTGGTATCAAAGTTGCAACATTTGGGCTATGGTTGGTACTGGGATGGAGAATCGAGTAGAATCGTTGGAAAGGAACCTTGGAGAAGTACGGAAGGACCAAGGGCAGATGAAGGCGGAGATAACAACGAGAGAGATGTTGCTGGAGTTAAGAGAGCAATGGAGTGAATTCTGAGCTAACTTCAATCCTTGAAACCAGCAGGACAAACGGCAGGGAGAGCCATAGAGAGCACCAGCAGGAGAGAGGGAGGTTGTGAACAAGACAAAGGGAAACGACTGGACTAAAGCGAGAAGGTGAGCAACCAACCATCGACTTGAGCTCTCCATTTTTTCTAGGGAAGACTCAATGGGATGGATCTTCAAAATTGAGAGATATTTTGCAGTGAACGGGATTTCAAAGGGAGAAGAATTAGATGCGGCGATAGTAAGACTAGAAAGTAAAGCCCTCAGCTAGTCTAAGAGGGAGGTGTTGGACTGATTTCATTGCTGACAGCTTGGGGATGGATATGATCGCTTGATGGGATTGAAGCAAGATGGCTCCTTGGAAGAATATAGAGAGAAGTTCGAACTGATGTCAGCACCTCTGGGGAATATTCCTGATAAGGTTCTGATGGGCATCTTCAAAAATGGATTATCTAATGAGGTGAAGGAAAAGGTTCAATTACTACAACCGAAGACATTGAAACAGCTAATGGATTGGGCCTATCAAGTAAAGGAGGAGAATGAGGTCTTGCAAAGGGCAAGAGAGAAAAGGAAATAAGTGGGGATGAGGACTAATGCAGGTCCTAAATGGGGAGGATTTCAATCTAGTTTTCAGAAGGTTCCCAGTGTACCTGAAGCAACCAAGAATCTAAGCAACCAGATGGCAAACAGGGTACATGAGACGAAAACAGGAGAAGAGAATAAATCTATCACTAATAAGGTGACCATCCTTGTTACCTCCATTACAAGTAGTAGCAGCAAAAGTTGAGATTAATCAGAAGGGGGAGCTGGGGTTGTGTTTCAAGTGTGAGGAGAAATTTGGCCCCAATCACAAGTGCAAGAACAAACAACTTCAAGTGATGATATTAATTGAAGGGGAAGAAACAAAGGAAAGGGAGGCTTAAGGAGGCAAGACCCAAGAAGAAGAGGAACCAGAGAAGGTGATGGTAGCTATGGAGCTATCATTAGCCTGATGGTAGGGATGACCAGTCAAAAGACCATGAAACTGGTAGGGAATATTGAAGGTGAAGAGGTATTCATGCTCATTAATAGTGGAGCCACCCATAATTTCCTATCTACTCAGGTGGTCCAGAAGCCTAGCATTAGAGTACAAGATACTAAACTGTATTCAATCACTGTGGGTGATGGCAGGAGAATTTTCACAAGGGGAAAGTGTGAGAATATGAAAGTGGAGTTGCAAGGGGTCCCAATTATTCAAACATGTTATCCCTTCAATTGGGGGATGTTGATGTTGTGCTAGAAGTAGAGTGGTTGGAGTCCCTTGGAGAGTTGGTGAATTGAGAACAATCCTACATGAAGATTAAGAAAGACAGAGAATGGGTGTGTTTAAGAGGGGACCCGACCTTAACCCACACCATGGGATCTTTCAAAAGCATCATTAAAGTCATTGAGGGAAGAGGAGAGGGATTGTTGCTAGAATTTGGGGCCCTTACCCAAGAGACAATAGCTGGACAGCAACTAGCATGTGAAGAAATTCGGAGGTTGCTTAAGGAGTTCCCCAAAGTTTGCAAACCAATGGTGGGCTTGCCACTTCATTGGACAAAGGACCATACTATCATGATTAAAGGAGAGTAGCCCCAAATGTAAGGCCATATAGGTATGCACACACTCAAAAAAATGAAATAGAGAGATTGGTGAAGGAAATGTTAAAGGTAGGCATTATTCAACCTAGCATCAGCCTTTATTCTTGTCCCGTATTATTAGTTAAGAAAAGGGATGGGAGTTACAGATTCTGTGTTGATTATCGAGCTCTGAACAAAATCACAGTCTTGGATAAATAGCCCATACCGGCTAGTGATGAATTATTAGATGAATTGAGAGGGGCTACACTGTTTTCTAAGCTGGAGCTCAAAGCCATGTACCATCAAATAAGAATTAGAGAGGGGGATGAGGCAAAACGGCTTTTAGAATGTATAATGGCCATTATGAATTTTTGGTGATACCCTTTAGGCTAACCAATGCCCCCTCTACATTCCAATCCCTCATGAATGACATCTCTAAGAACTACTTGAAAAAGTTTATCCTTGTTTTCTTTGATGATATCCTCGTATATAGTAGGGATAAAGAAACTCACATGAGTCATTTGAGAGTGACTTTGGATATTTTGTAGAAAAACCAGCTGGTAATCAATCCAAAAAAATGTGTTTTTGGGCAAAGGAAGTTGGAATACTTGCGACATATAATCTCATCAAAAGGTGTACAAGTAGATCCTTCCAAGGTTGAAGCTATGACGTAGTGGCTGGCCCCACGAGACATTCGGTCATTAAGGGGATTTCTTGGGTTGACCAGATATTATAAGAGATTTGTCAAAGATTATGGGAAGCTAGCAGCCCCACTTACTGATTTACTCAAGAAGGATTCATTCAAATGGAGTGAACAAACTCAACAAGCCTTTAATTAGCTTAAGGCAGCCATTGTGTCAACTCCCGTTCTTGCAATGCCTGACTTCACAATCCTTTTTGAAGTAGAAACAGATGCTTCTGAGGTTGGGGTGGGAGCTGTACTTATGCAAAAAGGGAAACCCATTGCCTACTTCAACCAACAACTCTATGCAAAAAGGAAGCAAAGATCAGTGTGAGTGGGAATTAATGGACAGTATTGGCTATGAAGAAATGGCAACATTATTTTGTGACACACCCTTTTTTTATTAGAATTGATCAAAAAGCTTTGAAATTCTTGCTGGAGCAGAAGGTTATGGATCCAAAACAACAAAGATGGATCTCTAAGCTAATGGGATATTAATTTGAGATTCAATACAGACCAGGAAAAGAGAACCATGCTGCTAATGCATTGTCAAGAAGGGAAAACATAGCTAAGTTGAGAGCTTTTTCCCTATGGCAATATGAGGGGGTTGAGAAGTTAGATGAAGAAGTCAAAAATGACAAAAACTTGATGGAGATTATTCGAAAATTAATTGTGTTTGGTGTTGTTCTAGCAAGGTCTTTGAGGACTTATAGGTTTTTAAGTGAGGTGGTGTATTGGGAGGGAATGAAAAGGGATGTGTAGGCGTATGTAGCTAGATGTGCAACTTGCCAAAGAAATGGGTACGGGTCTGTGAGTCCTACTAGCTTATTGTCTATTCCTCAAAGGGTGTGGAAAGATATAAGTATGGATTTCATGGTTGCCCTCCCTAAATCAAACCGATTTGATACCATTATGGTGGTGGTGGACAAACTTACCAAGTATGGCCATTTTATACCCCTTTCTCACCCCTTTACCACGAAAGACATGGCTAACCTATTTATCAAGGAAGTGGTCAAGCTCCATGGGTTCCCAAAGATAATAGTTTCTGATCAAGTCCGAATCTTCATTAGTCAATTCTGAAAAGAAATGTTTGCTTTGGCAGGGACTACCCTCAAGTATAGCTTAGGGTACCATCCGGAGACCGATAGGTATACAGAAGTGGTTAACAAGAGCTTAGAGACCTACCTCCATTGTTTTATAAGGGACAAACCCAAATCATGGGTTAAAATGCTACCATAGACTGAGTATTGGTTCAATACCAACTACAATTTCTCTATCGAGATGACATTCTTCAAAGCACTATATGGAAGGGATCCTCCCACCCTGTTTAAATGGCAAGATAGTCTTTCCATGGTAGAGGAAGTCAACGACCAACTGAAGGAAGGGGACCAGATTCTGATTGAGTTGAAGGCTCATTTAGAGCAAGCTCAAATGAGAATGAAAGAGCAAGCTGATAGAAAGAGAAGAGAGGTGGTGTTTGAGTAGGAGATATGGTTTATCTGAGATTGAAACCTTACAAGCTGAAGGTTCTTGCAAAAATAGAGAATGAGAAATTATCCTCAAGATTTTACGGCCTTTATAAAGTGGTGGAACATTATGAAAAGGTGGCTTATAGGCTAGAACTCCCAAAGACAGCAAGAATCCATCCAGTGTTTCAATGTTTCACAGCTGAAAAAATCTCTCCATCCTACTATTCCTACACAGCAAATACCTCCATCTTTGTCTGAAGAGATGGAACTTCAAGTCCAACCCAAGAGTGTGAAGAAGACACAGGTTTTAACCAATGGCTAGTGGCAGGTGCTCATCAAATGGGAACAATTATCTGACTGTGACAGTACATGGGAGGATGTGGAGACTCTTAAAATGCAATTCCCTAATTTTCACCTTGAGAACAAGGTGAATCTTCGTGGGGAGGGTAATGCTGGATCCATTGGGCCTAATTCAGTTGGGAGAGTCCATGTAAGAAAGAAGGGGAAGGGCGAGGCCCATTAAGGGAATGAATTGGCAGACAGAGGGCAAAAAGGAGAACTTACAGGAGCCTAACTAATTCCAACATCAGGGAGCACAAGTGAAAGAGAGAGAGTGTGTGGGTGTGTGGGAAGTGCCATAATGAATATAGATGCATTAGCTGAGGGATGGGGTAGGAAAAGATTTGGTTAGTGGGGAGAGGATCTGGCCTCTCGAAAGCCAGGAGCATTGTTTTTCTTTTCTTTTCATTTCTTTTGCTGTTCTGTGCTTGGCTGTTTGTCTCTGGTTGTAACCATCACTTCTCTTTACCTCTGGATATAGAGGGAGAAGCAATAGAGTTCCATTAATAAAATTACGGGCATTGGTTTCCATCACAATTCTGCTTTTTTTTGGGCTATTTTACTGGTTTTCTGTACTTAAATTCTAAGAAAGTTCAATTCCCTGTTACCAAATGAGATTGAAATTTTGTTATTGAATTTTGAAATTGTGTTTCTTATTTGGTTTCTATCATTTTGGTATCGGTCTCAAAGGAGCGGTCTAGGGAATGTTTAATACTTGAATGAAAGTGCAAGAGGACTGCTAGAGATATTAAGAAAAATAATCACGGTTCGTTTAATAGATTAAGTTATTAGGCGAATGGTCTTTAACATGGTACTATAGCCTCTACAACCAAATAGTCAAGAGCTTGATTCTTACCACCCCCATTCTCTTAATTTTAATCAAGTTTCAGCACAAGGTATGGTAGGCCTGTGCTTTATCCACAGTTGAAGCCTAGAAGGCTTTCATGTGAAAGGGGTGGTAGAGATTTTGATAAAAGTAATCATGGGCTTTGACTTAATTAAGTTTTTAGGTGAAATGGTCTTTGACAAGGATGTTTTGGAGAAAAATGTTGCAGCTATGAAGGGAGATGTAGGGATGTTGAAAGAAGAGGTGGGAGCTGTGAAAGATTACCTGTTGGATACAAGGGAAGTGGTGGCAGAATTGAGAACACAATGAAGAGAAGAATCTGGGCTGAATGGAAGAACAAGGAATTGGAATGGAAGAATATGATGCAGCTAGGTCCATCAGGAGGTTCAGGCAAAATTGCAAGGATTGATCACGAGCCAGGGAGAAACCACTAGATATTGTCATTTGGAGCTTCCCCTGTTTTCTGGACATGACCTAGTGGGATGAATGTTTAGAGTGGAAAGGTATTTCCAAGTGAATGGAGTATATGAAGGAGAGAAACTGGATGCCTCCATAGTTTGCTCAGAGGGTAAAGTTTTGAACTAGCATCAGTGGATGGAGGCAATAACTTTGGTGGATTCATGGACAGCCTTCAAGAGAGAATTGATAGAGCATTTCCAGCCTTCACAAGGAGATGCAATGAAGCATTAATGGCTGATAGTACTTGACCCTTTTCTGAGTAATCTGGTGAAGGAACTCCAGCAGCAAGCACACCACAGTATCCAGAAAGCCAAAATGAAATAAAATAAATGATTCCTCGCACTTCAAGGGGCTAAATCTCCCAAAAATCTCCGGATCTGTTTATTTTCTCTTCCTCTTTCCTTTCCCTTACCCATAACATACTTCTAGAGTCTCCCATGTGGCTATGTCTTAGCACCTTCCCCTACCATTCTGTGATTTTCAATCCCAAGTTGGTTTTGGATTTGATTTTCCCCATATATCCTTCCTTTTCCTATCTTTATAAACTTTGGTTATAGGAGGTTTATCGCCAGCACTAAAGCAAGAAACCACCATTACATAATATGAAGAAATATTTAAGCTAATGTCAGCTTCTTTGAAGGAGGCTTCCAATGACATGCTCATTGTGGCGTTCAAGAATTAATTGAGGGAAGAAATTAGGGCTGAAATGAGATGACCTAACTTAGCTCTTTGAAGCTGACTATTGATCTTGTCCATAGGATAGAAGAAAGAAATTGGGCCTGAGAAATAAGTTGAGCAAATGACCAAGGAGTATTGTGAATAAGGCTTTTGGATCTTTAGCAAGGTACTCTTAGGTTATTGGATTTTTGGAACCCACAAAAACAAGTCAAATTCTAAGTCCAAGTAAGCTTGATGAATCACTCGAGATAAGAGACAACACAATGGAGGCAGCAGAGGAACACTTTTCTCATTAAAAGCTTTCAAAAGTGTATTAACTTAGAAAACCATGAAATGGAAAAAGTAGCACCAGATAGTGACTCACAATGATGACATAAATCACTATGTTTCTCCTCCAAGCCCTTTTTATGTGTGAGCTAAGAAGAATAAATAAGGGTAAGCATATCGAATCTACAACTATTGGATTCGAGAAAGCAACAAATTGTGAAAAATCTAGGAAATAAGTGCAATACACTGAGTAAACTTTATTATTATTATTATTATTATTTACACACACTTGGACTAATTGATATAATGTATGTTCACTTTAGGAAAGTACTAAGTATAACAAATTTAAATATTTTAGTGTATTTTTAGACATGTTTCAATCATGTTTTGGTATTATTTAGTGCCATTTTGTGTTTTGAGATGTTCTAGAAACATTTCATTACCTTTCGGAATATTTTAAACTCGCTTTGATAAAACAGTTTCGATAGAAAAGGGGGAAAATATATATATATATACACACAATTGCAGCCATACAAAAGCACAGATACATATTTGAAACCAGTATGCTTGAGATTTGGTATATTAATGTTCCATAATGTAATTTTTATGGTCAGATAACACATTTTTCAAAGACTCATTATCATATTTAATCTACACTCTTAGAGAAGATGTGCATTTTCACATATATTACATTCTGTTTCTGTGCATAAGGCCTTTCTATGATGTTTCTGATAAAATACATTCTCAGACACAATGGCCAGGTGAATCTGACCATTTTATCACATTTTTGTGACAGGTTGACAAGGGAGTAAGTGCAGAAGTAGTTCGTTCCATCCTTGCTGAGCTGGCAAACTTGCCTTATCTGGCAGCCAAATCAGCATATAAGGTAGGCAAAATTAGGTCAGGTATTAAATGAGATTTGAGGGCTCTGTCATATTAATGTTTGAGATGAGTTTTTATGCTCTCTGTTATGTTTTGCATCTGTAAGAGGACCATCTTTTTCTCTTAATTTTCTCTAATAAAATCATTTCTTTTATAGAATAAATGTAAATTTGCTTAAATCAATATCTAAGTTGGAGATCCCTGAGCTTACATTAACCAATTTATTGATAAACTTAATTCGTAACTATCTTTGCTGTTCATTAGAATTGAGCTGTGCATTATAACTAGGCTGTCTCTATTCATCTAGTTACACTATAGAAGTCCTCACTCTGGTTGTATCACAAACTGAAACAGCCTTAACTCTGTTATAAATGTTTTTTGTTTTTTTTGTTTTTGTAGACAGAGCAGTGAACCTTCAATAATATTATTGATACAAGAGTGCTCCATATATACAGAAAATAGGCGGACCAGAAACGGAATTAAATCAGGGAATAAAGGAAAATAAAATCAGACCATAAATGCTATAAATCCTACCCAAAATAATCCCCATAAAATTAGCTATTTACCCAGTCAATGCTTCCTAATAAATACAAGATAATATTTGATTTTACCCACACTCCCCCTCAAGTTGGATCATAAATATCTATCATGTCCAACTTGCTTACAAGGTTTTCAAAGAGTTGTCTGGATAGTCCCTTTGTAAGGATATCAGCAATTTGCCTGAGTGGGTATGTATGTCATACATATTATTCCATTCTCAATTTTTTCTTTTATGAAGTGCCTGTCAACTTCCACATGCTTAGTCCTATCATGCTGAACCAGATTGTGTGAGATACTAATTGCTGCCTTGTTGTCACAATATAGCTTCATAGGTTGTTCTGGTACAACTTGTAACTCTTCAAGAAGTTTCTTAAGCCATAACCCTTCACATATGCCATGAGCAACTGCCTTGAACTTAGCTTCAGCACTACTTCTTGCCACTACACTTTGTTTTTTACTTCTCCATGTAACCAAATTGCCCCAAACAAAGGTGCAGTAACCCGAGGTTGATCTTCTGTCTTCTATTGAGCCTGCTCAGTCTGCATCAATGTAAACTTCTAGGCAATTTTTATTGCCCTTTTTAAATAGTAAGCCTCTTCCTAGAGTACCTTTGAGATACCTAAGAATTCGATACACTGCTTCTAGGTGCTTCTCCTTTGGAGAATGCATGTGTTGACTGACAATACTAACGGCAAAGGCAATATCTGGTCTGGTATGTGAGAGATAGATTAGTTCCCCAACCAAAGTTTGGTATCTCTCTTTATCAACTGATTTTCTATCATCAATATTTTTTCCAACTTCAATAGGAGTTTCACTGGGTTTGCATCCCAGCATCCCTGTCTCCCTCAAAAGATCAAGAATGTATTTCCTTTGAGAGATGTAGATTCCCCTTTTTGATCTAGCAACTTCCATAGCCATAAAGCATTTCATTTCTCCCAGATTCTTAACTTCAAACTCTTTAGTTAGAGCTCCCTTTAGTCTCTCCATTTCTTTCTTGTCATCTCCTGTAAGGACAATATCATCAACATATACCAATAGTATTATCTTCTTCCGTTCTCTATGCTTGAAGAACATTGTATGATCAGCTTGTCCCTAAATATACCCTTCATTTTTTAGGACTCGAGTAAATCTTTCAAACCATGCCCTAGGAGATTGCTTAAGGCCATAAAGAGATTTTTTAAATCTCCACACCTTCCCATTTTTATCATCAAATCCTGGTGGGAGAGTCATGTAAGCTTCTTCCTTCAACTCCCCATTTAAGAACGCATTCTTGATGTCAAGTTGTTGTAGAGACCAATCCATGTTGGCAGCTACAGAGAGTAGTACACGTATGGTGTTTAACTTGGCAACAGGAGCAAATGTTTCTGTATAATCCATCCCATAAGTTTGAGTGAAGCCTTTGGCAACAAGCCTAGCCTTATACCTTTCTATTGAGCCATCTGCATTGTATTTTATAGTGAAAATCTATTTGCATCCTACAGGTTTCTTTCCTTTAGGAAGATTAACTTCCTCCCAAGTGCCATTCTTATCCAAGGCTTTCATTTCTTCCATGACAACTTTTCTCCATTCTGGAACTTCAAGGGCTTTCTGTATGGTATTTGGAATTTTTATTCTATCAAGACTTGAAATAAAAATACTATATTGTGGTGATAGTGCCTTATAAGAGACAAATCTCTCAATTTGATGCTGAGTGCAAGATCTTGGTTGTTTTCAAAGAGCAATGGGCAAATCTAGCTCATTCACCTTTTCTCCCCCATTTCCTTGATCTTGTGGTTCAGGATCCTGTATCGATTCTTGATCAGGTATTGCTTCGGGTATGGTGGTTTCTCCACTTGGTTTTTTCTTCCGTGAGTAGACCAGCAGTTCCTTTTTTGAAATATCTGTCACTTCATCTCCACCTTTTTCCAAGTTCCCTTCGACGGATGGCATAAAGTACTATTAGAATGATCAGGACAAAGTGAGGGATCAGTTATGGGTGATGGGGTTGGTTCATCTTTAGATGAAAATAAGTTCTCACTTAAGTTTAAAGGCTGAAATTCACTCCAACTCTCTCCCTGAATTGAAGTCTGTGAGTAGAAAGGAATTTCTTCAATGAAGGTAACATCATAGGTGATAAAAAACTTCTTTGAGATAGGATCATAACATTTGTATCCCTTTTGAGTGGTGGCATACCCAAGGAAAATACATTTAAGAGCTCTTGGGTCAAGTTTGTGTGTGTGATGAAGATGAACAAAGGCTATGCACCCAAAAATCTTCAAAGGAAGGTTGTTTTCAAGATGGATAATAGAATGGGTCTCTTTGAGTTTGTCAAGAGGGCTTTTGAAGGACAAAACTTTGCTGTGCATTCTATTTATGAGATAGACAGCAGTGAGAATGGCTTGCCCCCAAAAAAATTTGGGCACATTGGTAGTAAACATGAGAGCACGGGTAACGTCAAGAATGTGTCTATTTTTTCTTTTAGCTATTCCATTTTGTTGGGGGCTATGAGCACATGTGCTTTTGTGAATTATGCCGCGCTCTTTGAGAAAGCTACCCAATGTATTGTTGAAGTATTCAGTGCCATTGTCCGTATGAAGAATTTGGATAGTGGAATGGAGCTGATTTTGTGTCATGGTAAAAAATTCTGAAAATATAGGAGGGACTTCATTTTTTTCTTTCAACAGGAATACCCAACCTAATCTGGTATGGTTATCAATAAAAGTAATGAACCATCGTGTATTGATTCGATTTGGAACAAGGGATGGACCCCAAAGATCACTATGAATGATCGAGAATGGTTTTGTGGATTTATATTCAGATTTCTTGAACGAAGATCTATGGCGCTTATTAAGTTCACAGTCATTACATTGGAAAAAAGGCATTTTATTGATGCAAAAGTCAGGAAACAAGTGACATAGATATTTGAAATTTGGGTGTCCTAACCGCCTATGCCATAACAAAAGTTTATCACCTTTATAGGTGGAGACGTTATTACATAATATTTGTGACTGTAGACAACTTTAGTTTCTTCCAGGTAGTATAAGCCACCATATTCCTTAGCAATTCCAATCATCTTCCCTCATGACAGGTCTTGAAAAACACAATAAGTAGGATAGAAGTGAGCACTGCAATTGACTTTCTTAGTAATCTAACTTACAAATAATAAATTACACGCCAAATTAGGAACATGAAAGACTGATTCTAACTTAATAGAATCTGTAACTCCAACAACCCCTTTTCCAGCAATAGAACTTAAGTTTCCATCAGCAGTTTGAACCTTTTCATTACTAGCACAGGGAGTATAAAAATTAAACACATCTGAGTGGTCAGTCATATGATCACTTGCTCTAGAGTCAACAATCCAGCCCTCCTTTTTACATGTAGCTTTCAAAGCAGGAATGAGACTAGTAAGTAGGTTACCTTTGTTGACCATAGTAGCAGTAGGTACCCTTTTTTGTTGCTGTCCAAGATTTTGTAAGGCATTCAGCATTTCAAGAATCTTACCCAACTGATCACTTTGGGTTCTTGTGGGTTGCTTCAGAATGTCCTCTTGCCTTTCACCCCCAGTGTCTGATGAAACGTGATTACCACGAGGCTTATTTTTTCGTGGCTTCCAATCGGTTGGTTTACCATGGATGGATATAGGTATCCTTTGTATGACCAGTTTTCTTGCAGTGCTCACACATTAATTTTGGCTTCTGGTTTTTATATGTTTCAACTGGTCGAACAGCTAGTGTAGATGCTTCTGTTGAGAACAGAGAATCATCTGTTTTCATGACTTTCCTCCTAGATGCTTCTCTTCTTACTTTAGCAAATACCTCTTCTTTTGGAGGTAGAGGTCTTCGGCTTAAAATTCTGCTTCTCTAAGTTGTTATTAAGGCCAACTAGAAACTCAAAAGCACGCTCTTTCTTAGTTTTTTCCTTGAATCTGACGGCATCTTCTGAGCAAGACTATGTCTCTTCACAGTTAAGATCAAATTCTTGCCAAAGGGCCACTATTTCTAACCAATAATCAGTAACATCTCTATCCCCCTGTCTTATTTGCCATAATCGAGTTTTGATCTCATAAAGCTGAGCGAGATCCTCCCCATCAGAATAGGTACGTCTGGCTGTCTCCCAAATAGCATGAGCAGTGGGTAGGAACAGAAAGCTTCGTTTTATAATGGAGATCATTGCATTGACCAACCAAGACGACGCCATGGAGTTTTCGGCAATCCATTGGTTCATCTCAGCAGTCTTCGTCGTATTTGGAGCCTTGCTCTCACCCGTGAGATATCCAAATTTCCCACATCCAGTGACTTCGAGCTTAACAACTTGGGCCCATTAACGATAGTTTCTGCCATTTAGCTTCTCTGTCACGATGAGAATTGAAGACCCTTCAAGATTAGGAGTCAACCCAAAGGGACCCCCAATCTGGCGCAGGTTCAACGCCGAGGACTCTTCAAGATCAGTGTTCACCATTTTCGACGACCCTGCTCTACTCGAGTTCAACTCCAGTGTGATTGCTAGCCGATTTCGACTCCAGCGTGGTTTCTATCTGCTCGTGTTCATTGAGCTCTGATACCATGTAGACAAAGTAGTGAACCTTCGATAATATTATTGATACAAGAGTGCTCCATATATACAGAAAATAGGTAGACCAAAAACGGAAATAAATCAGGGAATAAAGAAAAAAAAAAATCAGACCATAAATACTATAAATCCTACCCAAAATAATCCCCATAAAATTAGCTATTTACCCGGTCAATGCTTCCTAATAAATACAAGATAATATTTGATTTTACCCACAGTTTTTAATAAGAAAAGATATTACAAAGAAGAGGATATAAAATCCTCAAATCGAAAAATGTAATAAGAACCTTATGAAGCTAATTAGTGTATAATAGCTGTCCAATCTATGTGCTTATCAAAAATGGAGATTCCCTTGAAAATACCTTGACCTAAGCACCAAAACATAGCCATATAGATGATTCTATCCTTTAACATATTTAAAGGGGAAGATATGCTCTTGAAGATAAGGGCATTCTTTTCCAACCAGACAAATCACAAAGTTCCATAAACCGCACTGTTGGAAGCCATTGACCCCTGCCCTGTTATTATTTATTATATTTTCCTTTTTGTTTTTATTTTATTTTGACTTTCCTGCCTCTATTTACTGCATTTATTCCTTTTTTATTCTATTATTTTAAAATCCCATATTATCACGGTTGAAATCTCATGATTAGCTTGGATTTCCTTTCTTTGCATTCTGAACGCTCATATTGTATCAGACCCTATTTTCGATGAAAATAAGATTGAGATTTACCCCAAAAATCTTCATGGTATCAGAGCCATGAACCAAGCAACGTCTGGGGTTGTCTCATTTGGCACCATTGATGCGTTCGTTGCCGACGAAGACTTCACCCAATCTCCAGCGAAGGGTAGAGGTGCACAAAATGATAGGACCAAAGGCTCTGTTCATGGTAGTGTAACATTTGGCCAAAGATTTTCACAGACCGTGTCGCAACTCTTGGCAGCGCCATTTACTTCTAACAACCTCTCCAATTTGATAACAACTCATAGATTAATCGAGAACAACTACCTCCTTTGGTCTCGAAATATGATGATGTTTCTTAGAGGCCGCGAGAAGGAGAAATGTATAACAAGGGAAGCCACTGCACCTGATATTAGCGATTCTTGGTATGATAAGTGGGTGTTAGAGAATAATACCGTGATGACTTGGTTAGTAAACTCAATGTCCATTGATATTAGCAACAACTATATGCTTGCAACTATTGCTAAGGAGATCTAGGACTCAATGAAAAGGATGTATGCTGTAAAGGATAATACTGCTACTGTTTTTCAATTAAAAAGACAATTTAGAAACCAAGGGGAGCAAAGTGTCACTCAATACTTTACATCCCTCATGCGACTTTGGCAGCAAATTGACCTTTATGAGGTCCATAATTGGTCTTGTCACTCAATGCAATCTACTATAGACAAGTGGTGGAACGTGAGAGATCTTATGAGTTCTTGTTAGGACTTAATGACAAGTTTGAAGAAATCAAAGGAAGAATTATGAATCTGAAGCCAATGTTATCTCTTAAAGAGCCTGTCAAGGTTGCTAATGGTACTTATGCCAAGGTTTTTGGTATGGGTATTGTAACTATTTCAGAAACTATTGTGTTACATAATGTACTGTATGTTCTTGTGATCAAATGTAGTCTACTTTTGGTTAAACAAGTTACAAGGAAATTAAAATGCAATGTTAACTTCTCTGATGTTGATTGTGTTTTTCAAGATTCGGCCTCGAGGAAGAGGATTGGCAATGCTAAGGAATGGACAGGTCTTTACTACTTAGAGGCCAACTATGAGAAGTGTGTGTGAGAGAGAGTTGAGGCTTTTTCTATTATTTCCTATGAAGATGTGATGTTATGGCACTATAGGCTAGGCCATCCCAATCTTAGTTACATGCAATGCTTGTTTCCTAATTTAATGAATAAAATTGACGGTTCTTCTTTTCATTGTGACTTTTGCCAATTTGCAAAGTGTACCAAAAGCATGTATCCTGCACATTCTTACAAACCATCACAACCTTTTTCTTTGATTCATAGTGATATTTGGGATCCATCCAAAATTTCTACTTTATCTAAGTCCAGGTGGTTTATTACCTTCATAAATGACCACACACGGGTCACTTAGGTTTTTCTCATGAAAGAAAAGTCAAATGCATTGCAAATTTTCAAAATTTTCATGTTTTTAACAAAAATCAATTTGAAACTGCCATTCAAATTATCACAATTTTCATGTTTTTAACAAAAATCAATTTGAAACTGCCATTCAAATTCTCCGTAGTGATAATGGAAGAGAATACTTGAGCCCTAACTTTCAAACTTATCCAAATGAGAATGGAATTCACCACCAAACCTCGTGGTTACACACCCCCAACAAAATGGAATTGCAGAAAGAAAAAATAGCATCTTTTAGAAGTGTCAAGAGCCATCATGCTTACAAATAATGTGCCATAAGTTTTTTGGGGGGATGCCATTCTTACCTCAGCTTATTTAATCAATAGAATGCCCACAAAATTTTTACAATACCAAACTCCTATTGCAAAATTAAAAGAGCATTTTCCAAATTCTCATCTAATTTCCACTATTCTTCAAAAGGTCTTTGGATGTATAGTCTATGTTCATAATCATAATGGAGTAAAATTAGATTCTAGGGCAACAAAGTGCATCTTCCTAGGTTATTCACCTACTCAAAAAGGGTACAAGTGTTTCTCTCCCATCGTTTACAAGTATTTTATTTCCATGGATGTTACCTTTTATCAAAACATGTCTTTTTACCCCAAATTACCCATTCAGAGGGAGCATGAGGAATGTAAATGGCTAATTTGCAATGACCCTGCACCAGGACAGACAAATAATGTTTTTGGACCTCAAATACCACACCTATCCACAGATTCTGCACCTGAAACACCACTTCTAGCGCCTATTTTTGACACTATTTTTGACCTGAAACATTCTTCCAAATTCATAACCATTGATTTCAAGACCTGAAAACACTATTTTTGGCCTTGCAAACAACATTACAGACCCTGAAATACAACCCACACATCCTGAAGGTAATCCAAACCTCTCACAAATGGAACCTAGAACTAAAATTAATAATCAGGGAAAGTTTGATGTTGATGTGCCTAAGACCGGGGTGGAGCAACCTACAATGTCAGAGATGAAAAGGTATACTAGGAGAAACAAGGGCACCAAACAACCAGAGAATGAAGTGAGTGAAATTCCCATTCCTAAGTAGAGTGAAGAATCCAACCTAGCGTCAAATCCTAATGACATGGATTAGCCCTTTGCCTTGAGGAAGGGGAAGAGATCCTGCACACAACACCCTATTGGTAAGTATGTGTCCTATAAGAAATTGTCTCTTAGACTTAAAAGCTTTGTTGCCCATGTGTCAGAAGAAAAGATTCTAGAAACATTTCAGGAAGCTAGAAGGGATCCTAGATGGAAAGAAGCCATTCAGGAAGAGCTAAAGGCCCTTGAGAAGAATAAGACTTGGGAGATCACACATCTACCAAATGGTAAGACCACTGTTGGTTGCAAGTAGGTGTTCACTATCAAGTACAACCCAGACGGAATTGTGAGCAGATACAAGGCAAGCTTGGTGGCCAAAGGTTTCACATAGACTTATGGTATTGATTATCAAGAGACTTTTGTCCCTGTAGCCAAGTTAAATACTGTTAAAGTTCTTCTATCCCTTGCTGCAAACCTTGACTGGCAACTATATCAATTAGATATCAAGAATGCCTTCCTAAATGATGATTTGGAGGAGGAAGTATACATGGAGGTGCTCCAAGGACTAAAGACTCAGAGTAACAATACAAAGGTATGTAAGCTCCTTAAATCTTTGTATGGCCTAAAATAGTCTCCAAGAGCATGGTTTGAACAATTTGCTAAGGTGATCCGAAGATATGGGTACACTCAGTGTCAAACAGATCACACACTATTTGTTAGACATCATGAAGGTAAGAGTACAATACTTATTGTGTATATGGATGATATTGTGGTGGCTGGAGATGATCTTGTAGAAATTGATAAACTAAAAAAGAATTTAGCTACTAAATTTGAGATTAAAGACCTTGGAAAGCTTAGATGTTTGCTTAGTGTGGAAGTTGTTCGATCCAATAGTGGAATTAGTGTCTCTCAAAGAAAATACACCCTTGACTTGTTGAAGGAAATAGAAATGTTGGAGGCCAAACCTGCTAATACACCAATGGAGACAACTTACAAACAAAACCTGAGGCAAGAAGGAACACTAGTTGATAAACAGAGATACCAGAGACTTGTTGGGAAGCTCATATATCTCTCCCACACTAAACTTGATATTGGGTTTGTTGTGAGTGTTGCAAGCCAATTTATGAGCAACCCACGAGAGGAATATTTGGAAGCTATGTACAAGATTCTAAGGTATCTCAAGATGACCCCTGGGAAGATAAAAAGCCAACTATAGGTTATTGTACCTTTGTGTGGGGCAATTTGATTACTTGGAGAAGTAAGAAACAGTCGGTTGTTGCAAGAAGTTCAGCAGAGGCAGAGTATAAAGCACTGGCTCTTGGAATCTATGAGGGAATGTGGATAAAAAGATTGATGAATGAACTCAAGAGAGTGATAGCCAAACCGATGTAGGTTTGGTGAGACAACATGGCATCTATTGGAATTGCTCAGAATCCTATTCATCATGATAGGACCAAGCATGTGGAAATCGATAGGTATTTCATCAAGAAAAAGATTAATTGTCAGATAATTCACTTCTCCATTTCCTCTAATTCACAGGTGGCAGATATCATGACTAAGACTCTAACATGAATGAAGTTTGAAGATCTTGGAAGCAAGTTGGGAATGATAAATATCTATTCACCAACTTGAGGGGAAGTGTTGGAAGCTGTCAACCCCTGCCCTGTTATCATTTATTATTTTTTCTTTTTTGTTTTTATTTTATTTTTACTTTCCTGCCTCTATTTACTACATTTTTTCCTTTTGTATTCTATTATTGTAAAATCCCAGATTATCACTCCTAAAATCTTAGGATTAGCTTGGATTTCCTTTCTTTGCATTCTCATCACTCATATATTGTATCAGACCCTGTTTTCGGTGAAAATAAGATTGAGATTTACCCTAAAAATCTTCATGCACACTACCACAGAGTTTTGTTGTCCTTCTTACCAAATCCTTTTAAGGTGACTTTGGGGAAATTGATCCAAAGTAATAGGACACACCCAACTTTCTCCAAGAATATCAAAGTGCATATTTCAAAGGTAACTCACCATCAGACGGTGAAGAAATAAATAGGACAAAGTTTTTGACTTTGACCTACACATAACACTCATGTCAGGGGAAAGAGCCATATGGGGCCATCGAACCTGCTATATGTCATTAGTGTTTATTCCATTGAGTATTATTATCCAAACAAAGGATTTTACTTTCGAAAGAGCCTTGGATTTCCAGATAGACTTATCTAGAACAAGCCTTTCCCTTGTCGGAGAATGAGTAAGGAATTGAAAATAGAATCTACAAGAGAAAGCACTAGAAGGGTCAAGATTCCAGACTCTCATATCATGGCCAAAGGAGAACATAACAAAATCAATTAAAGACAAGAGAGACTGAAGCTCACTAACTACTTTCTGTATCATTCAAGTTCATAAAATAATAGAAATTCCAAGAACAATTGGAATTGTGAATTATAAAGAAATTTTGGATGGGATAGTTATGCATGGTAGAAAGTTGATAAAGATGAGGATGAGCTTCCAAAAAAAAAAAAAGGAATATTTTGCGCCCAAGTATCATCCGATTGAGCCATTGCCTAGTTTTAAAGAAGCTAGTGACATAAAAGATACATATCCTTATGAAATAAATTTTCCCAAACTTGCGTAAGTCACATTCAATGCAGGGTTGGCATCCCACCTATCTAGATATGAGCCATACTTGCTTTGAATAATGTTATGCCATAAAGTAGTTTCCTCCATAAGAAAACGCCATAACCATTTAGTTGACCGGGTAGTGTTTCTAGACACCAAATTTCCAAGACCTAAGCCCCCTTCATTCTCGGGTCTACAACAGTTTTCCCAACTAACTAGGTCTCTCCTGCACTTGACCAGAGGAAACTTCTCATAACCCTTTCGATCTTATGGGCCACAACACACTTGTTGGGATTTTAAAAAGAGATATATATATAGGTATGCTGGATAAGCAAGATTGAATATGTCCACCTAGGGAATAAAAGGCCGCCTTCTACTTATCCAAATGCTTAGAGAGTTTTTGGACTATTGGATCCCAAAAGGAAGTAGCCTGTGGATTGCCACCCAAAAGCACACCTAAATAAATAGAGGCCATTGTAAAACCTGACTCCTAGCCAAAATAGCATAAGATGAAAGACTGAGGCTGTCTACATTTATCCCAGCCACACCACTCTTGGCCATATTCATCTTCAGACTTGAAATAGCCTCTGAAAATTGAAGTGTGTAAAGAACACTTATGAAGTCATGTCTGTCATCCTATAAGAACTAGATAGTATCATCTATGAACTTCAAATGGGAGACCATAACCTCCTACAAACCAACAAGACCTTTAATCACAATCTTATCTATAGCACTAGAAAGCATCCAACTCAAAATGTTCACTGCTAAAATATCCTAACAAGTAGATTCAAACATGGTCTAGAAAATAAAAGAATAGCAAACCCAAGGAACAGAGAGATAAACAGTAGCCAACAAGTGGTAAAAGAACCCACACAAAAGGAGAATCAGCACATACAAGCCACAAAATGACCAAACTACACCAGGAACAAATGTGGCAAGGTGAGGCGACCAAATAAAAAAAAAAACTGATGGCCGAAGTTCAAACACCCATACGCATTGGCATGTGGGGGATGCTCTAGAAAACTTGTGGTGGTGCGTGGGAAGGCCAAACAGGATTCGGTCACTGGGAAATCGCCAATTGGCGTGGTTTGAGGTACTTGGTGGTGGTGGGGTTGCGTGGGTATACACAAAACACAAAGAGGCAGTAATATTGAGGATTTTATTAAAAATAAATAGCAAGGAAGGCCTGAAAAAAGTAGGTGTCTTACGAATTCTAGGGCTTTGATATCATAACATAAATTGAGAAATTTTTGTGTGTTTTACTTGATCAAGGTACAAGAGTATTTATATAGAAAGAATGAAGTTATTCTAGGAAAGAAAATAAATTAGAAATAAGGAAGGAAAATAAATCAGAAATAAAATCCTATAAAATATCTAACATTTAAGAAACTAATTCCTAGAGTCAACTTTCTAACATAATTACAGAGATATCTAACATAATTACAAAATCATAATAATAATAAGGAAATAAAGATTGATCACTGACAGGCATGAATCAACGAAGGAAAGAATTTTATGAATCTTCTCTAATGCAAGCAAAGGAGTTTGGCTACCAAATGCATTTATGCAACAAATGCTTCTCCCTTTCTGAGTGGAAGCCAAACGGGCTGTTTAATTTTTTTCCTCTTCCCTCAACAACCCATGCCCTTAACACAAGTCTTCTTTATTAAGGCCTTCCATTGTATTTTCTCTCTTTCTTTTATTCTTTACAGTGTTGAACAATGCCAAAAAATGATTTGGATTTCAAAAACCAGAGGATAACATAAAGGAATTTGAACTTTTGGAATAGATTACTCCCATCGCTTGATTCTATTTTTCACTATATACTACTTATTTTTTGATGCCATTTAATTTAACTAGTGTTCTTCGCCCAATTGATTTATGAGGGGGTAAAGACATTGTATTCTCATAAGAGTAGCAGTTAAATCTACACTTTAAGAAGAGAGAAGAAAAGGTTGTAATTAGTGCTTTAGTGACTTTCTTTCAAATGACAGCATATTTGAACTTCTTACGCATAACATTTTCTCTGGTTCCAGATTTTTTAGTCATTTTAAATCAGAAAAGGCTGGTCAAACATTTTCGTACACTCAACTTTAGCACCTAATACTATTCTTAGTGTAAAAAATTACTTATTAAGTTCTCCTTTTGTGGGGGGCCTTCATCTATGGGCGTTAGCATGTAGGATGTATATTTAATACTTTTAAAATTAATTGGTCAAGCAGAATTTGTCAAGGAACCAACTATTGCAAAAGCTTAAGCCTTAAGATATAGGCCAGGGAATGGTTTTTATTTGTAAGAGCATAGTAAAGTTTGTGCATTTCTCTTTTCTGGCCTCTCACCTCTTGCCTAGATATATGATAAATAAGAAAGTCTACATTTCATTATTTTCTTAGTTATTTTTTTCCCCCTCCTAGTTAATTCCGCCATAAAGTAGATAGCATTATTTCTTTGTTCTTTTTACTAAGTTGTAGTACTTGCAAAGAGTACCTTTTCTATTTTCTCATATTGATGGCTTACAATGGTTGTTGTAGATGGAAGAATTATCAAGAGGCGAGCTTTTCTCAAAAGTTGTTGAAGCATATTCTCGACCCACAAGAATTGTCCGTGGAAAGGAAGACGAACTTCATGTTAAGGTTTTTTTCTTTTTTTCATTAAGTGGTAGATTTATTGAGGCAGACAACCAGATTACAGTTAAATTTTATCAAAAAGAATGTATTGCTAGAGGTTAATGTGGAATTTTCTAGAAATGGTGCATAAACCATGAAACAAAATTAAGGCAATTAAGGCAGTACAACTAGAAAATATGGCACTAGTCATAATTCCTTACAAATTACAATATGGTATTTTTTTTCAATTATTATTCTTAGTTCTTAGTTATTGTAAAGACTTTAGAAGTCTCTTAGAAGTAATATTTAAAGCTAGAGATGTGTAAGGCACTTTGTATCATTCATATGATCATAAATAACCAAAGATCAGAATATATGACCCTTTATTAGGCTAGACTATTTGCCTTGTAGATCTTTCACTTCTGATAGATTCTAGGAAGTAGATATAAGTAATATCTACTGCTTTTTCATTTGAGCCCCCTAGTCTTCCAGACTGCGCAGACCAACTATAACTGTATATGCTATACATAACACAAAATCCATAACATGAAAGAATGTATTTATAAGAGGCTATTTAAGTGGCTGCTTTACTCCTTCGCAAGCACAAAATAGATCAAAATAATAACTTTCTGGGTAAAGTTAACTGTAAAGTTCTGGTTGACTATCTTATGGACTATGTTGAAGTCGATAAAAAATGAGTGTTGCATTAAATTTTCTCCCAGTGAATGTTTGATCTGGACATAGTACTTTAACAGTTGAACAATAAGTGATGAAAGGATACAATGTAAATGAATCTCATTATTTAGTTTTTGAGATGAATATTGGTGGCTGATTGATAAGTTTGTACTCATTATTAATTCATAATTACTTATCATATAAGTGACTGCCACATATTGAAGGATTGGTGATTATTTTTCAATTACATGTCTTACTAATAATAATGGTATATCTCTCACCGCACGAAATTTATCTGATTAGGTGGATGAGGCTGCCTTTGAAACACATGAAGAGAGAGTTTTATGGAGCACCTTTTTGTTAGTTAAAAAAAGAATTAATCCAGGTATTGTTGATGTTTCTCATCTTTTGTAGGATATCATTAGATTAGCTAATATCATTGCTTTATATGTATGGAAGATGATGGTGTTTCTTTAACTTGGTTTGCTATTGTTTTCATATAATTAGAGTTTTTTTTTTTTTGGCTCTATGGAAATTGGAATTTGTTATACATTTTATTGATCAATCTTGATATTGGAATTTCCTTCATTGTACAGGTCTTGAGATCGACAATTTTATTGAAGTTTCGTCTGAATTGATACAGCCACTTGAGGATTTCTTTAACCATGTCTTCGTAATGGTGGTATGTAGTTTTACTTTTCAATATATCATCACATTTATAATCCCTAGTTCAGTTGAAGAAGTGTCTCCTTATATTAATTCTGATTGTCAATGTGAGAGAATTATTTGAAAAATATTTACTTTGGAATTAAAAGAAAGGGACTGATCATAAGCCTAGTCTAGAAATAATAAATTCCTGGAATAAAATATGTTCCACTTCCAACCATATTTGAGGCCGTCAGAACTCAGACTTTATGCTGTTATAATAAGAAATGAATCTTGGGTAACAAAAAAACCTCGTATTAGCTGTAGTGGCATAGGCGAAAGGTACAATAATATTGTAGCTACGTCCCTGGTGCTGTAGAGGAGTTGACAATATAGAGTTATTTCCCTAAAACTACTATCTTACAGCAAGCAAGGCCTGGATTATAAAATAATGTTTCCATTCATTTTGTTTTATTGTATTGTTGACTTTTTAGGGTTTGCCATCAATATTTTTAGTTTTGGTTGGATAATGGTAAAATATTCCGGGGAATACATGGAAAAAGTGCCCTAATTTCATATGTCCTCGTGTAGGATGATGATAACATCAGGAAGAACAGGCTGGCTATGCTAAAAGCAATTGCTGAACTCCCTAGAGGAATAGCAGACCTTACTGTCTTACCTGGATTTTAAGGATCGGCAACAGATTATTTATTTGAGGAAGATAGAAGATAGACCACCTTTTGGAGGTTCCAAAGGGCTTGAAAGAGAAAAGTGATTTTCTTGCCCTTTTTCTTTTCCCTCTTCTTCTTGTACAGATTTGTACCCAAGAAACTATACAAATTTTGTAGCATTTTCTGTATCATATAATTTATCCGTAATATTCTTCATTCATCAAAGAAAATTGACGATCGTTGAATAATATAACATTTGACAATTTAGTCCTTCTACTTAAATTTTCTTTTTTTTAATTGAATCCTAGTTTGTTTTAAATTTAACCCTCTAGATATACAAAAGGATAAATTTGAAGAAAATTCAAATTAGAGAAGGTTAGATGTAGAAAAATCAAATTAGAAAAGGTTATATCTTGCAAAGACTGAATATTATTTAATTTTTATGAATTCTAATGTTATAACAACTTGCCAAAAATAAGTAGACTTAAAAAAATAAAGTGGGAAATTTCAATATTAACAGTTCTTGCGTATTTATCTGTCTTTTGACTTCAATATCAAAATTATGCTTGGTCGATGCCGCTTTAATAATCAATCCTGATTTTAACCTTTAGTTGGCCTAAGGCTTACTCCGTTTGGAACTTTGAATCTGTCTCCTGTTAGGTTTTCTCTTCTTTATTTTTAGGGGAGGGGGGGGTGGTTTGGTTTTCCTCTTGGAGATTAATTTGTATAGTGGGCCCTTGTCTTTGATTTATTTTACGGTCTTGAGTAACTCTCTGCGTTTGGCCCTGTTGAAGTGGGTGTAAAATCACTTTTCATCTAGTTTCATTAACTTAATCTTTTTAGTTAAATTAATATTTAGACCCCTGTAATCCGCTTGAGTCTCGATTGGGTCTCTGAACTATTGAATGGTGTCAAATATATGCTTTTATTTTCTCAAAATGTACGTCATAATCCTTCTATTCACCGCCATTCCACAAATTTCAGAAATTAGATTTAGGCTTCAAAACTTGCCAAGTTACTGTGGCTTATGTAATGGATATGCATGACTAATTAATTCGGATAACTATGGAAACTGTTCCTGAGAACAACTTGTTTTTTAAAAATAAAAAACAACAAAAACATGTTTGATAATGTTGTTGAGGGTACATTTTTTTAATTGTCCTAACATTAAAAATTTTTGAATTTTTTAAAAGCAATTTTTTGAATTATTTTGAAAATAGAAAATTAAAATAAAAATTAAACTAGCAATTTCCTTCATTTTTGGAAAAAAATTAAAAATAAAAACATTTGTTTTCAAGGTGGTAGTGTTGTAATTATATAAATTCATTAATAATATTTTAGTAAATACCATACTATCACAATTTAAAATAAAAAAAAATTACATAATTTGCTTTGGTTGCCCTAAATGAAATGTCCTCCGCCATTGGATCTTGGGTTGAGGTCTAGCACTAATCTCCATCAAACTAAACTTAAATGCAATTTTTTATTATCAAGTTTTTTAATTAAACTATAATAAGTTTATGATTTTTTAATTAAAATTTGGCAAATAATCATACACTTATTTATGAAAATCATAAATTTGTCATATTATTATTGAAAAATAATAAACTTATCAAATTTTAATTAGGGAACTTAATAGCAAAGATAAGAGCTGCATGTAAGTTTCTTCAATCTCCTTCTTGCATTGCCTTAAGTGTGCTCAATCCATCTTAGGAAGTCCTTCCTCTTGTTTCCTTTTCTTCCAACCTAATTATTATTTTTAAGTGTTATCTAGTTTATGAAAAATTCAAATTCATAAAAGCATCACATATATATATACATATATGTATGTGTGTGTGTGTGTGTGAAACCTTATTTTTTATAAATAGATTTATAAGTTGTTGAGAAATCAAGATACTCATGTACCAAATGTCACCTTTAAGCTTTGACCCTCCATATCTTTATGTGATGGTTTAGATATTCAAATAGGAGCAAAGGTGTAATTATATAGCAAATAGATCAATGCCTACTCATGTGCGAGACAAGCTGGCACCTTATTTTGTTAATTTTTGTAATTTCTTTAACTCATAGACAAAGTTGTAATGGTCATAAAATGACTTTATTCTGGTGTTTAAAATTCATCAAACATGAACAATACAAGTCATAAGTTGCAAAAGTCACAAAATTCCACACCTTAAAACAATTCTTAAGTATATAAAGTGACAATATCTATACATTAAACAAGCCACTTCTCAATGTTATGGTGTGGTGCAGTGTGTTATTGTGAGTGGTGCAAGAATTGACTTGACATATGAATTTTTCTTAAAAAAAGATAGGTTTCTAGCAAAGAATTGAACAATCAAGATCACAATCCTAATGTAACCTTAGTAAATTTCAATGCAAATTTCTATAGGTGGGAGTAAGATCATACAATTGTATAATCAAGATCGAGATCTTGACAACCATGTTGTGGAGTGTACTTCACAACCAGCCCACATATATGAAGACCAAAGCACCCAAGCTCTTGAACCAACTTATATGTATTCTTCAACATCAAGAACTTGGATGGTAGAGTCTTAAAATTATGTTGACATGGAATTGTTGTCGTGTAGTGGAAAGGGTGTTACCTGAAGTGCTAAAAATCTTATGGAGAATCACAACCCTAATATGGTTGTTCTTATAAAGGCAAAAAAAAAATGCTTTGAAAGTACCTAAAAAGCTTAGAATTATCAAATTTGAATCCTGTGAAAAAGCAGAGGGGTAAGGCTTTTTTGGGGTTTGTGATGAGCTTGGAAAAGCCATAGAATCAATATTGCACACTTGAAAAAGACCTCGTTTATTGGCATAGAGAGGCATGACCAAGAAGAAGAATTTTTTTTCTTTTTTGGCTATCTTTCACATTCTAAAAGTGAAGAAATAAAAGCCAAACTTTAGTAAAAGCTCACTTAGTAAATAGAAATTCTTATCAATCATGGTCAATTGCAAGCGCTTTGAAGAATATCAAAGAATCTTCTTAGAAGAAAGGTGGAGCTTACATATCTACCTCGAGGTGCAAACCTTCATGGACCGTATATGGAATTGCAAGTTGATAGACAACAAAATGGTTGGCTCAAGGTTCAAATGGAACAAGTGAATGTTGAATACTTATAACAGAAACTTGGAGAGCCTAGATCAAGCCATGTACAATAGTGTGAAGACCTTAATTTTCAATTAGAGTAGCTAATAAGTCACAGTTATATCTATATTTTTATATCATTTTATTATTTCTCATTTTATAATCACTTTAGGCTTAATTTGCCTTTTGGGTTTAATTATTTGAATTTGTCTAAATTACTATAAAAAACAATTATTTACAAACTCTTATTTTATAGATGAGCTAAAAATGCCAAAAAGGTTCAAGCACTAAGACTTTGATGTAACAAATGAAGAGACCAATGGATAGAGTCCAAAGGCAAAGGCCCAAACCTCCTACAAAGAAAAAAGGCATATAGGAAGATGTCTAAAGCCTTTATTGGAGGCGTAATACAAAGTGACATTGAAGTGGAAGAATTAGCTAGTGCAACCACTTAAAGCCTAATCTAATACCAAGTGGTGTGCAAAGAAGCCCAATACCACAATAGGAGACCCCATTTCGGCTAAAGCAAGCTAACCTAATGACATTAAAAGGAAGCTACTTAAAGGATAAGCAAAGGAATCCCAAAGTTAATGGGAAAAGGAAAGCAAGAAGCCTTATGTAACAAGTTGTCCTAATGTAATTAGAAAAGTGTTATAGTAGAACATAGGAGTGTTCTACAAGACAAGAACTAAAGTCAAAGAGAGGCAAGTGTAACGCCACCCTAATGCTTCAAGGAGAAGAAATTGCAAATCTTCATGAATCCCTAATTTGGCACGTCTATAAATATGCACCTAAACTAACATTAGAGTCTTATGAAGGACTAGAGGGAGAAGCTCCTAAGCATGAAGATCTTTGAAGGCGCTCTTGCAACCCTAGACTACTATCTTAGTCATTCATTAAAGACACTTGTCTTAAATGATATTCTTCATCAATCTCGTATTCTACCCCTTCCTTTTATTTTT
This sequence comes from Erythrophleum ivorense, assembly GCA_026724425.1. Taxonomy (NCBI): domain Eukaryota; kingdom Viridiplantae; phylum Streptophyta; class Magnoliopsida; order Fabales; family Fabaceae; genus Erythrophleum; species Erythrophleum ivorense. The sequence goes on along the minus strand of JAIUCV010000025.1, from coordinate 2,598,969 downwards.
ATTTTCATTTTTACATGTAGTTAACTCTTATATTATTTTGATTATCTGATTTTAATAAATTTTCTATTGAATTCTTTTACACGTTACATGTATGTTATTATCATTAGGTTGTAATTAATTGATTATTGAATTGCTTGATTGTGAAATTGAGTAGTTATATGAAAAGTGGACACTTAATTGGTCTCATAGTTCTAACTTAATTAATCTAAGGAATGTTAATTTGGGTAAGCAACCAAAAGGGTACTAGTGTTTTCAACTAAGAAATTCCATAGAACTTACAACAATTTAAGAAGGATTTTCTTTTAGATGGATTTTGAAAGGAATATTTGTGAGTGATTCATTCTAGGTTGCATCAAATAGATTCAAAAAGGAATTTTGAACATAAGGGAATTTGCTATCTCATGCTTCATTGTTCATTGAAATTAAATCGAATTCTAAGATTTGCTTAACCAAGAGTTGTGTCAACCTCTTGCATGTCTTTAGTACTTTTGAGTCTTTTATTTTTGTGTCTTGGGTCTTGTACTTTATGTCTTTATGTCCTTTAATATCTTACTTGTTTCATTGATTCTTAGTAACTAAGATAACATAGAATATTAATTGTACATTAAGAAACATACAAAAAGTCTAGAATATAACCAACTATACTCATTTCTTTCTTTTTAGGGGGTTAAACACAAGGAGGACCCTAGTGGGTCCTACAAGGGAATTAAGAGAATGGAGTTTGGAGGGATCACACCCCCCACCACAAGCATAACACCTAACATTAAGGCTAAGAGAAGTGCCACTAGACCACATGGTCATTGGCCACTTCTTTATTATTTGTCCAATTAGTGCACTTATTAGTTTGTACATATATATGATAGTCACATAAGTAGAAACTAAAATACAATTAGCTATTATTGGTATTTAAAGTGCTTGAAATTAACTTAATTAGCAACAAATTTCAAATCCATTTGTTGATGTTTTGCCTATTTCTATCCCTAAAATTTTTCTTATTAAGTCCAGGAAGAAATGTAGTTTTTAAGGAGAACTAAACGACAGAGACCTTTCTTAAATCACATAGTTCAAATATTTCTTTCTTATATATTTCTAACAATTCCTAGTGAACTCTTTGAAACCTTAAGTCAACTTTGCTAGTTTTAGTTTTCAATTTTAAATTAGAACCCAAAAGCTAAAGTTTGATTCATTGGAGTTCTTTTATATATATTTTTATTGAAGCTAAATCAAAGGCATATCCTTATTTTCATTTATGTCTCAAGTAAATATCCACATTCACTTACTTAAATGACAGAAATGCAAGTAAGTTGTGAAAACTTTAGTCCGTCTGAGTCTCATGGTATCATGTCTAAGCAAAATCCTAACCATACATTATAAATATTTGCATTCTAATTTCTTTTCCATTCTTTATTTTTCTTTTTGGCCTATATACTTGAAATCATCATTCTTCTACAACCATCTTGAGTTTTCTCTTGATTTCATGAGCTTATATCTTTTTTCATCAATCTTCATCATTTTGCTTTAACTTTGGCAACACTTACTACAATCCATTACTACCTTTGGCCTCCTTTTGTTTTTAGCATCTATTTTGATGAATCAACCTTGACTTCACCATATTCATGTGTGTTTTTGAAATCTCTAAATTTGGTGTCTTGGTTGATACCCACTCCTTATTTTTTTTAATCAATGACTCTCTAAGGTAATTTCTAAGTTTAACCTTAGTTTTGTACACTAGGTAAAGAGGATTTGGATTATAGGTTTGATGATATGCAAAAGATGGTAATGTGAATAGTAGTTAGAACATGAATAGTAACTACAAAAAATTAAGGATCTGTTTGATTCTATTTTTGTTTTAATATTTTTAAAATAGATTTTTTTTATAACAAATTTTGAGAACAAAAAAAATCTATTTGAATCATTATTCTAAAAAATAGCTATTTTTTATTTTTTATTTATTCTGTAGAATAAAAGTTACAAAACATTTAAAAAATATTCTGATTTTTTTGTTTCTAAAAATAAAATTTTATTTTTTTATTTTACAAAACACTTCATTAAAAACATGTTATCAAATAAGGTTTTTTGTTTTTTTATTCTTAAAAAAAACTGTTCTAAAAATAGAAAATCAAATAGGCCCTAAGTTTTTAGGCAACTAAAGTGAATAGTAAAAGTATGAGTGTCACCACTAAAGCTCTTTAAGGTTACATTTTGGTCATCACAAGCTTATAGCTAATAATTTCATTGCTAAAGGGTTTTAGTGGTGACAATTTTAAAACCCTTCGCTTTACCAATTGTTTTTGTAATTAGTTTATTTTATTTCTTATTTTTGAATTAGCTAGTGGAAGTCATACACAATTTTGAACTACAAAAATTTAGAATTTAAAATCAGAAAAAATGTTTTTTTCTTATTAGTCTATGATTCCATGATTGAACAAATCTAAATATCATTGAATAATTAATGTTATACCATGATTGTTGTAACCAATCAAAACATACATTATTATTCATAATTCAAACATTGGAAATTAATTCCATCTTTCAAGTTATGATTAATACAAATTTCTAAATGAAATGAAGGTCTTGTCTTCCTTCATTTGCTATAGCACTAACGTTCAGATCTACTTAAATTAGTCTCATGAGTGGAATCTCTAACCAGGCCCACCCAATTTCAATGCCTATTCGTAGTACCAGTAGGGTCTATACTTCAATTCTAAACACATTATTAAAAAATTATGAGAATTCATATTCCTAGTAAAAAATAAAAATTACCCTAAAATCTCACATAATGGTTCAACTATATAAATAATGAAAATATAAATTTTTTTTGGCACATTCTTCTTGTATCAATACATGATTATACTTAGACAATCAAAGCAAGTTATACATAAATACAGAGAATCATTGTAAGGCTTGTAATATTTCATTATATCCATATTCCACTCCTCCACCAACTTAAAAGTGATCCAGAAAGTAGTTATCTTTTTGCTTTTCATAGCCAACATAACACATTAGTTACATTCAAAGTCACAAGAAATAAGACTAGTGATAACATTACTTTTTAATTAAGGCACCCCTGAAAGTGGATCCACAGGAACAATCACCTAATTAGAAGTCACCTCTTTTTTTAGGATCATCCCTCATTTCATAGAAATCTCATCCCTAATGAGGATTTTGTCTTATGCAGTCACCTCTTTATATTTTTCTTTTTTAGGATCATTTCTTACATCATCTTTTCTTTTGTGTTTCATAAAAATCATATCAATCATGACACTTATAATAATTTCTTTCTCTGTTATAATAATTTCTTTCTCTATTACACATGTCACAAAAATCATGTTATGCATATAATAACAACTTTTAGACACATTAATAATAGGAAAATTAGCTACACATGTATATTGTTCTAAAATAGTAATTTCTTATAGAACCTTATAGAATTATTGTTTTATTATTGTTTTTAGAATATTTTAGATCCTTATCCATTGTCCCAATTAGTCCATAATCCACTATTTATCATAAAGTGACATAATCCATATACGGTCATGGTACAAATATGGTCCTCATGAATGAGAATTCATATGATCCAAATTTGTATTTTTATACTAATAAAATTTTCTATTTTTATTTTGACTATAATTTTGAATCTTATATATATTTATATGTATATATTTTCATAATTAAGTTTCATTGCTAAGGTTCCATGAGAATTCACTAAAAGGACAAAATACAAATAAGTTAATAAATTATTTTTTATACATGAAGCAATTATTTGTTCACATACTATAGATTTCAATTATTTGTTCCATTTATAAACATACTTTTAGTGATCAATTTTTGTAGAGACTCATGAAAGGCGCCACTAACAATTCACTTTGAGTGACAACTTCTAGTGTCATCATAAAAAAGTTTCCATTAAAAAACCTACTTTTTGTATTGAGTGACTATGGAACTTGAGTTTTAGGATTTTAAGTTGTAGATTAGGAATTGTAGCTAGACTTAGGCTCAATATCATATGTTAGGATGCTTATGTATGCTATTTGTAATGTTCATGTTATAGGAAACTCTAAGGCTACCCTTATGGAGGGAGTTTTAACTCTGAGCTTCCATATTAGAAAACCATGGTCTCTTTGCTTCAAAATTGTGAGTAGATAGTGCCTTTATAACAAGTTTTAATGTTTTTCAAATTCTATTCTTGATTTTTCAACATTTCCCCTTTTGGTAATCTATAGTTTTGTTTTCAACCAATGTTATATTTCCATTTATACTCTTATTTCTCTTTAATTATTTTTACTCATGCGACAAGTACTTTGAATCCATCTTCCAAGAAATTGGAAAAAGTGATTTTAGTCTTTATTGGCTTTGAAAGATGTTTTTCTAATCATATGTTGAACTATTGACATTGTTTAGAATTCTATACACTTTTGTATCAGAATGTTATTATAATTCATGAAAAGTTATAATGTTGTTCAATATTTTATTGATGATATTGAGAAAGTTATAAGTATGCTAAAAAGGATACCGTGCTCTTGTCAACAAGTTGAAATCCTCTATTCAAAAGGTTACAATGTTGTATTTTAAAAGATACATTACATGTATAGAAAGTTACAATGATTGTACATTAAATTACATGTTGTCTATAGCTCTTCCCTTATAGCTGGATTTTTATGACTTGATATATCTAGATTTCTTTTAAACTCTTCTTCATATTACAATTTTCATTTCTTATATTTTAAAGGTTTAGTTTTCTTATTTAAACTACTCATGCCTTTGCTTGTCCCCTTTCCATTTATAATGTGTATTATCTATTTACTAAGATTTTGTTTTCATTTTTATATTTTGACATGTTTTCAGATAAAGGATTATAAGAAAGTTCATTCTCTACAAGGTGATGTGTGAAGTACTGTGATTGTTGAACCCCTTGAATTGATTGTGTGGCCTATGTTCCATATTATGTCTATGTTACACAATACATTTTGTACCCTAGAGGTGCTCTATAATCTATAAACAGGATCCTCACTTTCCATTATGCATTTTTTGTTATTTTTCTCTAATGATGTTAGAGAGCAAAGCTCTCATATGTATATGCTAAACTGATGTACTAACTATTTGCATATTTGGGAAAGTCAAGGGAAACTTTGTCTAATTTTCTATAAAAACTCTATATGCATAAGTAATGGAAAATTTGCATATCTAAAAAAAATACATATTATATGTTTGTAGGCTTATGGGATCAAGATTATCCTCATTTCTCATGTCGATCACTCCTTCAATTTTGGGGTGTGACAAATGGGAATTAGCATTTTTGTTATGATAGGGTGTTATCAAAGTTCTACCACTTATTATCTCCTTTCATCATCATCCCCTATTAATCTTCTTGGAGCCTAAGTCTCCTCTTAATAAGGAGAGATCATTTTGCTTTGAAGCAACATATGTGACCCATAATGAGGTAGGTGATTTCATGAAACAACTTAAAAGTAACTTTTTATATCTCAAAAGCTTTAACATAGTATCAAGTTGAAGAATTACAATTAAAAGCTTTTGTATATATCAAGAAAAAGAAATAGCATATCATTGATAGATTAAAGGGTATCTAAAGGAAGATAGAATATGTTGCATCCTTTTTTTTTCAAAATCTATGGTTACATCTCAGTAAAGAATTAGAGCAAATTTTAATGCCAATAAAAGTCCTTTCATTCTAAAAGGCTAGAATGGACTAGGTTTTTTATGGTGATCACAACACAAAATAAAGGACCCTAGTAAGTATTTAGAAGTACCATAGATTCTTAGGAAGGTTGCTAAATAGACTTTTAAACACATTATGAAAAGAGTTAGCAATTGATTGTCCACATGAAAAACCAATTTTCTTTCTTTAGTTAATAAAGTTACTATAACTAAGTTAGAAAAAGCTCTTAATTTAGTTTGTAATGAAATTGAGAAGCTTCAATGTTACTTCATCAAAAAGGACACTTTCCTTTTCAAAAAATCTCACCTAGTTAGTTAAGAACCTAGGATGGTCTTTATAGGCCCAAATGGCCTAAGCATTAAGCATATGCCCTTGATGAATGATGCATGTCTTATGAAATTAACTTGGATAATTTCTAAAGGCAATCAACCTGATTGGATTGGTGTTCTAAGAGGAAAATATAGATACCATTTTTTAACCTAACACCACTATTACAACAAAACCCATTAACTCTTATGTTTCCAAAGACATTACTACTCTATGGAATCTTATTTGAGAGAATCAAGCTTCAAAACTAAGTGATAAACTTCTATCCATTTTTAGGGAGACAAGTAGCCAAGTAACAATATTTTCCTTAAAACCATTGAACAATGATGATATGGCATAAAGAAAACCTCTTTCACTTTGGAAAATGACTACTAGGATTATCATAAACTTTATAATAGTATTCCAATTACGGTTGTCAAAATTGTGATTTAACTTGTAACTTCACATGATTTCATGATTATAGGTAAGGAAATTTAGTTTAATCACATGTAAAATTAAAGTTTGGTGAAATCAAATAAAATTGCATAAAATTTAAAAATCAAAATTTTTGTAGGAAATTTCACAATTTTACTTAAGCAGGATTTTTTTAGGACATTTTTTTATCTCTAGAATTACATGGATTTGTTAAGCAATTTGTTAGAACTTGGAAGTCAACTCTAAGGCTAGGCTAGGTTTTTTTATTTGCTAGTAGATATTTGTATTAGCCATTTAGGCTAGCTATTAGCATTAGTGATTAGTGTTAAAACTAAATGAGAGATAAGTTTAAATCAAATTAGATCTGATGCTATAATCTATGTAAGGACTTGTGACCTTAGAGGTAGACTGCAATGGATAGAAAGGAAGAGAGCTAAATAGGTAGCAACTCATAATACCTAATTTATCTAAAAAGTGTAGGTCATAATACCCCTAGTAAAAAACTTAACTATAGCTAGTATAAATAAGTTAATTAGCTCTAAATAAGCTATAATTGGAGCCTGTTCTCCAAATGGGTTAATAGATAACGTAAGATATTAACAAGCTATCCATAACATATAAACCTAATTCATTTATATAGTGCTAAATACAAAATTAATTATTTGATATTATAAAGATTAAAACATGTGAATTAGTTTAATAATTGATTAATGCTAATCCATTATTTACTAATATTCCAAAATCTCTCACTTGAATAGCAATAATCAATTGTCAAACAAAACAAGAATAAATTGATAAGATTTACCAAGAATATCAAATAATTAATAAGCTCTATAATGACAAGATTCATAAATAACACAATAAACTAAGAACATCAATTCCAATGGGAGAAAAAAGAATATTAAAACGCCAACAAAGTTTTATAATGGAATTAAATGGAATAATAAATGAAATATATCCAGAATACTTGAATTAATCAAATGCCAAAATTACATCAAAGTGCCCTTATAGAACATAATTCAGACTCCCACTAAATTAAGGCATCATAAAATCTTTACAACACACAAGAGTCAGCTGTTTCTTAAAAGATCCCAATAGGTAAGCCTATGATTAACAAATCAATTAGCATGTTCTCCATAAAATATATATAATTTAAGTCTCAAATTCACAAATCTTCTCTTTAATAAATAGGAACTCAATATCAAAATTTAGTATAATTAGAATTCCTGTGATATTAAGGGATGTATATTGCAACAAGATGGTCAAAACTTAAGATATACATTCAACAATGCAATAATAGCAATTAATTTCCTTGACTATAGTCTAAAAATGCCCTTACAACAAGCAACATATTTTACAACCAAAATAAGGTAGCTATAAGTGTCCATTTGACACTTTTTAACAAAATAGCTCCTGTAAAACATCATAAGATGTACATAAAAGTAAATTTCAAGTATCCACACAAATCACATAATCTAAATCCAAGAAGGCTAATGATTCCAAGTGGATCAAATATACTCTAATACAATATGCAATTCCAGATGCCCTTTAGGCATTACAAGACTATCTAAGCAACTTTCCAAATATCCAAAACAAGATTACACAAGTATCTACCAATTACACTATCAGCAAAAGTTATATCTAAATGATTGCACACTTGAGCAAACATAAAGCTATGAAATAATGAAAGCACAAAAGGGAATACTCTCTGTTTCAATCATTTTATGTAATGTTAATGATACTATGATCTAGATAAATTCTCACCTATCTGAGGAGGTGCACCATAAAAGGAATAAGAGTGTAAATTGAATCTCTTGAGCACTTGATTAACAAAAGTTTCTTAAAACAAATTCAAAATGCCATGACACCTGTCAATGGATGTGTATCACATTAACATAAGCATATGTTATCTTATAACAAAAAGTTGAAGCTAATGTAAGCCAAAACTATATCATCAACATACACTATAAGAACAAGGAACTATCTATATCTAATCTCTTAAAGATATATTTATCCGAAGTGTTTACAACAAAATCAAAAGAGACTACAATCTTGTCAACCTTCAAATAGTACTAACTAAAAGCTTATTTCAACCTATAATGGACCCTTTGATTTGCACACTAGGTGCTTCATTTTAGAAACCCTCTAGCTAAACCATGTAAACATCCATAAATAAGCTCCAATATAGAAAGACAAATTAAACATCCATATTGTAAGGTCCTAAAATGAAATATAATTAATGTTATAATCTCTCTAATAGTGTCTTTAATGAACACTAGTGAGAAGACATATATAACCAAATTATTCTCCTTGATTGTGGCCATTACAATCAGTTAAATCTTAAAACTTATGGCTTCTCTTACAACCCTATGTTTGGTCTTAAAGATCCACTTATAAACAAAAGTTTTATAGTAAAATATTATCACTATAAGTTTATAAACATGATAATAATCCATGAAAATAATTCATTCCTCATGGTTTCTAATTATTCATATGAGTTAAGACCTGATATAACATTTTGATAGGAAAGTAAATTTGAAATATCAGTTATAATCAAAATCATGTTTTTGCAAATAAATTATGCGATCACTAAATATTGCAAGTCTATAGATTTACTGAAACAATCTCAAAAGAATAATTTTGATCATATCAATGAAATTCTTAGCATTAATTACTTATGGTTCTCCATAACCATCAATGGAATCTTAAACATCAACATCCCTTATGGAATAACAAACTCTAATAAAGAAGCTTATCTAGGTACAGGTACAACAAGTACTCTCCTATTGGAGGACATAATATGAAGCACTTAACTTTCACTATCCAAGTTATCTTTAAAACAAACATATCAAAGGGATATAATAACCCTAGTAGAGGGAGTGGGACAACTAAAATAACAAAAATTTATTTCCTTTTAGAGCCTGTACAATAGCCAAGAAGAAAGCACTAAGAAATTCAAAATCTAATTTCTTATTTAAGGATTATATAGTTTTGTTTTCATTTCACAACCTCATACTTACAAATCGATGTCAAGCATGGTCTATTAAACCTTACCACAATTTAGTAGAAATATAGAAGAAGGACCACCAGCATCCAAATATTTGCCACAACATTCATCACCTTTATCAAATATGACTTCTCATATAGAAAAAAAAATTCACTATATCAAGAATGGTTACTAGTGAAGGTAATGAAATGCATGATAAGCATGATATTTTATACATTTTATTCTCCTTAATTTAGACATTTTAGTTCCAAATATGGTTTTAGGAGTCTAATTAAATGGAATTTGGTTTTAATAGCCATTTTCTACATTTTAGGAATTAATTTACAAATTATTGGATTTTAATGCATAAATTTATCTTAAATAATTTTGTGAATATTCCTATTTGATTTTTCCTACTCTTTTGTGCAGAATTTTAAAAGGTAATTAGAACTTGAATGAGAATTTGTTTTAAAGAAGAGGAAGAGAAGAGTTGGGATCAAGTACACATTTTGTTGGATGAAAAATAATAATAAAAATTTGAAAGGGAGAAATAAATCCCATATGTAATATAAGATGAAGAGGTTGTGTGTTTGGCATGTGAAAAATACATGGAAGCAGCATGTGAGAAGCTACATGATACATTAAAGGAATATAAGTGGGCAGCAATCATTCATCAACTCATCTATCACTCAGCTCGTGATTACTAAAGCCATAAAGCAACGTCCAAAGTACATGGAAGCTGCATGAGACACAACAAGCACGTGGTAAATGAGCACAAGCTGTACATGGTAAGCTATAGGTTTTGGGGGCTGCAAGCTAACACGAACAAGGAGCACGTTATCCAGAGCCATGTTAACAAGAAGAAGCTACTGTTTTGAGAAGGAGAAGATTCGCATGGCTGGAACAGACGTTGAATAAGTTGAGAGAAGCTTGCATGAGCGCTAAAGTGAAGAAACTGGGCAGAAAAGAATGAAGAAACGCTGGACTAGGCTGGGGAAAATTCTCTTCGGTCTGAACAGCAGAACAGAGCATGAATAAATGCAGCAACATCCAGCAAAAAACTCGAGCAACTAAAGGAGCTGCATGAAGCTAAGGTGCAGAGCATATTCATGTAGAAAACGTGCAGGAACTGGAGTTAAATTAATGGAAGAAAGAGCCACAAACAGAAGCTATAAGAACAACGCTGAAAACAGAGCATGCAGAGTTACTGGTTTGAAGGTGCTGAAACTGTGAAGAGCTGGAAAACGCTGAAGCTTGAAGACGCTGACACTGGAAGCCCCAGAATATGCAGAAACATGAGCTGAACGACGCTGGAGACGCAGAAGAAACAAAGTTGAGCTGAGCAGTTTTTTTTTACGTAGACACAGAACATGCAATAGAAGCTCCAAGTTGGCTGAATCAAAACGTGAAGAAGGAGGCTTCAGGGAACTGCAGAGCTAAGAAGTTGATTTATATATGTTTCTTCGTACTGGACTTCAGCAAGGACGCCGAGAAAAAGCTATCCATTCTCTCGAACAAATCTTTGCAGCGAGAAAACTGGAAGAAGACGTGGGAAGCTCACATGAAGAGGCTTTCACGTGCAGAATAAATAAGGAAAAGTAGCAGCATGGGATTATATTAGAAACGTGATTTCAGCATGCAAAGCTTACTTAAGTTAATCAATTAAAAAGTCACGTGAACAGCAGCAAGTTAAAACGTCCAGAAGCATTCCAAGGAGGATTCATACATCATTCACGCCTCTCACAATCCAGCACAGCCACGCCTCTGAATTATCAACAGAGTTTGCTCCAAGCACGCCTCAAACTCTCAGCCAATCCATGCCTATATATAGAACCATTCATTTGCTCAAAGGGAGGGCGTGGTTTTGCAACTAAGAGAGCAACAATCTGAACGTGAAGAACGCAGAAATCTGGACGTGGAGAACGAGATTCCTGAAGCATTTTGTCCATAAATTCTTCTTCAATTAATATCTCCATGGCTGCTTAATCCAACCATGGTGGCTAGCTGAAAGTTGGAAAATCCCAGATGAAGATTTGAGCTCTATTTTTCCTACAAAAATTGGATAATTATTTCTTGTCATCTCTTTTAATTTCCAGCATTAAATCTTTGATTAATTTAACTAGGTTTAGTTAATTGATTTAGGAATTTAGTTGCTGAACTTTTATTAATTTGTTTTATGAATTGAAGTTGATTTTGGAATTTTGGTTTTGATTATCATATGCTTATAGAAATTCCAGAATTAATGTGCAAATTTGCTTTTAAATTCCTCTTGATTTTGGGTTAATTGATACAATGGTTATTGGATTAATTAACTAGAATTTGTGTGCAATTAAAGGTTTGAGGAATTAATTAATCTAATTGATCAATTAGTATCCTAAGTAAATTGTACATGTGCTTGAATTTGGTTAAAGTGCATTCTTGTTCTTAATTCAATTAATTAGTTATTCAAGGTTTCTTATGGTTGCAAATTCATTGTATAATTAATAAATTGAGTCTTGGATGGTTATTCAAGAATCTTTATAAGGAATACACTAAAAAGCAAGGAATTGATTCCAATTTTGGTAAACTAAATCAAGGGCAAGGATAATTGAATTCTAGGAAATCCAATGCAAAGCTAGCTACCATATTCTCTTAATTGTTCATCTCATTTAGTTTTAAAGTCTTTTGATTTTTGTCAATTAAATTTAGTTCAATTTAAATTCTAGTCCTTCAACCCCAAATTTAGTTTCAGTAGCAATACTTAAGATAACTTTTCCATAAACAAATTAAGGCATAAACTCCAAGGGAGATGACCTAGGATTGCACCATTAACTATAAAAATTTATTTCGCTTCCTAGTTTTATTTGAGATTGAACGACACAATCGTCAATGCACAAACTTTATTACATTAGGAGTAGAAAGTCCTTAACAACTTGAATAATTATATCCAAAAAATCAAACCCCTACTTGTCCTTTTACCCTAGTTTTAGCTAGGAATTTCTTATGACATAATCTATACAAGAATCCAAAATAAGACAAGCTCTACATTCTTTGGGTGAAACTTGTAACATCCAAGGTTTTAAAATTTTTCTAAGTCTTTCTGTTATAGCTAGGATCCCTATTTGCTATAGTGAGGGTGTCAGTTCACTACAGCGAGGGTGGCAGTTCGCTACAATGAGGATGCCAGTTTGCTATAGTGAGTTTATGTCTCATACAAAATCTAAGGAATTCCTTGCAATAGCACCAGCTGTGGCGAGAGCAATTGGGACCTGGAACTGATAAGTTCTCGCCATAGCGAGAGGTGTTTCCCACCATAGTGAGACTTGTTCAAGAAAAAGTGTGAAAAAGTAAAATTTTGCTTCTTAAATAACCTAGAAGCCTCTCCTTTCTTTTGATCGACTTTGGGCTAACTAAATATAGCTAGAGCTATGCCTAAGAGAGAGAGTGATAAGGGGAAATTCAAGGAGGGCCAAGAAAAATCAAGGAGAAAGGTAAGAGAATTCTTGAAATTCAAGCTCCTTCCTTTGGTAAATTCATTCTCCTCCTCCTCCTCCTCTCCCTTTTCATAGTTTTGGTTGTTGAATTGGTTGTATTTTGAGTCATATATAGAGGGGAGAAGTTGAGAAATTCCAAGAGAAGACTAAGGCAAAAAGGAAGACTTTGAAGAAGTAAAGAAAACAAGGTATGATTCATAATTTCTTTTACTCTTCTTCCATTGCTCTTCATGTGTGATGTTTCAGCCAAAGAGAGAGCTTGAGAGAAGGAGCAAGTTTTGACCTAGAACAAGCAAGAAACCATTAAATTAGAGTGTGAGAAACTAGGAATTATAAAGTAAGTGGAAGAAAAACCATTGAACTTCAAGATAAGAAAGATAAGGGTTCTTGAACATCTTATAAAACCTCATTTTGCCTAAGAATTCCCTAGCCTATGTGAGTATTTGTTTGAATTCATAAGACCCCTAAGAAGCCTCCCAAGTGCCTTTTCCATTAAGAAAAAATTGAAAACTCCATGGACTCTAAATGCTCTTCATGGCTCGACCTAGAGCACTTGAGAGGGATAGAGAGTGTTTTAATTAGTTCTAAGCTTGGTTTGGGACCATATGTGATTGAAGATGAGAGGAAGCCTTAAGAAAAACTTAGAAGCCATGGATTAAGAGTTAGGTCAATAGGTTCCATAATGTAGCTTTAAAAAGCAACTTATATCTAGACTCTTGAATATGAGTTTGTGATGACTTCAAGGAGTTTAAATGGAATCAAGAGATCTAAATATGAGAAGAAAATGAAGCTAAAAGATTGAATTATGATAGTTGCTTCATTAGGCTACTAATGGAGCTATTATGAAACCAATAAACCAAGTATGTCTCTTTAATGTGTATTTGATGCTTTGGCTTGTTCCGAAAGAGTAATTGAATGCTCTTTATTATGTCTAGGCTAAAGAACTCAAACTCCATTTAGTTGTGGTTGTGAGACTAAAAAAGGAAGAGAATAATCAAGAAGGAAGCTTGTGTTTAATTGCCAAGGTAGCTCTTCACTCCTTGTTGTTTGCATTCTTGGATGTATGATAGTTATTGTATGCTTGTATGTGCATTTATATTGTGAGACATATCATTTGATGTTACCTTGTTGCATTGGTACCAATATGTTTATGTTTTGGTTGTGAAAATTATTCTTAAGGGTGAGGTGGTGCCAAAAATCCCTTGAGATGGGTGAGGTAAAAGCCCTTAAAAATGGGTGAGGCAAGGCCAAAAATCTCATAGATGAGTGAAGCCAAGTCAAAAGTCCCTAAACCAAGGGTGAGACTAATCCAAAAGTCCCAAAAATGGAGTGAGGCTAAACCAAAAGTCCCTAGAGCTTATTCTTGACTTTGATATGATATTCATGGCATGTCAATTATGTGTTGAATGATTCTTAATGGTGTTGGATGCCTACTTGTATGTTTTGACATATTCATATGCATTGATTGCTTACTTGAATGAGAGTATAAGTAATTGGGATTCTTTGAATCTCACCCCCTTCCCTCTCCCATCTCACTATGTCTAGGTGGTGTTCAAGAGGTTAAAGATGGAAGTGAAGAAGCTTGGAGAACTATCTCTTGACAATTGTATAGTTTTGTATAATTTTTTTTGTAAAGAGATGTCAAAGTTCATATGTGCATGTTATTTTTGACATGTAAACATATGAGCAAGTGTAAAAGTATGTGAATACATTGTATATATAAATATTAGAACCAAATTAATGAGAATGTATAATTTCCCTACTTGGTAGCTCATTCTTAGTTGTGTATTATGGCCTGTAACAAAGTGAATTTAAGTGGTATGAGGTTTTGGACCACTTGAGAAGCTTGTATATATTGTGCTTATGCATTAAAACTTGCCCATGAGGTGGTAGAGTAATTAAGAAACCATTTGACCCACCTTTGACCCATATAGGGTATTGAATTTGCCATATCCATGAGTTATGTCAAGATTTGACCAAATGAGCTTCTTGTAACATCATATATTTCTAACTTGCTTCCTATCATTTCTACTTCTTACATTATAAATTGCACAAAGGGAATAAAAAAATGGCATTAAAATAATGCCTTATTTCGCGTTGCGTTGTGTATGAAAATTCCATTCCGTGTCACGCGGACCCTATGAGCTCATAACTTATATTTTCATATTTAATTACATAAATACAACTCATTTATATCACCAAAGTTGGCCCACAACTCATGGAATTCAAAGGGGGGCATCAAACTCACTATTATTTTTGGCCAGAATTTCAGCTTTTCTGTCACAACTTCATAAATTCATAACTAAATCCACAAAAATTGAAACCTAACAAAATTTATCACTACAGAAATCTCTGGATGTATATCCCATGGTAAAAATAATTTTATCTCATGAATCATTAAAGGAAGAATATTTGATATCCAAAAATCCACTGAGGTCGCTACTATCTGAGCTACTAGTTCAGATTACTGATATGAAGTTTCAAAATTGATAACTAATTCTAAAAAAATTGAAATCATGCATTCTTGGCAGTCTGAAAATCTACACATGTCTAATTTATGCCAAAAATATTCTAAGCCATGAAACATAACACAGAAAGCGTTTGACATGCAAAAATGGGCAAAGGTTTGGACGGCTACTAGTACTGATGCAAGTGTCTGCTATAACCTTCGAAAATGTCCAATTAATTTCACAAAAATCCACTCCATACAAATGATACAAATTTTGAAATATATGAATGTTAAATTTATGGTAAAAATATACTCAGACCAGAGCAAGCACGTTTAGCTACTGAAATTCAATGGAACGATGACTTAGGTCGTGCTGCGCTACTGTTGCTGTTCCAGAAATTCAAAAATTTATATCTCTTAGCTCAAACCTCCAAATGAGGTATTTCTAATTGGTACAAGTCACTGTGAATGTTAAGTTTCTGTATATAAAATTTTGCAACCATTGGACCATGTTTGCCCCTCGGATGACACAATTTCACAACTGACCAGATGAACAGTATTGGTGCAAATCTGAAATTCTAATACCAAATTTAAAAAATCATAGAAAATTCCAAAGACCTCCAAATGACCTGATCTTTAGCTTCCCAAAAAGCTCTAGGCAAGATCTAATTCCATGCAAATTTTCAAGTCAAGAAGAGGTCATTTGGTCAGACGTTTCCATAGTTCAAGAATATGGCACTTTTGGTTCTAACAAGAGGCAAATTTGGTCCAAATGAGTCATCCATTGTTCCACACTCATTTAAGCAACTTGGAAAGAATAAATATAGCATAAATGAGTCTCTCATAAGGTCTAAACCCTTATGCAACCCAAATTTATCATGCCACTTCCATAAATATACATGCATAAGTAGGCTTCCAATGGGTCAAATTGTACAATGCCATTCATTGAACTCTATTTTTGATACATATACTATCTTTACATAGTTTTACACTTGTTCAAAGTGTCATGGCTCAAAAATAACATTTATATATCTACTTTAACATTCTAGACATTTTAGTATATCAAAAATGAAAAGATTTATGAAGAGATGGAGATCCATCGAAGGGAGCAAGTTGTCTCAAATGCTTGGAATGATCCTCTACAAATTCCAAGTGGCCCGATGACAAGAGCATGAGCTAAAAGAATGAGAGAAGCCTTAAGTGGACTTGTTCAAGGGACTTGGACTAAGCAAATAGCAATTGAAGTAACAAAAATCAAGCAAGATCCATACATTTCTAATGTGGACGTCCTCAACATCATATGGGCTGAAGATAGAGCTACTGAGGCTAAACTGGGCCAAAACATTATAAATTGAAGTACTTGAACCATGGACCATCTATTGGTGGGCTCATTTAGGGCTAAATAATGTCATTTTGGGTTTAATAAGCTGATTTGTAGAACCCTAATGTATCTGGACGAATTTAGCTTATTTATGGGGATTTATTTCCTTTTTAGTTTTTAAGAGAATTTGACTTTTATAATTTTAATTTCATAGGTCATTAATTAGGATATTTGCCATTAATTTCCCTAGTTTTCCTTTTCTATGAGCATTGAAGGCAGATTTGACTTGCACACTATATAATTGTACTCTGCCTCCCATTGTAACCAAATTTGAATGAATAAAAATTGTATTTTTTGGAAATCCTAGACTTGAGAGGAGTGCTCTCTAGGGTTCTTCATTGAACTTGTAGACTTGTCAAGGCTTGATCAACCTTGTGGCGTCTTCCAACTCTTGGGGTCCCTATCTCTTTGTATTCAGGGGTTCCAAGTGGATCGTTCAGACTTAATTTGGCTTTCTTGGGGTGCGTATATTTCAAATCGATTGTGGGTTTAAGGAGACTCTACCCCTTGTGGGTTCGCACCATCTTGGTATCAGAGTTTTGGCCCCTAAATCAAGTTATATCCGTATGTCTTTGTATTTTTTCCAGATTGTGTTTCTATTTCCTTTTCAAATTCTATTTGTCTTCCATTCTTCTGGACATGCTGAATTTTAATCCTCTGTTTGTCATGTTCTTCGTTGAGTTTCTGGACGTGTAGTAAGTCTTTCTTATATTCCTTCTTCTTTCAGATTGCTTTAAAATCATCTCATTTGGAGTTTTCTAACTCGAGATATTGTTGTTTAAATTCAGACACATTTTCAAGGCTTTCTGGATTGATTTTGCTGTTTCTGCTCTGTTTATTCAAAATTTGTTTTTGTTCTTCATATTCCAGGAAAAAGAAAAGCAAGGAAAAAAAAATAGAGGAAAAAAAATTTGCTGAAAAGAAAAGGCAAAAAAAAAAAATTGTGTTGTTCTGGAAGTAGTATTGGTTTGAGCTAAGCTTTTACAAAATTCTACATCCTTAACTTTCATTCCCTGATTTCTCTACATAGTATCCACTTACTACTCATTATCTCCAAGTGTTGGGTTAAATCTCATAAGAATTATGATAGCTTTGTATAGTCTGATAAGTTTCTTTAAAGAGCCTATAGAGAGACTGAGAATGGAAAAAGGCAAGAGTGTGAATCCCTTATTTGAAAAAGCCTTTAAAGTGTGAAACATAAATGGAGAGTGACATCTTTGAAGGTAAACACGTGAGGAAAATTTATGAGGATCTTTATTTCTCTAATCAATTTTCTTGTAGCTTATAATGTCTAATAGGGAGGAAACATCAAG
This sequence comes from Erythrophleum ivorense, assembly GCA_026724425.1. Lineage (NCBI taxonomy): Eukaryota > Viridiplantae > Streptophyta > Magnoliopsida > Fabales > Fabaceae > Erythrophleum > Erythrophleum ivorense. Next base: position 2,580,949 of record JAIUCV010000025.1, on the reverse strand, counting down.
TGAAAGAGGTAGTGCACAGAGCATAGACCTCATTGTAAAAGCCATGCAGCAGCAATTTGAACGTCTTAATGTGGTGCTTTGAGGGATAAGAGACCGGATAGATAAGCAAGACACAATGATTGTAAACTTGCAGAGAAGACCACCTACAATAAGTCCTAGTCCTAGAAGATATGAGAAGCGTAGAAATGATTCTATGGATGATTTTGAGTCTGAAAATGAAGTAGGAGGTGGTAGTAAAGACGATTATGAATCTAAATTTGATTTGGGTAGAAATAGGCCTAGGGAAGTTAGACATAAAAGGAGATGTGGTAAAAATGTTCCAAAGGGTAGAAATAGGGTGGATGGAAACCTTGGAAATATTAAGATGAAGATACCTTCTTTTCAAGGTAGAAATGATCCTGAAGCTTATTTGGAGTGGGAGAAGAAAATTGAGTTCTTTTTTTAGTGTCATAATTATTCTGAAGCAAAAAAGGTGAAATTGGCAGTCATTGAATTTACGGATTATGCGTTAATTTGGTGGGATAAATTGGTCGCAGAGAGGAGGAGGAATGGTGAGAGACCCATAAAAACATGGAGGGAGATGAAGGCTCTCATGAGGAAGAGGTTTATACCCAGTCATTACTATAGAGACTTCTTTCAAAAGTTGCAATCCCTTACACAAGGCTCTAAGAGTGTAGAGGAATACCACAGAGATGGAAGTGGTTATGATTAGAGCAAATGTGAAAGAGGATAGGAAAGCAACAATGGCTGGATTCTTGAATGGGTTGAATAAAGAAATTGCTAATACTGTGGAGTTGCAGCATTATGTGGAGTTAGAAGACATGTTGCACATGATAATGAAGGTTGAAAGGCAACTTAAACAAAAAGGAGCAGCAAGGTACCTTTTAGGCTCTAGTTCTTCAATGAGACCAAAATGGAAGAAGGAAGAAAAAGATGTTCAAAGAGAAGTCTCAAAAGGCAAAGAAGAAGCTTCATTTAAGAACAAAGGTAAATCTGATTCCCAATCATCTAGAAATAGAGATATTAAATGTTTCAAGTGTTTGGGAATAGGTCATATAGCTTCGCAATGCCCCAACAAGAGAGTAATGATCATGAGGGACCGTGAAGTGGTGATTGAAAGTGAAAGTGATGATTCCATGATATCACTTGAAGATGCTAGTGATGATGGGTTTGAGTATGCTGTAGAAGGAGAAGCACTTGTGACTAAAAGAGCTTTGAATTCTCAAGTTAAGGAAGATGACATGGAGCAGCAAAGAGAAAACATCTTTCATACTCGCTATCTCATAAGTAACAAGATATGCAATATGATTATTGATGGTGGGAGTTGTACCAATGTTGTTAGTACCATTTTAGTTAAGAAATTAAATTTGTCTACCATTAAACACCCTAGACCATACAAGTTGCAATGGCTGAATGAATATGGGGAGATTAGGGTTGATAGGCAAGTTCTTGTTTCATTCTCAATTGGAAGATATTATGATGAGATTTTATGTGATGTTATTCCTATGCATGCTGGACATATACTTTTGGGAAGACCTTAGGAATCTGATAGGAAGGCGACAAAGGATGGGTTTACCAATAAATATTCATTTGTAATGAATGACAGACGCATTACTCTTGTACCATTAACACCCAAGCAAGTGTATGAAGATCAGCTCAAAATGAAACAAGAGAGAGATAAAAGAGAGGCTGATAAGAAAAATAGAGAAGAGAGATAAAAAAGAAATGAGAGTAAGAAAGAAAGAAAATTTGAAAGCTCAAAAAAAGAGATTCAGAAGAAAGAAAAGAAAGTGGAGAGAAAAGAAAAAGAAAAAGTGAGTTTCTATGCAAAAGAAAGTGAGGTGAGGAGTGCATATCTTGCTGAACAACCTTTACTTGTACTTATTTACAAGGAGGCCTTTTTAGGTACTAATAACCTTGACTCTTTATTTTCGAGTGTTGTTAGTTCTTTGTTGCAGGAATTTGAAGATATATTTCCAGAAGATATCCCTAGTAGATTGCCACCCATAAGAGGCATTGAGCATTAAATTGACTTTATTCTTGGAGCAACAATTCCTAACTGGCCAGCTTATAGAACTAACCCTGAGGAGACAAAAGAGCTTCAAAAGCAAGTTGAAGAGCTCATGGCAAAAGGGTATGTTCGAGAAAGCTTGAGTCCATATACTGTACCAGTCCTCTTAATTCCAAAGAAAGATGGATCTTGGAGGATGTGCATTAATTGCAGAGCTGTCAACAATATCACTATAAAGTATCGCCATCTCATTCCTAGATTAGATGATATGTGTCACACCCGAAAATGCGACCACTCGGCGCCGAATCAAAATCAGAATTTAAAAATAAAGTAGAAGAAAGTAGAGTCGCCACCAAATTTTTATTTTTGAAAAGGCAAAATTTTGGAAAAAACCTTTCAATTTGGAATATAAAAAAAAAAAAAAGAGGTCTGCGAGCCAGAAGATGGATTCGGGAGTCGGTTGTGAGTGGGGAAGGTGTTAGGCACCCCACAACACCTGTTACTAAGAACGATTACCCTAAGTTAGTTGTGCAAAATTACCATGGCCTCTATCCTATTTTAATTTCCCTTAATAAATCACATGCAAAATAAGAAATAAAAATAACAGAAATAAAATTAAAAAGAAGAATGAAATTAAAGGAACGAGATTAGAAAATAAGATAAAATAAAAGAAATTAAGAAAATAAAAATTGAACAGAAAATTTTATTTATAAGGGCGGACTTGACCTAGGATAAAAGCCTAGGGCCTACGTACCCTCTGAAGGGGATCAAAGTCCACGTAGTTCGATTGGAGAAGGTGTTTAATGTTTGTTTTTTGTTATATTTTTTTTAGAGAGAGAAAGAGTAAGAAAAATCATTTAAGCTCTTGCAAATAAAACAAATTTGATGTTGGTTGAGGTGTTTTTATTTACAAAAAGACAGAACCAATTTTACTCTTTCCTCCTCTCTTTTTGTTTTTTGTTTTTTGTTTTTTGTTTTTGTTTTCCTTAGGCCTTGTGATTTTTGTGTTTGTTTGTTTTTTTTTTTTGTTTCCTATTTCAAGTGACCGTGCTTTTATCGTTATTTTTGATGAAAAGATAAAGAAAATAAAACTTAATTTCCCTATAACAAATAAAACGAATTTAGAAGTTGATTGGCATATTTGGATTTGTCAAGAGTGAATTTAATTTTTACTTTCTTTGCATTTTCGATTTTGTGTTTTCCCTTTTTCAATTTTTTTCTTTCTGCATTTTTTTTTAGTTTTATCTGATTCATTATGGTCTTTTTTTGTTTATTATTTTTATTTTTGTTTTGTTGCATCCTTTTTTCCTCTTTTTTTTTATCTCTTTCTTTTTTCTTAGTTTTTTTTTTATTTTAATCGTCTTGATTTTTTTTCTTTTTTTTTTTTTTATAAAAAGGCCAAGAAAATGAAGATTAGTTTTCCCTTTAGCAAATAAAATGAGTTTTGAATTTGGCATAAGTGTTTTGGTTTGTTAAAGGTAAAAATTAACCTTTCTTTTCTTTCATTTTCGAATTTCCTTTTATTATCATTTCTTTGTTTTGCAGTTTTTTTCATTGTCTCTTTTTATTTATTTATTTGGGGTTTTCTTTTCTTTCCTCTTTCTTGAATTTTGTTCTTATTTTTGTCTTTCAATTTTCTGCTTTTTTTTTTTTACTTCCTTCTCATTATTATTACCTTTTTTTTCTTTTTTTCCACAAAAAGGGCTTTCTTTAATTTTCACTTGAGTCTATCTGGATTTTTTTTTACAAAAGGAAAATTTTTCTATATTTATCTTTTTTTTTTACTTCTCTTTTGATTGGATTTGAATTTTAGATTTTCTTTCGTTTAATTCTCTTAATTCTTGTCTGCTTTGATTTCACTACTCTTTTTATATTTTGAAATCAGACTTTGCCTAAAAAGAATTCTTGTTCTTGAATACTTCTCTTTTATCCCCTTTGGAATATTTTGAACTAACCTTAATTATTGATTTGATTTTCGAACATATTCCTTGAAATTAAGAATCAATTCCCTTTTTCTTTGGGTTACATTTTTTTGATTTTTAGGCTTCTTTTTTTATTATTATTTTTTTATTTAATAAGAGTAGAAGAGTCATTTTTACATTTGACGAGGAAAGAATATTTAAACGCGAGTCCTTGAAATCGCATACTTACTAAGGCACGAATTTGGGATCCAAACAAGGTCAAAGAAGCTTATTGCCACACTTGACTTTGTATTTGTTTCCTTATTTTCGGGGGGATAAGAACAAATCCCACACGATTATTAATGAATGATTATTAAGGATAAGGGCGAAGTATATAAAATCAGAGCCGGATTACTTCAATGGAGTAATCCTAAGCATTTTATTTTTAATTCAATGTTGCACAGCTACGTTCGTATTATGGGGAGTCCACAAATAAAAAAAATTCCAAGTTATACATCCTACGTTTCTAACTTATGCTAATCCATTCACATAACAAAAGGCTTTGAAATTTACTGGAAATCACTACTGAATCAAAGTGTGACCGGGAAATGAAGTAAGCCAATAGGAACAGAAATTGGAAATGCAATTTGAACATGCAACTTTTCATACAATTTTGCATCAAGGGTGTATACAGGATTAAGACTACACAGGCGTATATCTCTCACTAACCAATTCCTTGGTCCTGCGAACCACCCCCTAGAACACGCTCAAGTCAAAGCTTGCTCTAAAATATGCACACATCTATCACAAACTGTAGCTTAAAGGGGAAAACCAAACAGATCCAGCAATTATTATCGAGTACAGAGCTTAGGCCAAATTTCTTTCAGGCAATCTGTCGAGCACCTAATGTGCATGTCTCCAAATACACAACGAACACAGTATTTCAAATTCTATTTTTCCATTTCAATTCTACATTATCAGCGACCCCAAACAGAGTATACAATGCTGGTGGTTTACTTGAAGGGATGGTGACAGAAGGATGGATTCTTCAGTCTCCCGTTGCTTCTCAAGTCGTCGATGTTCCTCAGCTGCTCCCTTTTCGAATTTCCTCACCTTCTTCTTTTTTGAACCTCTTCTCTCAGTCCCTCAATCGCGGGTTCCTTTCTTCCCCGATTAGAAGAAACTATTCTCTGCCCCTTCGAATCCCCCCTGTCCTGTCTGTCTCTCCTCGCTCTCTCTCGAACCCTTTTCTCTAGATTCCCGAATCTCCTCTTGTGTCTCTCCTCGGTCTCTCCCTTTTTCTTCCCAATCCCCTGATCCGAACCCAGCCTTTTTTCTCCACCGGCCTCCCTCTGTCTCTTATTATTGCCCAATTTCTCTCCCTCTCATTCCCTCGGTTTACCCCCTCTGAACCCCTTTCCTTTCTCGCGTTTCTTCTCCTCGAATAGATTCCTGTTCCTGGCTCCTCCTCCCATTTTGGCCTTAGACTCTCTCTCGGTTCGATGGCGAAAGGGACCGGAGAGAAGGTCCACGCCTCGAGCCCGTCGCTACAAGCCTTCTGCTTCGGCCTCTCTGAAGTGCTACCTTGCTCTTTCCCTTCTCACGCTCCCCTGAAGCCTCGGGCTCTCTGACTCCCCTGCTGCCTTTCCATTCTCGCGTCTCAGTCTGTGTGTGTCTGTGTGCGCGTTTGACTGCCAGAGCTCAAAGCCATTTGGAGGGTCCGAAGGGGAGAAATCGGGCGGGGTTTTGGTTTTGGCCCGATGGCCTAGTTCGAAGGGGTTTTGGGCTTCAGTGAGGATTGGGCTAAAATTCCTTTTTCTAATTTTGGCCCGATGGCCTAGTCCGAAGGAGCTTTGGCTTGATGTCTTTTTTTTTTAATTGAGCTGATTAATTTTGGGCCCAATGGGTATAGTAAAAACGGGCCTATGTTGGAAAAGGACTTGAGCTCTTTTTTTTTTAATTTTCATTTCTTTTGTTTTCAATTTTGTTTTCTAAAACTTTTAGGCTTTGATTTTTTTCTTTTATTTTTATTTTTATTTTTATTTTTATTTTTATTATTTTTTTTAAATTGTTGTTTTCTAAAGCCTTTAGCATAAATTTTTCATTTTTTTATTTTCTCCTACTCTTCTATTTCGTTTTTGTTTGTTTTTTTTTTGTATTATTTTCTTTTGATTTTATTATTTTTTGTAACTTGTCTGGGCAAAATACGGTGTTCACAGATATGGTTGATGAATTGCATGGGTCTATTATTTTCTCAAAAATTGATTTAAAATCTGGATATCATCAAATTAGGATGAGGGAAGGAGATAACTAAAAAACTACTTTCAAAACAAAGCAGGGGCTGTACAACAAATGGTATAAAGTAGACACTTGTCAAATGGAATAACTTCCAAGACCTTTTCATGCCATCTAGAACTTAAATTTTGGTGCCCTCCCAAATTGGGGGGTCAAGGATGTAATGGAATACACTTGTAATTAAAGTTACAAATATAATCTTGTCCCTTCTATTATTGTCTCTCCCTTTAAATTCTTTCTCTTCCTCAAAATCAATTCTTATGTGAAGTATGCTTGCTTGCTAATGCTACCATCTTACTTAGACCTTGAAGTACCTACTTTTAGTACGTGAAGTTAAAATAGAAGATAATGTTGAAAAATGGGATGGATCTCATAAATATCATAGAAAACAATACAAATGAGTTTAAAGCAATTGAGATTCGATAGGTGCTGATGGACTCTGAAATTAAAAGGAGAGACAATATTAATAAATTTGGTGCCATAGTACTCCTATCACCATCATCACTCACAGTTAAATCTAATGAAGAGACTTTAAAGTCAAATTGGTGGAGTAAAATATTAATACTTGTGATATAAGGATAATTGCCTATATGATTATAGTCAAACCCAACTATAAGGATGATTGCTTTGAATGCCTTTAAAAAATAATAATAATTCTAATATTACCTTCCCATATTATTATTTTTTTTTTTGGTTTGCATTCTTTAAAATTTTTATGAGAATTCGTAATTTTTTCTCTAGGGATGCTCTTATTAAGTTATTATGTATTATGAGCGAACCAAAGTTATAATGGGTTTATTTCACACTTGTATACATGGGTTTATTTCAAAAGGGTAACATTGAAAAAAAAAAGCTATAAACCATTTCATTCCATCTATTCTTATTACAACTTCTAAACAATGGTATAGAAACTCCCTTTATTTCCTCATTAAAACTCTCAGACAATGAAATAACACATGACTTGCCATTTCATTCTATTCTAAACTCACAAACATAGCCTTAAAGTCATGGCTAGTCTATAGTTAGAGGTGGCAAATGGTTGAGTTTGGGTAAGAATGAGTTAGGCTAAAATTAATTAGGTTAGCCATTGCCAGGATCCAAAATCCTTAAGTTGTAACCAACACATAAGATAGGTCAACCTCAAAGCCTATACTAAACTTATTAAACATGAACAACCTAACAAGATTACACAAAAGCATGCCATTTATCATAATCAAGGCTACCAAACATGTAGTAGAGTCTTCCTCTAAAACTAAGCATTTCCAATAATACATCTATTTTCAACATCATTTACAATATCAAATCCTCAATATGTTTGCAATTTCTATGGCCTTCACAAGACCTCTAAGACCCAAAACAAATACTACACGTCATGATTGATTCATATAGCTGTAAAAATCTTGGAGCCCAAACGAATATAATAACTATGAAAGAAATGAGGTCTACAAAAATATCTCTAGGATTAATAAGAATCGTATAATTTGCTAATATAAAACTCATATCAAGATAGAAAGGGATAAGTCACACAAACTTAATGAGGACATAATAAACAAAGTATATAGGGTGAGAAACAAGAATTTGCACAAAGCGATTATTTCACATAGAAAAAAACTTACATCTTGAAATATGACTTTGAAATTAAGAGGTACCAATGTAAAACAACATTTAAATCATATTTTCAAAATATGACAATTTCTTAACTTCAAAGGTCAATTAATAAAAATATGTAAAACAACATTTTAAATGTAGTTTCAAAATATGACAATTTCTCATCTTTAAAAGATATGTAAAAAGTACTTCAGTAATATATAAAATGTTTTTATAATGGGCTTTTCAAATGAGAGAACAATATTTCATTTGCCTCATATTATGTCATCCCTTTAGGGAGCTACATCTCGTTGATAATTCATTCTACATATAGGTGGTTTCATTTAACAAGTGACTTCTTTTCCTCTTAATATTATCATATTGCATCATATCTTTATAGGTTACCTCACCTTGTTGGCAACCTTTTCTAGACACAAGCGATTTTCACCTAACAGGTAGTTCATTATCCTCTCAATATCATCATATATATACTTTTTAATCTAGATGCACTCAGGCAATCATCCCTACTAATAAATAAAAGGTTCTAACATAAATTCATAAAATCATAATTTAAATCAAAATCATAATTTCAATACTCATTTACAAATATGTGCATTTCATAACATCATAAAATAGAACATTCATATATCTTGAAAGTCATGTAGCTTAAATTTATATCTCATCACGTAGTCAAACATCATATTTGTAAAGTACTTCAACATGGAATCCTTCAAGAGTCAATGCCTTAAAATCAATTTCAAGATGCCACATATTTCTAATTGAGAATGAAGGTCTTGATTCTTGAAGATAATTTCATGTAAGATATTATTCTTAAACACATTGAAATAGAAAATGATGAAATAAGGAATAATAACATTCTTGTCAAATTTAGTTCAAAACCTCATATGAATAATTTATAGAAATAAGTTTAAGAATTTTTAAATGTAAAGAGATGAAAACATAGTGAAAAACAATACCTAAAATTTTAAAATGTGTCATAATGCTTATTATTCATTCACCAATTGATACATTGCTGACATAAACCTAATTTAGCTCCAAAGACTTATATGGAAGTGTGTGTAGTCAAGATATCCATATATTAAATAAGTGATCAATAATCCAAATAAATGAATAAAGAGTAGAAGTGGAAGTAGAATATGAAAAACTTAGGGACCAAAAAATGAATAGTATCAAAAGCTAAAGTATGAACTAGAATTATGAGTTTTTATGAGTTAGGCTGAATTGGGTTTTGGCCTAACTTGATGTCTAACTCCTTGTCTAGTCAAATGATTTAGCCTAGTTTATCCCTTTTTTTTTGGGTTGCTCGGTCTAACCTTGTCTAATGTGATTAGGTTGGCTAGCCCACTTGTTCTTCCTTAACTAAAATCATCATGCTAAAACTTTGAAGCATGAACTCAAACTAGTAGCTCTAGTAAGAATGAACAAGACAAACCAAAAGCAGTGATGCATGAAAGAAAAGTGAAGAGGCTTTATAACCACTATGAGATCTAGGTTTATGTCTTGCCAATCCTCAAGATATCTCTAAGGGAAGTAAATATCCATTTCCATGGCGTGCACCCCCTTTTCTATTACAAGGAAGGACATGGTCAAATAGTCCAAGGAAGAAGATGGAGATAATGGTATTCAAATTGTTTATGGAATGCTAAACTAAGAAACCAATAAATCTCTTTCTAATACTTGGTATAGGTTATGTAAATTAAGGGCTCGAGAAGACGTCAAGATTTTCATTTAGAAGACCTTAAATAGAAGGCTCTAAACAAGTGCAATGCACAACAAATGGTATAAAGTAGACACTTGTCAATGGTGTTCGAGAAAGGTTAAAATAACCTTACATGTGTTTATAGAATTGCTTGACTATGTTAAGTGTCTAGACTCTGTATATAAGACTACTTGGTACACAAGACAATTAGAAGTTGTTGACAAATAATTCCATTAATATTTTTAAAAAATTTATACAATTAAAATATTAAAATTTTGAGATTTCATATATTTGATGGTATAAAAATTATAGTTATAAAAATTATAATAAATATTATATAAATTATATAAAAAATATGTTCGCATTATAATAAAATAGTTCATAAACACCGCCTTGTTTAAAATATCATATTCATTTCATTTGCATCTTATTATCAGAGGGCTCCTTCACTTATTAGTATGAATTAATTTTCACAGTACACGATGACTCATGCGGCCCACAGTCTCAACCCACTCCCAAATAAATTTCCCATTTGAGATGAGGTTGCTGTCACTTCTCACTCCTGGACAGCCTCCACTCCTCTTGCGGCTAGGGTTTTTTCCTTTTCTCTGATTCTTTTTTAGTTTCGCCCTTATTTATCCATGAACCTATGTGCCATTCCATGGAGTTTTTGCTTATATAGGGTTTAGTGATTGCTTCCTCTTGATATAACACTTTGTTGAGACGTGGGTTCTTTTCTGTGTTGTATTCTGTAATGGCGACCTTGAACCCATTTGATTTGTTGGGTGACGATGCTGAGGACCCATCGCAGCTAATCGCGGCTGAGCAGCAGAAGGTTGTATCGGCCCCGAAGAAAGCTCCTTCTCAGGACCATGGCAAGCCGGGAGCTCGTGCCCTGGCTCAGCAGAACAAGCCAGCTCAGTTGCCTACAAAGCCACCCCCACCAACTCAGCCTGGTAGGCTTCTGATTAGCTTTTATTTGGTGGAATGTTCCTTGTTAAGTTGGATTTGTTTTGGGTATTGAGACATGGATGGGTGAGTTTAGGCGTTCTGAAGTAATATAAATGGAATCTATCTGTTAGACTTGTTAAAAATGTGGTCTTTTGGCTTTTGGCCTTGGCCTTTAGTTACTGGAGCAATGTTTTGCCATTTGTTCTGTTGGAGATTCTGCATGTCCTGGAATTGTTCTTTTGGAATTTTTTTTCCCGGTTTTGCTAGTTCATAGTTAGAAAGTCTGTACCTAAGCTTGAGGTTCCATATATTGGTTTATTTAATAGTGGAGTGATTATCTAATTGATGACATATGTTTTTGATTGTAGGTGAACACACTGTCGTTTTTATGTATGGCTACTTATCTTTCTTTTTTTTTCATAATTAGAAAGTTTTATCTTTACCTATTTTTTTATCCAAGGGTGACATGTGAATTGTCACTATGATAACTGGTCTTGTTTAAGTTGGATTGAAAACAGATATTCATAGATCAGCTTGTATTAAGAATCTTCTTCATTTTCTTTTTTACTGATTCCTTAGCAGTAGGGTTTGGGCTGGAGGATGGTTTCAGTTTATTATGTGATTGCTTTCGTTCTGATTTGAAACTCTCATGGTTTGAAAACATGATCCTTTGCCTTGACATCTTGTTCTTGTTTGTGATGGGGCTGGACTTGTCAATGAAATCAAAGATCGTTTGCCTGCTTCAAAGATCAATTTGTTCTTTACTATATGTTTTTATGTGTCAAGTTTGTGTTGTTACTTTATTATCTGCTGTCTTGATTCCTGAATTTTGAATGGTTTTTCTATTCATGATTCCCTTGCACAGTTATTCTTTCATGTGTTGACATTCTTAATATTTCTGACTTAGTGAGGGAGGCAAAGAGTGAAGCTTCTCGTGGAGGCCATGGAGGTGGACGAGGAGGTGGCCGTGGATATGGACGGGGTCGTGGTGGCAGTGGATTTAACCGTGACTTTTCTAATGATGAGAACTCATTTAGTGCCACTGGAGGCCTTGCTGGTCAGGGTGCTCTTGTAGAAGGAGAAACTGGGAAGTCCTCAGAAAGACGTGGTTATGGTGGATCTCGTGGTTCTTTTCGTGGTGGTCGTCGTGGTGGATTTAGCAATGGAGAAGTTGATGAAGAGGGACGCCCGCGAAGGGTGTTTGAACGCCGCAGTGGAACGGGGCGCGGGTTAACATTTTCACTAATAATTGATATCTTGAACTTTTGTGAGTACCAACATTGATGTGGCCTTTTCTAATTGCAGAAATGAAATTAAGCGTGAAGGTGCAGGGCGTGGTAATTGGGGAACGCCAATTGATGAACTTGCTCAGTAAGCATTCCTTTTACAAGCCATTACTTTCATGTGTCTAATAACAATTCTAGGCACACTACCTAAATATTATAGCTTCTATGTTTATGAATTGATCATTGATGTTTGTTACTTTTCTCCTTTTGACTATGATTTTCATAGGGTAACTGAAGAAGTTGTGGATGATACTGAGAAGAATTTGGGTGATGAGAAGCCTGCTGAGGAAGAGGTAGCGGATGGAAACAAGGAGAGTCCCACAAATGGAGCTGAAGAAAAAGAGCCTGAGGATAAGGTGAGTGCCCAATTTCATTTAATGTTTTTTCTATTATCCAAAATCTCCTTCTGCATCCACAAAATGCTGTATTCTTTCATGATCGATTGGCAAACAAAAGATATATCATATGTCTTATTGCTGCAAGGATATGAAATTATGCATATGAATATATTGTAAAAGATGTAAATTATGCTAACAGTTAAAGGAACGTTTCTGGATGCTATTGAATCAATGATGAGTTATTAAAGCTTAGTTTGGTTTTTTCTCATGTCTGCTAAGTTAATCTCACTGCATTGCATGGATTGTTTTAATTTTTTTCTTTTGGGGGGGGGGTTGGTTTATGTATGTTTGCGCTACAGTTTTAGAATATAAGTAAGCACATTGATAACTTATCTTCTCATTCACTCTTTATTTTCCTTCGTCACAAATTGACATTTTTGGCCAATACTAGGTTACTCCTTGAGCTGCATTTTGAGTATTACGCTGCATATATTACTATTTCAGGTGTTCATTTATCCTATCTAGTATTAGTGTATTTTTAGAGTTCCTTAATCAGCTGTGTATTCTATTTTTAATTTTATAGCTAAGTAGTGTTTGTACTGTTTGGTAGGAGATGACTTTGGAGGAATATGAGAAATTGCTGGAAGGAAAAAGGAAGGCCTTACAAGCACTAAAGACTGAGGAGAGAAAAGTTGATACTAAAGATTTTGAATCCATGCAGCAGCTGTCAAGCAAGAAAGACACTGATGATGTCTTCATTAAATTGGTGGGAACTTCTTGGTTCCCCTTTGCCATTCTAATTTCTAGGTGTTCATGTTAGATCTGTGCGTGATGATACCTTTGGAACCCCCCCCCCCCCCCAAACTTCCTTTCAGGGATCTGAGAAGGATAAGCGCAAAGAGGCTTTTGAGAAGGAAGAGAAATCCAAGAAGGTGTGACTATGATGCATTTGATCATCCTTGATTTCTGTGAATATAATCCAATATAAAATGTATTATTTAACTGGCTTCATTCAGGCTGAAGCCCTGCTTTATTTATCTTAGAAAAATCTGGCCCAAATTTGACTAAGCTCGACCCATGATCTGATCTACTCCACAACGAGCTACTATCATTTTCGCTCAATTACTGTTTACTTTTGTTTAGTGATCTCCAAGATTCAATATGTTTCATCTTGTGAGTGGCGGATCTGGAAGTAATTTTGTTGAAATTAGTTGAGTGAACAGATTCTTATGTCAATTATCCAACTAACAATTTGCTATAATATTGAAATTTCAATGTTTTGACATGAGCATGTCATCTGTGTTGAAGTGATGGCTCTGTTTATTTTCACTGTGATTTATGTTTATTGTTTCTCTAGTTTTTTGTACATGCACCTTAGTATATTTTGGTTCCCTTAAGTGTATTATGACCTCGCATTTCTATGATTTACCTTTTGTCACTTTTGAAACTTCAAAATGTTAAAAACCCTTGTTTATGTTATAACTAATCATCAACACAGGTTATTTAAGAGACTAGAATGCAGGAAGTTTGAAATCTTCTATAACAATTTTGGAAAGGTTGTCTTTCAATGATGATATCAAATTGTGTTATTGTTATTGGAATTGTTTAAATTCTCATTCTCATTATGTCTTGAGAAATATTAAAACCCCCCCTCCTGGGTGCCACCCAAAGAAAAAAGAGTAAATTGCACAAACCTTTCCTCTATTTTCGAATGTACATTTTAATCTTATTTTAAAATTTTTTACTAAACATACCCTCTGTTAACATAAATACAATTTTTCCTTTTTTTTTTTGCAAGAATTAGATTTCCTTATGTACATGATATTGGAGGGTTAAAAAAATATATGTTGTTAGGCTAATAGAAGGAATTTTAGTTAAAAAAGTTTTAAAATTGGACTAAAATGTACTGCAACTTTTGGTTGCAAGGAGGGGAGAGTATATTTTAAGAATAGAAGGGAGGTTTATGTAATTTTAGCAGAACTTAAGGAAGTTTTGTATAATTTATTAAAAAATGTTGTTTTAAGCTGAAAATCTATTTTTTTTTGTCTTTCCTTCCCTCCTATAGCAACTCAATTTTCTCAGGCTTGTCTACTGGATATGTTATGTTAATATCTATCATCAAAAAAGGAATTTAGGTTTGGATTGCAAATAATAGGTTATTGAACAAGTTTTATCTATATCTTGTTATTTTGGTTTGTTTTGATGATTTTTGTTTTATAGATTTTGACAGATCTTTTAACAATGTTTTGAAATTTTGATTATATCCTCATGAAATTTTCATCTAAATAAATTGTTGCAGTATGCTGGAAGTTGTTTGAATTTAATTTACCATTTACTTAAATTGCTACTTTCTGGACAAGGCTTCTTCTTTAACCCCTTATTTAAATTACATTCAACTATTCCCCTACATTTCTTCCCTGGACGATGTGCTCTGGTTCCACTGACATTCTTGCTTTGTTGGGTTGGGTGGATTATTTCTTCTCGTGTCTATCTGTAGCGTTGATTGTTAGAAGTTTTATGATAAGCAATATATTTAACATGTTAACGTGGTTTATTTTCCATACTTTCAATTTTTTTTTTCCTGATCCTGTTTTGTTCTTTAATTGTTTCTTGCTTTAGTCTGTCAGCATTAACGAGTTTCTGAAGCCTGCTGAAGGGGAAATGTACTATAACCCAGGTGGCCGTGGTCGGGGACGAGGCCGTGGTTCAAGAGGAGGTTACAGTGGCAATGTGACCAACAATGTACAAGCTCCATTGATTGAAGATCCTGGGCAGTTCCCTACCTTGGGTGCCAAGTGAGATTTTGCAGAGCCCTGCTGACAACTTGCCCCCTTTCAATTTTGGGTTTTGTGCTATCTTCTAAAGCAGTAAAAGAACTATGCTTACTGGATTTCCTCTCTATTAGAAGGGTTATTTAAATTTATGCCGTAAAATGTAAATTTAGGTTGTTCTTCATACGATCGCATATTCCCTTTGTAGCCTTTTCTCTTATTGTTACGCTTTGCTTTAGCTGTATTGACCTTGGGGGTATGTCATGCCGGATAAAACAGATGTTGCTGAGTTTAATTTCTTTATATATCGAATACTCAGTTTTGCTTGAAAGCATGGGTTCACGTTCTCCTTTTAGAACACGCTACTTAAACTGTAGCTCAAGCTACTATTCCTTATGGTTATATCTTGAGTTTAACTGATTACATTTAGCTTTTATCGTGGGCTGGTTCAACACTTAAGAAGCCACTCTTTAAAAAGGGCGGGGAGAAATAGTGATTGTATAAGTAACATTGTATTATTCCTGACCAAGGAGGTGAATCCAAATGAGGGATACCATTTGAAGCATCCTATATATATATATATGATCATTGTGGTTTCCCTTTTAGCGGAAATGTCTTTCCTAAGTCATGTCCTTGAATCTTGGAAGCCGTCTGCTACTGTTATTCTTATTTTGGTATCTTAGAAGTTGGGAGATATTTGTTTAGAAAATTGGTACCAAGGTATATGGCATCCGATGATATTATTTTGGATGGTAGTTTATATTAAATTGAGTAAAAAAGTGAATCCAAAGTAATGATTAATTTTGAAGTATTCATGGTAAAAATAATCTAACCTCCTTGCCCTCTAGTTTTACTACCGCGTAAACCACTGCTTGGACTGAAATCTACTTTGCTAGCTTTACATGGATGTGTGTCATATTTAACTAATGTTCTATTGTTAATTTCTCATTCAATTTTATCTTTATAATGTTATGTTAATCTTGCATATTAAAAGTGGAGAAGTCAAGTATAAATAAGCGTGTAATCAATTAGTTGATTTTTTTTTTTTTGGTGTTTGAGAAAGAATATACCCACAGTTGATAAATGAATAAAAAAAAGGTTGAATAATGACAGTTCATAAACATGCATAAGGAGATACGAGTTTTGAGTCAAACAGTGAATTTGTGAAAAGTCCATCCTCGAAAAGGAATCTTGTTTTGAAATGGTGGCAAAGTTCAGAATTCTTGTGTAGTCTAAGCTGAAAAGTATCTTTAGTTCTTGACCATAGAACTGAAGCCTCTTCTGGTAGACAGAAGACCGTGTCGGCCATAAATTTTCTTCACAATATTTCAAAATTGGAAGTTGAAGTAGCTAATAGTTGAACACTATCCCAAAGTAATTACCTGAATAAGTCATTAATCAGTTAAATCCAACGAAAGGTTTTCCTTCCTTGTTTGAGAAAAGAATCATTTTTTCCCCCCTAATGTTCCTTATTTGGTTAGGATTTTTAGTGGATTGCGCACTGTATCAAGTTTAGAAAGAAAAGGATGGGATTTTATGATTGCCCAGACCTCCGATGTTCATTTTTTACAATATAGCAACTAAAGAATTGTAAAAATATTGTGGCATTTTGATGGGGTATTTTTGGTTTAAAAATTGTGATTTTAAATTCAAAATCTCCTACTAACTACCTACACTTCAGAACTAGACTGCACGTAATAATTTTAAGAACTGACCCCAAAAAAAGAAAAGAGCCTCCTAAAGTTTTTCCTTAGAGCTTCCAAGAAGAGTAACAAGTCCCTAGCGCTAATGGGGTTAGTTTCCCTTAACATCTTCGCTTTTTGGATATTTAAAGGAGATTAAATGTAGTTTCCCGAATGTGTGTGTATAATATCTGTTTGTGCAGGCGCATTTTATATACATAATATATGTTATACTTACATAAATATTAAATTGTTTAAATTTATTAATTATCACAAAATTGCATTGAACAAGATCAATCCAGCTGAGCCTAAGCTTATAATTTGAATTTTACAGTAACCTAGTTTGCTACTTCTTGCTTAACCCTTTATTAGTCTGCAGAAATGACATTAATGACCCCTGTGACTCCTTCATTATTTGCTGGGGGCATTGTTTGTTGTTGTTGAGCATCTCTCTGATTTCGACGATGATCATCTTTATGATTATCTCAAGCATCCAAAGAGGGCAGCGTCATGGATAAATCCTGGGGGTCTATTATAGCGCCCGCCTTCTCCATTTTCCCTCTTGGTGTATATAACCACAAATATGACATTCTTATATTAATCTTTTGATCTAGTCTTTGTAGCACAATCCTGGATTTGGATCCTCTCAAATGAATAAATAATAAAATGTCTCTCAAATAGAGAGAATAAAAAAAAAAAGAGATAGTAAAAAAAGAAAAAATAAATCTCGTATATACTTTTATTCCTTATATTAATTTTTTTTATGAATCATTTCACTGTTTTGTCAATTGAGAGGATCTAAATTATACAATCTTTAATTGTGACCATATTGCTCCCCTTGGCGGTCAAATGAATAAATAATAAAATATTTCTCAAATAGAGAGATAAAAAGAAAAAAAGAGAATGAAAAGAGAAAAATTAGATTTTGTATATACTTTTATTCCTTATGTCACTTTTTTTATTAGCCACTTCACTGTCTAGTCAATTGAGAGGGTTTAGATTATACAATCCTCAACTTTATAGTCATACTACTCCCTTTGGTGGTCAAAATCTTAGAAAACTTGAGATAGTTGAAGTCACACACTTCCTCCAATATTTGAGAATAGGTATTTTAAAGGGAGTATAGACTTGACAACTTCCCTTTGGGTGGGCTTTTAAGCTCTACCTCCCATGACTAGAAGACTCCTGTCCTCTTCCTTGTTTGTCTCTTGCTTCTTTTGCTTGCTCGACTTGCTCAAAGTATATATTTTTCATAGCCATGGCTAAGAGCTCACCTACCGTAGATGAAGGTATCTAGCTGTGTGAAAACAAGAAAAAATTGTCCCTAAGCTCACTGATCAAGTAATCATGGCTATGTGATAAGTCCAAATTTTATATGCTTTTTTTATGTTATTTTATAAGAACTTATTAGTTGATTTGCTTTAATTCTTTCCATTTTATTATTACTTTTAAAAAGAAATATTTAGACACTTTTAGAGTGCCATATTATTTATACTCTTTAATTTTTTAAAAAATTCAAATCAAATAAAATGAGATCTATTTATTAATAAAATAATATCAAATTATATAACGGGATCATATATTCAATTACCTACTATTATTATCACATAAATGAAGTATTATATAGGGCCTACACTCTTTTACCTATTATAACATTATTATATGAGGTTTATTATATAGTTTGACTTTATTTTATTAATTAGTGTATAGGCACGTGATACACCAAATGCATATAAGAATTTCTCATTATGGATTGTTTTGTCTTTTGACAAAAAATTATTGACTTTATATGCCTTTGTTTGAAAAACCCTAATTTGAACTCTAATTGCTTGTAGATGAGCTAAGGGCATGAAAAGGGCAAAAAAGAGCTAAGTGTCGATTCTTTGGGGCCTTACATGAAAGCCCGACGAAAAGAGTCCAACATCGAAAAAGCATAAAAGCCCAAAATTCCTAAGACATGGAGCTTGAACTACTTGGATTTTACCTCGATGTCTGCAAGTCCATACACGAGGAAGAAGAGGCCTAATGAAGTTCAACAGCTTAGCACATTTCAAACCATCTTGCAGACGGGCACCTAGCCTTGAGAAGAGAGTTGCTTAAAATGAAATAAGGAAACTGTTTGTAATATTAAAATAGGAAAGTGGTGCCTATTTCTATTATAACATACGGGCTGTTTAGTTTACTGAATTGTAAAGCAAGGAAAGGGAAAAGAAATGCATAAGTGAATGTAATTATTTCTACTACGTTTAGTATGACATTGTAATGAAAAAGATTACCTTGACATTTATGTGTTTGATTGGAAAAAAAAAAAGAGATTGAAAGTAAAATGACTGATATGCCTTTGATTTGAAAAATAAGGAAGGAATCAGAGTAGTTAAAAAAACAAATATAAATAAATAGATTTTGATATTTACATATTCAGATAAATAAAAATATGTATTAAATGAGAAGAAGGGCATGTAAAATGACTAAAATATTCTTGGAAGAAAAAAAATTATTAAATGTATTTCAAAATTAAACCCACGGCACTTATCTTTGTCTCCTCAGCATATCATGGTCCCTCTCTTCCAGATCCGAGCTTCAATGTCGCTTCAAATGGTCCCTTTCCTCCAAATTCGGCAAAATCACTTCAATCGAAGGTCAAGCAACTGTTGGCAAAGTTGCTTCATCAGAAACCCAATACCCCACGACGTAATAGTAGCCAGAGCCACCATGAGCTGTAGCAAAGGAAGAAATTTTCACCGTCGAGGGCTCTGTGTTGAGGAGAGTTGTGGCCACATGGCCACCATGAGCTGCAACAGAGGGAGACTCAAGGGTTCCACTGGTGCTAAGGAGACTGGTAACAAAGGGTAAAATGGTATTCGACACTTTCTGGCTCCAAACACTTCAATTTTTGCTGTGCTACAGTGAAGGTCAACATTGCAATAGGGAATTCCATCAGTGACGTAAAAGTGATAAACCAAATGTGAAATTGCAACAAAATGAATTTACGATTCCATTTCAAACCTTGAACCAAACGGCCCCATGGGAAACCTTGCAAGACAATGATTTGAACTAAATAGGAAAGCAAGGTGGTGCTACTTTTATTGTAGATAGAAAATTTTAGTCTTTATAAACCCTAGCTTGGCACTCTAATATAAATAAAAGCCTTTGCCATTACTTTAGGGTTATGAAAGACTAGGGGGAAGAGAGAATATAAAGCCAAGAAGGAACTTTGTCACAAAAAGTTTCCTACGACCCTAGTCACCATCTACACTTGATTATTCACCCAAAGCACTTGCATGAGTGATGTCTTTCATCAATCTTTTTTTTTTTTGTCTTCCTCTATTTTATTTTTTTTATTTTATCTTTGCATGCAATAATTTTATGTCAAGGTCACTTATTTATATATACTTTGGATTCATTTGTATAATTTTTCCCAAGTTGAATTTCTTTCATTACATGAGTATATCTTAATGATATTAAATAATTGATTTATTGCTTTGAATAAATGTCTAATTTAGCTTGATATCAATAGAAGACGCAAGTTAAAACTTTATTAAAACCATGAATTATTGTTTAATTGAATTATTAGGTGATTAGGTGTCGATAAAAGAGGTCACAAGAAAATAATTTAACATGTACTAAGGGTGTTTATTGGTCTGGTTGGCCCTAGGGGCTCGTCCTAACCCGACCTAATCGGGTCGAGTCAAAAATATAAATGGACAGAATTTTAAATAAAATTATATCGAGTCGAGTCGGGCCACGGGCAAAGACATATTCTACACAACTTGACCTAATAGTTTTTTTTTAGTTATTAATATCTTGTCATCTTATATATATATTTTTATTTTTATTTCATCTGATTCTCTTAACATGCTGCAACTTTCATTATCTACTTAAACTCTCTCTATTTCTTAATTGTTTTCATTATTGATATACATGCTTACTGACATTTTTTTTTGTTAAATAATAAAAATACACGTGTTTATTTAAAGCTAATTATGTTAGTAAAACTTATATATTTGCTTAATAATACCAAGCCATTTTTTTATTATTGATAAAAATATGAAGGTTATAAAAGTCTATTGTTATAAAATATATGCCTATGAATGTAAAAAAATATTTTTATATTACAAGTATCAGTTCATAAAAAAAAAATCTCGAGCGGCCCTAACCTGCCCTAGCCCAATATAAAATCAGGTTTATTTGGGCCGAATTGGGTCACAGGCATAAAAATAAGCCCGATGTCTTAATTGGACCGGGTATTGGGCATACTAGATGTCCGGTCCAACCCTGCCCATGAACTCCCCTAACATGTACCATAATTGTAGTATCTGTAAGGATGGCATAGCTAATGAATTTCATTAATATTAAGGTAGTTTGATCTTGAATACACTAGATGTCAGATATCTTAGGGATTAAATTAATTTGGTTAATTCAACTCTACATGGTAGGGATGGTTAATAAATGCATAGTTTACTTTCATTAAGGATATAATTCACTTGATGATTAATTGTACAATGTGATTTAATTTGAACTATAAATTATGTGAAGCTAGCCCTAATTTCATTGGAATTTCATTAATATTAAGTTAGTTTGCATGAGTCTTTTTAAGTTGTTTTGCATGTGTCTTGCATCTTAAGGATGTTTTTCTAAACGCTTTAGTTAGCTTAATTTAAGTTCTCATATATAATCCATTACTAATATCTAAGTAACCCTATGATACTAAAAATATGTAAATAGTTTGTGCATACATACATTACAAAAACAGTAATGTATAGGGACAGAGTCTTAACCAGTTAAAATAATTGTGGTCAAAACACATATTAGCCATGGTTAGCTTAACCATAGGTAAGACAAAGATTTAATCACAATTACTATATAACCATGGTTTAAGTTCCATGTTTAACTATGGTCATGCAATAATTGTGGTCAAACCACTACTTGTCTTGACCATGGTTGTATAACTGTGGTCAAGACAAAAGGTTAACCATGGTTATGTAATAACTGTGGTTAGGCCATGGTTTATTCACAGTTATTGTACCAAAAAAAGGCTTAACCATAGTTGTGGCAAGCCGTGGTTAAGCTCATTTAGTGACTTGACCACAGTTTTTTAAAAAATTATGCTTAAGTCTTTGGCTTAACCATGATTTTAAGGAATCATGGTTAAGCCACCCATTCCTATTCCCCATGCATCAGATTTACTTATCTTTATCTTCGTGGTCTTCATTTTCATCTCTCCACCAACGTCTTTCATCTTTTGCAATGCAGCTTGTGCCTTTTGTCCCTCTTGCAAATCCAGCTATCTTCAACATTCCTCTTGCATCTTTGTCATCCTCCTCATCTGTGTGGCCCTCCATACCATTTTTATGAATTTCTTTTTCATTTTTAATTGCTCATTGTTCAATATTTTCATGTTGGATAGTTTTGAATTTTGTTTGGGCTTCATTTTTCAAAATATAAATAAATTTTGTTTAATTACAATGGTAGAATTTTATTATATGAATTTTTGTTTTTGGTTGTTTAAATTTTTTTTATCTTATTGGTGTAAAGTTATATTATCTTTGTACTAAAATTTTTTTGGCTTTATTATTCAAAATATAAATAAAATTTGTTTCATTACAATGGTTGAATTTTATTATTTGAAATTTTATTTTTAGTTGTTTAAATTTTTTTATCTTATTAGTGTAGAGTTAGGTTATCTTTGTGCTGAATTTTTTTTTAATTTATTATTCAAAATATAAATAAAATTTGTTTCATTTCAATGGCTAGATTTTATTATTTGAAATTTCATTTTTGGTTGTTTAAAGTATTTTTATCTCATTGGTGTAGAGGTATCTTTTTAATTTTTTTTCATTGTGATTAGTGTTCAAGCCTATTTACATAAACTTGAATCAATTTACATTTCTGATTTGCTGAAAGGAAGACTATTAATGCAAAAATTAAAATATTCAAACGATATTTTTTTAATCTAACCTTTAAAAAAAATCAGCATAACTAAGATAATTATAGGAGATAAAAGTTTTATTGAGTTTAGAAAATAATTCAGGCAAATGCTATATTTCTTTATCAATACAATTCGAAAGAATTATCTAATGATTATAAAATTGTCATCTTTTACGTTAACTATTTCGCTAAAAAATTGAGATCAACATTTTAAAAATATTGTTTTTTAAATACATCATACTAATGTATAGAAAGTATCTTAAAGATTATTTTGGAACAAATCAAATTTATAATGTTAAAAAAAATATTAATATAAGTTCAATTCTTTTAAATACTACTTTAAAAAATATAATTTAAATGTATTAAATTCACATGTGAAATGCATTGAAAAATTCAAATAAAGTTAAAAGATAGGAAAAGTGAAAAAATGACACAAAAAAGTAAAAAAATAATTCTTGAACACACATAAATATATATTAACACACTTGCATGATGATTCAAAAGTATTTTTACCCTTAATACATATAGGGAGAAATAGTACATTATTTTAAATCAAATAATCTTTAGTGATAGTTAATCACTTAGTAAGGTATTTTCTTTTTAAATATTAAATAATTAAATTTTTTTTTAGTCATAGAAATAGACAAGCTTAGATTGTCAAATCTTGAAATACTCCTGAATATTTAGATAGGTTAAATGAATTCTTAGACTTTATATTTGCTAATGGAAGTGTGAAGGGTAAAATAATATATCCATATCATAAATGTCAATTTAAGAAATGGCAGATTAGAGAAGTTGTACATGACCACTTGATTGTTAAACTCTTCCCATAAGGGTATACTTTTTGGGTTAAACATGGAGAGAGACTTAGATATAAACCTGTTATAGAACATAAGTTAAAGTTGCAAGTGAGAGAAGAATGAATTTGTATAGATGATTCTATGTAGGACATGATTCTTGGTGCGTTTAGGGTTCATGATAACAAAAGTGTAGAAGAAGTTGGGGGTTTAGTTATACCATCAAACCAAAGAATGAACGATGATGCAAAAAAGTTTTATGAATTAATAAGGGATGGGCAATAAAACTTGTTTGAAGGGTGTGAAAAGTTTTCAAAATTGTCTTTTTTTAGTTAAATTGTATCACAGCAAGTGTTTATGTGAAATAAGTGACAAGGCTATGTTACTGATATTAAAGCTATTAGCTGATACCTTTAAATATACAAATATTCTAACTTTGTATGAGGACAAAAAAGTTATCAATAAATTAGGGCTCAATGACACAAAAATTCATGCATATCTAAATGATTACACACTGTATTAGGGGATGATGAAAATAATGATATGTGTAAAAAAATGTAATACATCTAGATGGAAAACCAAAAAGTAAAGGTAAAAAATGAATTAAACAATGTGCAAAAATACTTAGATATTTTCCACTAAAGCCATGATTGTAAAGGCTTTTTATCTACTGAACACACGAGATGACATTCCATTCATAAGAATCATGATGATATGATGAGGCATCCAAGGAACTCCAAGGCTTAGAAGCAATTTGACATAATCATACTTAGTTTGCTTCATATCCTAGAAATGTACATCTTGGGTTGGCCATTAACGATTTTAATCTATTTGGCACTTTAAATACAAGTTACAACATATGGTTAATGGTTCTTATGTTGTACAACCTTCCTCTCTGGATGTGTATGAAACAAAATTCATTCATTCTATCAATGATAATTCCAAGAAGGCGAGCACTAGGGAATAACATTGATGTCTATCTATAACCACTAATAGAAGAGCTAATAGATTTATGGCATATGAGAGTTGAAACCTATGACTCTTACATTAATAAAGTTTTCAATATGTGTGTAGTTGTGATGTGAATGTTAGTGATTTCCGAAGGCTAGGAACATTATTGAGTTAAAATGTGCATATTAGGTTAGTTTGTCCATCTTGCAACTTTGATTCAATTCTTTTACAACTACATCATAATTGAAAGTGGTGTTTATGGGCCATCGTTGTTTTCTAAACTCAGGACATAAATTTAGATTAGTTTGATGTCAATTTAATGGAAGAAAAGAAAAGAGGAATCTTTCAACAAGAATTACTGGCTCAAAAATCTTAAGACAACTTGATAATTTTAATGTTGTATTCGGAAAAGAGGTGGAAGTTGAATGCCGAAGAAGAAGATCTAAAGGAGTTGGTAGTGTAGATAATGAGACTCTATAGTGATGTAGAAAAAGCATATTTTTTTAACTTATTTATTGGGTGAACCATTTGATATACCATAATGTTAATGTGATGTACATTGAGAAAAACATTTGTAACAATGTACTATTAGCTTTATTGAATGATTATGGATGATCAAAAAACCATCTAAATGTATGAAGAGACTTAAAACAAATAGATATTAAGTCTTATCTCTGGCCTGGTAATAATGGTAGATATCCCTCGGTTGTGTTTACTTTGATAAATGCCAACAAAGATGTATTCCTTAGGACTTTAAAGAATATTACCATGCCATATAATTATTCAAGTAACATTTCCAAATATATTGATTTGAGACAATGTAAGATTGAAGAACTGAAAAACTATGACTCACATGTTCTTATGGAACAACTTCTACATTTAGCCATAAGAAAGACACTTCCCAAGCAAATGTCGATAATTTTGACTGACTTATGCTTATTTTTTAGATAATTATTTAATAAAGTGTTAAGCATAAATGACTTGATCAGTTTCATAATACAGTTATTCTTATATTATCTCATTTAGAGATATTATTCCCACTTTCATTTTTTATAGTTATGATCCATTTGATTGTATATTTAATTGAAAAAGCCAAACTTGGAGGCCATGTTCATTATCGATGGACATACCATATAGAAAGGTAGTTAATACTTATTAAATACTTTACAATTATTTCAAATCATTTTTATTTCATTTATGACGTTTAATGTAATATGTTAAATAGATACTTAGGGAAGTTGAAGTCTTGTGTATGAAACAAAATACAACTAGAGGGCTCAATAGTTGAGGGTTACTTGGCTCAAGAGATTTTAACTTTTTGCTTAAATTATTTGTACAGAATTGAGACAATATTCAATTGATCTAGATGTGTAAACGATGAATCCAATATTGGGCCATCCAATATTGGCACTTTATTTCTACTTGTTGGAAAACCAATGGGTGGTTTACAAGTATACTGTCATGTGTTGACCAACTATAGAGAAGTGAACCATTTTATTTAGTGAGTGGATTATATATTAAACTTGGTGTTAACTACATAATTGCAATAATTTAATTATCTTATGCATGTCATATAGAAAATCTTCATTAGAGATAGATAAGAAAGTTCATAGAGAGTTTGTTGACCAATTTTTTCATTGTGTAAATACATATATATCTTATTGTTGTTTCCTTTATAAGCAATACTGTAATAAAGCAATCACATTTTCCTTTGTTCTAGATAAGAAACGATGTTAATAGATCACATTCAATTGATATAAATTTTCTTGCCATAGGGCCACTTGATAAAGTAAGGCTTACAATGTTAATGAATTCAAATTTTAAACTTGAAATCAACACCAAGGGTTGAAAACTCAAAATAATGGAGCCTTCGATTCTCTTGTAATAAGAAGTTACACAATAATAATAATGACAACATGCACTTTAGTGGTATACTATACTGTGAAAAATTGTTAAACATCATTGAATTAAACTATCATGGTTTATTTGTGGTTACCTTATTCAAATATATATAAGCCAACACATCCAATCCAAAATGCATTAAAAAATATGATTGGGGATTCATATCTATCAATTTTTTAGGTTGATACACACTAGTGATAATGAAGATGACAAACCATACATTCAAATCTCAAAAGCTCAACAAGTATATTATATGGAAGATGAGTTAGATAAATATTGAAGTATGGTCATGCATTTAAAGCCATGTGACTTGTATGACATGAGTGAAGATGATGAAGATATTTATAAGAGTGATCCAAACCAACCCTAACAAGTGAAAATGTTATTCCCAAACTTAAAAGTACAAATTAAATGTTCCTTAATTTTTTTTCCTTTCATGCATTTTCATTAAATATATATGTTTGTATGTTTTTATTTTCTTGATCTTATATAATCTTATATGTTATTTTGTCTTTATTAATAGGAATTTAGAAGATGAAAAAAGTCTTCAAGAAGTCTAAATCAATTAGCACAAGCAAAGTTAGTGTGCCTAACACTAGTAGTCCTTTGCTTAGTTTACCAGTTAGTAATAGGGGATATCTGAGTTACCTGGATTTTATTAATCCACTTATTTCATCCACATCTCCCATTTCAGGTGTTCCTAATATCCTAGGCTTTTAGCTAGATTTGGACATTGAGGACTTATTTATAGATGATAATCAAGAGTAGCCCGAGTGGTCTACATAACCCGCATGATGACCCAGAGATGAAATTAGTTAGTTGAGGTTATTAGTAAGTAAATTAATAAGTATATTGGTACTATTTTGCTTATTTCTTATTTGTGTACTAACTTCAATTCAATAAATGAGGTAGGAACAATGACCAATAGGCAAATGACTATGCATGATGTTTGGACCCTTCCTCCTAAGTAAAGGATCATAATATTATGGAACAATTTCCTCCAACTGATTAAAGATGATGGCGGATTGCTGGGTGTTTTTTTAAGCATGGTTGGGACTAATTTTAAATTGTTTCCACTTATTTATTAGGATTCAAGGAATGTTCCATAAAAGTACAAAGATCGTATATATACTAATGTTATTTAGGTAATAGCACATTTATAATTCATTTCCCTTAGCATATTGAGTTTATATTTTTACTAACTATTATACTTTAACTTGTAGACTAAGTTTGTTGTTGATGACATACACAAGAGATGTGTTTTATAGTCACTGAGAGCTAGGTGAGACATGCACGCTATGAATTATATAAAAATGATGGGACTTGCACTATAAAGCAAATAACTGAAGATGTCCCAGATGGCATAGATAGGAATCATTGGGCATTATTTATAAACCATTGTTTTGGCAAGAAGTCTCAAGTAATCACATTTATTTTTCAAGATGTACTAATTCTTGAATGATATATATGTTAAGATGTATTAATCACATTTAATATTTTTTTAATAACTAAAAAATGACAAAGATAAACAAACAATATAGAAAGATGTTAACTATAACACATATTAGTGGTTCAAAAAGCTTTGCACAAAAAAAACTGAGATGGTAAGTTTATTTTAGTAAACAAATCATTTGAATTTTAAATGTAATTTGAGATACGTTACATATATGTTCAAATTTACAAGAAGCTAAGTGTGGGGGTCCAATCACACAAAAAGATGTGTGGATTGCAATCCATAAATATGATGATCAATCTGTGTAAGTGTTTGAATGACATAAGTCATAATTTTTGATTTTGTTGAAAGTCCTTATTTTTCTATTGATTTATTGTGCTTTATTTGAAATTGTATGAATGGATTAGAATGTTTCAAGTTAGTCACTCTTCTTTTCAAGAAATTTTGAGTGATAATTCATTAGCTCAAGCCTTGGGAAGCAAAGAGCATTGTGGTTAGGTCAAAGGAATGGCACTTGGTATTTGCCTATTCTAAGTGTTTAGATGCTGAGCTTGTGGGAATTTATTTGGACCTTTTTACATGGAATTGTAAAATGAGGTTGCTCAACTTAAAGCAGAAATAACTAAAAGAGATGAGCGACCATGATAAGCAAAGATAGAAAATACTATAATTGCTGAGCAACAACGACAAATAAAAGTAACTATGACTTTCATACTCTAAAGTTTTCAGGGTACATTGCCACTGAAACTTGCAGCCTTGTAAGTGTAACAACTGGAAAAAGAAAAGAAAAAAAAAGGAAGTTGAAAATTTTCGAAGTCCTGAAATTTTTTTAGTCTGCTAGTTATAGCGAAAAATGGCCTAGTTATAGTGAATGTACTTGTTCGCTAGCGAGAAAGGGTCTAGTTATAGTGAGAGTGTCTTTTTACTATAGCGAAAATGCTTCTAGTTATAGCGAGTGCGGGCATCCTATACAAAAATCAAAGAGCTGTTCGCCGTAGCGCGCGCCATAGCGAAAGCAGAGGTCTAGGACTGATACGTGCTCACTGTAGCGAGGGTTATGCTTCACTATGGCGAGGGTTAGTCCGAAAAAGTATAAAAAAAGAGAATTTGACTTCTTAAAGTGTCCTAATTCAGTTCTTCTCTTTTAACCGACCTAAGCTTCGACTAAAAAAGAGAAAATGGCTGTGGAGAGAGAGAGAGACCAAGAGAAGGAAGGAAGAACAAGAAAAAGGTAAGCATGGCTTGAGATTTCATAGATTTTCTTCTTAGCATGTTGTTCTTCTCTTTTTGCCCTCTCTTTCTATGGTTTTGGTTGTTGAAGTAGTTGGGTTTTAGGCTTTGTTCAGAAGAGAGAAAGTGGGACACCACTCTTAAAGAAGGTTAAAACTCATGTATCTTCACTTCTTTTTTCTTTGCTTTCCTTTCTTAAGAGCTTAAGAGAGGAAGTAGAGTTAGTGGAATTCTAGAGAGAGAGAATCCCTAGTTCTTACATATTTAGTGGGGTTTGCCTTGATGAAGAGCCCCCTAGCTTGTGAGTGTTTATTTGAATTATGAGAGAGTAATTTCATGCTCTTTGATGTGTCCAGGCTCAAGAGAAGTAACTCCATTTAGTTGTGCTTGTGGGACTAAGAAGGAAGAAGAGAAATTGAAAGGGAAAGCTTATGTTGGCTTATAAGGTAGCTCTCTACTCTTCCTTGTTGCATTCTTGGATATGTAATAGTCATTGTATGTTTGTGAATGTGCTTATATTGTGAGACATGCCATATTATATTGCCTTGATGCATTGATACCAATATGCTTGTGTTTTGAGTTGTAAAAATTACTCGGGTGAGGTAGTGCCAAAATACCTTTGAAACGGATGAGGTGGAGCCAAAAGTCCCTAAACCAAGGGTGAGGCCAATCTGAAAGTCCCAAAAACTCAGGTGAGGTTAGACCAAAAGTCCCTAGAGCTTATTCTTGGCATTGATATGAAATTCATTGCATGAAAAGCATATGTTGTGTAATTGTGAATGGTTTGCATGCTTTGACTTGTTTATATGCCTTGATTGCTTCCTTGAATGAGTATATGAGCTATTGAGATTCCCTGAATCTTACCCCCTTCCCTCTCCCATCTTAACATGTTAGGTGGAGTTCAAGAAGAAACAAGTGCACACCAAGGAGCCAGTTGAACATGTTTAGGGAGTTGTATAGCTATTTTGGTTCATTTGTTGTAAAGAGGTGCCAAAATGAATATGCACCTATTATTTTTTAGATGTAAATATTTGAGTAAGTGTAGAAATATGTATGAACTATATAGAGAGCTAAAACAATGAAAATATGGAATTTGGCCATTTTGTGGATGGTATACAATAGTACATTTTGGCTCATAGCATAGTGAATTTGAAATGTATGATGATTTGGATCACTTGAGCATTTCATATATGCTATATTTATACTTTAAAACTTACCCAAGAGGTGCTAGAACATGTGGGAGGCTATTTGGACCCACTTTGAACTATTTTGGGTGCCAAAACTACCAAATTGTGAGCTCCGTTAAGATATGACTAAATGAACTCTTCTTGATATAAAATTTGGCATGCCTCTAGAGCCTATTGAGAGGTTCTTAGGAAGCTAAAGTGGGTAATATTTGGAGGATTAGGAAATATTTGGTGAATTGTTGAAGTTGGAGAATTTTCTAGTTTTGGTTATTGTACTATGCAACTAGGTTCGAAAATAAATCTATGTTATTCATAGACTAAAAGATGTCCGATTGTCATGAAATTTTATGGAGATAAACTAGATATTCACAGTGACCTATACCAACTAGAAGAACCTCAATTGGAGGTCTGTAGAGGGAGAATGAACTTTCTGAAGTTCTATGTCAGTATCAGGGATGCCATCTGACCTTCATTACTGTTCCATCAGTTTTCGAGGTCCAAGGGCTATTGAAACGATCTGAAATTATTTTTTCCCTCTAGTAACATCTTTAGCTTTCCAAATTGGTATAGTTTTCCTAAATTAGATTTTTGTGGAATTAGTTATGGATTTTCGAAGTTCATGACAGCAAGCTACATCAGTACCAGGGATAGTCGAACCTCTATCTCTTTTTCGATGTCAAACATGGTCCAAATGCTGATATTGTGGTTGGGAAGTATTTTTATGTAAAGTTAACATCCAGAGCTTTCTAAAGAGCTATGGTTTGCTTGATTTCCATTTTTCTAGAATTAGTTATGATTTTTCAAAATTAGAACAAAAAATCTGACTTTTTGGCCCATTTGAGAAATTGCATTTTCTTGGTTTTTGGCATCATATTCGTGGTTTATGGGTTGTTTGATGCTATGTATAAGTTGTATAAATGGAGTTTGAGTGGAGTATATGATTGATGGGTTTATGGGATCCACAAGGCAAATTATGATTGGTTAAACCCCGACTTAAAGTATCAAAATACCACGGTTTATACTTATTCTTTGGAAATCATATGGAATCAAGCCTAGAGGGAGATTAATTGAAGTTAAGTCATTATGGTGTTACAGTAAGTTTAAGGGGTAGTTTTCCAAATTTATATTCTAGTTGTAGCCATGGTTTCCATAACCGAATTGAACTGGCTGGTTCAACTAGTTGGATCGGGAACCATACTTTAATCTGGTCTAGTCTGAACTACCCTTCAAACTGGCATTTTCAAGAATCGATCAATTTCAGTCAAGAATTGGGTTTGACCAGCCAATTTTGGAATATAATCAGTGCAAGAAAACTGGTTTGAATCTGTCATTCTTAGATATCTTCCAAGCTCTGCTGTCTGCCAGATTTGAACCTGCATACGTGTTGCTCCAAAATGCACTTATCCTAATTGAATTGCAATGCACTACCACCATATAAGTGTAAAATTTTATATAAATAGACTATTAGTGGGTTGCTTGCATAAAATCCTTTCAAACTCTAGACTTGAACCCATGCACACCTTGTCATCAAAATGCTCATATGCCACTTGACCTCTAATGTACGTTCAATATTTAAGTACAATTTTTTTTATATAAATATAGTGGGTGCTTGCAGTTCTCTAGAAAAATGGTCACTTGGGGTATCAAACCATTGACCTACTGGAAGAATTTTAACATCTTAACCATTTTGCCACTTGTTTTCTGTGATAGAATTTTACAAAAATTATATAAATATAATTATAGTATTTCCTTTGCAACTTATGACATTTAATTTAAACATTTATCAACTATTATTTTTATACATTGTACTCAGACCTTCAAAAATTAATTAAAAATGGTTCTACAATTTTTTTTTGAAAAATGGTAATAAAAAAATTATATATTGAATAGTTAATTTTTATAATATCTTAGTTTCAATACTTGTTTCAATACATTAATATTTGATGATTATATTTATCAATAAATAAGTTATTCTAAATTTAAATTTTAAAATTAAAAAGTCAATTGAATGTAAATATTATATTATATTTGATTTATTTTTATATATAATTAGTAATAAAATGCTTCAAATTTTATTAATATTTGTTTATTATTTATTATACTAAAATTTTAATATTTATTTATTTAATTATTACCGATTCGACTACGATTCGACCAATAAATCGTGAACTAGTGTTTTCACTGATTTAATGACCAGTCTAGTTTTAAATACATTGATTGTAGCCATACAAATAAATTTTGACTAATAATATTTTCTTTTAAATTTTAAGGACTAAATGATTGGGATAACGAACACCAATATTCTAATGATAGTTATTCTCTATAAGAATAGACATATTATTTGAATAGATTTCATAATTACATTACCTATTTGTAGATTAATTGAATATGAATTTATTTTCAATTTTAATAACATTATGGTTGTTATTGAAAGTTAATTTTTGTTGTTGGATATGTTGTTGAAAATTATTATTGGAAATTAGTTGCTAGATATATTAGTTAAAATTTATTATTACATGTTTATGGCAAAAAATTTGGCCACCACAATTTGTGTCAAAGAAAGCTGGCCAAACCTGTCTTAGCCATGGCTAGGACCTATCTTAGCTTAGACGTGATTCATGAAACCATGGCTAAGGTAAGACTTAGCCATGATTTAAATAAAGTTGTGGCTAAGGCAGACTTAGCCACTACGATTATATTTAACCCTGACTAAGACAAGTCCCATCCACAGTTTATAACTATGGCTAGGATAGGTTTGTCCATGGTTTACTATAATCGTGGCTAAGGCAGACTTAGCCACAGTTATATTTGACTATGGCTAAGATAGGTCTTAGCTATAGTTATGAATTGTGGCTAGGATAGGTTCGGCCATGGTTTTATTATAACTATGGCTAGGACAAGATTTAGCCAAGGTTATGGTGGACTATAGCTAAGTCTTGTCTTAATCATAGTTTTACTAATGGTTCTTGAAAACTATGGTTAAATCCTTCTCCATTGACAATTTAACCACAGATATCCCTAATCAAGCTAAAAATCTTAACCATGATTATAATCATGGCTAAACCAATGATTTTTTTGTAATAATACTAGTAAATATGCTTGTAGATAATCATATATATATATATATATATTACATTGCAAACCTTTTAATAAATAGTTTTAAAATTTCTTTTGTAAACTAAGCAAGGTAGTCTTTAAAGGGTACATGAGGCCTTGTCTCATGTTTAGGAGTGTTTTTGTAGTCTTGTACACTTGGGTTGTAATGAAATGATTAAGAGGTTTACATGACAAGAGTTGAACAAATATGAAGTAGCTGTTCACCTAAATGTTTTCCTTTCATTTTGGTGTAACAATGTTCTTGTTTCATCATCTTATATGTTCACTTATATTAAATTGTACTTGATTGTGACTTGATGAGTTATAAGCTTTTTTTTTTCTAAGTAAAAATAATAATGAGAATAAAGTATTGATTAGAGTTGTTGTTTTAGTATCCTCGAGATTAGCATTCAAAAAAGCTAATGCAATCTATGAATAATCAACATAATGTAGATTGGGAGGAATGTTGTAAGAATTGATTATAGTTGTTGTTTTAGTGTCCTTAAGATTTGAATCTTTTAATTTTTGTGCCTTTTATATATTTGATCGAATTCCTATATGGCTAGTAACTAAGATGATCTAGAATAATACTTGCGAGTATGTACATATGCTAACTTGCCTTGTATATATCCTACACATGTAATTATTTGTATATAAGGAAATATTTTGTAAAATCCTAAAATGGAGTGATAATATAAGTAGTTATATATTTTCTACTTCTTATACTTAGTTTTATAATAATTCAATGAGACTAATTTGATGACCTTAGGTTCATTTTATATTATTTGATTTAAATTAGGATTAACTTGTTTTAATTACATAATTAGCAAATTTGGGCTTTAGTTGTTATTATTATACTTTGATCAACAAAGATCCAATTATTCACATTTTTGTTCTTGCAGGTAAGCTAAGCCACACAAATGGATTTGAATGTTTAACAAAGGGGTTTTGAACCTTGGGCTTATTTCATTTAGGAATTAATAATGTATTTTTTATTGTTTGAGGCCATATGATGTAATCCTAACCTATCTAGTGCTTTATATTTTCCCTTAGGTCATTATTAGTCATACACACTATCTTTTATGTCATCTGTAAAGCCACCAAAACTGTTTTCTTTAAAACGTTTCATTTCTATCACGGCATTCTGAACTTTTCAATGATCAGTTTAGAATATTGAACCTGATGTCAATACATGAGTCTTTTACTTATTTGATTTTAATTATAGAACAATTTTTTTCTTTTTCTTCTTTTCTCTGTTTTTGTGCTAATCTCGATTACACCAGTCGAGTAATTTAGATTGCATAATTATTTATTCGTTAGTTTAATCTGAGAGTTATGTTTAATTTAATTAGTCGATTGATCAATTAGATTAGTTCTATTTATCCCATTAGAGGTTTTTGCATGTTAATCTTGGTGCCTA
This sequence comes from Erythrophleum ivorense, assembly GCA_026724425.1. NCBI lineage: Eukaryota > Viridiplantae > Streptophyta > Magnoliopsida > Fabales > Fabaceae > Erythrophleum > Erythrophleum ivorense. Next base: position 2,546,443 of record JAIUCV010000025.1, on the reverse strand, counting down.
TGAATAGGGATTGATTCTATTTTGTTAAGATGGTGTGGTTACGTTAGACTTAATAACAGGGACCGATCATAACTTTAGGTGATTTAGGGATATCATATAGCAATAACTAAGAGATTAAAATTGAACCAAAGGCTTCTCTAGATGGCGAGGAAGGTGAGATATTAGGGGAAGAAACTTATGATTGATTGCATTTTTATGAGTCGATTTGTTTCTTAATCTGTTGCAATAGCTAGTTTTTTATTTTGGTTAATTTTTTTAGTTCACGTAAAACCTACATTCAAATTAATTTCAATTATGTGATTTCTTAGTCTGATTGGTTAAACCAAAGGCTCATTGAGAGACGACCTGGTGAGCACTATATTGTAAATAAGTAAATTTAACTAATTTTGGCTAATTTGATAGCCGTGAGTTTTCTTGATACTAAAGAGCAATCATATTTCTTGTGGGAACATTATCTCAACTCCTTAGGTAAATTTTATTACTTGAATGACTATACTTGTTAGCTTATATCTAATATAACCATATTAGATCCTTATATATTAATGTTTTAGAGGAGATTAATTCTCGGGTCACATGACTAAGGGTCCACTTCCTACACTATTCCTAAGTTGCTTTTATAGTTTTTGCATATGAACAATTAAAAACTTTCCCACCATCTGATAAACATATATTTATATCTATTTTATTCTCATAAACATAGGCATTTTAATAATAAAATATGGCTTTAAGGCTTTAATTAGGTAAGATTTTGTTTAGAAGCCATTTCGATATTTTAGGAATTTAATTGCAAAATTTTAGAATTTTAATGCATAAATTTCTTTAAAAGATTTTTTTTTGAATTCTCCTCTTGAATTGCTCTTACTTGTTGTGCAGATTTTCAATGGGCAAATGATATTTAAATAAGAATTTGAGTTAGAAAAGAGAAAGAGAAGAATTGGGCTCCCTCACGTGGCACATAATCATAATTTTGCATTGTTGAGATAGTACATTCCAACCACATGAGAAGCTTGAGCTTGGGTGCTTAATGCAACATGGAAGAAACATCTAGGAAAGCACTTGGCTGGAGTTTTTGAGCAAGGAGAACTAGCTACTGGTTGGGCAGAATGACAAGAAGAATCAACAAGAAGAAAGGGGTTGAGAGGTGAAGGAAGATGGAGTTGAGAATGAGAAAAACAGCTCTCATGCCACTCAATGGACTTCCACATGTGGCTCCACTTGTAGCAAACATACACTCATACGTGGAGAAGAGAAATTAATGAAGATGCACATGAGCAAGCACTAGTTCTACGTGGCAAAAGGATTCACATATGCAAGTTGGTCAATGTGATTTACTAATGAAGCTGCATGAAAGGAAGCTTTGAGCAGAACATGGTTTATGAAGAATGGGAAAAAGTTCCACGTAGAGAACAACACACACACCCATGGGGTCATCAAGAAAATGTGTTGAATGAGGTCCAATACAGCAAAGAAGAAGCAGCCAATGTTGTGTGTGGGAGGTTAACAGGAGAACAACGCAGAAGCAGTTCATGTTGAGGAATTACATGGAGAAATCACGTGGGAGAACAATGCGAGCTGAACAACGCTGGACTGGGCAGAGGGGTGAGACGCACGAAGAAGTTTGCACGAGCTGAAAGAAACAGCTAAATAACACGTGGAAGAGTGTGGGTTCTGGTCTGTGAAGGGAAGAAGCTGCAAGTTTTAACGTGAAAAAGCTGCGTCTGGATTTGAAAAGTAGCCATGGTTTAGTGTGGAGAAGAGACAGAATGTGGAATACGTAAAAGAAGAGCTGCATGTGAGACAAGAAGCTACGGGTTGAAGGAGCTTTCGAAAAGAAGCTCAGCTGGAAGAGTTACTAGGCTGAATACGTGATACAAAAAGAAACGAAGAAGTATGCAAAGTTGATGTGGGAAGTCTGGGCTGAAGGTTAAATAAGGACGTGGAATATAATAAAAAAAAGGAAGTGGGGTCCATATTCATATGCACAAGAAGGAAGAATGAATGCATGGAGAGAGCTGAAGAGAGCACATGAAAACGAGCTGTGGGTTCAAGAAGAATAAGCTGGCACGTGATCACTTAAATAAAGAAATGAAGCCATGTGATATCATGATTCAGAGGACTTGAGCAGAGTCATTATTCCACACGCCTCCATATATTCGAATACCCTTATCCATTCGAGAATCCACCCATCTTACGTCTCTAAAATTGTGGAAATCCTCACCTATATATACTTCGCGCCTGGTTCGTTCATAAGGGGAGGGAGCATTCATCTATTCATTCAGCATTAATCCACCACCACGCATTCCCATTCATCCCATCCATCTCCAATGAAGCCTTAATCTCCATCTTGAGGCTAGCTAGGAGGAATCCTTGGAGAAGCTTGAATCCATGGAAGAATAATTCAGAATTTTGGCTAAGAATTTCCTTATTTTTCCTACACTTTTTCTCTTTCATATATTGTCTTGGTTAAGTTGTATTTGATAGGGAATTTGTGTAATTATAATTAGTGGTTGGTTAGACACTAATTAGGGAACTTTTTTGTTGATTAATTGATCTGATTAATTCCAATATTATCTGAATTTCCCATGTATGCTTTGAAGGTGTTCGATAAAATACATGAGTGAAATTATGTGCTTAATTGTTTAATTTGAAGATTCCTTAATGTTTAGTTGGTTAATTAAATATTTAGGATGATTCAGAGGCTAATCAAATCAGTTAATCAATTAAATTGGATGTTCATTGATCTTAGAAACAAGAATTAATAATTTAATGCGGGATTGAGGTCTCAATTCAACGTTAGATCGTTAATCTCTTGAATCTTGAGTGGTTACCTAAGATAAATTGTTATGAACACATTTAGGAACTCTTAGGCCAGAATCAATTACAATTAGAATAGGATAAAGATAGTAGATACCAAGGGACGAATCCAAAGTTAGTGACAAGACTATAATTCACTCAATTAGATAGTAGTTAGGAATTTTAATTCAATTTAGTTTTTGCTTAGTTTAATTAAATCAAAACCCCCCTTAGTTTAGGAATTTTTAGAGTCTTTTAATATTTGGAAAACTCAATTAAACATTAAACGCCAATTCCAAGGGAGATGACCTAGGTTGTGCCATTAGCTACATATTTTATCAACCTAGTATTATTTTGAGGGTTGTGCGACGATCCACTCACCATCTTACCTCTGTTATGTTAATCCAAGAACATACCATTATTGATAAATGCTTTGTCAATACCTAATTTATCATGTTTGATGTTAGGTAGGACTCAGTCTTGTATAATACTCTTGTATGAGTATTTGTATATATATATTTTCATTATTTCATGGTCTTTGCAAGAACAGGGATGAAATGAGTTTTATCCTACCACGAATATTGAGAACAGAGATAGGGAAAGGTAGGGTTGGCGAGGGGTGTACCTATGCCCTTGGTGAAGTTGCCATCCCTATTAAAGACCATTGAAGAATTTTAGCTTAAATGGCTTGAAGTGATTGCCAAGTACAACTTGCAATCCAACGAACAAGTAAAAAGGTTGTAAAAAGTTAACAATTACTAAGTATTAGCATGTCTTTGTTACCATTTCTTTTAAGGAATGACTACACAAGAAGATTGGGAGAGTAGTAATGTGTTTATCAAAGATTTATCAATTCTTACACAAGTTTGAGCACTTTTTTTAAATAGGTTATTCACATATAAAATGTTCATGGATACACTCATTATTAACTTTCATACAATTCTTTAAAAAAAATTTCATGTTGATGTAGCAATTGAAGACTAAGAACTTGATATAATGCTAGTAAAATATAAAAGCTTTTCTTTGAGAACAATGTCACCACTACAAGAGCAAGCTCATGGTGTTATCACAGAATTTGCTTTGGAGAAGAGAGGAGTTTGAAACATCTGCACAAAACTCAATTCTATTGGAGTATATGTGTGTGTGTGTCAAAAGAAAGAAGTCCTACATTGCTCAAACTTGAGGAAGCCTTAGTGCATAAATACTAAGATGTGTTTATGAGTAAGTAAATGGGTTAAGAAGAAGAGTGAGCTCGCGCTCACAACAATGTGCTAACATAGTTGAAAACCTCCGATTCTCCCCCTGTGTGCAAATTAGATGCAGTACTGGGTATTTCTGTTAGAAATATTTTTGCAAAATTAAAAAATATTTTGTTTAAAATAAGCTTATAAAAAAAAACCTTTTTTTAGCAATTTTGAACTTGGGACCTTGAATTTCTGGACACTGAAGCTTTCAATTATCGGTTTTAATTTTCTCATTAACTAGATTTCCTCCCAACGTTCAAAAACAGTCTTTCTTTAATCACTTTTAATCATAATGTTCAAAATTGATTTCATTAATTGTGATTAAGGCATTATTAGTCAATTTTATTGCTATCCAACATTCTTATCTATGTTGTCGGCCTATAAAAGGCAGTGCATGGTACAGTTTAAGATACACTGAGCTATTGAGTTATCTGACTTCTCTCCTCTTCCCTTCTACTTTGAGCTTTCCATTCTTTGTTGTTCTGCTTTCTTGTGAATTTTCGCAGGAAGGATCCATTTAATCCTAGAGAGTTGTTGACTTGTGGTGGAATAACTTTTGAGAACAATGTCTTCAGGTACGACTTAAATTGATTTTTTCTAATGTATTTATGAATTACAGCTAACAAATTTACTATGAAAATACTATCATATTTGTGTTGCAATATTTTAAGGATGCAAATAGTAAACTAAAAAGCTTATTGTTCATTGGGATGGTAAGATATATGTAGTTGAGAGTGTTTTGAATGTTGGGGCATAGTTTTTTGGCACATTTTGAAAAATTTTCTCCATAGGGATTGTTAGGAAATTCCTTATCGTTATTGCCATCTCAATGGTGGCATCAAGCATCATGTGACGAGGAGAAAACCAAAAAATTGCATTGCAATAGTATGTCCTTATGATTTTTCCTTTGTCCTCCAATTTCTAAAACAAAAGGATGCGCCAAATAGAAGTAGTGTGAGGGTAAAAATGAGTTAGCAAAACACAATGCTTCTAAATAGGTGATAATTGTTATGATCGGATGATAGGTAGAGATTGATCGCAAGCTATAAACCCTTGAGATTATGCATTTTCTATTCATTATTCTTTCTATTGGCTAGGAAGGTCATTATTTTAATTTAATATTTCAAGGGAAAATGTGGACAACAAAAACAATGTTTAGATGTATTTTGATCTCTTATATTTAGAACTAAATGTAAGGGTAAAGTTAGAAAGAAAAAGAGAAAAGAAGAGAGAAAAGTGATTTATAAAAATTATATACTTTTCTTTTACTTCTTCTTTCTCTAACTTTATCTCTAAATGCAAGAGATCCTTACATATTATAGACCATGTTTGAGGTGGAAAGACACAAAGTAGGACAACCCAAGTAGATGTCACGTACATAAACTTTTGTTGGGTTGCTCCTTAGTACTAACAACTTATACAATATAATGAATATACTCATATGAATTACATGGAATGCTCATCATGGTCATAATCATTGCCCAACAATCACTTGTGTGCAATTTTGTAAAATTACTAATCAATTCTCAATATAACATCTTCCTAAGTTTTCACCAACCCTTTTATTTGTTGCATGCCCACATCCTCATTTTTTGAGACTTTTTCCTTTCCTTTCTCTTTGCTCTACTCCATCACACAATTACCATCCCTTCTTCTTTTTCCTTGGTGATTATAGATAAAAGAAGATGAAGGTGGTCTTTGCTCTCCCTCTCGGATTATACTATGCTGAGCATCCATGGCTTCCTCCCTCTCTCTATCTCTCTTTGTCTCACTATTCTTCCTATCTTAATTAAAGGAGTCATTAAAACCCTGCAAAATGCACTATTTAGCTCAATGAAACAATGCATTTAGATCCTTTTGGACGATGTGGTGCAATTTGTCTATTAAATGGGAAATGAAAGTTTTAGATCCTTTTCAATTTTCTTTGGAATTGACTATATCAATTTTGAATTATATATATATATATATATATATATCTATTTGAGATTTATTTGAATGGTGAGTTTTATTTAAATGTGTGGGACTCGCTTAAATAATATGCCCCACACGTTTTGTATATTTTTCTCCAAAATTGACATTGTAAATTTAAAACAAAATTGTAAAAATTCATTTCCATAAAATGGGCTATTAAAATTTTGCAAAATTCATGGCATCAATTTCCTTATGCAACTATAAAGTTTAACACACAAAGTTAAAAAGGGCATATATTTTCTACCCTCATATGATGCTTGCAAAAGATAATACATGTGTCTTAGCCTAATATCCTATCACCAAAAAAAAAAAAAATATCAAATAGTGCACTTGCACACATGCATATATATGCCAAATTTGATTAAGGGGAAGGGAATGAAATTTTTATAATATTTATTATATCTTTGTAATTATTATTTAATATTTTTATTCTATTTTATTATTTTTCAAAAATAAAAGTATAAGAGTTATTTTTTATTTTTAAAATAATATTTTTTTATTTTTATTTTTATTCTATCTATGATAGAAAGTAAATATATATAGAGACAGCAGTTCCGACATTGTTTTAAATTGTCATTATTCATAAGTCACAGGCTTGTCTCACTTAGTGTTTTTTTTGTGTGTGTAAATTTCTCTCTTTCCCTAGTTCTTGTGTAAACTGTATAGAGCCTCACCTAGATTATTAAAAAAAATTATATTCAATTCTTTATATATATATATATATATATATATATAATTGTCTAATAATATTATAACAATTATATAATTTTTATAGATAATTATATATTTTTTAATTAAATTATATTTTATTATAATATTATTAAAAGATTATATTCTTATTATATTTTAATTAAAAAATGATTACAAAATTATATCTAATTAAAAAAATTTAAAAAAACTAAAAAAAACCTAATTTCAAAAAAAAAGAAAGATATAAAGGACAAATTAGTGCGAGAGGGGAAGACAAAACGCATCTCCCATGTCTGATAAGAAATCGAAGAAAGCTGTGATTCGATTAGAATCTAGCCAGGGATTCAACGCGAGGCTTTGAATTCAGCATTGGATTTCGACTAACGAATTGGGACAACCAAGATTGGATTGTGTGATTGCTGCTCCATAGCTCGGTTGACGAAGGTAAGTCGAAGCTTCTTCCTCGACTTCGTAATTCCTTGTTTACAGTAGCGTTTTCTTGTTAGCAACTTTGAGACTCCTCATCAATCGACTTTTGCACTGCCCGCAAGACTTAAATAAGTCAATTATTGGGTAGTTTTGTTGAAACCCAAAGAATCAAACGGGTACCGAATTTCTGTTTGTATGTCTCTCTCAATAAGTTCAGAATTTTGTTCCTTCTGGGTCTTCTTCCATAGGACCATACTTAATATGCAGGCAAGCATCCCTTACAAGCTTGGGTACCAATTGACAATGTCTCAGCTCTCACTGATTCCTCTGTTTTTCCCACATCAATTATGCTCTTCTGTCTTCATCTTCTTTTGTACCACATTGCAGTAGATTCCAGTGTCGTTGGTAAATGCAATAAAAATTAAGGAACAGAGTTCAACTAATCAATCAATTAAATTTTCCAATTTGAATTGGCGAAGCAGAATTAAAAAAAAATCCAGATATAGCAAATTTAAATTTAATTTTTTTAAAATTATTTAAATATTTTATTATTAAATCACATTTAGTAACTTTGTCAAAAGCATATTGTTATGAATTTTATGCACTTTTAGTGCCAACGGTTTTCAAGTAGAATTGCATTTTGGTAATGAAGAACATAAAGAAAGAGGGAAAGAGAAAACTTTTAGTTTTAAGTATAGGCAAATCGATAAACTCAAACTTGAATGACATATATCATTTATGCATTATAACCTTTTCATTACCTAAGCATTGACACTTCATTAAGAAATAACATCTTGGTAACTAGGCTTTTAGCCCATGTAGGTCTATCAAAGAAAGGAAAAGATAGCTTACGTTTCTTATATAGATTTTGAAAAAAATAATATATAATTTTTTTAAACCATATAGTTTGTTCTTGTGATTTATTTTATTTATCAAATGGTTGATGGTTATAAATATAAGTAACTTTTGGCATTTTTAATTGGCCTTTAGATTGAGATTGTGAGGCTGATTTGCAGTGTACTTTCAAATGAAATTTGTTATTGCAATTCTGGTTCTCTATTCCAGTGATTATTTGTTCAAGCTTCTTCTTATTGAAAACTTTGATGATGGCAAATCATGTCTTCTTATGAGATTTGCTGTAAGCTATCTAATGCTTTTAATGTCAGTCAAATATCACACGTGACTTGTACTAGTTTTTGCCTGGTTCAACTCTTTAGAAACACAGATAATATAATAAAGTAAATTTCCATTTTAGTACAATTGTTTAGAGTGGTAAAAACAAAATATATTTCAACAAAAATAGGTTATACATTTTTTTCTTTGTGCTTTGTTTCATTGGTATTAAGAGTTCTGTAAACTGAAGAAGCAATAAAGTGAATTATTGGATTGACTGAATTTGCCTTTGGAACTTGTTCCCACTTTCCTTAACTACGTACATAAAAATGCATATGGTTTACACATAGATGCACCTATGTTGTTTAGATGTCCTGCACTGTGCTGTGCCACAATTTTTTTATGCAAGTATGCTACATTTTACTGCAAAAATTTCGCTTATACTTTAGGTAAACCAGGGTTCTTTTATGTATATTGAGATGCTTCTTTCTATGATATTTTTTCTTCTTTTGTTGTTTTGCTGAGTGCCTTTGTAATTTAAAGCAGTGTGCTAAAGATTTTAGATTCATTGATGTGGAAATTGGTTGCTCTAGTTGCCTGCTGTCTCTTGATAGTTTGAGCAGGTTGGTTCTTATTTTATTTTTGAAGCGTTCCTTCTATTAAAATTTTTAAATCTAAAAAGCAGTTTATTTGTGAAGTTGAAATATTGAACAATGATGGGTTTTTTATTGAGTTTCTTGATGTAAATAGTGTGATTTAACCATTTTGGCATCAGAGATAGAGTAGAAACCTATTTAGAATGGCATTGAGAATATTGATGGTGATGACCTTAGAATTTGGGGGAAACTACATCTAACCCCCCTAAATTTTAGCTTAATTACAACTTTGAGACACAAACTTTAAAACCTAACATTGAATTTCCCAAAACTGTTACAAAAAATGAAAATGTTATGTATTAGTTAAAAATAATGTCTAAAAGTCATATGATTACCACATGATACCTTATATCTCCATTGTGTTCCCAAATTTGCCCCCTTGTTAAGGTCTCATGTGACAATGATTTAGCTTTTAGATGTTAATTTTAATTGATATATGTTTACACTTTATGTGATTTTTTTTTTAATTTTTTGGGATAAGGATTGGGTGAAGTGTTGTGTTTTGAAGTTTGTATGCTGAAGTTGTAATTAGGTTATAGTTCAGTGACGTTATGTGTAATTATGCAGTTTCCAGAATTTAATTTTGCTTATATTCTACCTACTGTGATTATATACTTACTTGCAAAGTGAGAAGCTTTGTGCTGATGCTAGCACTTGAGCAAACTCACCGAGAGTGGGCAGAATTTATGTCCAGAATAACTGGAATTGCAGGAATCATGTTTTGGCAATTCTGAAGATTCCCTTGTCAGAGAACTTGACTTGGGTTTGACTGACCCAGGTTGGGTCTTGAGCAAATCACTCAATTTGTCTTTTTTTTGGCCGATTTATTTTGAAAGAACAGTATAACATACCAAAATTACTCCTTGACTTTTTAAACTTATGTGAGGATCACAGACGACACCCATTTTACTTGTTTTATTAAGTTTGGAACATCTCCGCACCCTTGCTATAAATTTTGATTAAGAAAGTTGATTAGGATAACAACAAGTGATTTATTTGGGCAAAATAGTAAATATTATTGAAAGAATTCAAATTTGGAGCCAATGTTAGAAACGTTGATGAGAAAAGAAACGATTGCAGGCATTCAATGAGTTTATGAGATTGAAAACCAATGTTCAGAAAAAAGAAAAGTAGTTAAATATTATTGAATGAATCAATCAAGAAATAAGTGATATCAAAAGGGATAATGCTTCAATAAGCAAATTAGACAGAAAATTAATAAATTAATATTTCATAATTATTCTTTGTATTTCTTATTTTTTTTAATACTCCCCTCCCTCCCCTAATTTTTAATGTCTTATTTTGCGTAGGTGGGTGTTTTTTTGATGCCTCTTACCTCAAGATGCTAGAATCCTGTTGCATCTTAAGGGTGTTGACTTTAGAGATAATTTTAAAGATAAGCAACTGAATCAAGTCAAAATAATGGAGGCTTGGTGAAAATTTTCTGCAAAGAATTCTCAAAAGTAAAAGGTAAAATAAGATAGATGAAAATCAGGTGTTTTATTTTTTGGCTTCACTCCAACATATAAAATTTGCTGATCTTTATTGCATTGGAAGTTGAAAAGAGGATAGACTAGTCTGTTGCTAATGCTTCATTTTTGAATCTTTTAGTTATTAACATGTAGTATTATATTCCATTCTTCTGTTGACATGAAAGAATGGTTTTTATTCTTGGGTCTGATGTGATTGTGAGTTTGGTTTGTTCCGGATTTTGTGTCTCACTTTGCATCATATTTTTCCCTTAAAAATTTTTATTGGGGATTTGATTATTCTCACAGCCGTCCTAGACTACCTTCAGAACCAAGAAGATTGTGAAGTGGAGGAGGCAGAACAGGCTTGTCCACCAACTTTGCCTTAGGAAATCTTGATTTCCATGTTCAGAAAAGTGTCTGCCAGATTGGAAAGATTACAGCTTCTTCTGTGGTATGCCATTGTCACCTAGATGCCCTTCTGTTAATTCTTGTGATATTTGATATTGATGCTGTGTTGATAATTGTGACAGTGAGTGACCCCTTATTGAGCTTGTTATAGTCTAATTAAGTCCTACTTTTTTTGGACAAATAATTAAGTTTTGCCTTACTTTTGCCTATTTTGTGTGAAAATTCTGTTCCTTTCTCTATTTTGATAATTATATGCATAATTCTGTCTGATTGCAGTGCAAGCAGATGGTTGAGTTTTGAAGCATTGACTTGACAACAGATATCCTTTGTTGAACACTTGGAAAGCACAGAGACTAAATCTGTAAGTGGAAGCATGAGGCTGTTAGAATGCTTTCCTAAGTCCTGAATATTTTAAATTTTGTTTATGTAAAAATTATCTCACATATATCACGGTGGCATTTGATATGTAGAATGAAAGATTCCATTCTAGACCACTCTAGGCTTGTACCTTGAAGAGAGCAAGCATCTCAAGCATTCTTTTCCCCCAAAATACCCATATAAAATTGACATGACAGTTTCATGCAATTAAATATTTGTCTCAACATAACGGCTTGAATTTTAGTAATATTTGTTTACACATTCAATTCAAGATTGAGTAACCAAACAAAAGAAAAAAGAAAATTATTATTACTATTAGGCATAGGTTTATAATAGTTGAATCAGTTGATATTTTTACTTGTAACAGCCACTATATCAACACCACAGCTACAGCCACAGCCATAGCCACCGCTGCTATCACCATTTTTGCCACTGATGCTGCCGCCATCTAGACATATCCAACTGATAGTGTATGAATGGAATAGAGAGAGAGAGAATAATGGTTGGGGGTTGAAGGAGCAGAGCTAGTCCTGTAGATGGGATTAGAATTGTCATGTATTTTGGAAATATTGCATTCCAATTAAAGTTAGATATTCTTACAACTTTGCTGTTAAATATTAGGGGCATTATTCCTGGAAACCTTACAAAATTCTGCTCACAGTGGTTTACTTTTATATCTTATAAATGTATAAGCAGGCTATGAAGATGGATTGGATATTCATTGCCATGCTTTCCTCAACTCTTTTACCCTTCTATCTGTGCCACACAATCAAAAGGATGGTCTACCTGTTATTCATAGATATGTGAATGAAGAATTTGATTTAAAGATTCCAAACTGTTTTTTACAAGTTATGTTTGTATATCTTATTGCTGCTGATTAATGGATATTTGCATTAGCAGTTAGATACATTGGCAGTAGAGGATACTCCTGTAAACATTAATATGCAGTTTGACTCACATGCAGCTATCTGTTGACTTTCATACAGGAAGCTGAAAACCATTCATGATCTTTGGCCACGCAGAGCCTTCACATTGTGTTGAAAACTGAGCAAACACTCATTTCGGTATCCAAACCCAACCTCAGTGGGTTCTGCATGAAATACATCTGAATCACTTTGATTCCCTCTGTCATTTTTTACAGCTTCTGTCATGGGAGAACAGAAGCCAAGCCTCAAAGAAGTTCAAAATTCTTGTGGCCCCAAAATGACTCTCTGGTGGTTCTTTCTTGTAGCTGCCTGCATAAAAGTTCTTCTCTTCCCTACCTACCGCAGCACAGACTTTGAGGTCCACCGCAACTGGCTGGCTTTGACCCACTCCCTTCCACTCTCCCGATGGTACTTTGATGAAACCAGTTCATGGACTCTTGACTACCCACCATTTTTTGCCTATTTTGAATGCCTTCTATCTATTTTTGCTCACCTTGTTGATCCACAAATGGTCCATCTTCAGGTGGGGCTGAATTATAGCTCGAACACGGCAATTTATTTTCAAAGAGCTACTGTAATAATGTCTGATTTGTGTCTTCTCTTTGGGGTTTATAGAATGACTAAGAATCTGGATTCAAGAAGGCAAAAATTGATCTGGTCATTGGTTCTTTGGTCACCAATGCTATTTATAGTGGACCACATGCATTTTCAGTACAATGGATTTCTCATTGGGATTTTGTTGATTTCACTTTCGTGTTTGGAGGAAGGGAGGGATGTATTAGGTGGGTTTGTTTTTGCTGTTCTGCTGTGCTTTAAGCATTTATTTGCAGTGGCAGCGCCAGTTTATTTCATTTATTTGTTGAGGCACTACTGCTGGGGCGGAATGCTTAAAGGCTTTAGTCGCTTATTGATTATGGGGGCTGTGGTTGCAACAGTCTTTGCAGCTGCATTTGGGCCATTTATCTACCTTGGGCAGGTAAATATAACTTATACATCTTGAATTCATCTTTGGTGATTATGTAGCCCACATAAATCCTTGTATTGACTAATTTAGGACCATTGACAAGTTTTGGAAGAATATTTAGAGAAGTTATAGGTGAATTGCAATCTTTTTGAAATTTTCATCATAGACTAATGTAATTTAATTTAATTGCTCGGGTCAAGAGAAGTAGAGACTAGAGAATTGTTGGAAAAATGAAGAAATTTTCATCATTAATGCTTTTCTATAATTAAGAGAGCTGTTTTGGAAGGAAAAGGAAAGAAATTATAAGATGGTTTGAGGTCAATATTAGAGCCTGTTTGTGATTACCGTGGATTTTTGCTTTTTATGAAACCTTTTTTTTTTGGTTCCAAATGGAGTTTCATAAAAGGCATTGTAAGAAAGAAGCAGTTTGTATTTAGCAAAATCATTTGAGAAGCGCTCTCATCAATATTATTGTATAATGCAAATCTTTAAATAAAAGAAGTGCTTCTTATTGTCAAATTGCTACAAAGGGCATGTATAGATTTGACTTTGAAATTAATATTATTTGGATGAATAAATAATTTTAAATATTCATGATGGTTTTTAATTATGTTTATAATTTTTAATTTAATTAAAATATGGAAAGTAAAATAGCAATATATATATGTATAACATTTTAATTAAAATAAATATATATAATTTACAAATTTGAAGTAAATATATCAAAATACATCAAGATAAGTATACAAGGGTAAGAGAACAAATGATAATGGGAAGAGAAGACTATAGGTAAAAAAAGGTAAGGGGTAATATGGTAATTAATAATTTTAGGGGTATTTTTGTCTTGCAAAAAAATAATTTTTTGCTTCTGTTTCAAAACTGAAGCTCCAATTTCTTGCTTCCTTCCCTCAACAGAGCAGCTTATTTTTTTTCTATAAGCAACGCCAAACACCTCATAAAATTAAATTAAGTGCTTTTTTGAAAAATTAGCAGCTTCTTTCCCAAATAAGCTTGGCCAAACAGGCTATTGGAGAGAGAATCAGGGCAGTGTTGAGTGTTGACTAAGCAAAGAGTTTTAACATTAATGTATGATTCAGTGATTTTTTTGGGTAGTAATCTTACGAGAATATTTTGGGAAGGAAAAAACTTAGGTGATGTTCCATAGGCATTTGCTATCAAGTTTTCCATTAAAAATCACATGTGGAGGAACTTTTTTGAAAGACCCTATCTTGTAGTGCTTAGCTGTAAAAAGAAAAGTATTCACATGTCATGTTTTTATTGGTGAACTTGATGACAAATACCTAAAAAACTATACTTAAGTTTTGTCCCTTTGGGAATATGTGTATAATTCCTCTCAATCTTTCAATATAAACACAGGTAATGGCTAAGGTGGAAAAATACATTTCATCCTATAACCTTTTTCTCTTCTTGCTGTTCTTAGTGTTATCCTCTTTACGGTCTCTATACTTTTCAGTATTGTATTAGAGCCTCCGACCAAGTGGTCAGAAATTCTTGCTGCCTCTTATTCTCACAATTAAAATTAACTTTTAGCACAAGGTATGGTGGTCTGTGCTTTATCTACTCTTCAAGCCCAAAGGGCTTCTGTGTAAGGAGGTTTTTTGGAGATTACGTTAAACCATTCATGAGTATTTAACGTTTTTTGTTTTACCAAAAGCATTCTGACTGTTACGTCTGTTTGACAAGTATATTTCTTTATGGTGCAGCTTCATATGTACTGTTAGACCTCCACACACAAAAAAAAAATGTTGTCTGAGAAAATATCAATTTATGGTTTTTTGTTTTTTTGGGACCTATATATTTTATTTAATAAAAAACCAAGGCCCACCAGGTAGAAGCTTGATATTAGAATCAAGAGATCCAAGTGCCTAGCAACAGCTTATATCCTGGAAATTCGAATTGTATGAAAACCCCACTAGCTCTAAACCCTACTGAAGCAGATATGGAGTAGCTGAAGCTTACATAATCTCACAACATGGATAATTTAATCTTACTTCTGTCTCTCGAATAGCCAGACATCAGGGTTATCTTATTGGTCAGTATTCTTGGGTATTATGTTGGTCCTTTATATTTTAGTTTTGTCATTTCTGTTAATTTTTGATTTTATGGGTCAGGTAATGAAATTTAGGTTTCCACAGAATCTTTGCAAAGGAGTTGCATGTGGGCTGGACCACTTACTGATATTCTTCGAAATTCACTAAGATCACTTCTCTTTCTCTCATGCACATTAAGATGTTCAAAAATAGGGGAAAAAACTGAGACGTGTACAAGGCTTGCAAAATTTTAGCTCATATTATTAGATATGAAAATGTAACATTCCTGTATGTTATCTTTTCTAATGCTTGACAAGTAATAAGGTACTGATCTCTAAGTGGAAAAGTAAATTCTTGAACATAAATTGAGAAGGTCCAGTGGGCTGCTAAAACTCATTTGGATAATCAGTTCTGTGAAACAGACAAAGCAACAAGCAATAAATCTAAGATAAACATGGCTCTTAAAGTTTAAGCTTCTCCAATTTATACTATGCATTGCTATACTTTGCGAAGAGTTCTGCTGTTATTTTTGCTGTTTACCAATTGCAAATAATCAGCTTTGCAACCCAATTGAGGCAGACTGTATTTACTTCACGTAACTCCAGGTAGATAAGAGTGAAGATATTACATGTACAATTTTTTTGTTTTTGGCTTTCTTCATGGTTATTCATATGTTAAATTGCAGATAGATCAAGTCATCCGCAGAATGTTTCCATTTGGCAGGGGGCTTTGCCATGCATACTGGGCCCCAAACTTTTGGGTATTTTATATGATATTAGACAAAGGGCTTGCTTTCATGCTTAGAAAACTTGGGTTTAAAATCCCAACACCAGCAGCTTCATTCACTGGTGGGCTTGTTGGGGACACCTCATCATTTTCTGTATTACCTCAGGTACGCTCTAAATGAATAAAATTTGTCTACTATCCAGGAAAAAAAAAAAATGTAAACAAGTATATGGTATCATCCTCAGCTAGCTGATTATGTGCTTGCATCAAAACAGATTATCAATTTTAGTTGCTAGGTGCATTTTGCTTTCCTTTGTTATTTGGGGCTGGTTTTTTTCATTTTTTTTTTGGTGGGGGGGGGGGGGGGGGAAGGTACAGCTATCAAAGTGGATCATCAGCCCATGTGGGTTGTGGGTTAAACGGGTCGATTTGTATTGGCCTACTGATTTAAACAGGCCAAAAACTCTAACCTGGCCTACCACTGGAAAAATATAAAGATTCAAAAAGGAAAAAAGCAAATAGCATTTATTGCAATAATAAGTATTTTTCAAAATCCAAACAACTATCTTCAATAATTAAATTCAAACTTTGAACACTTAATAACTTCTTCAAGTTTCAATAATCAAACAAAAATAATTTTTTAATTAACTCAAGTTTCGTCAACACAATTAAAACAAAATAAAATAAATAATGAAATTCTTTAAATTTCTTCATAAAAGCTTTTGAATGTTGTTTTAAAGGGTCTTCTCTTGTAGTAAGAATTGAAATATTATCCCAATTTTTTAAATTATTAGGATTAGCAAAAGAAAAAAAAGGCTCAATCCATAGGTTATGTGGGTTGGCCCACTTAACCATGGGCCAATATGATCTTGAAATTATACGAACTGATAAAATTTAAATCCAACCCACCATTTTGGTGGCCTGGAGGTTTGATCCATTTTGACAACTCTATGGTTGTAGTGATTCTCTAAGTTTAGAATTATACATCTTGACCTAGTCACCCGAGGAATTGGAAAACTAATCTTGAAACATGTGGACTATGTAGTAAATTGATTTAGTTATTGTAGATTATTTTGGCCATAGATCATACATATAAAATCAGCACTAGATGGTAACTTAAAATCAGCACCAGTCCAACTTTAACGTGCAATGTTTGTAAAGATTAAGATGATTTTATGGGCAAGAATTGGTAGAAGAATGTTTGATATTAGCTATTACATTGTAGGCATTAGGGGTGTTCATAGGCCCTAGAGGCCCGTCTTAACCCTGCTTAATCGGGTCGGGTCAGGCCAAAAATATAAATGGACAAAACTTTAAGCACAACTATATCGGGTCGGGTTACGGATGAAGATATGTTTTGTCCAACCCGCTCTAGTAATTACTTTTTTTTAGTTATCAATATCTTATCATCTTATATATATATATATATATATATATATATATTATTTTTATTTCAACTGATTCTCTTTGCATGCTGCAACTTTCATTACATATCTAAACCCTCCCTACTGCTTAATTATGTTTATCATTGATGTGTATGCTTACTGACATTTCTTTGGTTGAATAATGAAAATACACATATTTACCTAAAACTAATTATGTTAGTATATCTTATATTTTGCTTGATAATACCAAACTATTTTTTTATTATTGATAAAAACATGATGGTTCTAAAAGCCTATTATTTTGAAGTATATGCTTATGAGTCTGCAAAAAGATATTTTTATATTACAAGTATCAGTTCATAAAAAAAAAAAATCCAGACGGCCCTAACTTGCTCTAAAATTGGGCTTGTTCGGGTTGGGCTGGGCCACAAGCATAAAAACAAGCCCAATATCTTAATCGGGCCATACATCGGGTATCGAGCATACTAGATGTTTGGTCTAACTCTACCCATGAACAGCCCTAGCAGGTATTGCAACTTTCTAAATGCTGTAACTCAATTGACATTATTGGGTGATGAATGGTGGTTTTGCATATTTGTTATAAGAGATGGTTAAGTTGTTCTGATGAGTGTAGTTATGCTTTAATCATTCAATTTTGGGTGTCATTGAAGTATTTCATTTTTCAGTTAACCAGTCAGATCAATCTGCAGGTCACCCCCTTGTCAACCTTTACGATGGTTCTGCTTGCCTTATCTCCTTGTCTTATCAAGGCTTGGAAGAAACCACAGCAGCAGATGATTACCAGATGGATAGCCTATGCTTACACCTGTGGTTTTCTTTTTGGGTGGCATGTACATGAGAAGGCATCACTCCATTTTGTCATACCCCTTGCCTTTGTTGCAGGGCAAACTCTGGATGATGCTAGGCATTACTTTTTGCTGTCAATTGGTATGCTTCTTTTTCACATTTGTTTTCTAGCTTCTGAATATATATATATATATATATATATATATATTTTACCCTTCTTTTGTAACAGAAGAAAAATCCAGAATAAATAGAACGAAAAGTAATATCAGATAGATTTTATTGAATATGTGTGTGTCTAGTTGTCTTTAATTATTTAGTTATTTTCAATATTTATCAATCCTTTTAATATTGTCAAGGGCCGCTTCAACTCAAGCTTAAACTATTAATTGAAAGCTCTTGAAGCTTGGACATAGTCACATAGCAGAGACCGATCATAACTAGTATTGAAAGTTCAAATTAATTATGAAGAATGGTGATGAAAACAGTCAAACTCTTAACTACTTGATCATAAAGACTCTAATACCATGTGTAGGACTATTTCAACTAGTTTAGGCTATTAAGCAAAGGCCTGTGAATATCTTTATTTATAATGTCTAACAAGTATTTATCTATCTAATTAGGTTAAATTACAGGTTACTCCTTTATGGTTGAACCCAAAATTAATTTTCCCCATCGTGGTTTAAAGTGTATCCATTCAACACCTTGTGGTTTGTTCTATTGCCACTTAACCATCCTATGGTAGTCTATATCTGAAAAAATATCAGTGAACAATATTTCTCTTTTGCTTTTTCTATTCTGCTGTGAATGAGAAATACAAAATATATAGGACGACTGGTCAAACAGCCTCAATATGAAAGATGCACATCAGTAGGATAAGGAAAAACAAAGATAAAACAACTCCGTAACCTATCAGGATGACTTACGATACGAACAGAGCCCAATAGTCCATTATAGCTGATAACCAAAATATAACTACTAAGATATAAAAACAAATAAATTAATTTTAATCCTTAGTTCTTACCGATGCTTAAGAGACCGAGACCCTTAAAGGCTACAATAAGCATTGTGACAAAAGTGGAGAAAAGGGAAGTACAATAACGTGAACAGGCTAGAGTAGCCTCAAACCCCTACAAACAAGACCCAATCACGGAAGGGAAGGGATGGGCTGGGCAGGGTAGAGGAGAGGCTAGCGACCACTTTTGGACAGGCAGTGGCCAAAGAGGTGGTGGCGTGTGGGTGAACTTCAGTTCTTAGATCTGGTGCATGGTGGTGTGTGCAACAGCATTAGGAGCTCCAGCTACGGGCGTTGACTAGTCAGTGGCATCTAAAGTGTTTGGTAAGGGTCCTGAGTCAAGATTAGGTTGGGCAAGATGACTAGAATGAAGCACAGTCACTGGAAAAAGGGTGTGATACATGGTAACAGAAACTCACCGGCAAACACACACTATATTCAAATCAAATCACCCCTCTCTACATCAGTTTATCTTCTATTTATAGCCCACTAAGTATTAATCTCCTAACAGAATCCTTCCTAACAACTAATAGAATTCTTAACTTCTAACTAATCAGCTAATCCCCCACGTATCAAGGTGGCTAACCGAAAACTCAAGGATTTTAGGCTTTGATACCATATAAAAATATGGAAAGAGAGAGGAAGAGAATGCTTTTGAGTAAAATGTAGTACGTCAAACTTACAAAAGATTTTAAATTTATAGGAGAATGTACGAAACAAGTCATTCATGACTCATAATTACATAATAATGTCCTAATTACAAAATATCTTCCTACTAATTACCAAATATTTACCTAATAATTACAAAATATTTACTTTTTAATACAAAGCCTTACTCTGGTTGTTCAAGAATTTTTGTTTAGGCAGTTCATACCATCCATTCATGATGTTTTGATCTAAAATTTCAATTCTTCCATGTTTTTGAAGTAGCATATTGTTTCATGGAATTAAGGTCCAAAATATGGAAGAAATAGGTGTTTCTGCCACTCTACCACCTAGTCAATTATTTTTCACGTAATCCCTATTTCATGGCTACATATTTTTCCAGCTAAGGAATGCGAAACTTTTCTTTTGTTACATGAATCCAATTTTCATTTCATTTAGAAAAAGCCATCTTTTTCTCAACAATGTCATTGTCTACACAACTCTTGGAATCTTCACTCATTATGACTCCCTAAGATGCACCATGAACTTTGACTACAACTTTCTTGATGGCAATGCAAACAAATTACGTTAAAACCAACCATAATCACCATAATAGAACTCAACATCAATTGCTTCCCAACAGAAAACAATTCTCTTAACAATTTTAGATACCAAAAAGAATGAAAAATCTCGTGAAATATTTAGGGTAAATTGTTCTCCCTTCTCCTTGGAGATGTCCAAAATACATGACGCCTCCCTTTATTTTGAAAATCTACATTGCCCTCCTGTTAAATCAAAACATGCATTACACTAACTTCCCCTGTTGCAAAAAATAAGATACAATTATACTTATTTTGACCAAAATACTCTTGTATTTTATTATTTATATAATATAACAAGAATTAAATATGTATGTGACCAATATAAAAAAAAAATTGTCAATTTTCTAAATTTAGAATAAATTAGATTTATGGTTCCAACATAAAATAAATAATATTGAAATAAAAGTTTTAGAAATTTTTTTTTTAATGTTATTATTTTTGAAAAAGAACTCTATTATTTTTGAGGATTTTCATCATATTTTAGTTTCAGGGAGGTTTGTATATATTTTTTATAATAGAAAAGATAACTATGTAATTTAGGCATTTCTTAGGAGAAGAAAAAGTAATTTATCCAAATATTTAATGATAAAAGCATAAATCTCCTAATAGTATGATACAAGTGTATATGGTCTATGTTGCACAGGTGTGGGTACAATTATAGGATTTGTTCTTTTTTTAACATAGGGTAGGAGTACAACAATATACACTTTATATTAAAAAAAAAGATATATATATATATATATATTTTATATAAAATATAACAATTTTTACAACTACAAAAATGTATAATCAACCATAATAGTAGTTCAAGTTTCCTAATATGATCTCAAAGTCCGTATACCTAAATTAAAATAAATTAGAGTAACATTTGATTTGAAATTCTGTTGTGCGTGCAACTCTGTATACCTTTTTTTTTTAATTTTTGAGTTAGTAAGATTTAATTCTATATCTCTAAAATTCAGAGTTAAAAATTTGTAGTCATACTTACAATAACCAATATGTATCCAAATCATTTTTGGGGAAAAAAAAGTACTACGTGCTACATATTATGAAGTACCCAAAGAGTATGGGTTGAATCTAGCCTCACCATGCTTCATAGATATGGGTTTTGCACAATGCTATAAAACCCAAGAAACATCCTGAGATAACTTTATATTTTACCTGCTAATCTTGCAAGTTTTGTTGGTAGATTTTCAACTTACTAATTTCTCCATAAGGTTATAAGAAAAGAGGAGAAGCCAAGAAACAATAATACATTCCATTATTGACTTTGCTATGAATCTGCTTGTTGCTATCAAATAATTGTTTTTACTCGGGCAGAGCATAATTAGTTGACAATCATGCAAAAATTACTAGTGATATCATTTGGACATGAATGTTTATGCTCTATCTTTTTTCTGACGTTCAGATGGGTTATCTGTTTTCTGTGCAGTATCCTGCTATTCGCTATTCCCACTACTGTTTGAGGCACAGGAATATCCTATCAAAGTTCTGTTGCTGCTAATGCACTCCATTTTGATGTGGTCAGGTTTTTCAGCACAATTTTACGATGATACCGAAGCATCAAGAGCGCCTGCTGTTCATACAAAGAAAAGAGATTATCATTTTGGATCTAAAGTTAGTCCAAGTGCTGCTGCAGAGAGAAGAGTTTGTTTTATTGGGTGGATTGAGAAGAGTTATCTGATAGGTCTTGTGGTTGTTGAAATTTGGGGGCAATTTTTACACCCTCTATTTCTGGGTGATAAGCTTCCCTTCCTACCTCTCATGTTGATCTCTATATACAGTGCTTTCGGGATCATGTACTGTTGGATTTGGCAGTTACAATCCATAGTTAAATCCCTATGAAATTTTTTTTGAACTTTTAGAAGTTGGACTTCTGGAGTCACCTTTCTTTTGTTATAGGAATGATAATTGATGGACAACTCATCAATTGTTACACTATTTGATCGCTAGGCACATATGACATTCCTAGGTACTTGTGAATTGTGAGCTTCCAACTTCATCTAATTAAGGTGATTTTATACCTGACTGATATGCTCTGTTTGAATGAAGGGTTTTGGTGAGGAAATGAAATTTTAAGTAGTAATTAAAATGTTGTAACAGAATATTTGTGTGGATAACTAATAATATAATTTTAAAAATTTTAAGTAATTTAATTAAAATTATTTGGTAGAAATTTAAATTCATCTTGTAATTCTCTCTTATTAGCCATCTCAAATGGGCCAAATCATCTTGTAGCCTCATTTTTAAATTAGCCAAGTGTTTAAAATCGTACTAAACTATGAATTAAATCAAATTGAACTAAAATGACTTAAAATTGAACCAAACTTGAAAAAAAAGGTAATCCAAATTGGTTTTTACCATGGCAAAATCAGCTAAGTTGGTGCAGATTTCAATTTTTAAGAATCAAAATGTTTTTATTTTTATTTTTTTAATAATAGAGCAAAACGTGTGTTTCACAATTACGTAGTGAATAAACGATTACACCTTAAGTTTAATATAATATATCATTTGTCTTGTGGTTTTATAATTTTTATAATTTTAAAATTTTAATTACTTTAAAAATTTTAACTGTACATATTTATAACTTTTAATTCTACATACTTATATTTTAATAATAAAAAATTGTTAAATGAAAATAAAATGTATAATTTTATCAATTTAATTTAAACTTCAAAGATAAAAACTGAAAATTTTTACAATATGAGTGTTTAAAGAAAAAAAATGTCTCATCGTTCCTAAAGAGTCTTACTAGAATGATGTCATTATATTGTTAGAAGATTTATGCAAACGATATTATCTTAATACTTTTTAAACTTTTAAAATTGTTTGTTTTGGTTTGTTGGAATAGAAAAGGTAAAAACGAGAATAAGAATTAAAATTAATTTCTAGTTATGCTTGGTTTTCTGAAGGGAATGAAAATGAGAATGAGAAAATCCGTTCTCACGTGAGAATGAAGATTTCTTCCCTCCCCTAGGGAATGGCTTTTCATTTTGAAGAATGGAAAGAAAATTATCACCATGCAGTCTCTCTCTCTCTCTTAATATTTTTATTAGGAATATTTAAAAATATTTTGTACAAGTTAAAAAAGTCAAAATGAATATAAATATTTTTATGGGCTCATTTTAAAAATATTTTTTATATATTAAAAAAGTAAAAATGAATATTTTAATATTTGTTCCGTTGAGGTATTATGATCATTTGGTTTAATTTTTTCTTATTCCTATTTTGCTTTCATCAAACTAACAATATAAAGGAAATCTCATTCCTTTTAATGATATACCAAACATAATAATGGGTTTAATTCTATTAAGGCCATTCTCATTCTTATTTCCATTTTCATTCCCAGCAAAATCAGTATATGGAACTAACTGTCATTTTTTTTAATTTTAAAATTTCAAATTAAATTCATAAAATAATAAGTAGGATAAATTATTAACTTATAAAATTTCAAATTTTATAATTTTATTTGTTTAAAATTTAAAATAAATAAAAATGATATGCGTAGCTTTTATATTTATTTATAAATTTAAGAACAAGTAAATATCATTTAAATTTCTTATATATTAGTTACAAATGTACCTATTCATGTCTTGAGTTTGGATATAACATAGAAAATGTCAACTTTTAAGAACAAATAAAAATTTATATAAACATAAGCATAAATCAAACCAAAAAGCCTAAAATACAAAATCAAATAGGTCTCAATTTTTAGAAAACCAACTCATGTGGTTTGATTTGATTTTAACTCAAAATCAAATCAAAATGAATCTATAAACACTCCTAGGCCAAACTAATTCGTGACAATATTATCTTTAATGGGTTTGTATTGGCGTATAACAATCTTCAAAAGTAAATGAAAACTTGGTCATAAAGTGATTCCTAAGCTAAGTCTTATTTTTTCACGCTACAACCCTAGCCACACGAGCAAATTCTTTGCATATAGCAGAGATGAGCATAGAAATGTGCTCTTCAAAACACACCGTTTGAGAAGCAATCTTGATCGTTGTCGCGATCCTGCATTTCAGCATCTGCCACTTAGCTTTAGTGAAACGTGTGTTTAGAGGAGCCTCTCATGCAATCTCTGCTGTCCCAGTGCCGCGATTATATCCGTCCAAGTGCCCAAAAGGTATACTACTGCTATCAACCTTATAGTGTTAAGAGAAGTTGCTGAAGCAAACTTCCAATTATTGGATACTCCTACAATTTGATAAAGCAATGGAAAGTAGATGCACAAATGTAAGTAACTTTAGAGATTAATGCCATATTCTTGTTATCAATATATGAGGAGTTCGAAAATAATTTGAAAAAAAACATAGTTTGAGTCGTGTAGAAGTTAGCTGTTCTTAAGAACTATTTCGCCATACTATCAAATTAATTGCGAAAGTTCTCCAAGATTAATCAAGCTCTTCTGAAAAACTCAAGAGACAGAATAATAGCTATTTCTGTGCGTAACCCAGTAGTCAGTAAAGGGAGAGGAAAAAAGTATTCAAAGGAATGTATTTAGATGTAATTAAATGTATCATTAAAATAATAATATTTTAATATTAACGTTAAAGAGATAATAGAGCAAATAATGGGGGATAATTTGAGAATGTGAGATAAACTTAAAATTCAAAAATTGAAAATACTTAGATAATGGAAAAGCCACTTATCCGAAAAATAGAAACATAATTTAACCAGTTTAAATATAGCAATAATTAATTAATTAAAATTATTTTTGGATAGATAAAAATAATATTTTGTAAAAAGTTAGCCCACGTGGTTAATTCGCCCGTATAGGGGGGCAAATCCAAATTTTGCACTGTGTTTGGACAACTTGGGATAATCTCGTGCGCGAGCCCACTTCTTTCTTAAACTTTTTTACAAGTCTAATGTAGTTTCTCCATATATAAGCATTTATAATCCTCTATTCCAAGTAATGTGGGACTTCCTTTTGAAATATCCATTTTTCACAACAATCCCCTACATATTTCAAAAGGGTAAGTGAAGATAAAAAATTTAACCAGGTTATACACATGAAGGTAAATGTTTCGAATCTGGTATTTTTTGAACTATGAACCAGACTTAGATAGAAAAGACTTATCATACAGAGTTATTAGTGAAATTTACAATTTCTATGAACTAAGAATTCTTAAGTACGTTAGAAGTCTTATCAATCATATTATACCCCCCACAATTTCTACTGTTAATGTTGTTTTACGCTAATAGGCCATGCGTGCGCCTAGTAGTTCACAAGTGCTTTAGAGATTTTGCCATAATCTCATAGAAGCAGCCTTACTCCACACTCATATAAGTGATTTCATCAAGTGTATCTGCAATGAATATACCACCCATAAGAGACATGAAAATTATTAAGAGCATTTTGCTCATCCTCTTGTTTAATGTATTCTAGCAATTTCTCATATCATAGGAAGGGACTAAAATAATAGTGCTAGCAGAATTAACAAATGATTTGTTATTACTCATATGAATCTTTTTCATGAGATCTCCAATCACAAAGGTTGGATTACCATCATTGTTAATTTCAAATTGGCTTAAATCTCATTTCCCTCGATGTTTCAATGATTAATTTTTTTTCCAGAGATTTGGTCAGAGGATCTGTCAAATTCACTTTTAACCTTACATAATCGATTGATATAATTTCATCTTTTAGCAGCTGTTTTACTACATTATGTCTAAAACATATGTATTTACTTTTACCATTAAAAGTCTTACTCTTTGCAATGGCTATTACCGCTTGACAATCACATTACATAGACACATATGATGTTGGTCTTATACCCAACAAAATATTTGCTAAGGAGTTTCTCAACCTCATTACCAACTAATTCTAAAGTAATAAACTTTGAATCTATAGTTGATCTAGTAATAATTGTTTATTTAGCTAATTTTCAAGTTATTGCACCACCAATAAAAATGAATATATAACTACTAGTGGATTTTATCTCAACCAAATTAGAGATCTAGTTAGTATCACTGTATTCTTCTAATACAGTAGGAAATCCATTATACATGATATTATAATTCACGGTACCTTTTAAATATCTCATTAATCTAACCAATGCTACCCAATGATCATGATTGGGACTATGTGTATACCTGCTCAATTTACACAAAGTATATGCTACGCTAGGTCGGGTGAAATTCATTAAATGTAATAGACTCCCAATAATCTATACATACTCAAATTGACCAATAGGCTTTTCTCTATTTTTCTTTAGTTGAGTATTAGTATCATAAGGAGTATGAACTGGTTTGTCATTAAAATAACCAAACTTTTTAATAAGTTTCTCAATATAATGTTCTGATGATAGTGATATACTATCACCATTCCTTATGATCTTAATACCCAAAATCACACTTGCTGCACCCATGTCTTTCATATCAAATTTGGATGTAAAAATTATTTAATTTCAAGTACAATATCTAAACTAGTCATTGTTTACTTTAAATCTCTTAAATCAATATGAATTAAATTAAGTAATTCAGTTTCTCTTTGTATAGTATGACAAGGGTCTTAATTATTTTAGATTTTACACAAATTTCACATTTAGTCAAACATGTATTACTAATTCCAGAAATTAGACTAAGTGTTTGCATTTTCTTAATATAAGAAATACTAACGTGTCTTAATCTAGCATGCCACATATAAATAGAATCAACCAAATAAGCAGAAGTAAATACATTTCCATTAACTGATTAAGAAACATTAAGTACAAAGAGTCATTGATTGCAATAGCTTTTTCCCACAAAAGTATTATTTTTTGTTATTATAATCTTATCAGATTCAAATGACACTTTAATCCCAGCTTTTCCCAGCAATGTAACTGAAATTAAATTTGTTCTAATTTTAGGTACATGAAACACTTTATTTAGAACTAAGGTCTTGCCAGATGTGAGTCTTAGAAGAACTTTTCCTTTGTCATGGACCTTAGCAATTCTAGAATCTCTAAGATACACATATTCGTCTTTATCCCCTACTGGTGTGTAGGAGGTAAACACATCTCTGTTTGCATATATGTGCCTGGTAGCCCTAGAGTCTATCATCCATTCTTTCACATTAGCCATAAGGAGGGATTGAGAAATGACCATAGTAATAATATCATCTCCTTGGACCAAATTTACATTTGGTTTAGGAGGATTGTTATTTCTTTCTTTCTTTCCGCACTGAGTTGTGTGATGACTTAGCTTTCCACAAACAAAACAATTTTTCTTCTTTTTGAAGGTGGGGTTAGCAACTTTAAGCTTGTAACTAGATTTTTATTTGTCATACCTTATTTTATAAAATTTCTCTTGCACTAAGTTTGCCTTTGATGTCATCTATTTTGCTTTAATTGTTTTAAGGTCCCTTTTATTGGTGTCTTCAATAATTATATGAGTGATTACGTTTGATAGAGATAGTTGCTTGTGTTTGTATTTGAGTTGTTGCTTATAATCTTTTTATGAGTCAGGCAATTTTTCAATGAGTATAATTGCAACAAATTCGTCAAGTAGGATAATGTTTTCAGTTTGAAGGTCTTCCAGTAACTTGTGGTACTCATTGATTTGCACTTTTATGTCCTTGTCATTGGTCATCTCCCATCGATAGTAATTTCCAATTACAAATTTCTGCTTCCTAGCATCTTCGATGGCGTATTTGGTAACCAACGACTCCCAAATCTTGTTGACTTCTTTGTATGTGCAATAGACATAAAAAAGATCATTAGATAAGGTACTAATAATCGTATGTCTACATACCTTATTTGCATATGTCCAAGCCTCCACTTGATCTGAATTAACTGTTGGTGCAGGCCTCCAATCAGTGAGAGTATCAGCAACACCGTGCATGTTAAGAATAGAGAAGATGCATTTCTGCCATCTTTGGTAATTTTCTCCTTCAAATATCTTAATTTTTGAGATATCTAAAAATGGTTTGGCATAGGGGACAACAAGAATAATTGGAACAAAAGGTTTGGTTAGACCGTAGGCAGCAACATTTATTGTGGCTACAGTAGTGGTAGTGTCAGCAGAATTGTTAGCAGCGGTGGATGCGTTGGCAGCAGTGATGGTATTAGCATGAGACTTCATGAATAGTTCTTAAGATTGTTATCAATATATGAGGAGTTCGAAAATAATTTGGAAAAAAAATAGTTTGAGTCGTGAGGAAACATGCTGTCTTTAAGAACTATTTCACCACACTATCAGATTAATTGTGAAAGTTTTCCAAGATTAATCAAGCTCTTTTGAAAAACTTAAGAGACAGGACAATAGCTATTTTTGTACGTAACCTAGTAGTCAGTGGAAGGAGAGAAAATGAGTATTCAAAGGAATATATTTGGACGTAATTAAATGTATCATTAAAATAATAATGTTTTAATATTAATGTTAAAGAGATAATGAAGCAGATAATGTGAGATAATCTGAGAATGTGGGACAAACTTAAAATTTGAAAATTGAAAATACTCAGAAAAAATAAGAACTGAATTTGACCAGTTCAAAGATAGCCATAATTAATTAATTAAAATTATTTCTGAATAAGTAAAAATAATATTTTGTAAAAAGTTAACCCATGTAGTTAATTCGCGCACATAGGGGGGAATCCAAATTTTGCATTGCTTTTGGATAACTCGGGCCAATCTTGTGTACGTGAGCCCACCTTTTTCTCAAACTTTTTTACAAATCCAATGTAACTTTTTCATATATAAATACTTATAATCTTCTATTTTATTAAGTAATGTGAGACTTCTTTTTGAAATGCTCATTTTTTTCACAACAATTCCTTAATGTAAGCATCACTATAATAAAAACTTGACAAAGCTCGGATGAGAGGCCTACATTTGTTATTGGATGAAAAGAGCCATTTGAGATGGGATCTGGTATATGTGCTTTGGGAAAGTTCTAATTGACATGCATCTCCTTCATTTTAGTATATAAAAATTTAATGCTACATCACTTATTAAAAATAACAAAAATGTTCATTTGTGAAGAGTGCAAATCTCAGAAGGATAAATGTACAAAGATGCAGTTAAAGAAAAAGAATTGTTGAATTACTGAAGAAGAATTTATGCTCATGTCACTCAAAATGGAGAGAGAGGAGAGAATGTAAAATCACGTAAACAATTTAGATCTAGCAATTTCATACCGTACTCTAAATTGAAACTTGGAGAAGGGAGAAGCCGAAGGAAAACCCACTACCTGGAACCATTTCCAACCATGCAGACGAGATAGATGTGGAATGGAAGAAGACAAGAAAGAAAACAAATTCAGGTCATTGTAGATCAGGGGAAGAAGACGACAATGAGAATGATGAGGGGAGTTTGCTGAAACACATAGTTTTGGGTTGTGATGGACAGACTAGATTGCGGAACATGGACAACGGAGATCAAGGCTGGAGCGTTTTGAAATTTAGCGACGTGGTGTGCTTTTGTGACGTCCGATCACGCTAACGGTCAAGATTGAAGGGGCACGTTTCTCTGCTCATCTTTGCTATATGCATAGAATCCACTCGCAGTCTCAAAAAAAAAAAAAATTCCAACCAAATAAAAAAGAAAATAAAAAAAAAACAAAACAAAATAAAAACAAAATAAAATAAAAAATAAAAAACAAAAAACACACAATTTTGTTTATGAAAGAACTTTCCTTCTTTTATAAAACTCTTCTTTTTTTTAATAATTTCTTTAATGAAAGATTCTTCGATTATAATTGCTTTTCTAAACATTGATAATTACATTGCTAACTCATGTGAACAAAAATTACATCAGATTGTTTGAATTTGAATTTGACACAAAAACATGATGGCCCCAAAAAAACAAAAAGCATTTGACCCTAAAAACGAGAATTGCGGTGAAATTTAAATGTAGATCAATTTTATCTGTATTTGAATTTTTTGACTGTATATGAGTACAGTTCGATCTAATCTTTTTTAGTTCGAACTCAGATCCAATTCCCTTGTAACTATGTGTGTGAGGGTTTTTTTTTTAATTGACGAGTTGTTTTAATTCCCATTTGCATCTAACACAAAAAAAAAAGAAGAAATTGGTATGGATTACATTTGGTTTTACCAATATATTAAAAATTGAATAAATCATTAAATCCATAAAGGTATTAATTTATGATTTATTAATTTAATTATGACTGAACAATAATTGAACCAGTAATAATTAAAATATATTTTTAAAATTTTTTATATATTAAAATCTTAATAAAAATAAATATTAAATATTTATTATTAATTTAATATTTTTAAATGTATGAAAAGTCATTTTTTTATTGAAAAATAAAAGCTCTCCACAATTAAAATTTAAGAGTAATTAATAATAAACTTTTGGAGTTCTCAACTTATATTAATATTTTACTTGTCATTAAAAAACTATAAAACAAAAAAAAAAAAACAAATGAAAAATGAAAAAATAATTTTGACTAAATATTTTGATATTTGAGATAGATGTTGTGAGGAGATATAGTATAATAGAGAGTAAGCACAAAAAATAACTAAGTCACCTTTTGTTTCACTTATATATCTTTTTTTTTTTAATTTATCTTTGTTTTAACCCCTCTTTCTCTTATTATATTTTATTGTCATTTTTTTCAAGATGAACTATACTATTTTATAGAAAGGAATTTAAAAAAAAATCAAAGATTAGTTTGGTTAATTTTTATTAATTTAACCTATTTTTAGATCCGTTGGATTAATTTATTAATAGGTTAATTTTATAAGTCAACTAAATTGATTTAATAATTTATTAATTTTTTAATTGGACCGACCAATTCAATTTAATTTTTTAAATAATAAATTTTACCTAATATCCTAAATAAAACTAATCTCACTCTCATTTGATTCCAATTTGTATCCAAATATTCCAATAAATTAGTTGTGTTGTTTTGTCTTACTTTTGCCGTTTTCTTAATTGTATTTTTTTGTTTTTAAACAGTAAGGGAGTGGAAAACTAAATTAAACATAAGAAAAGATCTTATCAAAAAGATAAAAAATACAAACAAATATAAGAGAAGAAGTACTTCTTATTCACTCATATCTAAGAAAGGTTGTGATTTTTTTAGGAGGAAATAATTGTATATAGAAAAAAATTGAAATAAACATTAATTGTGTTTCATGATAATGAAGATTGTAATAATAAACTATGCATGTTTTCATTTTGAATGAGTTATAAACAATTAATTTTGAATTGGAAATTCAACCATTTGATAGATAAACAAATTATCATTATTGGAGAATATATATATATATATATAGCATCTGCTAAATATGGCCAAAAAACCAAAACTCACCGTATCTGTCAGTATCCCACAAGTTTAAAGCCAGAGCAGAGGCCTCATGCTGTCAACTCTACTCCTTTGACACGATTCTCCTGACATCTCCAGGTGAAGTTGCGGAACCGACCAATTTCGGCGACGTCTCGGCCGACATATCCATTGTTTCCGGCAACTTCAGGATCCAATTCTCTTTTCCGTCATGAATCAAGAGTAGTAGGTTCCTCTGCCTCGCCCTTTGTCGATTTTCTTTCCCTGTTAATTTCCAATGTGCTTTGAATTTGTGGTAGCCGTTGAATTATTTTCAGTTTTTGGGAATTTTTATTTCTTTTTCCGGCTGTTTGTTGTTCTTCTTCAAAAGGGTAAATGCGGTGGTTGTTAATTGGTGCAAGTTTGGTGGCTTTTATGATCAAATGAGTTCTTATATAACCCTAGATGCGTCAGTTTTCTGGAATCAGACCCAATTGATTAAATGTAAATATAGTATAATTTAAACCCGCATTTTATAGAGTTAAATGATTTTGATTTTACTTAATTGATTTTAAAGCTGCATAGTGACGTTGAAATTGCACCTTGTGGATTTCAGATACGCAATTTAATGTGTATGCCTATTTTCCTTAATTTTAGTCTCAAGGACTCGATGCCTAAGATCAAATATTCTTATTTAATAAAAAAACTCAGCTGCTATTTTCTCTGATTCAATTAAAACTGGAAAACACAACTCATAAAATAGATTTATGGGCTGAATTAACAGTAAACTATGGAAATCCTTAGCTATTCTTAATTTAAAAATTAGGGGAGTTTAGGAAAAGTTGGATCCATCTAAAATCTCTAATTAAATTTGAATTAATGATCTTATGATTTATTGAGATGAGTTCCATTGTTGTGATGTCATAACTCTTGTTTCTTAGAAAACAATGTTATCTTAAAGCTTTCTGTGACCAATACAACACAGAACAGAGAAGGTAGTTATGGAAAATTTGAAGGGATAGAATCAATTTGGCTGATATATATCATTTGTGTATTGCCTACTTCTTAATATCTAAGCATTAATTTTTAATTAAGAAATAACTTCAGAGACTGGTCTTTTTTGCCCATGTAGGCCAATTAATGAAAAGGAAAGATAGCTCTAGTTACTTTTCATATATTGATTTAAGAATTGATATATAATATTTTGATTTAAGAATTGGTTCTTGTAGTATATATTTTACATATTAAGATAAATGGTTTATGTCTAAAAACGAGTGAGTTTTGACATTTTTTTAATTGGTCTTTAAGCTGGATTGTGAGGTTGATTCACATTCTACTTTAAGTAAAATCAGTTAACAGTAACACATCTCTGGTCCTCTATGACAGTGATTATTTGTTCAAGCTCCTTCTTATTGGCGACTCTGGCGTTGGCAAATCATGTCTTCTTCTGAGATTTGCAGTAAGCTATCTTATGCATTTGATGTTAAATGTTATCTGTGGCATGTACTATGTTTTGCTTGCACACCTCTCATGAAGCAAAGATATTGCAACCAAGTTTCTGTTTTGAGTGCGCTGGTTTAATGTGGTAAAACTGCAATGTTTCTGAAAAAAAGAGGTTACATGATTTTTATTCTTTCCTTTTCATTAATTTCAAGAGTTCTGTAAACGGAGGCAGAAAAGTGAAGTGTTGGATTGACTGGGTTTGCCTCTGGACTGTGTTCCCTCTGTACCTCACTGTGTACAACTGTTCATACATATGCGTGTACACACACTTGGATGCACCTTTATTGTTCTGGTGGCTTGCAGTATGTTGTGCCAC
The DNA here is from genome assembly GCA_026724425.1 of Erythrophleum ivorense. Taxonomy (NCBI): domain Eukaryota; kingdom Viridiplantae; phylum Streptophyta; class Magnoliopsida; order Fabales; family Fabaceae; genus Erythrophleum; species Erythrophleum ivorense. The sequence goes on along the minus strand of JAIUCV010000025.1, from coordinate 2,513,132 downwards.
GTTTCTTGAATATGATTACATTCGCTGCAAGAGTCTCGCATCTTTATTTTTATTTTATTTTTGAGTTCCTCTTTTATTTAAAGCAGTGTGCTAATTGCTACAGATTGTAGATAACTTGACATGGACATTGTTTGCTTGATGTCTTTGGTAGTTTGAGCCGGTTGAATTTTATTTGATGTTTTGAAGTGTTCCTTCTAATTTTATTTTTAGAAAACATTAGAAATGTGACTAAATTTTGAAGTGGAAATATAGAATAATTTGTTGAGCTACTTGAATTGGTAACTGTGTGATTTAAGTCATTTAGGCATCAGAGCAGGATGCCCAGATAGGGTAGAAACCTGTTTATAATTACATTGAGAATATTGGTGGTGATGACCCTGGAGTTTATGTCTTTTTGTAGTTTTCATACTATGATTATACACTTACTTGCTGTGTTTGTTGTTGCTTGTATGGAACTCTTTTATTAGTGACTAGTCAGTGTAGTCAGAGGTGCTCACCTGTGAATTAAGGTGAGACAGCAGAATGGATTGATGTTTCAGGCCCTGCCCATTGAGTTAGGTGCTTGCCTTTGTTGCTTAATTGAGCGCTACTGTGAGAGGCTCTGTGCTGATGCTGGCACCTGAGCTAACTCATCAGAGTTGCCAAAATTGTGGTCAAAATCTATGTACCTATGCTGGAATTGCAGGAATCATCTGGTTTTGATGATTCTGAATATTTTCTTGCCAGAGAACTTGAATTGGGTTCAAATGACTCTGGCTGGGTCTGGAGCAATCCAAATTGAAAATAGCTTAATCTGTCTTATGTTTTGGCCGACTTATTTTGAAAGAACAGTATAGACAGGCTGAATTTACTCCTTGATTTTGTTGATTTATTTTAGGATCACCTGCACCCTTTGTTGCCTGTTTTATTAAGTTTGAAACATCTCCATGCCCTTGCTCATGATTCTTGATGAAGAAATTAGTATACTAGAAGTAAATGATATATTTAAGAAGGTTTATAAATATTATAGGAGGTTAAATTTAGAGCCATTTCGACACAATGTTTGATTAGGATAGGAAAGAATGCAATGCAGTCATACAAAATAGAATGGCAAATCAGTGTTCAGAAAAAGGAAAGAAAGTAAAATATTAATGGAATTAAGATACAAGTTAAAATAGAAGCCATAATACATTAGTTAGGATATTAAACAGAAAAGTGATAAATTTAAAATTTTTTTGGGGGTTAAATTACACATAATTCTTCTGAATTTTAGGTTATGTATGGATAACCTTCTTGACCTTCAAAACTTGACAATAAAGAAACTTTCAAATTGTGTAGATGACTCTTTTCCCATTAGTTAGTTTGTTACTTTATTAACGGAGCATGACATGTCAGGGGAGTTATTTGCATTTGACTTACAGTTTAGGAGAGTTATTTGTACATAACCCAAAGTGTAAGGGGATTATCTACGCAACAAATGGAGTTTAGGGGATTTATTATCATTGATGTGTCACACCCTGTTAGTGAAATAATGGATTAACTAATAGCAACGGGTTATTTGCACAAAATTGAAAGTTTAGGAGGATTTATTATAAAGTTTTAAAAGTCAGGGAATTATTTGCAAATGACCCAAATTTTAGAAGATTTTGTGCAATTTATCCCCCCTTTTTTTATATGAATTTTATTATCTGATAAATTAATGATCTGACTTTATTGTTCATCCCTCATCCCATTTTTGGTGTCTCTTTTCACTTGGGTGAGTGTTTTTTTGGTGCCTTTCACTTCAAGGTGGTAGAATCCCATTGTGTGTTAAGGATGTGTTTCACCTTTGACCATCTTATATATGTTTATTAATGTATGTATGCCAACACACACGAACATTTATATAATGGTTGCTCTATGAAATTTTATATATTTTTAGTGTGAACAAATTGTGTCTTTCCTCTACATGAAAATATTTTAATTTGTGCCAGTACTTATTTGGACTAACATTTTGCTGGAAAATGTGATAGTTAAAAGCTGTGGTAGGCACAATTGATTGGTGAGTAGATAATCGCCTTGCCTGCAATTTTGTGTTGCACTTATATGATTATAATTTCAGTCTTTCTTTAATGATAGCTTAACTTCTGTTTTTCTTCCCAAGATACATTATTGGTTGCTCTTATTTGGTTCTGTTACTTTGCTGCATTTTTTTAAATTTAGCGTCTAATAAATAGGTTCTTTTTTTCAAAATATTTTTAAACCTTTTTTAAGGAAGTTATTCTTGTATCAAACATTATTTAATAAAAGCCCATGGCTTGTGTCCTTAAATTATTTGGCTGACTTAATGTAGGTAATGTTGCTTACCTTTAGTGCTTATAATACTTCAGTATTTCATTATGGAAGGTTAGAACTCAACCTGTCCACCCTCTGCACTTGTGTGGTGATAGTTCATATGGGAGGACTGAATGCAAGAAGTTTATACTATCTCTTTTGTGACAATTTTTATGTTTACCCTGCAGGATGATTCATACATTGAGAGTTATATTAGCACCATTGGAGTTGATTTTGTGAGTACATAATTGCTTAGTGGTAGCTTGAATTGATTGAAAACTGCGTCAGAATCTGATTATTGCAAGTTATTTTTTGTAGAAAATACGCACTGTGGAGCAGGATGGCAAGACCATTAAACTACAAATTGTATGAATCCAGTGGCTTTTACTTTGTCCTTTAAATTGCAGATAATATATTTCTTAGTGGGCTTGAGTTATCTACTTTTAATCTTCAATGAATGCTTACATGGAGGATACTATGGAGGGTGGATCCTCTATAGTCATGGAAGTGACTGTAGAGGGTGCATTCACCTAAAATGGGTTTTTTTGTTTTTCAAGGTTCAAGTCTCAAATTGTAAATTTGAAGATAAAAATTAGAATTGGAAGGTTAAAAATTGTAACTGTGACGAAAAATATACTTTAAAAATTTTAACTGTACTGTATAGTTAAAATTTTTAAAGTATAATTTTTTCTCGGAGTGATAATTTTTGACCTTTTAGTTTCAATTTCTATCTTCAAACTTAAAGTTTGAGACTTAAACTTAAAAAGAAAAATAAATAAATAAAAATAAAAATAACCCCATATTGGGGTAAATGCACCCTTTGCAGTCACTTCTCTAACTAGAGAGGATCCATGGTGGATATGATGTTTGTTTTCGATCTCTATTTTTAATTTTAGGGTAAAATACACAAACACCCCTGAAACTAAAATATGACCAAAATACCTTTAAGAATAATTTTGATTTCTTTTATATAAAAAATATAACTTATGAAAAAAATATTTTTTAAATTTTATATCAATGTTATCTATTGTGTGTTGAAAACCATAAAGTTAGTTTATTCTAAATTTAGAAAATTAACTTGGTTGAACACATATTTAATACTTATTATATTATATAAATAATAGATATAAGGGTAATTTGGTAAAAATAAATGTAGATTAAGCTTATCTTTTGTTGAAGGGGAGGGTACTGTATTGCATTTTTTAATTTTAGGGAAGGGGAGTGTAATTTAGGTATCACTAATTAAAGGGATGGGAGAATAATTTACTCTTAATTTTAAGACCTTCCTCTTAGAAACTGTCGTGTTTCTATGTTCTAGACTACGGGGATAATTGATACCAAGTTTTTCAAGTTGATGTTGACAGTTTTTTTCTTACTTGGTTTGCCATGTTTTATATATAGTGGGACACTGCTGGGCAAGAACGATTCAGGACAATCACTAGTAGTTATTATCGTGGGGCTCATGGGATCATTGTGAGTGATGATTTTTTTGACGTAATTTTAATATCTGGAAGATTTACCTCTCTTGTGGGGTTCCCCTAGCATGTCTCAACTAACTGATTCCTCTGGCAGATTGTTTATGACGTGACAGACCAAGAGAGCTTTGATAATGTGAAGCAGTGGCTCAGTGAAATTGACCGCTATGCTAGTGAGAATGTTAACAAAATTTTGGTTGGAAACAAGTCTGATCTTACAGCAAACAAAGTTGTCTCATATGAAACAGCTAAAGTACTGCTTTGTCATATATCTCTAATTTTCTTTTCCTTCCCATTAGTTCCAAGTGTGTCCTTGTTTGCTGTTGTCGTTTGATCAATAACTTTTATATAGTGTTCCCTCACCTATGACATCTACTCCACCCCTTTCTGAACATTTTTTTTTCCTTTTGTAGGCATTTGCAGATGAAGTTGGTATACCTTTTATGGAAACTAGTGCTAAAGATTCTACAAATGTGGAGCAGGCATTCATGGCCATGACTGCTGCAATCAAGGATAGGTATCCGTTTTTTTAATGTTAGATGTCAAAGGAAACTGCAAATGTTCCGTGCAACTTTTGTTAAAACTTGGAAGGAAGCCCAGGCAGAAGTTAGATTATAACTTAAAGAATAAAAGAAAAAAAAAAAGAGCAATGAATCAAAATAGGGCTTAGTATATTCCTTAAAACTAGTCGATTTAAAGTTGTCCGTTTCCATAGCTGGAAAAGACATTGTAAATGAAGAGTGTGTTTCTGCGTTTGTTGATAGGAATAATGACTATTCAGAATGTCATTATTTCACATAGTTGTTTACGGCAATAAAATTCAAGGGCATGGAGGTTTTATGAAGGGATCAAGTTAAAAAATTTGAGGATTATAAGGATCACATAACAGATTTTTAAACTACGGAGATGAAATTAGAAATTAAGTGAACTTTTGAGGATTAATAGAGTAATTTGACCATTTTATTTAACGGTACCAATATCATCGTGCATCTTACCTGAGTAACTTTCTCGTGAATGTAGAATGGCAAGCCAACCAGCTGCTAACAGTGGAGGGACAGCAGCAGTGCAGATTAAAGGACAGCCTGTTGCACAACAGTCAGGTGGTTGCTGCTCTTAACCAAATGTTATTGCTGAGGTCAATTTGGTTAGGTTGGCTGCTTTTCTATTTTGCATGCAAGTCTGTTGTGTCACTAAATAGTGGACCAATGTCTTGAAATTTCTCGGGTGGATTGGGAACTGGCCTAGATGATTCCATTCTTTTGAAGTATATTCTTGTTAATGGTATGGTTTGTGCAAAGTATTCTTCTAATTAATGATAGTGCTATATATTTCTGCTTGCATCTGTTCTTTTATATTGGAGGTTGACATACTTTTTCCTTTTCTGCAAAATATCTGCGGTCATGGTACTGCATGTTTATACACTTTTTTTTTATAATTTTTTTCTGGATATAATAGTAAGGGCTACACTGATTACAAGCCCAAAATAACAAAACTATAAAACGGCATTGTAACCAGCCGAACCAAAAAACTACGCATCATTCCAGCAACGTCTCAATGGATGTAGAAGGACGAGATATTTTAAAGAGAGGATTCTGTTTGTCAATTGTTAAAAATTCCATCGGAACACCTGAAACAAAGGATTCAGCTTTGAATCCTCGGTAAGTAATGATGATTATGTAAGACAACAAAATACAACGGCAGTTAGACGGATTAACAACTACTTCATGAGACAACAGGAAATAAACCGATTGATGTGCAGCTTCCAAAAAAAAAATAAACTTTCATACGACATGTGTGAAGCGCAGCACCATTGCTGACATAGAGAATTTTGGAATAATATATGGATCAGAACCTTATGTTTGTAGCCTCTTTTGCATCTCAAAGATATCCAGAGCAATACAGTCCATGTAGCCCTGTTAGGATATCCATGATTCTTAGTAGTATTGGCCAAACACTTTTCCCTTGCTGATGTGGCCACGTATCCTCATGTATCCAAGCAAATTTACAATGATATGTTAGTTGTTAATTTAACTACTTCCAATGAAGTGATTTGCAAATGATAAAAAGTACGCGGATTCTGACAATACCAAAATCCCATACAAAGTTACTAGAATAGGAATGGTATACTCATCAACCCAAGCCGAGATCAGATTTGTTTGAGAGAAACATATATGTAACCATTGCTAAATATCTGGGGTTGAATTTGATCAATCCAAAGAGATAATAGAGAAGCAAACCATATAGCCCTGCAAAATGACATTGCACAAATATGTGATTTATGGTTTCCCGACTATCATGGCAAAAAGGGCAAACATTCTCAACGGACATTTGATGCACTTGTAAAGTCTCAGCAAGTGTAAGAGAGTTGGATAATATTATTTCTAGTTTTATATATAAAAAATAAATACTTAATTTACAAGAATTAAGAAAATTAATTAAAAATAATTAATCTTTTTAATTTTATTCCAAATAAAAATTATTTTTTAAGAATGTCTTATTTAACGTATATACTTTTTTTTTAAATTAATGACAGTTATTATTTATAATTTAAAAGATTCATTTAATTAAGGGTATAATTGGAATAATATAATTAATATATTAAATATTAATTATTTGTTTATTATATTTTAGACCAAATCAAGTTCAAAAAAAATCTCTGAGATCAAAGATAGTAATTTGCAATTAAATAAAAGAATCCTAAGAGACACTCGAACTTTCCAGAACTGTCCAAGCCTGAAATTAAGCATTAGTCGGAGTAATCAAATTCCTAACTTGAGAGTTGATACCCGTCTGCTGCTGTGTATTACCTGTCCAAATTGGAGTTTAATACTACCTGTATCAAGGTCATTTTAGCAACCTGGAAAACGCCATTTATTTTCATGCTTAAAGTCTCATGCAAGTCCGTTCAACAGCCTGAGTATGAACCTTGGATTTGTCCCTTCCAACATCCACCCATAGTTTATGCTTCTATCAGGTGCATAATTTATGCGCTTGGATAAAAGTGAGTAATTCATTGAGATTTATTTTTGGGATGTAAAGTACAACACCAGGGGACAGGCAGGTGAGGTGGAAAATGTCCTGGAATGAATTAGGGTTGTACACGGACCCAGAAAACCCGATCGAATCGGGTTGGGTTTTCTTGGGTTCTGTCCTTGCTAATCGGGCCGATCCTGATCCAAAAGTAATGAAGATTTCTTTACTGGGCCTCTTCTATTCGCTTGGTGACAAAAAAGTGCTACATTTTGTATATCTCCATCGAGGCATGATCTAATTATAAGAGACGACTTCTGTTTTTCGTATTATACAAGTCTATCTTGCAGTTTATAACTATCATTGTAGTGAAAATTTCCTTCTGCTATCTCTTGGTAAGAATAATACAGAATCGTCTTCCGGAATTTCAGTAAGATGTATGAAGAAAAAAAGTAAGTGAGCCTAGTTGTGTTGAAATATAACACATTCAATCTGTATGGGTTCTAATTTTTGAAGTATATAAAGTTAATATGATAATTATTTATTAATCGATGGTTAAATTAATGAACGTTGCATCTTATAATAAGATATTAAATGGTGTCAGACTACCATATTTTACATTAATGTTGAACCCTCTGATGTATATTGAGAAGATAAAGATTTTGATTATTTTATTATTGAATAATAATAGTAAATTTGTAATTAGTTGTTTGGAATAACTTTAGGATTAGTTAAATTAGTTATTAGTTATTAATTTTAGTGTTTGAGTCTAAGAAATTATTATCTTTTCGCTTTGTTTTATTAACATTATGATTTATATTTTAACAATTCGGTTGAGTTAGGACTTCTAATTCTTGTTCCATATTAGGTCTCAAGTTCATTATTGTCATCATTGGTTCTACGTCCACCACTATGCGTGTGTAACTTTGAAGCAATTTGATCTGTTGTCCAAAAAAAATGTTGTTCAAATTTACTCAACTATGACTAAGTATTGTCCAAAAAATGTTGTCACACACACACTCACTCACTCCAAGGAAAGCTGTAATTCATTTATTTATGGAAAGAGGAGAAAATGACTCCAAGTACAACCAAAGCAAGGGTTATAGTAAACCCAAAGAATACATTCAGATAACATGAGAGCACGAAAAAGAACATTTGAAGAGTTACAGATAACAAGTTCCACATCAGGGAAGTGAATGTGTGTGAATATTTAGTAAAATGTGCGTTGTTTGGATAATATTCATATTAAAGTGTTTTACTTTTCAGTATTTAGTCTACAAAATTAAAAATTAAAATCAAATAGGAACTATAAGTTACTCTCAATCAGAAATTAAGAAATAGATTTTTCTATTTTAATACTCTCACAATTTTAAAGAGAGAAATGGAATATGTATGAGATTTATTTTAGTGGTAGACTTTATATATGCCATCTTGTACCTTCATAGAGAGTAGCTGAAAGAAATAGCTTCAGTTCTGCCTGTTAAAGCCCATTCTCCACATTAATCATGGAAGGCATTTGAGGCCTATTACAGATATATGAAGCAATTGCAAGGCACAAATATACTTATCAGTAACAAGCCCAGTACTTCAAGGGACATTGGCCGACGCAGAATGTGTTGAGGCTAGGTATATAAGCCCTCAAAATTTTCAAAATTTATGTGTACATAGTATTAAAATTTAATACTATACATTTTTTCAAGTTTTAAATTCAGTGGATCTATTAAATTAACTGAACTTACATATATATATATATATATATATATATTATTTGATATTTTCACTTGAATCTATTCAATTCATGCATGTATTTTTTTTTTCTCTTTTCCTTCATTTCATTTTTTATCTTGCTTTCCTATTTTTTCATTAGCTTTCTTTCTCTTTTTCCATTCTCTTTTTTCTATTTTTTTTTCTTAGTTGCTCTTCTATATATGTATGTCTTTGATATACTTTTTTAAATAGGACTTTTATAATAATTGAATAGAATATAATTAAATTTAAAGATCAATATATTATTTTCAATTGAGTTTAGAACATCTGCTTTTAAAAGTACTGCAAAAATTTTAGACATCTTGTTAGATAAAATAATATTTTAGTGCTTTAGAAATATGGTTTTCTTTGGGGCAAATTGATAGTCATAAATTTTTACACGTCAATAGATAATTTTTTCTATTCAAAATATTTTTATAGCTTGTTTGCTGAACTATTATGATGTTGAATGATTATATATACATTTTTAAAGTACATTACTTGAATACTAAGTAGATACAAAATTATTTCCTTATGAGAATTTAGATTGTAAAATTATTGATATTAATAGGAAGAGTAATTCCTAGTATATTGTTGAGTTTTCAAACTTGTATTATTGGTGAGTTAATCTTATTTAGCTTAATCTAAAAATTTAAAAGAAAGAATTTTATTTAAACAATATCTTATGAAGGATGGAATAGAAAATCCAAGTTTTGGAGAGAGAATTTCATCCTTCTCCTTCTCTTTAGAGAAGCTGAGTATTATGACAATTTCATTGTCAAGCTTATGAAAACTTTGCTGGTCAAGTTAGTTGAGATTTTTTTGTTATGCTTTAGTGATATGTTATTTGAGGTGTGTGTGGGTTGTGCATGTGTGTTTTGGTGGTTTTTGAGAAGTTGTACAAAAGGGTGTGAGAAGGTGTTGGAGGGAAAGATAGAGGAGGAATCTACACTTTGTTCAATGACTCTCTTACTTTTTCATTCAATATTGAATAGTATTTACAGAAATATAAACAACTCTTAAACTCTCAATATTAACTATTATATATGACATACACATTTTCATATGAATCATATACTTCAAAATAATAATTCATGGCACGTGATATTAAAAGCCTTCATTTCTTCTTAAACACACAAATACCAAGAAAATTACAATTTTCAACATAAATTGCTAATTACTATATATAATTAATTACAAGTTTATTTTTCCAACACCCCCTCTTAAACTTATAATTTAGCCTTTAACTATGCCTAAAACAGCTCTCAATCTGCAAAAGTCTTCAAATTTTAGAGGTTTGGTAAAAATGTCAGTAACTTGATCTTTGGATGCTACATATTTTAGCTCAACCTCTTTCTTTGTAATATATTCTTTGATGAAGTGAAACTTGGCGTCTATATGCTTAGTTTTATCATGAAAAACTAGATTCTTTCCTAATATAATAGCTAATTTGTTATCAACAAAAATATTGGTAGTTCCATCTTACTTAAATTTCAAAAATTTTAGTAATCTCCTTAATCAAATAGCATGGCAAACACATGAAGCAGTTGCAACATACTCAGCTTCATAGGTTGAAAGAGTAACGATTGGCTATTTCTTTGAACTCCAAGCAAACATAGTAACACCCATGAAGAAAATAAAACCACGAGTACTTTTTCGATTGTCAATATCTCTTCCCCAATCACTGTCATTGAACCCAAATAATATGAAATTATTTCCAATAGTAAAAAATAAACCATAATCCAATGTCCCTTTAACATATTGAAGAATCCTCCTGGCTACTTTCATGTGAGTGAATGTTAGAGCTTCCATGTAATGACTAATAACACCCACTTCTGGCCTTGTGTAAGATAAAAATCATAACCTTCCAACAATTCTTCTAAATAGAGTGGGATTTACCTTTTCAGCACTATCAACCTTAGAAAACTTAACTCCACATTCCATGGGAATTGAAACTCAATTGGCTTTGTCCATTTTGAACTCCTTCAAAATTGTTTTTGCATAAGTCTTTTAAGAAAGAAAATATCCCATCTTCACTTTGCTTTACCTCAGTTCCAATCTAATAATGCATAAGCACCAAATTAGTAATCTCAAACTCATATGTTATTTTTTCTCTTGAACTTTTCAATCATCACCAAACTACTACTTGTGAAAATCAAATCATCAACATATAAACAAATATACATAATTTCTTCATCCTTATTCTCCTTGATATGCAAAGCATGTTCATAAGGGCATTTTGAAAACCCATTTTTTTGAAAATATTCATCAATACGACTATACTAAATCCTTGGAGCTTGTTTAAGGCCATGTAGTGCTTTCTTTAATTTTAGTACCTTGTCTTCTTGACCTTTAATAATGTAAACCAAAGGTTGCTCCACATAAGCCTTTTCTTCTAAAGTTCCATTCAAGAAGGCTGATTTTATGTCCATATAAAAAATATTGTATCTTCATTGAGCTACTAATGAAATGATTAGCCAAATTATTTCCAAATGAGCTATTAGAGGAAAAACTTCATCATAATCAATTCTAGCCTTTTGAGTGAATCATTTTGCAACAAGTCGAGTTTTGTACTTTTCTACTTCTCCTTTAGGATTTTTTTGCATCCACTTTATTGCTACAGGTTATTTTCCCTCTAAAAGTTCTACTAACTGCCATGTATTACTACTTTCAATGGCTTTTATCTCTTCATCCATAGCCAATCTCCATCTTTCATCTTGAACAGCTTCCTTAAAAGATATTGGTTCTATATTTGCAAACAAACAAAACAAAGTTGAATCATTGATTTTATTTGTTACTTTATAACTTTCCTCAAGACTTCACATAGGAGGTTGTCTTTTAGAGGAGCTTTGAGGAGACAAATTTGCTTGATCTATTTGAGATGTACAAGGTGGAGTTTAAGGTGCAATAGTAGCAACAACCTAATCTTGTGACTGGTCCACATACAAAAAAGCATCAAATAAAGGGAGAAAATTATAATTTTTATTTTGTGGCACATTCCACTCCCAAGAGCCTTTTTCATCAAATTCCACATCTCTACTAATGATAAATTTTCCATTCTGAGGATTATAAAATTTATGACCCTTTAAGTTTTTGGCATAACGAATAAACACAAATTTCTTACTTCTATGATCAAAATTGTTTCTTGTCTCATCAGCAACATGAACATAACCAATATTACCAAATACTCTTAAATGAGAAATATTTAGTTTCCTTCCACTCCATTCGTCTTATAGAGTCATTTGCATCTATTCCTTTGTGGGATTTAGATTATTTAAATAAGTCGCATATGCCATTGCTTTAGCCTCAAACTTCTTTGGCATCATCTTGCTTTTTAGCATACTATAATCCATGTTGAGAATGGTTTTATTTTTGCATTCCATAACACCAATTTGTTGGGGTGACCTTGGAACAATCAACGAATGTCAAACAATAAGATAATTACAAAATTGATTAAATTTACCTGATGGGAACTCCTCATCTCAATTAGTCTATATGACTTTGATTGAATAGCCACTTTTATTATGAACTTTAGCTTTAAATTTCTTGAAGACTTTAAATGCCTCAGATTTTTCCTTCAAGAAATAAACCCAGGTTTTGCGAGTATAATTATCAATGACCAATAAAAAATACTTATTCTTCTTGTAAGAACTTGATTTGAGAGGGCCCCAAACATCAATATACACTAATTCAAGCGACTGTGAGGCACGAGAGAGAGACTCCTTTGGAAAACTCTTCTTGGATTGTTTACCAAGCATACAACCTTCACAAATTTGATTAGGATGACATATAAAGGGTAGGCTATACACCAACCTTTTCTTGGACGACAGCTTCAACCCACCAAAATTTAAGTAACCCATTCTAAGATGCCACAACCATGAAAGATCTTTTTAGAAGCTTTCAAATACTAGGGACTATCACTATTGATTTTTAGTTTACACATTTTATTTTTTGACAATGGCACTTTTGCTACCATTTTCCTTTTCCCATCTCTTATAACTAGCCCACTTTTTCTCATCCCTATCTTATATCCTTTTTCTAAAAGCTACCCAAGACTCAGAATATTTGTTTTCAATGTAGGAACATAATAAGCATGAGAAATAAATTGATGATATCCATTTTTTAATTTAATGAGAATATCTCCTCTACCAATGACAAGAACTTAAGTTTTATCACCAAACAAAATACTACCTCTAATGGATTCATCTAGTCTATGAAATAAATTTTTATTACCAGTCATGTGATTGCTAACTTCTGAGTCAAGACACCAAAATTCTTTATTTCTATCTTCATCTCCAATGCATGTGGGAATCTTCATCTTCTTTAGCTTCAACAAAGTTTGCCTTCTCTTGTTTGTTTGAGTTCTATCCATAATCTATAACAAAATGCCCAAATTCTTGACAATTGTAACATTGAACATCAGATTTTTGACCACGACCGCCTTGATACTAGCCTTCTCTTCCATGTCCTCTTGACTTTTGTTGTTGCTAAAAAATGAGTCTTGATTATTAGAAAAGGTTCTACCTTCTTTGCCTCTTCTGAGATTTCCATAAATCCATCCTCGGCCTCTTCCTCTTGTTCTTCCTTGACCTCTACTACAACTAGCAAATTAGTGCTGTGCTTCTTACTTTTTATTTAAATTTAGTTTAAATTGCAACACTTGAGTAATAGGTTCTTCTCTTTTCTTGATTCTCTCTTCATGGGCTTGTAATGAACCCAAGAGTTGAGCTACCGTTATTGACATTAAATCCTTTGACTCTTCAATGGTAGCCACAACATAATTAAATTTTGGAATCAATGTATGAAGAATTTTTTCCATCACTCTAACATCTTCTGTAACATCCTCAAAAAGTGTTAGTGACTTTAAGAAAGGATATAAGATTAAATATTAGGCTTAAAGAGTAGGGTACAAGATAGGATAAGGGAAAAGTCAAATTTTTACCTATTTAAAAATTTATTTATATATATATATAATTTAAAAAGTCAAAGATTTAAAAGTAAAAAAAAAACTAATAAGATATATATCTTTAGTTAATTTTAAAATATTTCAAATTATTCGAGAGTTAACTTAAAGTTAGTTTTAATAACTAATAGAATAATAATAAAAACTAATAAGATATATATATCTATTTCAAATTATCTGATAGATAACTTAAAGTTAGTTTTAATAGCCAATAGAATTTTAAAATATAATAATAATAATAACTAATAAGATATATATATATATATCCTTAGTTAATTTTAAAATATTTCAAATTATCCGATAGATAACTTAAAGTTAGTTTTAATATCCAATAGAATTTTAAAATATAATAATAATAAACACTAATAAGATATATATATATCTAAAATCTAACCTATTCCTTATTTTTCACTCCTCCATCCGTTTGCTTTCTCTCACGTCGCCAGAAGCCTTTCTTCAAGTAATTCTAACTTGTTCTTTCAATCCCTCTTTGAACATACATCTCCACACCAGGTACGAGAGTAGCTTTTATTCTTTGTCTCATGTGATTATATATATATATATAAACACACCCTATGCACTAGTCAATAAAAATGATATGCAATATGCATCTTTTCGTCCTTTTGTGAATTAAATAAATATATATATAGGTATATATACAACCTTCATCCCTTATATATATATATATGTAATTATAATATATATATATATTCTTATGCAGAAACGCATTCTTTCATCCCTTTATTTTTCTAAAATAAATATACATACATATATATAATTATATATATATATTTGTAGGTATGTATATAATATGAATTTATGAATATGAATTTAATATAAATTTTTATACATAGATATATGTGTGTGTGTGAATTTGGGAATATAAATTTAATTTATATTTATATACGTAAATTATAAATTTTAGATAAGAAAATTAAGATTTAGGAATTTGGGAACTTTTGTAAATTTAAGTTAATGTAAAATTGACTATTCTAATAAATTAATTAAAATATAAAGAAATATATATTTGAAAGAAAATTTTAAATTCTCTATGATAGCTTTTAAGTTTCTAAAGTAGTTTTAGAGTAATTTTAGAGTAATTTAAGATAATATATAAGTAGTTTTAAATTATATATTGACGTTTTTGTATATGTGTGACTTTTGTAAATTTTCATTAAAAGCTCTTACTGCTTAGATTTTCTTGCCGTGTGACTACTTGTGAGCTAAAAGAGAACAGATAATTTGGGGTTTTTCCATGTGTGTGCAAACTGGTTTATTATTGTAATTTTAAATAAATAAATAAATTTATCTTGTTAATCGTGATATAGGTAAATAAGTTGTATGGGATTATGAAACGGTAAAAGTAAATGATTGTGAAATTAATGGAATTGCTAGAATCCTATTAAGTATGCTTGCAGATATAATAAAATTTTGATGTAGTATCTTTATTTTCAAGCATGCTTGTGAGCTTAAATTATTGATATGAAATTTTAGAGTATTATATTTCTTTCAAATATACTTGTCAGTCCTATTTGATATACTATATGGGGTTCTTTATTTTTCAAACATGCTCGTATGAATTTTGGATAAATATGACATGCATAAATGATGGGTTAAGGAGATGTTAGTGAGATATATATGATATGATGACCACGTGGTTTGCCTCCACCTCGCGCAAAGTGGTTGGCTTTTTGTAGGGCCCCGTTCCTTAATACTTGCCTGGCCGAGTTTGTAAAGGGAGAATGCGGGACAGTGACACCTCCTGGTTTAGTCTTTTAAGGAAGGAAGCCATAGTCTGGGCTTGGGCTCTGTACCTTTGGTCGGGTACATCTCGAGCACCAGAGTAGCTTTGGTCGATCCAATGTGTGGACCAGATCGTGGATAAGCCTGTGGCTTCAGTCAGCGGTATAAGGCTAGACGAAGCCATAAGGGAGGTTACACATATTGCATTTTATCATGTTATCCATATAACTATTTCGAATTATCCTTTGTGATCTTTTGTGTTAATAATTAATAATAGTGATGTTGGATTTGCATTGAGACCTATTGGACATGGTTGTTAGTTTGTATGCACATAGTAAGACTCTGGGTTACTGAGACGTTAATGCTCACCCCATTCTCTTAATATTTTCAGGTGAAGGGCTGAATAAGAGGCAAGGGAAGTTACCGGAGGAGTGAGCTATTGGCTCTTATACTCCTCGAGCTCATGCTGGGTTAATATTTACTTTTTGCCATGATCATAGGATATTTTTATTTAGTTTTACTATTTTTTGAATTTTAAAACATTATTTAGCTAGCAGTTTGATACTTATAGACCTTTGAATTTAATTTCTTAAAATATTCTAATATATGCTCGAGATGTGGACTGTGAGTCCTTATGTTTTGAATTGAATAAAATAGGTGGAGCCCTTATTGTTATATAATAACTTGAACAGGTATTATTACTTAATAGGGTTGAGCCCTTTTAAGTGAGTATTAACTAACGTGAGGCGAAGTCTCAAGAATTTATAACTATATAAGTACTTGGCATATATTTAGGGGACGGAGTCCCTAGCCTAATGATTATTAGAGTAGGTGTTACATCTTCCATTGTCTCTCCATACCTATGCATTTGATTAACAATTGCCAAAACTCTATTGTAATACTCTTCAATTGATTCGGAGTCCTTCTTCTTGAGGTTTTCATACTCATCTCTCAAGGTCTGCAAATGTACTTTAATTACTTGGTCTTTCCCTTTAAAAGAATTTTGAAGAATCTCTCATGCATTCTTTGCACTTGTTGCACTAGAAGCCTTTTCAAACATACTCTCATCTAAGCACATAAATAAGAGTAAGTGCTTTTTGGTCCTTTTTCTTCACCCTTTGCAAACACATCTCTTTACGCAGCTGCTATTACTCCTTCATTTTCTAGTTGGTTACATCCTTTCCCTACAACTTCCAATACATATTGTGGTCCCAGCAAAGCTTTCATTCTAATGCACCATTTATCATAATTCTCCTTTGTGGGTTTTGGAAATTAGAAAGAAAACATTCCATTCATCATGATTAAACCAAAAAGCGAGGCTTTGATACCAATTTGTTGGAAGGAAAAATAGAGGAGGAACCTACACTTTGTTCAAAGGCCCTCTTACTTTCTCATTCATTATTGAATAGTATTTATAAAGATACAAAAGACACTTAAACTCCCTATATTAACTATTATATTTATGATATATATTTTTTCATATGAATCACATACTTTAAGATAATAATTTATGACACAATACTAAAAGCTTTTCTTTTCTTTTTTTCTAGACACAAATACAAAAAAAAAACTATAATTTTCAACACAAATTGCTAATTACTTGATATAATTAATTACAAGTTTACTTTTCCAACAGAAGGTTGGTGGTGCTATAGGCAATACTATGGTGAGAGTTTCAACGTTCTTGTGGCTATAGGTGGACTAAAAGTAGTGAGCCAGCGAATGAATCTCTTGACTCAAGTTTTGTTAACGAGCCTCTAGGGGAATCAGATGGGTGGTTTTTAGTTGTCAAAGCAAGGTCCTTATGTTAAATTTGATTTTGGTCTTTTTAGTTCTTCTCGGAGAGAGTAGAGTACTTGCTTGATAAGGGTCTTCATGGATCATAAACTTCTTCCAGCGCAAAGGTTGAAGAGAGTGATTGACTACAGTTAGAAGCTTCAAGGCAATGTACATACTATAGGTCAGGATAGAAACATCTATTTGTTGCAATCTGAAGACTATGCTGATCAGAGATATATCCTTTGTAATGGTCCCTAGGCAATTGAGAATTCTCTTATGGTTATGGAAGAATGGCATCCAAAAATGCTGCTATCTAGAATGCATTCATCAGATTCCTATATGGGTTCAAATTTGGGGGTTACAGTTAGAATATGTTGATTATGGTGTTACTGAAATTTCAGGCAATATGCTAGGAGTTTTGTGCTTATGAAAGCAAGGATTGACCTACCCACAGCATCATATTTTTACGTATCCAAGTCTAGGTGTATCCTTCATTACCGTTAATGTTATCGTTCGAAGTTAGGCTGGATGGTGGCCGTAAAATTTGGATTGATTGTCGTTGTGAGCGTTTGCTCCAAATTTGTCGCTAGCGTGGAAGGATGAGGCGTGTGAATAGGGATTGTGAGGGTTCAACAGGCTGCTCAAGTCCACCAAGAAAGAATCTTGCGGAGATATGGTGTAGAGTTTGTGACGGATTTTCATTAACCTTTGGTTTCAAAATTCCATTTGGCTTTTTATGCAAGAGCTCATTCTCGCAAGACGACCAAGATTCGCTAGTGGGATACTATGCATGGTGGAGATTATGTTGTTAAGGATTATAGCCCTAATTCCTTCTCTAATCCTGGAGCTTCATCACAACCTCCTTCAGGTATTATCATGCTTTTTGAGCAGTCTGCAGCATCGAGTTGTTCTTCTGCTTCGATGGATCCGAACCTGAGGAATTTGGTTCTGCTCTAATGGAGATAGAACAGCGTAATGATAATGAATGAACTATTTCTCAACCAATTCCTCCTTATGATGACGTGTTGGAACAGCCACAAGCTTCAATGGAAAATCTCGATGATCTTGATAATCTGATGGACATTGAGGAACTTCAGGACAACCAATGTGACAGAAACTGCTCAAGGGATAATAAAATATTACGAAATTATCAAACGGTAATATTTTACTCTAAAAAGTTTTTGTTTGTATCATCTCGTCCTAGAACTTAAAAATTCCCTCATATATATATATATATATATATATATATATAATGACTTTTTCCTATTTTACACTTTTTGTTATATTTTTCCAGGAATTAACATAGACAACTCCGATGTTTCCTATGAGAATCACGTGGCTATATCAGCACGAAGAATTAAAAATTATAATTTAAGATTTCAAATTTAAAATATTTATATTAAAATATTTTAAAATTTAAAATTATTTTAAAATATTTTATAAAAAATTATTGTAAAATCATGATTTAGATAGTTTAGGTATAACTGGAGGAGACTTATAAAAATCTCAGTTAAAAGAATAGATTAGATAGAGAATAATCTAATAGTCGGAGGTAGAGAAAAATTAAAAAAAAATTATAGGAGTAACTATTAAAAAAGATTTAGACTTAAATGATTTATCTATAAATATGATTTACGATAAGATTTTATGACGTCGATTGATCCATATAGCTTATCTAAAAAAAAATTTAATTTAAAATTTTAAATTATAATTTTTTGATGCAATTAAAAATTTTAATTTAAATATTTTTTAATATAAATATCTTTAATTTAAAATCTTAAATTTTAATTTTTCCAATTCAAAAGTTGGGATAAGGTTGAACATCGAAAAACGAGTGGTTTAGGTATGGAAACTAGCTGGCTCATTTTTTATGACCCCGCCCATCTATGTGGATTTGGTTTTTCTAGCTTTTATTATGTGCATGCACATGTTGGTAACTTTCTCCGTCCAATTGCAATGATGAAAGGGAAATAAACTTTTTGGTTATTTAAGTTTAATATGCCCAAGTGCATTCGTTATTCTATTGTTATTGGCTTTTTTAGACCTTTTTGCTTTGGGAAGAATCATTTCAGGTATGAAATTGGAACGTAGGACTCTTTTTTATTTAAAATTATATTATTGTTGGGCTAGAATAACACATTTTAGTTTTAAAATGCGGAAAGAAAATAATAGTAGTGGATAAGTTTGCTAAATACCATTTTTTTCCTGAAAGATTAAAAAAACTTAAAAGAACGTTATATTTACCTACTCTAATGTTGATCTCTTGCTACAATGTTCTTTTTTTTTTTAAAATCACAGTTACTCCTAATCAATTAGTTTCATTGTAATAAATTTTTATTATTTAATTTAAAATTTTTAATTATGTAAAATTATTAAAATATCTTTTCTATTATTTAATACTCATTTTGTTATCATCTTTTCTTCCCCAACTAATATATGCATTTATAGCATTCAAATTTTACAAACTTCAAAATTTGTTTATTTGTGCTGAAAATAAAGGTGGCGTTGATGTAAGAACTACGTTCTATAATTTTATAATAGTTTCACATAGTTGAGTCTTATTATGTCCCATCTCCTTCTCTCTTTTTACGCTAATTGGATCCCCTGTAGTTCTGTAGGGAATCCGTGTTTAATCCTTTTTATTTTTTTCATTATTTTAACTATGGGATCTAGTTTTAATGAATAGAACGGGGAAGACGTGTTTTACTACCTATGTTGTTGTTCTTAGTTGAGGATGCAAGGGAAAAATTGCATTTGATCTTGTTCTGTTGCTATGGATTTGATCACTGTTATTAATTTTGAAAAATTATAGTTGAGGATCTTAATTTAAAGATATTTATATTGAAAGACCTAAAATTTTAAATTTATTCTAAAGAATTTAAAGACAAAAAATTTAAGCTGTTAGAAAAAATTACAATTTAAGACTTAGAATTAAAATTTGTTATCTTTGGATTTTTTAGAATAATTTTATATTTTAATATTTTTAATATAAATATTTTTAACTTCGAATCTGAACTCTAATTTTTCTTACTAATTTGGTGATTGAATGCTGAGAGGAGATCCTATTTAAATGGTTGCTTCTGATGCAAAACAAAGTTGGATTAACCAATCCGGGTACTTTCTGCAACAACAAATGCCGCCTCCATTTCTAGTACAAATAAAGAAATTTTGAGGTTGTAAAATTTGAAGGCCATGGATGCACATATTGAAAGATGAAGAGAATGGCAAGATGGGTATTAAATAATAGGAAAGGTATTTTGATAATTTTGTATAGTTAAAATTTTTTAAATTTAGATATATAATAGAAGACTTATTGAGATGGGATTAATAAATTAGAGAGTCAATTGTAAATTTTTTAGATCAAAGGAATATTTCCATTGAAAACAAGCCAAAATGTATTATTTATTTTTGGAAAAATAAGTTTTTCTTTTCTTTTCACATTGACATCAATAGCTTTTCTCAAAATAGCTTAGTTTCAAAGGTACTAAATTCAACTTCGGTTGGTTATATGTTAATAATAAATTACACTTAATTTCCTTTATTCTTACTGAAATTACATGGATTTTTAATTTATTTTCAAAATATACATTCTTTTCTCTGAAATTAAAAGTTGTGTTATATTTTATACAACTTTAAATTATATATATAAACTAAAATACCCTTATTCAAATTTAGCAATTTAGGAGAATATATTTAGTGATAAGGAAATTTACTAGTTATAACTAAAATTATATTTAAAACTAACTTGAAGGAATTGATTCATTGAAAAATCAAGTTTGAGCAAGTACATCAAAAAACTTATATAAAGTTGGAAACTCTGATTCATAATAATTAACTATGAGTTAGTCAATTTACATAAAATATATAAAAAAGAATAATTTTAAAACTATTATCTTTCCACATGAAAGGCATATACCACACAAACTGTTAGTTAATAAATGATAATTAGTTTAAGGCTTTGTTGAATTTAATGAAAATAAAGTCTACTATGTTTATTTTCATTTGTGCATATTTGGGTATAATTTAATGAATAACAATGATGAAGGTGAATGTATTTAGGTTACCAAATATTATAGCCTCTAATTGTAACCCTTTTACACATTTAAATTTTAATCCTTAACTATTATGCATAGAGGAAATAAAAGTTTTATAGCATTGCAACATATAAATAAAGAGATTACATATATTCATAACATAATTATTGATATTTGTTATTATCTCATGTATTTTATATTGTTTTGGAAAGTGTCATAGATTACCACACTAGTCATTAGTCAAGATCCTTACTAGTCATAGTTATATGTATAGTCCATATCAATAAACTTAGGTCAAAACATTATTTAAATCATGGAGCTAATATCTACATTTATGTACAGTCATCCGAGCTCCATGGAGACAACTGCACTACACGGTCAATCAACTATATTAGGCCTTATATCCTTAGGCTACAGATAAGGGTGGAGATGGTAGAGGTGGAGGAATTTGCTAAGAATCCTTTGTGGTTGTTATTGATTCATATGTACTATCACTTGCACCTTACCAATTCCTAGTATGTCTCTATAGACCCATTCAACTTCGACTACATATTTGGTCACTAGCATCTTCCTTATTTGAATATATTGCCCAAAACAAAGTAAAAATTCAAAAATTCTCAGTAAAACATTATAAAGTTGAAAAGCAAGTAATAGTTCAACTATCACATGTGCAAAAATATTTTTCAATTTATCCCTTGTTTATTTAAGAAATTAATTCAAGTCACATCATAATAAATAGGCATAAATCCACACACATGTATCTTGAGATAACCTATTTAGCAACACAAATATAGAATAATATTCTACATAGTCATACAACTCATATAACAGGAATTTCATTAAGAAATCCCTTTTTAAGGAACCATAGTAACTTATGTATAAAAATGTAGGTTGAGAAATAGAAAACTCAATAGGTACTATTTTTAAGTATTCCATACTACTTGATATAGACCTAGATTTATGAAATCAAATGTGTCATATTAGGTATCTCATAATACCTAACATGAAAACTAGGTTTTCAACATTTCTAGAACTAAATAACTGCAATCCTTATCCCCACATATCATAAAATCTATTAGTACAATTGGTATTTATAGCCATTTATGTTAATGATTGCAAATTAAGACATCTTCTAATGGGGATCCACATCATGCAAACAATCAAAATCCATGAAGGACTCTAATCCCCATTACGATCCTTTATCATACTAACGGCAAGGGACTTTAACCCTTGATTACCCACTAATATAAGCAATATTATATTATCTTTTCATTTTTTAAGATAATTACCTAGCATGCCAGTCCATTTGTATATTACATTTTTAAGAGCTGTAGACAGTCTCAGTTAGTCATAGAATAAGCAAGACAAACATGTCAAAATATCCACCAATAACTTGCTAAAGTGAATTATAATGTCAACCAAGAATCAACTTAAATAAATAAGTTGCTTAAGAAATCCTAATGAAACCATTTGTCTAATTAATATGTCTTTTAAGTGTTTTTAATGTCTTAAAGGTCTAAACATTGGTGCACATCAAGGTTCTTTACAAATACAATCTTCTATGCATAGGAATAGTCTAAGGTATAGTCTTCCATGTGTAAGAATTAAATCATATGGTCAAAGAACTTCATATGTCACGATCATCCATGCATAGGTATTGTAATGTGTTAAATCTTCTATGCATGGGGTCTTGGTACTTAGGGAATTAGTGTTATATTATTTGAATTAATATTCATAGGGTTCCAAAAGAATTTATCAAGTAATCTAAGCATACAAAAAGACAATTTCTCATGAAATAATCCATATATAACATACCCATAGTTCAAAAACATGAAAAGCCACACAATTATACCTTTGAAATAGAAAATACAACATTTTCATGTTGGAACTGAGACCAACATGGCCTGGCCATGTGCAAGCCTATTTAGAAGGCTAGACAAAGCATATGCAAATGCATGCAGCCTGGCTATGTCCAGAGTCCCTATTTCACAAAATGCAAGGTCTAAGCTCCAAAATTCTACTTCTAATAACATCTAATCCATAACTTTGATCATTTACACTCCTATACTTTTTAAAAATCACTTTTAATCAAAGAAATAAATGTTGAATCCACCAAATCAACTCAAAGCTCAATTTCATCCTTTAACTACAAGCATGCATGGTAGTTTTCGGAAATCAAGTCAAATCATCTTCTTATGTTCCTAACAAGGTAAACTACCTCAAACCCATGAATATTTACAACACCCTACCTTAAATCTTCCATCCATAAGAAATAAGCATAGAGAGAAAATGAAGTGAGGAAGATAAAGATAACAATGGAAGACTAACACTCAAAAGACAAACCTCTCAATAAGACAAGAGGATTTGTCTTACCCAAGGATGGGTCCAAATATCTTCTTCTTTTCTTCCTGTGGCAACTTCTCCCATGCTCTCTTCCCTTCTAGGTTGTAGAGGTAAAGTTTTGGAAAGTGGTTGCATTTTTTGAAGGTTAAAAGATGATATATATATATATATATATATATATATATATAAAACAAAGGTGGTGGAATCTTAGGACGTGTTATCTAAGGGAGAAGAAAACATCTTTTGATGACTTGGCTCCATTGCAAATGAAATTTGATCATATTAATTGGATATGAGATATAAAAATAATTGTTAATCATCAAACGATGTATGTCAATGGATCCAGCATAATTTTTCATGCAACATAGTACCACTTTCGTTTGAAGAAGATGAAGTTTTGGTGCATAGGGAAAATTAACATTTGGTTTAGCTAAAATTATAATTTAGCCATGGTTAAAATTACATTTTTGATACTTCCAATTTTGCTAATTTTATTTTGTCCCTCAAAATTTTACTTAAATATTTTTATTTTATGGATACCTTTAGGGTCCTAATGGCTCAAGAATTTTTTTAAATTTCATTTCCTAGGCATTTATTTCTTAATTTGCTATTGTTTGATAATTTAATTTTCATTCCAAATAAATCCTATGAATTCATGAAAATTCTAATTAAATACTTGATGATTTCAGAAAATTTTGGTTTCCTTCTCAAAATTCTTAAATCCTAAATTCTCATATTAAGGCCTAATCTTATTAATTCAATATGTAATTCTTAAAAAAAAATTCACCTAATATGTACTTAGGTTAATAGAGAATGTTTTAGTCAAAAAGTTTAAAATTAAACTAAATTATATATTTTACAAATAGAAAAAAATATGTATATTTTTGGCAAAACTCAAACAAAAAAGTGTAATTTATTATAAATTTAAGATATGAATAATTGTTTCACTATAATAGCTTGGGAGGGAAAGTGTTATTTTTTAAAATTTAAATACTAATATTATAATTAGACTATAATTAAGGAGTTAAAATATGATTTCTTTTTATGTTTAATATAAGAAAAAATTACAGTTAAAGATTCTAAATTAAAAATATTTATATTAAATAATTTTAAACTTTAAAATTATTATAAAGGACTTTAAGATTAAAAATTTAAACTAAAGAAGAGAATTACAGTTCAAGATCTAAATTTAAATTTTTAATTATTAATTTTTTTAATATAAATATCTCCAACTTAAGATTTTAAACTCTAATTTTTTTTTACATAACTTGCCTTGTATTCTTTTGCATAGCACACCAAAACCTTTTTGACTATATTGGTTTGACTACAGCTTTGCCCATGTGTACAGTCACATGGTGGAATAACTCGGAATCCTTTGAAAACAAGTAAAACGGATATAATTGCGAAAGAAACAGCATTTTCTGTCTTGATTGGTGGGTGATGTGTTAGTTATTGCCTTCTCCAGAAAGAATCACATAAATTCATACTTGGAACCTCCCTTGTAAATTACATGTAACTTTTTCTGGGTTACAAGAATATTTCTATCATCTTTCACACAATTTCAAGCATAGCGTAGCAGCCAATGTTGGCCCAAAAAAAATTAAAAAGCATGATAGCCAATAACATAATTGTTTGTCAACTTAGAAACTCATGTATTTAGCTTTGGAAGTCAAATTAGGGTGACAATAAATATTAAATCTCAATGCATTAGGTAGGGACATGCCAAACTGGAGGACCACTATGTCAATTTATAACCACTCATTACTTTATCCCAATATTTTAACAAGTCACCAGCATAAAAGCTTAAGCATTATATGGGGAGTAGGTATTCAATTAATCTATATATAGCCCCGTTTTCGCTGTCTCAAACATAGGCATCATCATCATCAAGTCTTCTTGCTACTAAATAAACTTCCTTCACAGTTTCTTCTGATTCTAAGAGCAGAGAAGAAGAAGAAGAAGAAGAAGAAGCAATATAGACATGGCTATGGCAATAATGGCTGCTGCTTCTTTGTTTGTTCTTCTTCTGGCTGCTCCCACTGTGTATGGAGTGGACCATACTGTTGGTGGCAACTCTGGATGGGGTCTTTCAGGGAATTATGACACCTGGGCTTCTGAACAAACGTTCACAGTCGGTGATAATCTGGGTGAGTTTCCGATATGAAATATTGTTACTTTAAAACAAAATTGTGTCAAGTCTGCTAGAGATACGCTATTATCAGATGTAACACAATATTTTAAATTATATTTAAATATTATCTCTTTTTGTGTCAAGGTATTGAATACTTTATTGTGCCTTAATATTCGTATTGCATCCTATCTCGTATTTATGTATGAATTTTTTTCCTCTAAATTCTAGTGGAATTTTTTTTCCTCAAATAGAAAGTGCAAAATTTGCAGAAATTTCAAATTAGTCAAAGTATTCAGCAGAAGGTAACAGAAAAAAATAAATATGAGCTTAAAGTTTATAGATGGAATCTCTTTTTAACCACTTGAATTATGTCCAAGTCACTTTTAAGCATCTTGGCATAGTCAGAGAATTCATAAAAGTCTGAAATCTTACTCAGTACCTACTCTGTTTCTACTCTGGTTTTATGCTATGGCTTTCTGTGCTTTTCCATTGATGTGAGTTATTAGCTCATTATTCTCAAACTTAGCTTTATAGCCCCTTTTTAAAAAAAAAAAATAGAAAAAGACTTATAAATCCTTCCTTCCTCTTAGTGATATTTGAATATATACATTTCATAAATTGTAGATCTTCTCTCAATCACTTCTATACTTTTCATTTTAAATGAAAAGAAAAAAAGTAATGTGTAATTATTTATATCTTGAATATTAAATTTTGAAATTAAAATATAGTAAGTATATGATTTTTTAATAGTGATTAGATAAGTATAAAGTTTTTATAGATAAATATATAATTTTTAATTAAATTATATACTTTTTATATTTTATTTAAAATCTTTTATACTTAAGATATTTTAATTAGAGAATATGATAATGAAAATACAAGAAATTTCATCTAATTATAATTCCAATTGTGTTATATGGTTTAAACTGCCATTTGCAACCATATTTTCTCTTGATTTTTCTCTGCAATGTTCATGCTCAGTTTTTCATTATCCCCTCTAAGGACATAAAGCTAACCAAACCAATTTTTTTTCCTTTGGAAACCAGTGTTCAAGTATGACTCCAGCCATGGAGTAGACATAGTCAGTGAAAATGACTACAACAGCTGCAGCTCAAGCAGTGCCCTCAAGAGCTATAGCGGTGGAAACACACAAATCGCTTTGGCTACAGCTGGCAAAATGTACTTCATATGCCCCACCCCCGGCCACTGTTCTTCTGGCATGAAGCTGGCCATCAATGTTGTTGCCGCTAGCACCGGCCCAAGTGGCTCTTCCCCTGCCACGCCGGCAACACCGTCTACACCGGCATCCGGCACTCCGGCCACCACTACTGCCTCGCCGCCACCACCACCGAAAAGTGGGGCAGTTAGTGGGTTTGGCGGCATCAACCAGTTGATGGGATCATTGTTTGTGTCATCGCTCTTTTTGGCTTTGATGAGCTAGGGGAGAGGCAGTGCTATTTGTGTGGTTCTTTTAATTATGATGACGTTCTTGGTTTGTTGAATTTGTGTGACGCTCATTCAATGAGAAGCTTAGATTGATGTTAACATACGTTATTATATCCTTTAAATGAATAAATTTTGTTCACCTTTTTGCCGGTGAATTCGTGATACATACATACATATATATATATATATATATATATATATGCCAAGAAAAGTACTTGTCTCTTTATATGCTTAAATTACATTCTTATCTTTTCTATTATAAAAATATATAAAAAAATTTTTAAAATCAAAATGTAACTAAAATATCTTTAAAAATATTATTAATTTTTTTATTATAAAATATAATTTATTAAGAATATTTTTTTAAAAATTTTTATTTTAATATTATTTATTATATATTAAAAATTATAAATTTAATTTATTTTAAATTAAAAAAATAATTATTTTTATATAGGTCAAAAATATATTTAATACTTATTATATAAATAATATATATAAAGGTATTTTAGTCAAAATAAATATAATTATAATTTTTTTTTGGTATAAGAAAAGTCAGTATAACCTATCTTTTGATTTTAGATAAAAGGAGTGTAAATTATATTAAAAAAAAAAAGTTGAAACCAACCGGTGCTGGTCCTAGTAGAAGGGACTAAGTTTCGCTTAAGCAGAGTCTTGAGTTTGAGACTATGTGATTACAGAAAACACCTTTGGGAGAGCTCTTCCCGTTTCAGTTTCAGGCTTGACAATAGCTCGAATTCAAATTAGTCCTGAGTTGGGAGATCTAGTAATAAGTTGGTGCCCTGCGGTATCGGTGATGTTTATTATCCAAAAAAAAAAAAAAGTTGTGTAATTTAACAATCTAAATTTTCGATGCAATCCTATTGGAAAGAGATATCATGACAAGTGTGGACCTCACACACTTTGACAGTGTCTTTTCCTGGTGTTAAGAGCCTCACGTTCAATGTCTATTTCTCAAAGAATCTCATCTAGCCCAAGAAAATAATTTTGATAATTTAGACCTTTCTTATAAGAGGGAGAGCAATTCTTTTGAACTTGTAACAAACATGTACCTACTCCACAGGTCAATCAAATTCAATTCCAATTGCTCCGCTCCACTTGTGCTTTTTGGGTCCACGGTACAACTCATCTAACGTGATGAATACTCATTTCTCTGTTTGTTATATAGAAAGTAACGTGAGCTGCTCTTCGTATATCATTTACAATAATAGTTAATGCACTTGTAATATTAAAGAAAGACATTGTGCGGATTAAATATGTTATTAATCAATTCATCATCAAAGAGAAGACCAGCTGTCGAGTTTAATATTTTATTTCTTGTCTTTTCTTTATAGATAATTCGTCAAAATAAAATAATATTTTTGTCATTTGGTTTAAAATAATTTAAAATTAATTTATTCACTACAAGAAAAAGAATTTACCACAATTTTTTTGTGGAAAAGTATCCGTGAGAATTTCTCATGGATATATTCACTCTATTACTCACGGAAGATGATTTCTCACGGATGGAGAGAAATACCACGAGAATGATAATGCGAAAAGACGGGAAGCTATTTTTGCGATAAATTTCCATGAGAAAGGTAAGAGAGAAAGCCAGTGATTATATTTCATGGAATTTCTTGCGGACTTTTTTTGTGAGAAAATTTTCTTATGGAAAATGTTTGTGAGAAATTCTCAAGTTTTCATAGAATATTTTTGTAAGAATTTCTTGCAAAAATATTCCGTGAGAACTTGTTTCTTACGAAGCCGCGAAACACATGCTGGAGTCACTTATTTCTTACAATAATTTTTGTGAGAAATTCTTTTAAAACCCTTTCCCCATTTTGCTATCATGCTGCATTACGCGAAGGAGCAATTTTCGCGGCGCAATAGCTAGGGTCTTCACAGATCTGGGCTTAATCTACTGTGCCTAAAGATTGAAGGAAGGTTGAAGTACATCTCCCACCATAGTTTCATTTTAAAATTAGAACTAAGAGAAATAGTCATTTGTATGTATATATGAAGTGATGATTGAGAGTGGTGAGGATGGAAACATATTGGTGGGCCTGGGGATGGAATGATGAAAAACATACATATGCCATTAGATAATTTAAACTTCAATTAGTTTTTCAATTTTAATTTTAATTTTAATTTTAAAAAATAAGTTTAAAATATTTTTTAATTTTTATTAGATAAATTTATTTTATAGGAGTTAAAATGTTTTTCATTTTATATTTTACCTTTTAAATAAAAATAATTAATTAATTAGAAAGAACAACAAATCGTATTCAAATTATCTAAATCTATGTATGAATTATTCAAATATGATTCAAGCATTAGGATGCTTTCAATACAAACATACACCACACGTGAATCTTCTTTTTGTGTCCCCAGTATCACTAACTTCAAACTAATACCACTTAACTACCTATCTACAATAAACAACTCATCACTTTGAAATTATATATATATATACACACACATATAACGGCTAGATTTCTTAGAATTGTAGAGAGAAAAATATGTTTCATTCAAATGTGAACATTTTGATATTTTTTATTTGGAGAAAAATATCGTACATATCAAGATTTAATTTATGTGTATTCTAGGAAAAAAAATTTAAGTTTAAGAGTTAACTAATTAAGTCATTGAAAATTTATTTCATCACTTTATAATACTTATATACAAGATGATGATGATGATAATAATAATTTAATTTTAAATATTTTTTAA
This sequence comes from Erythrophleum ivorense, assembly GCA_026724425.1. Taxonomy (NCBI): domain Eukaryota; kingdom Viridiplantae; phylum Streptophyta; class Magnoliopsida; order Fabales; family Fabaceae; genus Erythrophleum; species Erythrophleum ivorense. The sequence continues at coordinate 2,483,480 of JAIUCV010000025.1, read as the reverse complement.
CCCTAATAATATGATTATGCTTAATACAAAATTAAGTCTTATTAGCAGGCTCATGGTTGGATTGTGTTTCTAGTTATTAAAAATAAATAAATCAAAGAATGATAATTTAATTTATAAAATATGTCTACATAATGAAGTTTTTTTGAATCTCAGAATGCTAACCAATACCATTATTCTAATTTCTAAAGTTATTTGTTATTTTATTTCACTCTTTTTTATGTTGGCAAAGCTAGAAGATGAAGGGGTGCCTTGTGAAAAGGAAAACTACTTGGGAGACATTTAATTGAGGCATTTGTTATAAGTTTTTGAGAGGATTAAGTCTAATGGATCTTCTTGAACATTGGTGTTCAATGTATAACAAAATAGAAGGTAATCATCAAAGGATTACACAAGAGTTCTTTGCAGGCGTAAAGAAATTTGTTCAATTTGCAAGTCATTTAGATGTATTTAAACAAAAAGGGAGGTTTAGATATCCTTGCGTCAAATGCAAATGTACAAAGCATCATAGCTAAATGAAATCAGGATGCACTTGTATAAAAAAAGATTTATGCCTAATTATTACTATTGGCATAATCATGGAGAAGAATGTCCACCATTAGCTCTGATTGATACTGGCCTTCGTATGGATTTTAATCCATATGAGCAAATGGTTATGGATGTGGCTAAGGAATCATTTGAGAGATATGACATGCTTGAAGACCCCAATCCAAGTTTTGCGATGTTTTATGACATGCTAAAAGCTGCACAAACTCTGTTGTGGAATGGGTGTCAAAATCATACAGTGTTGTTAGTGCCTGTGAGATTGTTAAGCATCAAATCTGATGATAACATGCTTGAGGCATGTATTGATGAGATTATCACACTGATGTCTAAAATCTTACTTGCTAATCATTGAATGCCTGCCAACTTGTACTAAACCAAAAAAATAGTTTCAAAAATTAGCTGTGATTATCAAAAGATTGACTATTGTAGTAACAGGTATATGTTGTACTATGGTGATGCAACCAATGGTAGAAAATGTTGATTTTACTATAAATCTAGATTTAAAGAGGCAAGAGTAGAAAAAGAGAGGTTTAAGGAAGTCCCCAATAAACAAATGTGGTATTTACCAATTGTTCTAAGACTCCAAAGATTGTTTGCCTTTAATGCCTTAACTAAGTATATGAGATGGCATCATGAAAATTGTCATGATGAAGGTGTGTTGTTGTATCCATTGGATGGGAATGCTTGGAAGCATTTTGATCAAACTCATCCAGAATTTATATAAGAGCTGCAGAATGTCAGATTAAGTCTTTGTGTTGATGGTTTTACTTCATTTAGTTTGAGTTCTTAACTGTACTCTTGTTGGCCTGTAATTGTCACCCCATATAATCTTCTACCCATCATATGTATACGACAAGAATATATATTTTTAACAATAATAATACCTAGGCCTTATAATCCAAAAAGTAAAATAAATGTTTTCATATAACCTCTAATTGCTGATTTGAAGTTACTTTGGGAAGAGGGTGTGCAAACATATGACATCTTTATGAAACAAAATTTCAAGTTAAGAGCTGCCTTTATGTGGATTATTAATGATTTTTTAGCTTACGGCTTATTGAGTGGTTGGTAGACTGCAGGGAGACTAGGTTGTCCTATTTGTATGGGTTGATCAAAGGCATTCCATTTGAAGCATGGAGGAAAGACTTGTTATTTTGATTGTCATCATTAGTTCTTGCCAATGAATCATTTATTTTGTCAAAATAAACAAAGCTTCTTAAATAACACTACAGAGACTTCACAACCATCATTGAGATATTCAGGAGAGAAAATTTATGAGCAAGTTAGAAGATTTCCTAAAATAACTGAACTTCTAAGCCTATCTTTGGAGGGATATGGTTAAGATCATAATTGGACCAAACGTAGTATCTTTTGGGATCTCCCCTATTGGTGTGACTTGTTTAATCCACATAATATAGACATAATGCATAGAAAGTAATGTTTTTCATAATGTGTTTAACACAATAATAGATATAAAGGGTAAGACAAAAGATAATGCAAAAGTAAGGTTAGATTTGGCTATGTAATGTAAATAAGCTACCTTACACATGGAGGATAGAGGCAATGGTAAAGCCTAAGGTAGCATACACATTTAATATGGACAAAGAACGGGTAGTATGCGAATGGATTAAATCTCTGAAACTTCTAGAAGGTTATGCATCCAACTTAGGGTGTTGTGTTGATGTGAAGAGTTGCACTTTAATAGGTATGAAAAGTCATGATTATCATATTTTCATGGAAAGACTACTACTAATTGTATGCAATGGGTTACCAACCTCGATCTCTAATACTTTAATGGAGTTAATCCATTTTTTTTAGATCTTTGTGCTCCTACTTTATGACTAAATAACCTTAATGTCATGGAGCAAAATATTCCTATCATTTTATGTAAACTTGAAAAGATATTTCCTCCTAGTTTCTTTGATGTCATGGAGCACTTACTTATTCACTTGGCGTACAAAACAATAGTAAGTAGACCTGTACAATATAGGTGGATGTATCCATTTGAGAGATTTTTGCATACACTGAAGAGAAAGGTTAATAATAAGGCACATGTTAAAGGATCTATTTGCGAAGTGTATATACTTGAGGAAACTTCAACTTTATATTTTTATTACTTTGAGTCACATGTTTACTTAAGAATTAGGAGAGCTCCTCGAAATGATGATAGTGGAGAATGCAATGATCATTCTTCCATCTCTATCTTCAATTATCCTAACTAGTCGCATGGAAAAACTACTGGTAACAATCATTATCTTACTGATAATAAAGCTAATGCTATAATGTTGTATGTTCTTCTCAATTGTTTAGAAGTTAAACCTTTCCTAAAGTAAGATTCTCTTATAATTTGCTTACATATATATATATATATATATATATCTTTTGAAGTATAATATTTTAACTATTTAAGGTTAATCTCTTTGTGGTATATTGCAGTTTGTATGTTGAAATATTGCTTTCCAAGAACCTTACCTTGTCTAATGAGGTGATTGATAAGTATATTTCATCTGAATTTCATGAATGGTTCAAAACTCATGTAAGTTTATCTAAAATTTCATAAATGGTTGGCTATAAATTTATGAAACTAAGCTTTTTATATTATGTTTCTATAATGTCTATTCTTTGATTAGGTTTTGAATCTTTTAAATGGAATACAAGATACTTTATTAGTTTTCTTTGACTTAGGGTCCTTTAAAACTTGTGCATACATGGGATCAATGGTCTATTAATGGTTATAAGTTTTATATAGCCTCTTGGACAAAAAGAAGGAAAACAAATAATAATGGAGTATGTGTAAAAGGAAATAGTTATAGTGAAGTTGAATTTTCATATTATGTTATGTTGAAGGGGATTATACAATTAGAATTAGAGTTAGATGGAGATTCAAAGTCATCCAGTCTTGCATTAAGCCTTTTGAATTGCTCATAGACACTTTTCATGAAAACTTTAAGATCAACATCATTAGGCTCATTTTCAGCCATTTTACAACCTGAAATGTTAGTGGACAGAATAAAAAAAAAAAATATGAAGTAGGACCTCACACACTCTTCTCACGTGTATCACTCAAAATATTGCAAATCCACTCGTGTTTCACTCAAAATTTGGCTTTTATCTTTAATATGACACTCTTGCCTTTTACCACTCACTTGCTTCTTTTTAGTGCTCTTAATTAGAAACAAAAACAAATCAATAGGAGCAAAGAATAAAGTGGTAATCCCAAAACCAGAAAATTCCAAGTTAAAATCCTCAAAGAGCCAAAAGAAAAAGGGGCAAGGGGGTAGTAATAATAATGCAAAAGAAAAGAAGAAAAACGTGTAGCAATATGGGGAAAAGAAAGAAGTCAAAACAAGAAGGAAACAAGAGAAAGGAACATGAAACAACAATAGAGGAAAGAGAGTAGATTCAGCAAAAGGAAAAACGAAATTTGACAAAATGGATGTGAGAGGGAGAGGGTAAATCACGTTTTAGACCTGATCAAGGAAGGAGAGAGGCACAACTTGAAGGACTTGGAAAGAAAACAATGAGATCTAAAGCAAAAAAATGGAAAGAAAGAAAGTCAGCAAAATTGGAAGTAGAAAGGAAATAAAAAAAAAATAGGCAAGAAGCAAATTAGAAAGTAGATAAGAATTTAAAAGGGCAAGGATCAGAAACAAGCAATTTGGAAAGCATTTTAAAAAAAGGAAAGTCAGGTTCAATTTAGGAAATTTGGAAGCTTACCACCCAAGTTTACAGAATTAAGAAAGTGATTGCTACTTGTAATGTAAGTTCTTCACAAATTGGTAACTTCCTACAACTTGCAATTCAGGTTAGCCAAAATAGGAACTTTGAAAATAGGAAACCAATGGGACGCCAATCAATTGCAATCTATCACAATGAAATAGGAAATTTGTTACTTGAACATAAAAGGACAGAACTTGATAGTTACTCAACTCAAATTGGAAATTCTTCTTTCTTTCTTTTTTTCACTTCTTTTTTTTTTTTTTACTTTTTTTTTGAATTTATTTTATTTCTTTTTTTTTTCAATTTTTTTTTTTTGAGTATCTGGACAAAAACTCACAAGAATGATGACTAGCAAGACACCAAAAGAAACAGAAAGGAGACAAAAAATAGAACATTGAGTTCTAACACTCAAGAAGACAAGCTACTAATATGAGACCCACTAGACGACATGCTCTAGGAACCCCAACCAACATAGGTCATGCCTGAGATGTGAGACCCACTAGACGACTTGCTCTAGGAACCCCAACATAGGTCACGCACAAGGACCAACTAGAAAATAAGAAGACAAGTAGGAACTTTTTTTCTTTTTTATCTAGACAATAGAAAGGAAAAAAAATGAAGAACACAAATGAAAGACAAGAAAAGATCACACGTTGACTTGCAAACCTAGAGCTCTGATACCAAATGATGAGAGACCCCGTAGGAATAAGTCCTAGGAACCTTCAACAAGATGATACGTTGCCCGGGACCAGCTAAGAACAAGAAATGTTGGTCAAGTGGATAAGACCCTAAGAGAACTCGTCCCTTAGAACCCTAGCCTTGAGACGCCACAAAGGAAGACCACTCCTTTGATAAGTCACTTGTATTCTAAAGAAGAACACACAGAAACAAGAATTCTCACAATGAGAAATAAAATTCTGAATTCATTCCAATCTCCCAAAAGTACAATAGGTGGCCTATTAAATAGGCATAAAAGAAAACCCTAAACCTAACTTAATCTCTAAGAATTCTCCTCCAAGAAATAGGAAACAAAGAATCCAATTTTAATGGAAGGAGATGATGCCATTTACTACAAGAAATCCTAAAGAAAAGGAAAGAAAGTAATAAGTTTTCAGCAACTAACGAAAATGGAAAAAAACAAAATCTGAAACTTAAATCCTAAGTCTTGACTAAATGGCCTTGTTCAAACTAATGGAAATGGAAACTAATGAAAATCAAATAAAAGACCTCCTAATAAGATTTAAAACTCCTATTCACGTCACTTTTGTTGCCCATGTGAATTGCACATGCTTGTTAATTGATTTCTTCAAGTTGGACTCTATTTGGACCTTGCAGCATATCTTGTTGGGCTTGGACAATGAGGATCAAGTCTCTTGGGCCTTGTAACTCTTTAAATTGGTGCAAAAACATGGGTTCAAGCTCTTGAACCTTTTGGACAATGCAACTCAAAGCTTGCTTCATGGCTTTAGCTCTTCCTCTAGTCATTGGGCCTCCTATGCCTTGTAATGGGTCCATTTGCATGTTGAACTCTCTTGCACACCCTCCATGCTCTTTTAGGTCATTACACCATGCTCCCTTGTCTACAAGCTCATGGGCCCCTTCATCATTAATGATAGAGTACCACGGAGCTTCAATGACCATCTTCAAAGAGACCATGCATGGCGTAACCATCAAGGAAAGCTTGGGTAAGTTGCTGAATGTGAGCATCAATTTTCAGACCAAACCTGGAATAATTAGTTTCTATTTTAATGATTTGAATAAGGCCATGTGGTCAATTAAGTTTTTAGAAAGTTTTATTTCCTTATTATTTCATAATTGATTTGTTTCCATTTCTTTTAGGGGTTGATTTGTTTCCATTTATTTAGGTTATTTTCTTTCTATTTCCGGATGAACAGTGCACGTGAACAGTCACAAACTTGGGAATTATGTTTTAGGAAGTTTCTTAAGTCTTACTTTTAGGGTTTGCTTAGTATTCAAGTTTTGGATTTCCTTTGCCTATAAATAGGCTATCTTTGTATTCAATTAAAAAGGAATAAGATGAATAAATAGAATTTTCTTTTCAGGACTTATGTTCTGTTTTTGTGAGGTTCCTCTTGCTCCTTGAGCGATGGAGTGAATTTAACTTGGACTTATCAAAGGAGTGGTCTTCCTTTGTGGCGTCTTATGGTTAGGGTTCTAAGGGACGAGTTCTCTTAGGGTCTTACCAACTTGACCAACTATCTTTATTTATACGTGTTCTTATTCTTTACTAGTGTTTTTGTCTTCTATTTGCGTGATTGTGTTCTTGAATCTTGCACGATCCGGGTTATGTTGTCAAAAAGAAGGTTCCTAGGACTTATTCCTACGGGGTCTCTCATCATTTGGTATCAGAGCTCTAGGTTTGCAAGTCAAGGTGTGATCTTTTCTTGTCTTTCATTTGTGTTCTTCATTTTTTTTTCTTTCTATTGTCTAGATTTAAAAAAGTTCTTACTTGTCTTCATGTTTTCTAGCCGATCCTTGTGCGTGACCTATGTTGGGGTTCCTAGAGCAAGTCGTCTAATGGGTCTCACATCTCAGGCATGAGTTATGTTGGTTGGGGTTCCTAGAGCATGTCATCTAGTGGGTCTCATATCAGTAGCTTGTCTTCTTGAGTGTTAGAACTCAAGGTTCTATTTGTGCGCTTTATTTTTTTTTTGTCTCCTTTTTGTTTCTTTTGGTGTCTTGCTAGTCATCATTCTTGTGTGATTTTTTGTCCAGATCCCCAAAAAAAAACAAAAAAAAAAGAAAAGGAGCTGAAAAAAAAAGGAGAAAGGAAATTGCCCAAGTCCAAAAAAAAAAACGAAAAAAAAAAATAGAAGAGCTGAAAATAGAAAAAAAATGGAAAGTTTTGCATATTCTGATTTGTTTCCTATTTGGTTTCTAATTCAATTAAGTAACACCCAAGCAATATTTTCTTTTCTATTAACATTCAAGAGAGATTCGAGGACGAATCTTTTCAAATAGGAAGGGAATGATAGAGTACCACAGAGCTTCAATGACCATCTTCAAAGAGACCATGCATGGCGTAACCATCAAGGAAAGCTTGGGTAAGTTGCTGAACGTGAGCATCAATTTTCAGACCAAACCTGGAATAATTAGTTTCTATTTTAATGATTTGAATAAGGCCATGTGGTCAATTAAGTTTTTAGAAAGTTTTATTTCCTTATTATTTCATAATTGATTTGTTTCCATTTCTTTTAGGGGTTGATTTGTTTCCATTTATTTAGGTTATTTTCTTTCTATTTCCGGATGAACAGTGCATGTGAACAGTGCACAACCTTGGGAATTATGTTTTAGGAAGTTTCTTAAGTCTTACTTTTAGGGTTTGCTTAGTATTCAAGTTTTGGATTTCCTTTGCCTATAAATAGGCTATCTTTGTATTCAATTAAAAAGGAATAAGATGAATAAATAGAATTTTCTTTTCAGGACTTATGTTCTGTTTTTGTGAGGTTCCTCTTGCTCCTTGAGCGATGGAGTGAATTTAACTCGGACTTATCAAAGGAGTGGTCTTCCTTTGTGGCGTCTTATGGTTAGGGTTCTAAGGGATGAGTTCTCTTAGGGTCTTGCCCACTTGACCAACTATCTTTATTTATACGTGTTCTTATTCTTTACTAGTGTTTTTGTCTTCTATTTGCGTGATTGTGTTCTTGAATCTTGCACGATCCGGGTTATGTTGTCAAAAAGAAGGTTCCTAGGACTTATTCCTAGACCCCGTAGGAATAAGTCCTAGGAACCTTCAACAAGATGATACGTTGCCCGGGACCAGCTAAGAACAAGAAATGTTGGTCAAGTGGATAAGACCCTAAGAGAACTCGTCCCTTAGGACCCTAGCCTTGAGACGCCACAAAGGAAGACCACTCCTTTGATAAGTCACTTGTATTCTAAAGAAGAACACACAGAAACAAGAATTCTCACAATGAGAAATAAAATTCTGAATTCATTCCAAAACTTGGAAAGGTCCATCCCCTCTAGGGTGTAATTTTGACTTTCGTTTCTCAGGGAATCTTTCCTTTCTCAAGTGTACCCAAACCCAATCTCCAGGTTCAAATACCACACGCCTTCTACCCTTATTAGCATGCTTGGCATATTGTTCATTCTTCCTCTCAATGTTAGCCTTAACTTTGGCATGTAATTCCTGCACAAACTTAGCTTTCTTCAAACTATCAAGATTAGCAAACTCATTAGAAGGTAAAGGAAGAATATCAAGAGGAGTTAAGGGATTAAAACCATAGACAACCTCAAATGGAGAAAATGAAGTAGAAGAGTGCACTGTTCTATTATATGCAAACTCAATGTGAGGCAAGCATTTTTCCCAATTCTTTAAGTTTTTTTGAATGATAGAACGAAGCAAGGTAGTAAGAGTACGATTCACAACTTCAGTTTGCCCATCCGTTTGAGGATGTGCCACAGTAGAAAACAACAATTTAGTTCCTAACTTAGACCATAAAGTTCTCCAAAAATGGCTAAGGAACTTTACATCTCTATCACTCATAATAGATTTAGGTAAACCATGCAACCTCACAATTTCTTTAAGGAACAAGTCAGCAGTATGTATAGCATCATTAGTTTTTGAACATGCAATAAAGTGTGCCATTTTGCTAAATCTATCAACCACAACAAAAATGCTATCTTTTCCACTTTGAGCTCTAGGTAAGCCCAACACAAAATCCATAGAAATATCAGTCCAAGGTTGAGAAGGCACGGGGAGGGGAGAATACAAACCATGAGATTGAACTTTAGATTTTGCATGCTTACATGTTACACATCTATCACAAACAGCAATTACATCTTTCCTCATGCTTGGCCAATAAAAATGTTCATGTAAAAGAGCTGAAGTTTTCTCCACACCAAAGTGTCCCATCAAAGCACCACCATGAGTCTCTTTAACAAGCAATTCACGCATAGAACAAGATGGAATACATAATTTATCTTTCTTAAACAAAAATCCATCAAATCTGTAAAAGTCATTAAAACCATGTTTCTCACACAATTTCCAGATTTCACCAAAGTCACAATCAGATTCATACATGCTTTTTAACATCTCAAAACCAAGTAATCTAGCATGCAATGATGTAAGAAGACTATATCTCCTAGATAATGCATCAGCCACAACATTCTCTTGACCCTTTTTGTGCTTGATAACATAAGGAAAAGTTTCAATGAATTCAAGCCATCTAGCATGTCTCTTGTTCAATTTACCTTGAGACTTTAAAAATTTCAAGCTTTCATGATCAGAATGTATAATGAATTCTTTTGACCACAAATAATGTTGCCAAGTCTCTAAGGTTCTTTTTAAAGCATACAACTCTTTGTCATATGTGGAATAATTCAAAGTAGCTCCGCTTAATTTTTCACTAAAGAAAGCAATGGGCTTAGAATCTTGCATTAAAACAGCCCCAATTCCAATTCCAGATGCATCACATTCAATTTCAAATACTTTAGAAAAATCAGGTAAAACAAGTAAAGGAGCATTAGTTAATTTTTCTTTCAAAGTGCTAAATGCAACCTCTTGTGTTTCACCCCACTTGAAAACTACATTTTTTTTTTACCAAATCATTCAAAGGTGCAGCAATGGAGGAGAAGTCCCTCACAAAACGTCTATAGAAGCTAGCCAAGCCATGGAAACTCCTTACTTCATTTGCATTCTTTGGTGTAGGCCACTCACGGATAGCTTTCACCTTCTCTTCATCCACACGAATCCCTTGAGCACCTACAACAAATCCAAGAAACACAACAGAATCCAAACAAAAAGAACACTTTTCTAAATTTACATAAAGGCTATTCTTCCTAAGAAGGCAAAAGACCTGACGCAAATGACCAAGATGATCATCTAAACTCTTACTATAAATCAAAATATCATCAAAATAAACAACAACACATTTCCCAATGAGAGAACGAAAAACATGATTCATTAAGCTCATAAATGTACTGGGTGCATTAGTTAATCCAAATGGCATAACTAACCACTCATACAATCCAAACTTAGTTTTAAATGCAGTTTTCCATTCATCACCTTCTTTCATTCTAATTTGATGATATCCACTCCTAAGATCAATTTTAGAAAATAAAGATGCACCATGCAACTCATCAAGCATATCATCTAATCTAGGAATGGGATAACGATACTTAACTGTGATTTTATTGATGGCTCTACAATCCACGCACATTCTCCACTTGCCATCCTTCTTAGGCACTAGGATCACTGGAACCGCACAAGGACTTAAGCTCTCTCTAACAAAGCCTTTCTTCATGAGCTCTTCAACTTGGCATTGGATTTCCTTAGTTTCTTCCGGATTGGCTCTATATGCTGGTCTATTAGGAATGGATGCTCCGGGGATGAAATCTATACGATGTTCAATGCCTCTCAAAGGGGGCAAACCATCGAGAATTTCCTTTGGAAACAAATCACCAAAATCTTGCAAAAGAGACACAACACTAGAGGGCAAAGAGGGATCAAGTTCATTAGTAGAAAAATAAATTTCCTTGTACAAGAGTACAAGTACTTGCTCATCAGCCAACATAGCTCTCTTAATCTCTCTTTTTCCAGAAAAGAAACTCACTTTTTTTTCATCAATTTTCTCACTTTCATGCTTTTTCTTTTCAATCACTTTCTTTTCTATTTCCCTCTCCTTTCTTTCTTTTCTCTCTTTCTCTCTCAATTTGCACTCATTTTCAATTCTAAGTTGATCCTCATAAGCTTGCATGGGTCTGAAAGGAGTAAGCACAACAATTTTACCGTTGAAAGGAAAAGAATGGCAATTTTTATATCCATCATGTTTAACACGTCTATCAAATTGCCATGGTCTACCAAGCAAAATATGTCCAGCATACATAGGAGCTATATCACACAAAACCTCATCATGATAATTACCAATAGAAAAAGAAATTAACACTTGCTTAGTAACTTTAACTTCACCACAATCATTAAGCCATTGCAACTTATAAGGACTAGGATGCTTTAAAGTAGGCAAATTCAGTTTATCAACAAGCAAGATACTAGCAACATTTGTACAACTACCACTATCAATAATCATGCTACATACCTTGTTCTGGACAAAACATCTAGTATGGAAAATGTGCTCACGCTGCTCTTTCTCATGATCTTCCTTGGGTTGAATATTTAGAGCACGCCTAGACACCAAAGCCTCTCCATGCACGGGGTCACTAAGCTCCAACTCAGAATCCTCCACCAAAGATGGCATGCTTCCATCCGAATCTTCATCACTAGTCTCCTCACTAACTACATCACCATTCTCAAGCAAAATCATAGTTCTTTTGTTTGGACATTGAGAAGAGATGTGACCAAAACCTTGACATTTAAAACACTTAATTTTTGAAGTAGAAGAAGAAGAAGAGGAGTTAGAGTTATACTTACCTTTAGGAGGTGGATCTGAACTTTTGGGCTTTGTTTCCTCCTTTGGCTTGCTTTCTTTGGATTTGAAGGAGGATTTGGAATCCTTCAAACCTTGCTTCCAAGACCCAGAACTAGCAGCAAATCTGAATTTCTGTTGAGATTTAAGTTGTTTCTCCACTTTAATAGCTTTGTGTAATAGCTCTTCCATGTCAACATAATGTTGGAGATCAACAATTGTAGCAATTTCAGGGTTCAAACCATCTATGAATCTTGCCATGGTTGCCTCTTTGTCTTCCTCAAGATTGGCTCTAATCATAGCCATTTCCATCTCTTGATAATACTCCTCAACACTCATGGAGCCTTGTCTCAATTTCTGCAATTTCTTGTGCAAATCCCTATAGTAATAACTAGGGACAAATCTCTTTCTCATAGTGATTTTCATCTCATGCCAAGTCTGAATTGGAGGCTCTCTATTTCGCCTTCTATTGATGAGAAGTTGATCCCACCAAATACTAGCATAATCTGAAAATTCAACGGCTGCTAATTTCACTTTTTGCCCTTCAGAATAATGATGGCACTCAAAAACATGCTCAACCTTTCTTTCCCACTCCAAATAAAGCTCTGGATCATTCTTTCCTTGAAAGGAGGGAATTTTCATTTTGATGTTGCCTAGACCATGATCCTTATGTGGGGGAGCTTGCTTGTGCCTCCTTGGAGTGAAATCATCAAAGTCAGATTCTCCTTCATACTCCTCTTCAAGATCACGCCTTTTTGGAATTTTAGAGTTAGATGGAGATTCAAAGTCATCCAGTCTTGCATTAAGCCTTTTGAATTGCTCATAGACACTTTTCATGAAAACTTTAAGATCAACATCATTAGGCTCATTTTCAGCCATTTTACAACCTGAAATGTTAGTGGACAGAATAAAAAAAAAATAATATGAAGTAGGACCTCACACACTCTTCTCACGTGTATCACTCAAAATATTGCAAATCCACTCGTGTTTCACTCAAAATTTGGCTTTTATCTTTAATATGACACTCTTGCCTTTTACCACTCACTTGCTTCTTTTTAGTGCTCTTAATTAGAAACAAAAACAAATTAATAGGAGCAAAGAATAAAGTGGCAATCCCAAAATCAGAAAATTCTAAGTTAAAATCCTCAAAGAGCCAAAAGAAAAAGGGGCAAGGGGGTAGTAATAATAATGCAAAAGAAAAGAAGAAAAACGTGTAGCAATATGGGGAAAATAAAGAAGTCAAAACAAGAAGGAAACAAGAGAAAGGAACATGAAACAACAATAGAGGAAAGAGAGTAGATTCAGCAAAAGGAAAAACGAAATTTGACAAAATGGATGTGAGAGGGAGAGGGTAAATCACGTTTTAGACCTGATCAAGGAAGGAGAGAGGCACAACTTGAAGGACTTGGCAAAGTGATGAGTTTAAGGCCAAGTATGCATGGAATAAGGCAAACAAGGCTGTAGATACTGGAGGATGTCTACATAGAGGTGGGCGTGTTCCATTCTCAGAGCAAAAGAGAAGGATGGTAAGCATTCTTTGTCTATGATAGTTTCATTAGATTATTGTTCCTTTTTAATTATTGTAATTCTTGTGTATTTTACCTAAATGTTGTAGGAAATAGAGTTCGGCAAAGAGGTTCAAATCTCAAAAGTATTTAAGAGGATCCAACATAATGAGAAAAAAAGGATGTTAGGTTGGCAAAAAGACTTCTGACACTTATGTAAGTCATTTAACTAGTTTGTAAATAAGATTATTACTGTAATTTGTTTATATACTTAATATTTACTTGTTCTTCGTTGTTACAGAGCCAGTATGAGTAGATGAAACAAACTCAAGAGTCAGGTTCAGATGATACTAATTCTTCCATATGGCTCAAGGTTGTCGGTGGAAAGAATAAAAGAGTTCGTCCATATGGGTTTGGGTCAGAGATTGGTGTTCTTACATCTGATGGCACATAACACTTTGGATTTAGCTCTAGTGAGTTCTCACATATGAGAGCGTACTCAGAGGCCTCATTTAAGAAAAAATTAAAGGACAAACTATTAAAACAAACCCAAATTTATAAGGCAAGTCTTGCTAAAATGCATAAGGCCCATGAAGATAAGATGAAAGCTTTCATAAAACAAATTATGGCTCACATGACTATAGGAACTGAAAGAGATGGTACTTCCCATGATGATGGTGATAATGAAGGTGGTGATGATGATGAGAATGATGATGATGGGGATGATGACGATGAACAGTGATTCTAGGATTCTTATTTATGCGACATCATGGAATTATGATTTGTAACTTTATAATATTGAATACAAATTTGTCTTAATTTTAATATACTTTCAGATATTTTCAACCAAAATATTATAAAGTTGTGGCCTTGTTATTATTATGAGTTTGTTATTGGTTGGTTGAACTTAAGTATTATGATTTTTGATTGTTTAAATAAATTACACTTGTTCAAATAAGGATTAATGTGTAAAAGTATTGCTTATAGCAAAAATTTTCAGTTTTCTCATGAATTTTTTTTGTGAGAAAATTAGAATTACAAAATTTTTATAGGATTCCCATGGAAAAATACCACAAGAAAAAACTTCTCACAGAACAATTCCATGAGAAACTATGATTTCTCACAAAATTTTTCCATGAGAAATCTGAAAATTTAATTTTTTTTTCATATTTCTCTTAGTACAATACCAAGAGAAAAATGTATCACATAATTTTATCATGATAAATATTTTCTCATGAATTTTTTTGGTGAGAAATTCTATGAGAAAGTCACAATGTTTACACAACCTTTTCTTACTATTTTTCTCATGAAAATATATTTGTGAGAAATGTTTCTCATAGAAATTTTTTGTGAGAATTTGAGTTTCCTTTGGCTGTTTTTTTCACACCCCACATTATGTGAGAATATCTTTTCTCATAGAATTTTTTTTCTTTTTTCTAATAGAAAGTACTGCAAGAAATTCCTTGTTTTATTATAGTGATTAGTTTAAAAGAATGTCATTTAACTAATTTGTTTTTGTAATGATTCAATCATCTTATAGCATTTTCGATTTTAATTTTAAGAAAATTTTCACATAATGTTTAATTGGTAAACAGTTTTACTATTAACATTAAATATATTACTTTTGTAACATTTTTAGAGTCTTCTAAGACACACTACAGGAATACAAGGGCGTAAGAATGATGGCTTAACCACATTATTATAACTGTGGTTAAGTAAAAAAAATTTAACCAGGGTTTTATTAAACCATGGTTAAATTATAACTTAACCACCATTTGATAACACTGTGGTCCAAGTTCATGGAAACAATTACGGTTAATGTTAATATGCCATGGATACTTAGCCACGATTTCACAAGAAGTGTGGTGACTTTTTCACGATTTAGGTAAACCATGGCTCAATTCTTAAGGGATGACCATAGTTTTCCTAAACCGTGGGAGGCTTAAGCACATGTCACCAAAAATCATGGTAAAACTAGGATGATTTGACCATGGTTTATTAAAAAACAGTGGTCAAATCTTTGGCTTAACCATGGTTTTTAGTGAACCGTGGTTAAGCCACTACATTTTAACCTTGAATCATCCTTCCCTTTTACTTCTTTATGTCGTTGGTGTGCTTCTATGTGCTGTTGGTTTGCAGCTCTTTTCTTACTACTTCTCTTCAGTGTAAGAGCTCCATCATCTTGCGTGGCACAGGTTTTGTGAGTTGTTTTTTTATTGTTGTAGTTCTTGTTCATTTTTTTTAATTTTCTAATTTGTGATTCTAGATTTATTTTTAGCATTAGTGCTTTGCTTTTTTGGAAGTTGGATAAAATGTGGTTGATTGCTGATTTTTTTTAAGGTTAGATGAAAGACCTTATGTTATTGTAACTAATATGTCAAAAAAAAATTATTTGCTTGAAAAAAAAATGATCCACCATTTGAAAAGCAATGTTTTCTTATTTGCATTTGAAAAAATGGACCATAGCCATAAGATAGTATTTTTTATCAATTTAAGTTAAATATTTTATTTTATACAATTTTTTGAGAATTTTATATGTATTAACTTCATTAAAAAAGAAAGATAAACTAAAATAAGATTAATTACTTAAAATATGTGGAAATGATTTGAATATATATATTTATATTATATTAAACAAAGCAATTAATACACAAGAGGGAAATTGGGCATTTATGAAAATTTAGATTATTTTCAAAATGTCTATTATTAACAGTACTTTAAAGAATATAAAACAAAACAAAAAATATATCAATAAAATTTGTTTCATTATAATTAACTTTAAAAAAATTAATAAGGTATCTTCCTTTTAATTATTAAATCATTAGAGATTTTTTTAAGGTTACAGAAATAGACAAGTCTTGGACTAGTAAACCCTAAAATACTTGTTAATACTTAAATGGGTTGAATGGATTCTTAGAATTTGCATTTGCTGATGGAAGTATAGAGGATAAAATCATATGTCCATGTCCTAAATGTTGATTTAAGAAATGGCATATTAGAGAAGTTATGCATAATCACTTGATTGTTAAACCTTTCTTACAAGGATATACTTTTTGGGTTAGACATGGAAAGACACTTAGAAATGAACTTACTGTAGAACCTCAGTTACAGTCACAAGTGACAGAAGAATGAATTTGTAGGAATGATCCTATATAGGACGTGGTTCTTAATGCATTTGGGGTTCATGATAATGAAAATGTAGATGAAGTTGATGCATCTGGGGTTCATGATAAGGAAATTTTAGTAAATAAGTAATTTGAATTACAAGTTATTTAAATTTTAAATGCAATTTAAGATATATCACGTATATCTTCAATTTTGTAGGAAGCTGAATGTAGGGGTCTAGTGTCAAAGGGAGATGTGTGGATTGCAGTTCATAAACAAGATAATGGGTCTTATGTCAACAACAAAGCTAAAACTATTTCTGTAAGTGTTTAAATGACATGTATATTTTTTTTTATTTTGATGAAAGCTTTTATTTTTCAACTGATTTTTGGCCGTGTATTTGAATTTGTAGGAATAGATTAGAATGTTTCAAACTAAGGACTCCTCTTCTCAAGAAATTTCAAGTAATGATTCATTGGCCCGAGCCTTGGAAAGTAAGGAGCACTACGATCAAGTCTGAGGAATCGAGCTCATAAGAGTTCATCTAAACCTTCTTATGCAGAATTGCAAAATAAGGATGATTAACTTAAAGCATAAATGGCTGAAAGAGATGAATGACAACGACAAGTAGAAGCCAAAAATGCTGTAATTGTTAAGCGACAATGACAAATAGAAGTAACTATGACTTTCATACTCCAAAATTTTTAGGGTACATTGTGACTGAAGCTTGCAATCTTACAAGGCTAACGGGTAATTTTTCAAATTTATATTCTAATTGCAGCCATATAAATTAATGACAACTAATATTTTGTTTGAAATTTTAAGGAACAAGTGATCGAAATAGTGAACATCAACCAGTGAATGATAGTTATTTCTTGTAAAATTAGACATATTGCTTAGATAAACTTTATTTGTTTGTAGATTAATGGATCATTAATGTATCTTTTTATTTTAATGATATTATGGCTGTTGTTATTGAAACATCATTGTTTCTGTTGAATGTTGTTGAAAACTGTTATTAGAAATTGAATGCTGGATATATCAGTTAAAATTTATTGTTACAAACTTGCGATAAAAAAAAGTTAGTATCACAATTAATAGTTGATGGTTTAGACTATAAGTTGATTTAAGATAAAATTAACCACAGTTGCATAATAAGTCCTAGCCAAGGTTATATTCTTGCTATAGCCACGGTTAAACCAAACCGTGGCTATAGTAGGGAGTAGCCATAGTCTTACCAATAGTTACTAAAAATCATAATTAAATATTTATTCACAAATGATTTTACCACGGATTATATAATCGTGGCCATGTGATCTTACCACCATTAAAACCATGGTCAAAGCCGCTAAAAAGCTATGGATAAATTCACGTTTTTTTTTTAGTGACATTATTATCATCAATAACTATATATAGCAGTGAATTGCTTACTTTTATAGTAATATTTATATGATTATTTTTGTGAAAATTGAGTTAAAATATACATATCAAAGAGTTGTTAAATATTAGTGAACCAAATTACAAGAGAATTGAACAACGCATTTTAAATCACAAGAAAACAAGGTGATTTTTGGCAAAACTGTAATTTACCTAAATAAAAATAATAATATAGTCAATACTAAATAAGACTTATTGATCAAATTAATTTGAAAATTACACAAACTAATTAAATTATAAAAAGATAATTTACAATCAACTCTAGCTATCGATTTTTAGTTCTTGTGATTTTACGCAAGAAACTTAATTCTAAATTTTGAAGAAAAAATGGATAGTATTGATTTTTGTTTTACTTTTTTTTAATACAATAAGGATATCATCAGCTTACGAATTTATAAAGGTGCATTCTCCACATTTACCTTATACATTTAAAAGAATAATTGTTGTTAAGTATTTATCCAAGGTTTAAAAAAATTCATCAATGTAATTATGATTTGCTGGTGAAAAAAATTAAAATTTAATTCCACAGTTTGGTTCATTTTCTCTAACCACCAACCCCCTAGCTTTAATTTTAAGAAATTAAAAAAAGAAGAGTTATAAAATGACTTTCCGTGGAGGCTGAAAACTCCCATTTGTCTACTCTCTCTGTTTCCAACGCAGGTCACATCATTTTTTGGGTCAAGGAAGTTGATCAAATCTCGTCTTTTTCCTCATCCGAATCTTTTAGCATAATAATAATAAAAAATGTAGTTTTTAGGCCCATCCTGCCAGCAAAGAATAGTTAGTGCCAAGGGACATCCTCTAGAAGCAAGGATAAATTCTTATTCAATGTATCCATTGATTGTAGGAGAAACTAATTAAACATCAAAATATATATTTCAAAAAAGTAGAGTCTCCATTAATATATCTATTTAATAAGCTTCTGTTATCTCTTGCACCAACTCACTCTATATAAAAAATTTTTTAGTATATATAAAGTCAGGAGTCGTTGTTGAGAGATGGTCAAAGGCCCTAGCAAGTTGAGGCTGTTTTCTTTCACGTATTTTTTTTTTTGGTGTATACCGAACTTTCTCTTTGACAAATGACCCTAATTTGAGCCTTGCAAATCACATTAGCTTACGTCTCTTCCACACATTGGCTCCAGTACTTCTTTAGTGCTTCAAAAAAACATGCTAGGCTCGAATATTTTCCGGAAGAGGCCACGATCATTATGGGAGGAAAAACAGTGGTTTTCTTTGCTTTAGCAGCGGTTACAATTCCACTGCTAAAACATCTGTCACAAAGAGAGTAATTATAATCAACCACGGAAAATAACTCCCACTAAACCTGAGATAGCAACCCAACTGCTACTAAAGTCATTGCATTTAGTGCCACTGAATCCAAATGGACACAGTGGCGGTTTACATATAGTTGCCACCATGCACGTCTCTTTTTTTTTTTTTCCGACAGTTTTTTGTATAACTGCCACTAAATATAGCAATGATTTATCAGTGATTAGAGATAAAACTGCCACTATTTCCATAGTAATAGCGGCGGTTCAAACAGCCACTAATGTTTTTAATTTTTAATTTCTCTATAACTTTTACTATAATATTATATATATAGAGAGAGAGAGAGAGAGAGAGAGAGAGAGAGAGAGACTTGTATATGACTACAACTAAAATTACTTTCAAATCATGACACAACCAAAATTGATTAAGGAATTAAACATGCACCAAATTATTGGATATGGCCTTATTCTTTTCTTCAAGAACTACATTAATTATAAATTCCAAGAAATTAAATTGAATTAAAAGTTTATAATCTACTTTTAAACATATTCTTAAAACACAAAACAAAAATAGGTTGACTAGCGATGCTATAATAGACAATTCAGTAGCCCTTGGAGAATAATACAGTCACATTCACAATCAGAAGGTGGTTTGGATCTCAACCCAAACCTTTTCAACAAAACTTAGGAAAGAGATCATATAATTAAAAAAAATGAGAGATTCCACTTCTTTTATTTCCATCTTTTTTTACATATATCTCCAAATACCTTTGTGGAAATCACATAAAATGGATAAATCTTAAGAAATTTACCAAAGATTTAATAAAATTCTAATTTTTCCTTGAATATATATTTTCAATACATTTAGCAATGCCAAAATTTGAGTTTCAATAGCATCCCCTTAGTCCTTAGCCAAAGCCAAGAGAGAATTCTATTTATATTGAAAATATAAATAGAATTTTAATTTTTAATTTGAGTGCTCAAAGTTATTAAAATAATATGTATATCCTACTTGACTTGAAAGCACAAAGTTTGGGTTCGACAATAATGAAGGAAGCTAAAATCACTTAAAATTTCTGGATCAAAGAAAGAGAGTGTTGAAAACTGAGATTGGACTAGAGAAGAAGAAAAGACCAAGCAATATATCACACCAAAAAACCAATCCAAGAAGTAGATCACTTGATCTTCACAAATCAAAACAAAACACGGGGAAAAGTTTGATGAAAACAAAGATTGACCTGAATAGAAACAATCAAAGATGAGGGAGATAAACAAAGAACACAACAAGGTGGACGAACACCAAAAGAGACAGCAACAATACACTAAAGCAATGATTGATCGGGTTGCAAATGCTAAGTGTTGCAGCGGAAATCACAAACCCTAGAGTTGTGGACACCTTTTGTCACACCCTAGAAATAGAGGTATGATTGGCATGAAACATGAGGTTAATCCTGCTTCAATAAGCCTAATCTACTTAGACAGACCGGCCGTTTCCTAAATGCAAAAATGTAGCTGTGTACTGACGAGATGAACAGAACTCAATCATGTGATAAATTTCACACTTCATTCCCAAAATCATTAATGCAAATATCAAATTCATTTACTTGTTAAAATTTCAATAGAGTCTCCCCTAAAATTAAGGCTTCTTGCAATTTTTACAATTATACAATCACAATAATTAAACAACAAAAAAGAGCTTCACTTTCATCGCTATCTATGAAACCATGTTTATTTGGGTGAAGGATCCTACTTATGAGTTATGTAGAACTTCAACTATAATATAACAAAACAATAATTCAAAATAAATCAAAATAGACTTCATTTATGCGAAACAATGCGAGTCTCACCAAAAAAAAATGATAGTCCACACTAAGGTGCTAGCGGAAGCGCAAGTTTAGCTCTATTATTTGAAAGAAGAAATATTTAACAAGCAAATAACATCTCACAATTAATTAAATATTAAATAAATAAGAGAGTAAGTATGTAATTAAATTATTAAATGAAGCACCATAAATAAGTACCTTTAGATGACTTTAAAGTTGGAAATTCATGCTTCTCAATAAAATGGACAATTTCTAAACTTCTAAACATGAAAATGTATGTTAAGCATGGTTTTGAAAACCAAACCAAACTAGAAAACCAATGACCCAATTATAGAACTAGTTCATTTGACCCTAAAAACTAGCTAAGGAAAAAAAAAAAAGATCAAGAACCAGGTAAATAGGTTAAGAATTGATAAAGATTGGCTAATTTAGCAGTTAACTAGTCAAAAACCAGTTTTTGATTTTTTTTTGTTTAAAATAAAGTATTGATATTCTATAATAGAGATTTATAGCATTTTACGAATTTTATTGAACTTATTTCACATAGATTTTTGTCATATGTAAAATGCTTTTACTATTTTTTATTTTTTAAATATTTTATCTATTTTAAATATTACTGTATAATATATGTATCAATTTAATTGTAAAATATTCTATATATATATACACACTTATATATATATATATATATATATATATATCAACAAACAATTTGATTTCCATTCAATCTCGATCAAATTATTAAAGAGTGAATTATTTCTTATTTCAGTTCAATTTTTAAAACATTGATATTAAGTATTTAAGCATATAACAATCATGAATCATTGAAAAAATGGTAATAATAATAAAATAAATATGCAACAATGGAAATTTCATCGAGGGACGTTCACTTCGGCCGAACAAGAAGGGTGGAAATGTGGGGGCCTTCTTGACATGAAAGTGAAGGAGATGAAAACCTAAAATGCAGCAATGGTGGAGGATTACGCGCAAAAGAAGTAAAGTACAAAGCAGTACCTAGAATTCTTTCTTCTTTCCTCTGATTTGAAAACTCACGGGTAGGTGGCTTCCTAAAGATTTTTCTTTCTGAATAAAATGACCAAGAAGCCTTCCCAAAGTCGAGCAAGACAAGGACAAAATAGGTACTTCATAAAAATGCATCGAAAGAGGGAGAAAAATAAGGGAAAATTACATTTATGAACCTTAAGTTTGCAAAAATTATTTTTGAATAAGGTTTAATTATAACTTTAGAAAGACTTGATTGTAACTTTGAGAAGATCTAGCCATAATAATGTCATTCACTATAATTTTTGTAAACTTAAGATTTTTAGTTATAATTTTCCTAAAAAAATAAAGCTAAAGTGATCTAGCTAGGTGTAGAACACAACTTCCAAATGCCTCATTTTAAGTTTTGCCACTTGAGTTGTTGTTTAATTTGGAATTAGCTCCCTGTAAAAGAAAATATAGACTTAACCCCATCTTAATTTATATAATATAATTTAAATAACTACTAAAATAAATTCTTATGCCTTTCCAAATTTAGCTCCATGCTCCTATAATATTTTCTAACCGTTCACTTGAATTAGTTTGCTCTTATTTTCTTTTCAAATTAAGCTGGCTCAAGCATTGCCATCACATTCAAAGTCAAAATCAAGAGGCTTATTGCCATTAATTTAATCTTAGATTTTACATTTTTATTTTAATTTAAATTTTTACGATGTTTTTTATTTTAAAATTATATATTAATTTTATAATCAAACTTTTAATTTAATAAGTTAAAACATAATTTCTCGAACAAATTAATCAATATAATTATGATTCGTGGGGAAAAAATCTTAATTAAAAAGTTGTTTCAATTTCTCCAAGCAGTAACCATAGCTTTAAATTTAAAAAATCTAAAAAACAAAGCTATAAAATGACACCCTACGGAGGCTAACGCCTCCTAAGCTCAGATCACATTATTTAGTTGGTCAAAGAAGCAGATCATAACACGCTTTTCCTTATTCAAATGCCAAAAACAAAAAACAAAAACAAAAGCAAAAAACCAAAAACCAAAAACAAAAAACAAAAATCTGGTGTTTAGGCCTCTCCGTTGTTGTCGAACACCACAAAAAAAGTAGTGCGAACGAGCATCCTTCTAGAGGCAAATATTAAGCGTGGAAACCTGGGTCGTTTGAAATAAACTTCAAGTGAAATAAACAAAAAAAGAAAGACAGCCGTAGAGAAGTGGAATTCATATATATTTTTATGAGTTTTACACAAGTAAGTCCTACTTCTCTTTTTTTTTTTTTCACTTTTTTTTGAAGTTATTTCTGGTAGTTCTTTTCTTTAAGTATGGATTGAGATACTTGGTTTGAATAATAAGGTATGTTTGATTGAAAAATATTTATAAGAAGTAATAATAGCAAATTCTAAATAAGATTAGTTTTACATTCAAAAAATATGAAAATACTCATTAAAAAAAAACCAATTGGGATATGCTCTACTTGATGTAGTAGAGACTTCTGGTAACTATCTCAATAATTTCATAATTGTATAAAATGACAAATTCTTATTCATGGATGTGCTAATTGATTGTGTGATAAATTAATTAAAAACACATCAAAATATATATTTCAAAAAATAAAGTTCATTGTCCAAGATTTTTAGTTTACATGGTATTTTTCTTAGACTTAAATTTTAGGAGAACTTGAAGTACTTAAACTCCATTCCTACTTTACCCTTTTTTTCTCAATTTTTCCAAGGTATTATAACTCATTTGTAATTAAAAAAGAAAAAAACCACTATTAGTATATCTATTTGTTAATAGAAAAATAATGGAGGGCACTGTGTCTGAGGTTCTCGGAGGTACGGCGGAGAATGGGTCGTCGGAGGAGGCGGATCTTCTAGCTCGAAGCAGGAAAAAAGTTCGAAAGAAGAGTAACGAAGGGGAAGGCGAGACAGCGGATAATGCGCCTGCTAAAGGCTCTACATCGTAAAGAGATAAGGTGTTAAATATGGAGGACCAGGCAAATCAGGCGTTGGCTAGGGGGAAGTCAGCCATGGATGACGCTTGGAAGGATTACATTGAGAATCTCAAATGTTTCTTCTTTGATGCATCCCCTGGGCAAAATTTGGAGAAAGATTCTGACCATACGGCAGGCAAACGTGAGAACATGTGCCCTTCACTGCAGGTCACGCAGGTAGAATACGAGGTGTGGTGTGCACCGAGGAGGAAGTCTTTAATCATTAAACTTCTGGGGATGAGCATGTCCTTGTTTAAGTTACGGCCAAAGCTGGAGAGTATCTGGAAAATGTCCCACCCCTTCAAACTACTTGATATAGAGAATGACTATTTCATTACCTCGTTCGAAACAGACGAAGACTTGGAGTATGTTTATCAGGAGGGGCCGTGGATGGTGGCGGATCACTATGTTCTGGTACAAAGATGGAGACCAAGCTTTGATCCCTAGAATGCGGATAAACACTAAAAGATTGCTATGTGGATTCGGATAAGAATAGTTCCAGTGGAATTCTATAACCATGAATCAATATGGAGGCTTGGTTCTATGATTGGACGTACGTTAAAGGTTGATTTAGTTACATCTATGGGATCTCGCTGAAGGTTTGCTAGAGTTTGTGTAGAATTGGATTTACAGATACAACTTCTTCCTACTCTCCAAATTTTTAGAAGAACCTTTACTCTTGAATATGAGGGCCTGCATCTTGTGTGTTTCAATTGTGGGGTGTATGGACACCACAAGGATGTATGCCCGCTACTGGCTCAATGTCCTCAAATGGATCATGCAAGAGGTTCTTCTACTAGTGAGGAAGGGTTGGAGAAGGTTAAAGATGTAAAAGGCTAGAAGGACGTCCAGGAAGATGCATGCATGGAAAAAGAAGAGTGTGTGGAATCACAAAAGAGACCATGTGAAGACGAGCAGCCAGAGAATCGTGCCACGGTGGTGAAAGGTGGAGGGCCGTCAACGGCAACGCTGGAGTTTGGTTTGAGAAATTTGTTCAAACGGTCAGTAAGGAGGAGATCGGATTTTCTAGGGAATCATGGAGGGCGAGCAAATTCTTCGCAACGATTGGAGAGAGGCAAATTGGTTGGAATAAATAACCGAGGTTCAAGGGATTCTAAGACG
The DNA here is from genome assembly GCA_026724425.1 of Erythrophleum ivorense. Lineage (NCBI taxonomy): Eukaryota > Viridiplantae > Streptophyta > Magnoliopsida > Fabales > Fabaceae > Erythrophleum > Erythrophleum ivorense. The sequence continues at coordinate 2,458,565 of JAIUCV010000025.1, read as the reverse complement.
TTAAACGAGAATGACTCAGATGGGAAGCAAAAATTTGGTGAAGCTTCGATTTTTAATGAAAAGATTCAGCCAGATAAAGTAAGATTTTTGCAGGGGTGGGCACTGAATTAGGATACGATTGGGTCTGACAAATCCGAAAACTTTGTGAGAAAACTCGGAGGAAGGGAGTGAGAATTTGGAGGCATGATGGGAAGTCGAAAGTTGGACAAAGATGTGAATAACAACAAATCGTGGGTACCAATTATTTCGAAAAAGCATCACATAGGCAACAAAAGAAATGAAGGGAAAGAGAATAAGGTGGGACCATGGGACCAAGACAGGGCCTTGTGAAAGGCCCAACTCCCCAAGTCCACCTATTACAAACCTATGCTTTTCTCAAAATCTCAAATCCTTTTGAGTCACTGGACCAGGATAATGAATTGGGTAACTCTTCTTCTGGGCCGAAGCTTAGTGCTGGCAGAGATGCTGACATGGACTCAAATTCTATAGGCCAGTCGAATGAGGTGGGTTATAATTTGCAATCAGAGAGCACTTCCCATGGTGTTAATGATCGCGTGGATATTTCAAAGACCCCCATTGTCGAACAGAGCGTAACACAGCATGAAGATGCCGACGTGGCTATGGTAAATTCGGGGACTAAATCCCCACCTCTTCAACTCTTAGAATTTAAATGAATTTCCTCTTCTGGAATAGTAGAGGACCCGGATCTAAGTCATTTCCTGACTTGGTCAAAGCATTATCTAAGAAGCATAAACTAGATTTTATTGCAATTTTGGAGACTAGAGCTAGTGGCGATAGAGCTCGAAGAATTGCTCGCGCTTTGGGCTTCAATAGAACCACAGTGGTGGATGCTAGGGGTTTTAATGGAGGTTTGTGGGTGTTATGGAACTCTGAAAACTAGAACTTTGAGGTGATAGCCTCCTAGGACTAGTTTATTCACCTTTGTCTGAATGAAGGTAATGTTCGAAAGTTTTTCACTGCTATCTATGCGAGTCCAAATATGGTCAAACAAAGAGCGGTGTGGAATGAACTTCGAACACTCAGTGCTTCAATCCAAGGACCTTGGTGCATTGGAGGGGATTTTAATTGCACTCTCTTTATGCATGACCAAAAAATGCAAAACCGTAATGCCAACTTTATTGATAAGGACTTTGCTTGGTGGATTGAAGAGTTGGGAGTTTCTGATTTACAATGTAAAGGCCCCTACTATTCCTGGAAGAGAGGGAGCAATGAAAGCAAAATTGATAGAATTCTCGTTAATGACTCCTTTAGAGTCTCATTTCTGAATGCTACTGCTTTTAATCTTCCCTTCTTCAAATCTGACCACAGACCCTTATTGCTGAAATTGGAAGAGGAGAATGGTCAATGACCTCGTAAAGAAATACCTTTTCGGTTTATGGCATCTTAGGTGTTGCATGAGGATTTTGAGAGATTTATTTGTGATACTTGGGATGTTAATGGAGACTGGAGGGATAAGGTTATTGTTTTCACTAAAGCTGTCCAAGGTTGGAAAAGAGACGTTTTTGGCCACCTAGAATGAAGGAAACACAATCTTCACAATCTTCTCAATAGACTTGAGGGCCTCTTGAACTTGCCTAAACACTATTGTAACACAAAGTCGCTTCAGGAGCTTCAAAAGAGGCTATGGGTGGAGCTTGAAGAGACCATCATTCAAGAAGATATGATGTGGGCGCAAAAAGTGAAGTGTGAATGGTTTATTTTGGGAGATCAGAATACTAGATATTTTCATTCTCGAGCTAATGCAAGGAGGAAGTGAAATAAAATTGAGGCACTTTTGAATGATAATGGTGACTGGATGTTTGAAGTGGAAGACATTAAAAAAACTGCTCTCTCCTTTTTCCAGGAATTATTCAAGGAAGAGGAAAACAATTATTGCCTAATACCTTGCAAGGTTTCCTATCCTCCCATTTATGTCAACACTTTGACTAATTTTGGAAAGGAGTTTCACTCAGAGGAGATCAAACGGGCTATTTTTGACATGGTGGCACTAAAATCTCTAGGTCTAGATGGTCTCAATGCGTTGTTTTTCCAACCCAATGGCAACAAATTGGCCCCTCTGTTACACAATTTATTAAACAAGTGTTCGCTAACCCTTCCTTGATCAAGAAGATTAATAATACCTTGCTTATGCTTATCCCGAAAAAGAAGCAGCTTGAAACTATTAGAGACTTTCACCCTATAAGCTTATGTAATGTTATTTACAAAGCAATTACGAAGGTCATGTCAAATAGGATTAAAGAATTCCTCCCTAATATTATTGCTCTGGATCAAGCCAGCTTTGTACTAGGGAGGGTGAGTTTGGATAATGTTATTATAGCACAAGAAGTCATTCATTATATGAGAAGTATGAAGGGTAAGAAAGGTTTTATGGCCATTAAAATCGATCTCGAAAAAGCCTATGATCATGTTAGATGGGAGTTTCCCTTATCTTGCCTTCATGAGTTAAACTTGCTTGAACATATGGTGAATATTTTGGGTCATTGTCTCTCCTCTCTGTCCATGCAAATTCTTTGGGAAGGAAGTAAGACTGAAGAATTTGCCCCAACTCGTGGCATTCGCTAAGGTGACCTAATCTCTCCTTATCTCTTTGTTATTTGTATCAAAAAACTTGCTCATATGATACAAGAAGAGATTCAGAGGGAGACCTAGAGACTGATTAGATTAAATAAAGACGGGCCACCTATCTCTCATCTCTTCTTTGCAAATGACTTGGTGATCTTTGCAGAGGCGACTGTTTGTAACGCCCGGTATGTTGTACAATCATTGGAACGGGCCGGTTTGAAAAGCAAATCCTCTGAGATGAGTGATTCAAGGTCAAAAAAAATTTGAATAAAATTTTAAATAATAGAAAACGAGGATTTGAGCCTTGAGTTGCCCAAAAACTAGGGTCAGAGTGATTCGAAAAATTTGCCGAAAGGCCAGTGGCATTTTCGTAAATAAGTGAAATTTTAGAAAAACACCTAGGAGGGCTTTTTAAATGGAAATTTTGAGTTGCCCAGGGTTCTCAGAAGCCCCAAAAACCATGGGAAGCCCCGGGACTGGTAAAGCCCCTCCGGTGTACTCTTTCCGACGTCGGTTGACCTAAACTTTGACCTGTTCGTTTGGGAAGGTTTTAGCTCCAATTTGAGTGATTCCAAAGGCATTTTATTAAATTGGGAATCTTAATTTTATGATGGAAAAGACGGTTCTAAAAAAGGAGCTAAAACGAAGTCAAACCGGAAATGCCATTATGGAAGGGCAAAAATGGAAACAAAGTGCACAAAAGAAGCTTCCAAACTCCCTTTTTAAGCCACGTTCAGCTCCCCCCTCTCTAAACTGACTTTCTTCTGCCCAAAACTCAGAAATGGAGCTGCTGTCTTAGGCGCACAAAGGGAGGAAATTTTGGAGGAAGAAAAGCCAAAGAAAGGGTGAGAAAGTGTAAGGTTTTCATGCTCTTTCCTCTTGAAACTTCATCCTCCCATTCTTGCTTCATCTTTCCATGGTTTTAATGTATTTTTTGGTGCTGATTTGGGTCCAGATCAGAGGAGGGAAATTCAAAATTTAAGGAGGAGAAAGAGGGAAGAGGAAGGGCTCTTGAAGGAAGCTTGATTGCAAGGTAGTTTCTCTCCCTTTGTTGCTTCTTTTTCTCCTTCTCCTCTTCCATGGTAGGATGTCTCAACCAGAACCATGAAGAGGGAAGAGTTTCTGTTTTATAATCCAAAAGAATCCATCAAATTAAGGCATGGGAAGATGGATTATACTAAAGAAATGCATGAAAAACTAGTAAAACTCAAGTTGGAAAAGTGTAGGATGCTTGAACATAAGTTAAAATCTGGGTTGATTCAAGACTTTTCCATCATATGTGAGTGTTTGTTTGAGTTTCTAAGACTCCTAGGGAGCCTCCCAAGTGCCCTATCCAAAAATCCCAAACTCCATGGGTTTTTAATGGAAGCATAACTAGGTCAAGACCCTTAGAGATAGCTAAGGAGTATTTTAAATGGTTCCAAGCTTGATTTGGGACTTTATATGATAAAAGAAGATAGGAGAAACCCTTAGAAAAAATTTAGAAGCCTTAGGTTGGGAGATGAGGCAATGGCTTCCATAATGTAACCTTATGAAGCAACATGGACCTAGGTTTGTGAAAGTGAGTGTATGATGGTTTCAAGGACCTTAAATGAGGTCAAGAGGTCTAAATATGGCAAGAGAATGGAGCCAAGAATGTTAATTATGGTAGTTGCTTCATTAGGCCCTTAATGGAACCATATTGTGACAAATAGACCAAAGTGTAGTCTTAAGAGTGAGTTGGATGTCATAATTTGTTCCAAGAGTATAATTTAGTGTTGTTTATTGTGAATAGGCCAAAGAAATCCAACCCCACCTTCTTGTGTTTGTGGAACCGAAAAGGAGAAGAAACAAACAAAGTAAACCTTAAATTTGCACCAAGGTAGCTCTCCACCTTTTCTTATTGCATTTTATTGTTGCATATGGTGTCATTGTGTGCTTGTGTGTATGTTTATATGTTTGAGACATGCCACTTGATGCTATGTTGCTATTTTGGTACCAATATGCTTTCTTGAATGTCTTTGAATGATGGAAATGGCTCATAAGGGTGAGGTAGTGCCAAAAGTCCCTTAATGTGGGTGAGGAGATGCCAAAAGTCTCATGGCATGGGTGAGACAAGGCCAAAAGTCCTTTGAGTGGGTGAGGCTAAGTCAAAAGTCCCAAGAACCAAGAGTGAGGCAATCCAAAAGTCCTAGAAATGGGGTGAGGCTAATCCAAAAGTCCCTAGAGCTCATTCTTATTCTTGACATGTGTTTGTGACATAAAAATGTAGAAATTGAATGCTTCATCAATTGAGTAGTTGCATACTTGTACCCTTGACATGTTATATGCCTTGAAAATGTGATTGAATAGGTGTATAAGCTATTGAGATTCAATGAATCTCACCCCCTCCTTTCTCTCATCTCATGAAGCCAAGGAGCCTAAATCTCCATCTCTTGGCAAACCTTTCTATTTTGATATACTATGATGACTAGAATGTAAAAGTAGATATATAAATATTATTTTTGAGCCATGACACTTTGAACAAGTGTAAAACTATGTAAGTTAGTGTATGTATCAAGAATAGAGTCTAATGAGTAGAATTATGTATTTTGACCATTTGAGAACCCATTTGTGTATGTATGTTTATGGAAGTAGCATGATGAATTTAAGTTGCATGAGAGTTCAAACCTTATGAGGGACTTATTTATGCTATATTTATGCTTTCTAAGTTGCTCAAATGTGTGTGGAACCATGGATGGCTCATTTGAACCAAAGTTACCTCTTGTTGGGACCAAAATTGCCATAAGCTTGAGCTATGGCAAAATCTGACCAAATGACCTCTTCTTGACTTGAAATTTTGCATGCAAGTAGATATTGCCTAGAGATTTTTGGGAAGCCAAAGATCAGGTCATTTGGAGGTCTGTGGAATTTTCTATGATTTTTCAAAGTTGGTATCAGAATTTTGGATTTGCACTGGTACTGTTCATTTGGTCAGTTTTGAAATTGTGTCATCCAAGGGGCAAACGTGGTCCAATGGCCAAGAAATTTTATAGTTAGAAACTAGGCATTGACTTGTAGCAACTAGAAGCACCTCATTTAGAGGTCTGAGCTGAGAGATACGAGTTTTTGAATTTCTGGGACAGTAGTAGTAGCTTAGCATGACCTGAGTCACTGTTCCATTGAATTTGGGTAGCTAAGCGTGCTTTCTCTGATTTGAGTCTATTTTTACCATAAATTTAACATTCATATCTTTCCAAATTGGTATTATTTGCATGGATTGGATTTTTTTGGAATTAATTGGACATTTTCGAAGTTCATAGCAGACACTTACATTAGTACTAGTAGCTGTCCGAACCTTAACCCCTTTTCGCTTGTCAAACGTTTTTTGTGTTATGTTTCATGGCCTGGGCATATTTTTAGAATAAATTAGACATGTGTAGCTTTCTAGAATGGCTAAGAATGAACGATTTCAATTTTTATAGAATTAGTTACAAATTTTGAAACTTCCTATCAGTAAACTGAACCAGTGGCCCAGACAACAGCAACCCCAGTGGGTTTTTGGATGTCAATTGTTCTCCTCTTAATGATTCATGAGCTAAAACTATTTTTATCATAGGGTAGACATCCAGAGCTTTCTGGAATGGTAAATCTTGTTAGATTTCAATTTTTTTGGATTTAGTTATGAATTTCTGAAATTGTGATAGAAAAACTAAAATTCTGGCCGAAAATAAGAATGTGAATTTGATGGTCCCCTTTGAGTTCCACGAGTTATGGGCCAACTTTGGTTATGCAAATGAGTTGTATGTATGTAATTAAATATGAGAACGTGTTGTATGAGCTCATATGGTCCGTGTGACACTGAATGGAATTTTTATACGCGACGTAACGCGAAATAAAACATTATTTTAACGTCATTTTCCATTCCCTTTTGTTCAATTGATCATGTGAGACTTAGAAATGATCAGAAGCATGCTAGAAATATATGGTGTTACACTGTTAACCAAGTCAATGTTATTAAAAACTGTCTTGATATTTTTTGTAAAGCATTCGGGCAGAAAGTGAACCAAGCCAAGACACGTGTTTTCTTTTCTAAGAATGTCAATCATAATAGAAGCATCCAGCTTAGCAAGCTTCTGGGTTTCTCCATAACTTCAGATCTGGGTAAATACCTTGGGTCCCGCTTCATCATGACCAGGTCTCCAAGGACACATATCAATATGTGGTTGACATGGTAAAACAACGGTTAAATGCCTGGAAAGTTAATTGTCTCTCCTTTGCAGCCCGACATACTCTTATGTCGTCTGTCATCTCGACTTTTCTTGTATACCCTATGCAAACTACTATGTTGCCTGCCAAGACTTGTGAGGAACTAGACGTAAGAGCCAGGGTGTTCATTTGGGGATCTTCAGACGAGAGGAAGCGAATTTACTTGGTCGCTTGGAATGAGGTTTGTAAGGATAAAAAGCATGGCGGCCTTGGGCTCTGCCATGCACACCTCCAGAACCGGGCGTTGCTTATGAAACTGGATGGGGCTTGATGCATAAGAAAGATGAGTTATGGGCCAAAGTGATTAAAAGTAAATACAAGTGCGGAAATGACTTGGTTCCTAATATTGAGGAAAATAGACCTGGATCTAGGCTCTGGTGTGGTATTAAGAGTAAGTGGGACAAGATTTTGGAAGGAACCGAACGCATTATGATGGTTGACGGTACTGAAAGAATCCATTGGAAACTTGAGAAGCATGGGTTGTTCACTGTTAAATCAGCTTACTCACTCTTAAGTAATGCCTCAAACAGTGCACCCACATCCAACTTATGGCCAAAAGTTTGGAAGATTACTACCCCTCAATGTTGTAGAACATTTTTATAAACGGCCATGCACAATAGGTTGTTGACAAATATGAGTAGAACAAAGAGAGGGATGAGTAAGTCACCGTACTGCCCCTGGGGTGTGAACATGGTGGAAGATACGCTTCATGTGTTGCAAGATTGTCATGAGACGAGTGGACTCTGGATGAGTTTGGTACAACCAGCATTGCAGGAAAGGTTCTTCTCATGTAGCCTTGAGGACTAGTTTACTTTCAATTTCATGAGGGAAATGGCCGTATTGATGGAAAGTGGTACAACTCGTTTGCCACGATATGCTGGCTGTTGTGGAGGAGACAGAATGAGAGGATTTTTTATCAACATCATGTCAGTAACAGAGAGCTTCTTGCTCATAGTCAAGCGATTGAGACAAGTATGAGAGTCGTCCAGTCCAATTTGAGTGCTGTGAATTGGAAGGGAATCAGAAAGAACTTTAGAGAGAATATGACGAAGGTTCAGGATGGTTGGGTCGTGATGCATGTAGATGGTGCTTACTCTAGAACCAGGGATAAAACTGGCTATGGTGACTGACTGTAAAGGCAACAAAATTGAAGCTTTCATTCTGAGTCTACTTAATAAGGATTCACTGAGTGCTCTATGAGCTTGAAACGAATATGGGAAGCGGGTTTTCGCAAGCTCCAACTTAGGACGGATTCCCTTTCATTCAGACAGGACCATTATACATGAGATTAAAAAATGGTTGCAACAAGATTGGAAGGTCGACATCAAACATATTCCCGGCAATCAAAATGATTGGGCTGACAATCTTGCGAAGAAAGCTCTTTCTATGCCACCTGGCTTAAGCCCTGTGCTTTTAGATTTGGTGGATGTGATTGACTAGCTTGAGTTGGGTTTCTTTGTTTTGCTTTTTCATTTCATTTGGTATAAAAAAAAGTATATCTATTTGTTAACCTTTTATTATATCTTGCACCAACTCATTGTACAGATTAGTGCATATAAAAATTAGTTGAGAGTGGTTGAGAGAAGGTTAAAGGTCCATAATGAGTGATGAGGCCTTTTTCTTCCTCGTAATTTTTTCCCCATATACATACATTTTTATCTTCCTTCACAAATGACCACTAATTTGAGCTTCACACATCTCACCAGTTTGCTTTGATTTCACACCTTACAACTGCTCCCTTACTTTTTTAGTGCTTTAAAAAGAAATACTAGCCTCGAATATAATAGAATGTTTTATTTTTTTTTTCTAAATTTCTTTTTTTATAAATTTGGAGAGAACTAAAGAGAAGAAGAGAGTATATGGAACTCACTAAATGGATCTCATACACTTTCTCTTTTCTTTCTCTTTTGTCTTATCAAGCTCTCTCTAAATTTATTAAAAAAATTCACAGAAATAAAAATAAAATAAAAGATCATGTCTCCTAATGCTTAATTTTGAAATACTACTACGATTAAAGAATTTAATTCGGGCCAAATCATTGAATATGGCCTTATTCTTTTTCTTTGGGGAATTGCAATAATTATAGATTCTATGAAAGTAAATTCAAATTAACAATTTATAAAATGTAGAAGAATATATATATATATATATATATTGTATAAGAACATAATGTTGTAAGCATAAAACCATGTTTATGAGTGTCAAAATGGAAGCGATGCTTACCTCTCATCATTGCCATGAATTCTTATGTATGAGTTTGTCAGTGATCTTCTAAGTTTTATAGCCATTCTAGATGCCTGTGTGAGTCTCTTGGCACCGAGCCCAAGGACCATAGCATTGTTTTAATTTATAGAGCTAAAATTCCAACATCCCCATCAAGACGTAGAACAAAATGAACAAAACAAACATCATAAATGCCAGTGAAATGAACTACCTTTAAATGCTGAATGCAATGTTCATAACATTCATGTAATGTTGTATACTCGAGTAATATCACATTGTTCCACTTAGTCCATATAGATGAAACCTTTCATCTTAATGAAGAATTAGAACACATGGATCAAGGCTACAAGCCCTCTAAGAATAAGTATTATCTTTCATGTATCACAATACATTCTGTCCTTCCACTTAATGAATAAACCTTAAGTTTATTTAGGTTTAATGGAGATTGTTTCTCTCAAACATAAATATATACACCAAAATGGGAAAACAATAAAATATAATATGAGTTTCATTACAAGTGATATAACTAAATTACATCAAAACTTAGAAGTGGAAATCAAGTCCTATTCTCAAAACATGATCGTTAAAACTAAATGGTGGCATGCCTTTTATTAAAGGATTAGCTATCGTCAACTTAGTGCTAACATGTTCAATGACCACTTTCTTTTCCTTGACACATTCTCATATGACTAGATATTTTTATGTTAATGTGTTTATTTTAACTCTTACTTTTATTATTTTTAGCTAAGAAAATAGTAATTGAATTGTTCTACAATATCTTCAATGGCTTAGAAATCAAATCTATTATTTCAAGCATAGAAATGAAACTTCATAACCACAAACCATGCGAGATAGCCTTAAAACAAGAGACAAATCTAGCCTCTATAGTCAAAGTAGTAATCAAATCTACTTCACACTTTTCCCAAAAATGGCCTAGCTAGCAAGCATGAAGATATAACATGATGTTTGATTTTTGAGAACCAATCACTAGCAAGCATGAAAATATAACCTGATGTTTGATTTTTGAGAACCAACACAACTAACAAAGTCTAAATTTGAGTAGCCAACTATCTTTAGGCTGTCAGAGGCATGTAATTTCTAGTTTCTTGAGGTGCTTTAACACTTTTTTCATAGCTCTCTAGTGGCTCATACTTGAGTTACTCTGAAACCTTCCTAACATTCTAATATTAAAAGCTATGTTAGATCTAGTATAAACCTGAGCATATATAAGGCTGCTTACAACAGAAGCATATGGAATGTTATACCTTTGTTCCCTTTCTAAATCAGTCTTGGAACATTAATTCAAATTGAACTTATCCCCATTCACACTAGGTGCTACACTCAATGAATAATTCTTCATCCAAAACCTTTCTAAGACTTTATTGATATAAATTTCTTGTGATAGTCCTAAAGCATAATAGGATCTATCTTTGTGGGTCTTCATGCCAATAATATAAGATACCTCACTTATATCTTTCATATCAGGACTTTTAAAGAGAAATTGTTTCATCTCATATAGCAACTTATTATCATTGGTTATAAGTAGGATATCATCGACCTAAAGCATGTAATGCCTTTTTTAATTACCCATTTTTAGTGATTTTTTTACAATGAATAATTCTAATTAATTTATATCTAACTAGAATGTACCTTTTGCATTTTGTAGGGGGGCTTAGAAAATGTCCCATGGGCCCCACAAAAAAAAGTCTCATAAAAAGAAAAAAAAGTACATAAATAGTACATCAACAATACATAAATAGTAACTGAACAGTGCATTGCACGCAGCGCAATACAGAAGTCACATAGTAAATGGCTTGTCTATAGTGCAACTCCCACTGGTTTTATATATATAATGATTACCATTTTATTTTAACCATTCCTTTGTGATATAAATTCTTTATTACGCGTTAACTAAGCCTATATGTAGCAAATTATGGCATGTGATAGAAATAAACTACTATTAGTACATGTTAAAGAGTTTAGTAATAAGGGAGCGGGTTATCATAAGTACATACTATAAACTATCACTAAAGATTCAATCTAAACTATCCAAAAGAAATCCCTAAATAACAAAAAGAACTATAAAAGCCAGTCCTTTATCCATAAAAAGAAAAGTGTAAGTGGTCCAAATCTTTGTTCATGGAAACGGAAGAGGTACCCCTCCCATAAGGAATTGAGGAGTCTCATGAGTGGAACAGCTTGAACCATTTCATAACATAAGATACTTTAATATTATGGATGACAAACATCTATTCTTGTGTTGAGAAATGGATCACCTCCACTTGGAGCTCTAAGGTTATGCTGAAGATGGGCATTTAAGAAAAATATAAATGACAATGGAGTAAGAAATAATTTTTTCAATAACATAGATAGGATTAATACAATATAATAACCATAAAGAAAAGTCAAGTATTAAATTAATAAATAGTGAATAATGTAAACCAGATACTTTATAGAGAATAAATAAATTTACAAAAAACATAAATAGAAAATAGTGTACTATTTTTATAGTATTCAATATAAACACAGAATAATGAAAACGAAGATAATAAATAATTTCATGTGATTACATAGATAAAGAATATCATGTAAATTTTAGGATTTCTCACATATTAATCAAACATGTTTTGAACATAGATAATAAATAAGACATTAGCAAGTTTAGAATTCATATGCCTCAAGAAAGCAAACAAACGTAGGATAAAGAAAATATAGCAAACATTAAATATTAGTCAGCTTGACCATTAGGCCTTGGAAACTACCAAGCTCAATACCTATATCATGTTGCACTGGCATTAGTAGGCTCAATATCCAAATCATGTTACGCTATTATGACTTAGCTGGCTTGCCTCTACTTTTTTTACTAAGGCATCCTTAAGTGGATGCCCAAAGAAAGTTATATTAAAATATGATAATAATATGTCATCCAAGCCATTATCTGATCAAGACATAATAGGCATATTTAAGAAAAAACTATCTTGTATAACTATGTGTATAATCAAGTAATCTCGATAGTATGACAATATACTGGAGTTCAAAAAAAATTATAATTAAATATCAAAATTATCTTTTTTCTTTTCTAAGTCGAGATTTATCCTGGGGCCCATATGGTATTCAAAATAGTCTATAAATCAAGGTCAATATCAAGGTACGACATAGCTATAAAAGGCTTGTTTAGGTATAAAGGAGGCTTAATAAGGCCTAATAAATCCAAATAGGTCTAAAATATCCAAATGGCCTTCATCGGTCTTAATTAGATAATATGAATATTTTAAGTATTTTAATTAATTAAAATTAGACATTTAGCACAAATATCTAGCCTTCATCAGTCCTAACTATCCAACTTTGGCACACACAGGGCTTATCCCATGATTAAGACAATTGTACTATGATTCACACTAGCCAATCCTTTACCAAATAACCTGTAACTATATAAACATGAAATCAGATAGCATATTGCTAGAGCAAATATCCACCATTTATTTAATAATCAACATAATGCTTCATAAAATTCTAACTTTCACAAATAAACTCCAAAAATTACAAAATAAATATTAGCATAATTCAGATGGCATGTAAAATATATCAAACCATACAAATCATTCAAAATACATCAAATAACACAATTAAAAACAACACAATTTATAATTCACCAAAATTTTACCATAAACCTTATTTTTAGTGTAAATTAACTTAATTTTGTTGGTTTTTGAAAAACTCTTCCCTAGGTATGTTAAGTGTGTTTGGCCGAACCTAAGGTAGGTGTATGTGTGTGGAGGTGTTGTTTTCTTTTTTTTTCCCCTTGCTAAATGACCAATAGTACATAATCAAAGGAGATAAACAAAATCCCTAAATCAATTTCTACAAAATCATATCATTTTTCATGCTTCCATCAAGATAAAATTCAAGGAATAACTTGCCAAGATCTTTATGAAAATTAATATTATATTAATAATTCTCTCCTTTAGAATTTCTTCCATCAATTTCCCATTTATTTTCTCTTCAAATTTCTTCCATGGCTTCTTGAAATTTAAAGTTCCACAATTTTTTGAAAAGTCTTTAAAATCAGGAATTTTCTTGAAGTATATGAATCCATTAGCTACATATTTGAATTCTTCATTTTTTTTTGGCATGGATTCATGAAACAATAAGAATTCCCATTTTTCCTTGCCATGGTTGAAACTTAAGGGAGAAAGGAAGAGAAAATCCATAGCGAAAAATGAAAGAAAAACCAAGAAGAAGAGAACTAGCTATGTTACCTTGGATTCATAATGTTTTCTTTCCTCGATTGTCTTATCCTTTCGCTTTTCTCTTTCCTTCTTCTTCTTCCTTGGTTGTAGCTCTCCTTCCCCTTTTATTTCTTATCATGGCTGAATGTGTGTGTGTTCTTATGTGTGGGTGGTGTGAAGGGATGTGTGTGTTTTTATATATGTTTTACTTTTAATGAATGGCTAGGATTTAGTATGGCTTTATGATGTTAAATACAAGCCATTAGAATAAATAGATGGCTAAGATTTAATTTTGAGTTTACATATTAGATGTGAGCCTTTAGAATAGATGAATAGTGATGATTTAATCTTTAAAATTAAAAAGAATATAAACCATTGGATTATTTTAACAATTGAGATCGCATCTTAATTAAGGATGAATATTAGTCATCAAATTTAATTGTAGTTAGATTTTAGCCATGGTTACTCCTTGTTTTCGGTGAGAGTTACTATAATTGCATTTATTTAATGATGATATCATTTGATGTAGATAGTGATATCAGCACTAACTTGTTTCGTAAAACGTGTGATCATAACCTTTATTCAAATTTATTGATGTAAACATCATCATTCCTTCGTAATATGTGTAGACTCTAGAATTTTCTCCTACATATGGCACCACATTGTTTCTTTCCCTGAACATAGTGCCACATCATCCCCTTCCTAGTCAAAAGTTATGAAAATGCCACCATTTTGCTAATGTGTCCTTTCATAGGTTCTTCATAATATTTTATTCGGCCTACATCTCTGAATTTTTTGCTATATTTTAATATTATTTGGGTATATGTGGGTCCCACTTAAGTTTTTTACAAAAATATTTTATTATTATTATTATTATTATTTATTTTAGGTTCTAAATGACCATTTTGCCTTTGATGGAAAGATAACAAACAAGCACCTTTGTTTGCTTTTCGCTTATATATCTGTTTTAACTTTATATTTTCAAATTCTATCACCACCATTTGGTAGCTCCTTTCACGCTGAATTTTCTAGAGTAGTTAACTAAAATTTTGTGGCGTAGTCTAGTTCCATATAAACTTTGGATCGTTTAGGGTTATTTCTAGTCCTAACAATTTTAAAAATTTGCAAAACAAATTTTATAATTGTTTACATGTTATTTCCTAACTAATGATATATATATATATATATATATATATTATGTTAGTTTTTAGTTCTCTACCCTTCTAAAGAAATTATCAAAGTTAGTCTAGGTTTCAAATTATGATTTTACCCTTGGATCCCCTTTAAACATAAAAAATTCCTATGGGTTCTATTTGTTTCATATTTCTCATATATTAAGTTATTTCATTTTAATTCATCATATTAAAGCATAATAAATTCATTTTGTGAAATACTAATAATTAGAAAATATTAAGTTTTAGGAATGTTACATTTCTCCTCCTTTTAATAAAAATTTTGTCCTTAAAATTTGAAATCTTCACCTTAATCAAATAAATCCATATACTTCTGTCACATTTCTTCCTTTATTTTCCAAGTGACTTCTTCAGGTGTTAATTCTTCCCATGCCACTTTCACTAAAGGAATTGTCTTATTCCTTAACTGTTTCTAATCAGTATCAAAGATTGATATTGGTTTTACTATGTATGTTAAATTTTCTTGAAATTGTACTAATTCATTATCTAAGATATGAAGGATTAGGAATATACTTCCTCAATTGGGACACATGGAAAACATCATGAAGATTAGATAAATAAGGTGGTAAGGCTAGTTGGTAAGCTATTGAACTAACTCTTTTGAGAATTTGGTAAGGAGCAATATCGTGAGGAATCAACTTTTTGGTTCAAATAGCTCAACCTATACCAATGGTAGGAGTTACTTTAAGAAAAACATGATCTTCCTTATTAAATTCCAGAGGTCTTTTTTTATCATAGTAACTCTTATGCCTTCTTTAGATTATGAATAACTTTTCTTTAATTGTTTTTACCTGATTAATGGGTTTATTGGACTAGCTGAGGTCCTAACAAAGACTTTTCTCCAACCTCATACTAACACAAAGGGGGTCTACACTTCTATCTATATAGAGCTTCATAAGGAGTCATCCCAATGCTAAAATGGTAACCATTGTTATAAGCAAACTCTGCTAGTGATAAGTACCTAGCCTAATTTCCCTTTTTTTCCATCACACAAGATTTAAGCATATCTTTTGAAGTTTGAATGGTTCTCTCAATATGGTCATCAGTCTAAAGGTGATAGGTTGTACTAAGACATAACATAATCCCAAAAGTAGCCTAAAAAGATTTCCAAAACTGAGAAGTGAATCTAAGGTCCCTATCAGAAACAATGCTAGAAGGTATTCTTTGTAGCTTTACAATTTCTTGTATATACAGTTAAGTTAGTTATCCAAAGAATATGTGGCTTTAATGGGTGAAAAATGAGCTGATTTGGTTAATCTATTTATAATAACCCAAATAGCATCATAACCTGATTGGGTTCTAGATAATCCCATCATAAAATATATGGATATACTATCCTATTTCCATTTAGGGATTTCTAAAAGTTATAACAATCTTAAAAGTTTTTGGTGTTCTATTTTTACTTTTTGACATACTAAACACCTAGACTCAAATTCAACTATTTCCTTCTTCATTCTTGGCCACCAATACAGCTTCTTAAGATTATGATACATTTGTGGATCTAGAATGAATGATGTATTTACTCTTGTGGGCTTCTTGTAGAATTAGTTTCCTAAATGCTCCATTAGGCACACATAGTCTACCTTGAAACATTGTGGTTCCATCCTTAACCCTGATGAATTCGAGTTGTCTAATTTGAGCTTATAGGGTTAGGTTAGATCCTTAGGTTTCTCAAATATGATTCCTTAAGTTATAAGAGATTTCAAGCTTATTTAACTTATAACCCTTGGGCAATCTAATGAGAAAAGTAGGTAAATCTCAAATTCATTCCATCAAATTCATCTCTCTTACCATTAAGGAGGATACATGCAAGGATTTCCTATTTAGAGCATCTACCACTACATTGGCTTTTCTTGGGTGATATTTCAATTCAACATCAAAGTCTTTCAACACATTTATCCACCTTCTTTGCCTTTTATTGAGTTCTTCCTGTTTGAATAAGTATTTGAGACTTTTATAATCATTAAAGATTTGAAAAGTCACCCTATACAAATAATGTTTTCAAATTTTTAAGGAAAACATTACATTTGCTAATTCTAAGTCATAGGTAGGACAATTCTCTTCATGAAGTCTCAACTATCTAGAAGCATAAGCCACTACCATCTTATCTTGCACTAGTACACATTCTAATCCTTTCTTTGATACATCACTGTACACCTTAAAGGTTCCTAGAAGATCAAGTATAACTAACACTAGAGTAGTAGTTAATTTTTCCTTCAAGGTTTGGAAACTTTGCTTACACTCAATGGTTCAAACAAAATGACTTCCTTTCCTAGTCAGCTTGGTCAAAGGTAAAGCTATTTGTGAGAATTCTTATATAAATCTACAATAATATCCAATCATTCTTAAGAAACTTCTAATCTCAGTGACTATCTTAGGTCTTTCCCACTTAAGCACAACTTCTACCTTTATAGGCTCAATTGACATACCCTAATTAGAGACCATATGGCCTAAAAATTTCAATTTAGATAGCCAAAATTCACATTTTTGTAATTTAACATACATTTATTTTTCCTTAAGAGTTTGTAAAACTATTCTCAAATGTTTTTGATGCTCTTCCTTATTCCTTGAATATGCCAAGATATTATTTATAAACACTACCATAAATTGATCTAAATAAGGTTGGAAAGTCCTATTCATTTAATCTGTAAGCACTGCAGGTGTGTTAGTGAGTCCAAATGACATTACCAAGAACTTATAATGATTGTATCTAGTTCTAAAGGTAGTCTGAGGAATATCTTCTTCCTTTACTCGAATTTGATGGTATCCAAACCTTAAATCTATCTTGGAAAATACAAAGGCTCCTCTAAGTTAGTCAATCAAGTTATCTATTCTTGGGAGATGATATTTATTCTTGATGGTTATCTTATTCAATTGCCTATGACCTATACATAACCTAAGGCTTCCATCATTCTTGGCTACAAACAAAAATAGTGCTCCCCAAGATAAAACACTTGGCCTAATCAGTTTCTTTTCTAATAGGTAATTGATTTTGCTTTTTAGTTCTTACAATTCAAGAGGTGACATCCTATAAGAAGTGATGGAAATTGGTCCTAGTCCATGTATAAAGTCAATGGAAAATTCTATCTTTCTCTTAGGAGGCAGCCCTGAAATTTCATTTGGAAAAACTTCAAGAAACTTACAAATCACAGGAATTTGGGTTATCTCTATTTTAACTTATGATGAATTCAAGAGGATATTTTCTAAATTCATAAAATCATCTTCCTTTCTACAAGAATCGACAGAGATTCTTTGAGGAATGAAAATAGTTTTATTATGGCAATTAAAGGTAACATGGTTAATAGATAACCAATCCATTCCTAAAATGATAGCAAGATTAGTCATAGGCAATGAAATCTTGATCACAAACATGGATAGAATAGTTTAGACAAGCATTGAAAGTCACCATCTTTTTAGTAGGGTTAACTATAGCAAGATCATAGGGTAAGGTAGAGATAGGAAGTTGCAAGTTCCTTGCACAATCTATAAAGATAAATGAATGGATAGCCCCAGAATCAAACAACACAGGTACAATATTATTTTAAACATAAGATGTACCTTGTATCAATCTAGACAATTAAGCCACTTCTCTTTTATTTAAGGAATAGACCCTTTCTTGATATTGTGGTTGGGTAGGATTTTGCTCTTTCTTCCACTGTAGAGAATCTCTAATGAAATGTCCTGTTTGGCCAGACTTGTAGCAATTAGGAGGTTTTAATGAACATGGTTTACCAAAGTGGTATTTTCCACACCTTCTACATACCATGGCATTATTCAGTTTGAGTTAATAGGGGGTAGGTTTCTTCCCATTTTGTAGATTCTTATGGAAAGGTTTGAATTGTCCTCCTTCCTATTCCTACTAATTATTCTTATATTTTCAACCTTATCCTCTTCAGATTCTTTATTACCACTCTATAATGATTTACTATTTTCAGATAATTCTTGATCACTAGTAGGGATATAACCTTTTCTATTTCTATCCGTAGTCCTGACTCTAATTTTTGACACTTCTAGGTTTTATCTGGGTTGTGCCGAAGATAAGAGGAGAACTTGGATAATTCCTCTAGTTTTGCCAAATACTATTCAAAGGTCATATTACCTTGGACCAGCCTAAGGTATTATATTTCTTTGTTATTATGGATTTTCTTGGAAAAATATTTTTCATAAAAGACTTCGTAAAAAAATGCCCATGAAATTGAGGTACCTCAGCTTTCCAACAACTATCTAATACTCCCCCACTAATGTTCAACATCCCTATAAAGCATGTAAACTGTAAATGTTGTCTTTTATTCATTTGAGAATCCCAATACTTTGAAAGTTTTATCTAACTCCTTTATCTATTCATCAACCTTTTCTAGGTCAAAGACTCCAGTAAAGATGGGAGCTTTAGCCTTCATAAAGTTTGACCTCCCTCGTTGGTTCGTGGTTTCTTCCCTTCTCTCAACTCCATTACTTCCATTTTCACTTTGACTAGTTTCCTGTAGATGTTGTAGGATCCAGTGCGTAATAGAGGGCTGCTCCCGAATAGCTAAGGCTAATCCTTAAGGGGTCTTGTCAGTATTGTTTACATTTTTGTTAACATTTTGTCAGGTCATCATGATTTTTATTCCTACATAAATAAATATTATTGAGGTGATCAGGCTCAATAGTGAAAAAAAAAATACAACACCTTTATATTTTCTAATGGTGTTGACTCAATTAGCATACAGGTCAGGAAACACTAGTAATTTCCTATCTATATGCTAATCCCCAAACAAGATCTAACCTTAACTTTTTTTCAAGGACTTCACATAGATCGATCTTAGTTACTATACCCAAAGGCACTGATAAATCGACCTACTCTATTGCCAAACAAATGTAATGCCTTCTTTAATTACCCATTTTTAGTGAATTTTTTTACAATGAATAATTCTAATTAATTTATACCTAATTACTATTTTCATTTAATCATTTGTTTGCTGTATAAATTCTTTATTATGTATCAACTAAGCCCATACAACATAGTGAGTTATTGCATGTGATAAAAATAAACTACTATTAGTACATGTTGTTAAAGAATTTAGTAATAGAGGAATGGGTCATGATAAGTATAGACCATAAACTATCACTTGGGTCAATCTAAACTACCTAAAAGAATTCGCCACGTAACAAAAAGATCTATAAAAGTCAATCCCTTATCCATAAAAAGAAAAGTGTCAGTGGTCTAAGCCTCCACTCATGGAAATGGAGGAGGTACCCCTCTTATAAGGAATAGGACAATCTCATGTTCTCCTTCTGCCATGAATATCACTGGAGCAGTTTGAACCATTTCATCATATGAGATAACCTTAATATTGTGGATGACAAATGTCTATCCCTATATTAGGAACTGGATCCACTTGGTTTGGAGCTCGAAGGTCATGTTATAGATAAGCATTTAAGAAAAATATAAATCACAATGGAGTAAAACAATTTTTTCAACAACATAATTAAAATTAATACAATATAATAACCATGAAGAAAAGTCAAGTATTAAATTAATAAACAGCGAATAATGTGATACTTTATAGAGAATAAATAAAATTAAAGAACAATGTCAATAGAAAATAGTGTACTATTTTCGTAATATTCAATATAAATACAGAATAATAAAAACAAAGGATAACAAAGAATTTCATGTGATTACATAGATAGAGAATATCATGTAAATTCCAAGATCTCACATTTAATCAAACATTTTTTAAATATAGATAATAAATAAGACATTAACAAGTTTAGATTTCACATGCCACAAGTAAGCAAGCATACTTAGGATATAGAAAATACAACAAACATTAAATATTAGTCAACTTGACCATTAGGCCTTGGAGATGGTCAAGCTTAATACTAGATTATGTTACACTACCATTACTTAGCAAGTTTACCCCTATTTCCTTTACTGAGGCATCCCTCAGTGGGTACCCAAGGAAATTCATATCAAAATATTATAATAATATGTCTTCCAAGACATCATCTAATTAAGACATAATAGGTATATTTGGGAAAAAGTTACTTTGTACAATTTTTGTGTAATCAAGTAATCCTGATAGCATTACAGAGTACTGAAGTTCAAAAAAATTATAATTAAATATTAAAATTATCTTTTTACTTTTTTAAGTATAGATTTGTCTTAAGAGCCATCCAATGTTTAAAATAGTCCATAAATTATGACCTAATGTCATAAAAGGCTTGTTTAAAAGTATCAGGGAGGCTCAAGAAGGTCTAATAAGTCCAAATAAGACCAAAATATCCAAATGGCTCTTATCAGTCTTAATTAGATAATATAAATATTTTAAGTATTTTAATTAATTAAAATTGGATATCCATCACAAACAGCAGCTATCCAGTGCTAACTTTGGCATACACAGGGCTCATCCTCTGATTAAGGTAATTCTGCCATGATTCACATTGACTAATCCTTTACCAAATAACTCGCAACTATATAAACATAAAATCAGGCAGCATATTACCAGAGCAAATATCCATAAGTTATTCAATAATTAACATAATGCTTCATAAAATTCTAACTTTCACAAATAAGTTCAAAAAATTATAGAATAAACATCAACATAATCAAGACAGTATGTATAATATATCAGACTATACAAATAATCTAAAATACATCAAATTACGCAATTAAAAATTTACACAATTTATGGTCAACGCTTTCTCCCTAAAAAGTTAAATTTTTATATAGTTACACATAATTCGCCAAAATTTCACCATAAGCCTTATTTTTAGTGTAGATTAACCTAATTTAGTTAATTTTTGAAAAACTCTCCCTTAGGTATGTTAAGTGTGCTTGGCCAAACCTAGGGCGTGTCTGTAGAGGTGTTGTTTTCTTCTTTCTTCACTTGCTAATGGCCAGTCATACATAATCAAAGGAGATAAACAAAATTCCTAAATCAATATCTACAAAATTATTGAATTTTTCATACTTCCATCAAGATAAAATTCAAAGAACAACTTGCCAAAATCTTCTTGAAAATCAAGATTATATTAATAATTCTCTCCTTTAAGCTTTCTGTAACAACTAGAAAAAAAAAGAAGCTGAAAGATTTTCGAAGGACTGAAAATTTTCTAAGTCTGCTAGCTATAGTAAGAAATGGACTAGTTATAGTGAATGTACCTGTTCGTTATAGTGAGAAATGGTCTAGCTATAGTGAGAGTGTCTTTTTGTTATAGCGAAAATACTTTTAGTTATAGCGAGTGCGGGCATCCTATACAAAAATCAGGGAGTTGCTTGTCGTAGCATACGCTGTAGTAAAAACAGGGGTCTGGGACTGATACATGCTCGTCGTAGCCGACCTAAGCTTCGTCCAAGCACAGAAAAAAGGGTTAGTCAGGAAAAGCATGAAAAAAGAGAATTTAACTTCTTAAAGCATCCAAACTCCTCCTTTCTCCTTTAACCGACCTAAGCTTCATCCAAGCACAGAAAAAAGGCTTGAGAGAGAGAGGGAAACTAGGAGAAACTAAGAGAGAAAGAAGGGAAGCTAAGGAAGAAAGGTAAGAATCTTTAAAGCTCTTCATGCTTCTTCTTCTTGATTTTATTCTTCTCCTTCTAAGTTTCCTTTCCATGGGTTGTTGAGTAAGAAAGCTCTGTTCTAGTCAAGAATGAGCAAGAAACTCATGTATCTTCACTTCTTCTTCTTTGTTTTCCTTTCTTGAAAGCTTGAGAGAGGAAGGATAGTTAGTGAACTTCTAAAGAGAGAAAGAACTCTTAGTTTCTTATATGCTTGGTAGGGTTTGCTATAAAGAAACCCCTAACTTTGTGAATAAGTATTGAGTTATGAGAGAGTAATCCCATACTCTTTGTGTGTCTAGGATCAAAAAAAGCACTCCCATCTAGTTGTGATTGTGAAATCAAGAAGGGAGAAGACAAATTGAAAGGGAAGGCTTGTGTTAGCCTATAAGGTAGCTCTCTCCCCCTTCTCTCATGCATAGATGTGTGTTTAGCTTGTTTTAGAATGTGGGTATATGTATTTTCAAGTTATGAAGAGTATGCTAGCATGCCTTTACATGTCATGAACCTTGATGCTATGTTATGTGTTAAATAAATCCATGATATTTGCATGAGTTTGCTTGAGTGTGGAAAAGCCAAGAACTCTTCCCTTGGGTAAGGATCAATCAAGAACTCTCGAGCTTGGTTGAGATAAAGCAAAGGATCTTCCAAAAGCAATGTGGACTCCCAAGAGTATGGTTGAGTCTAAAGTGCTCAAGAGTGGGTGGGGCAAGTCCAAAATCCATGAGGAGAAGTGTGAAGCCAATCCAAACACTTGGTAAACCCTTGAATGTCTTGTATGCTTGATTTGCATGCCAATGTTATTTTTAAAGTATCTATGACTTTCACTTTTTCATACATGCATTTGAAAAGCTTGCTTGACACATATTATGTATGATTAAATGAGAGATGAGCTATTGGGATTCTTTGAATCTCATTCCCTTCTCTCCACTATCCTAACATGCTAGGTGGACCAAGTGAACAAAGACATGGGAGCCACCAAGCTTGAAGCTAGGGCAATCGGCAAAGGATTTGTGAAATAGCCATTTTGTCACTATTGTATTACTAAGGAATGTAATCGAATGATGTATATGGGGTGTGCACTTATGAATACTTGTAAATAGATGTACTTATTGTATATGTATGAGAATTAGAACTATAGTGCATGATGTAGCAAGTTTTTAGTATGAATAGCAAGATCTTGGCATTATGTACATGGTGTATGTTTTGGTGTGAGAGAGTGAGTTTTGAAAATCTGGGTTGTTAGACATTTGAGCCATGTTTGATAGCCTATATTGATGCTTTCCTACGTGCTCATAGAGCCTTAAGAGTAGGAGAAGCAAATTTGAACCCTTGGAGCCCTCTTTTAACAAAGAAATTGACACTTTGCCCCCTTATGTCAAAGTCTAACCAAATGACCTCTTCTTGCCTTAAAATTTGGCATGTGACTAGATCTTGCCTAGAGATTTTTGGAAAGTCAAAGATCAAGTCATTTGGAGGTCTGTGAAATTTTCTATGATTTTTCAAATTTGGTATTAGAATTTTGGATTTACACTAGCACTGTTCATTTGGTTAGTTGTATAATTATGTCATTTAAGCGGCAAACGTAGTCCAATGGCTACTAAATTTTACAAAAAGAAACTAGACATTTACAGTGACTTGTAGCAACTAGAAGCACCTCATTTGGAGGTCTAGAGAGGAAGATATGAATTTTTGAAGCTTCTGCCCAATATCAATCATCTTGCCTGACTAGAAGTACTATTCCATCTATTTATGAGAGCTTGACTTGATGAACTGATCTAGAGATATTTTTTCTCTCTATTTAACATCCACATCTTTCCATATTGGTATCATTTACACATATTGGATTTTTTGGAATCAATTGAATATTTCTAAAGTTCATATCAGTAAACTGTGACAGCATCAGAACCTAGTCCGACCTCTAGAAAATTTTGCATCTCAAACGCCCTGTGTGTTGGATTTTATGAATTTTAAATATTTTAAAATGAAGTAGACATCCCAAGCTTTCTAGAATGACCAAGATTATATGTTTTTGATTTTTCTAGATTTAGTTACTATTTTTCAAAGTTTGCTTAGAAATGAGGCCAAGTCTGGCTGAAAATGAATATTCATGTCCCATGCCTCTTTTTGGTTTCCATGGGTTGAAAGCATGTTTTTGGGATTGAAATGAATTGTAATGGTGCAATTAAATATGAGGATGTATAGCATGAGCTCACACGGTCCATGTGACACTGAAATAAATTTTTAACCATGACGCTATATAAGAAAGTGTATGAATCTAATGGAAGTTCTCACTTTATCCTTATTATATCCCACATGAGCATGTAAGGGATGATGGGTATGAGTTAAAAATAATGGTATTACACTTTCTTCCATCAATTTCTCATTTATTTTCTTTGCAATTTGCCAAAAGCTTCCTCTTGCATATGGCACCATATCATCAATTTCGTTCTTGAAATTTAAAGTCTCCAAAATTAGGAATTTTCTTAAAGTATATGAATCGATTAGCTACATATGTGAATTCTTCATCTTTTTTTGACATGGATTCATGAAACAACAAGAATTCCCATTTTTCCTTGCCATGGTTGAAACTTAAAGGAGAAAGGAAGAGAAAATCCATGATGAAAAAGGAAATGAAAACCAAGAAGAAGAAAACCTATCTATATTACTTTGGATCCATAGTGTTTTCTTCCCCCAGTTATCTTTTCCTTTCTTTTTTCTCCTTCCTTCTTCTTCTGCCTTGGCTGTGGCTCTCCTTCCCCCCTTTTTTTTCTCGTATTGGCCAAATGTCTATGTGTATATGGCATGATGGGTGTGTTTGTTTTTATATATGTTTTACTTTTAATGAAAGGATAGGATTTAGTATGGTTTTATGATGTTAAATCCAAGCCATTAGATTAAATGAATGGCTAAAATTTAATCTTTATTTCAAAGATTAAATGTGATTTTTTAGATTAGATGAATGGTTGTGACTTAATCTTTAAAAATAACAAGAATCTAAATCATTGGATTATTTTAATGATTGAGATTGCTGATTTAAAGATGAATAATAGTCATTAGATTTGATTGTTAGTTAGATTTTAACCATGGCTACTTCTTGTTTTTGGTGAAAGTTACTGTAATGATTACCTTGCATTTATTATGGTTGAAATTAATGATGATATCATCCGATGTAAGTAGCGATGTCAGTAGTAATTTTTTTCATAAAACATGCGATCACAATCTTTTATTGCGATTTACTTACGTAAGCATCATCATTGCTTTGTAATACATGTAGACTCTAAAATTTCCTCCCACATATGGTGCCATATCATCCCTTTCCCTACACATGGTGCCAGATCATCTCCTTCCTTGCTAGAATTTACGAAATTGCCACTGTTTCAGCAATATATCCTTTTATATGGTCTCTATAATATTTTATTCAATCGGCATCTTTAAGTTGTTTATTATATTTTAATATTATTGGGCCTATGTGGATCCCACTTATGTTCTTTAGTCATTTATTCTATTATTATTTTATTATTTTAGGATCCAAATGATCGCTTTGCCCCTAGTGGAAGGGTTACAAACAAGTACTTTTGTTCGTTTCTTACTTATATCTCTATTTTAACTTCACATTTTTAGATTCCATCACCACCATTTGATAGCTCCTTTGATGCTGAATTTTTTAGAATAGTTAACTCGAACTTCGGGGCATAGTCCGATTCTGTATAAGCTTTTAATCATTCGAAACTATTTCTAGTTCCAACGATTTAAAAAATTTACAAAAAAAAAATTTATAATTTTTTGCATATTATTTCTTAATTAATGATATATATATTATGCTAGTTTTTAGTTTTCTACCTTCCAAAAAAAAAATATCAAAATTCATCCAAGTGATAAATAACAATTTTACCTTTGGACCCCCTCTTAAACCTAAAAAATTTCTATTGGTCCTATTCGTCTTGTACTTCTTATATATGAAGTTATTTTGTTCTAATTTATCATATTAAAGTTTAATAAATTCATTTTGTAAAATACTAAATAATTAAAAAAATCCTAATTTTTTAAAATGTTACAAAGCACAAGGTAACATGTTTTGCTTCCACTTACCTTTTGGTATATACACTGATCCAAGGCTTTTTCTTCAAAGCCAAAAGAAGAGATAATGTCACAAACCTTTAAATATCACTGATAGGAGGCTTGCTTCAATCCATATAAAAACCTTTTAAACTTGCAAACCAAATGCTCACCTTCACTAAAGGAGAACCCTTCTAGCTATTTCATATAAACCTCTTCCTTTAAATCCCCATTGAGTAAATTTTCATATTCATTTGATGCAATTCCAATTAAAATAGGCAATTAACGCTAGAATTACCTAGAGAGAACCTTTTTTAGATATAAGAGAAAAGTTTTTGTGTAATTGATTCTTTCTTGTTGAGTGAATCCTTTAGCTACTAGTTTGGCTTTATATCTTTCAATGTTGCTTAACAAGTCTTTTTTGGTTTTAAAGACTCATTTACAAATGAAGGCCTTAGCATTAGCAAGCAATGAAACAAGACCCTAGACTCTATTAGAAGCCATTAAATTCATCTTATCCTTTATGGATGTAACCACAACCTAGATTGTCCATAACTTATGACTTATGAAAACATTTCTGGATCATTTTCAATACCAATGTTAAAGTCAGATTCTTATAAATACATGATATAATCACTAAGAATCATTGACTTATCTCTAAATGTCCTTTTTAATGTTGTATTAACATTCTCTTAGAAAAAAATTGTACGATAGGTCTTATTAGAGCACCATCAATGGGTGGAATTACAGTGGTAGAACTCCCATTTGTCCTTGAGGGACATTATCAATACTAGCCAAAACATCACTTGAAATATGGTTTTCATCATAGTAATTTACTTAAGGAATTATAGTTCCTAATTGACCATTCTTATTGATCAAGTCAATGTCAAGAAACCTGATGTTTCTTGATTCACAATTCTAGTACCATGTGATGGACAATAAAACCTATATCCCTTTGACCTTTCAATGTAACCATTGAAATAGCTATTAATGGTCTTGAGGTCTAATTTCTTCTCTTGTGGATTATATATCCATACTTTCCACAATTCAAAAGGCATTTTAGAAATAGCCTTGGATGAAACTCCATTTAATATATACATAGTTGTCTTAAGTGCTTTAGTCTACAAGGATCTAAGAAGTTTAGAACTGCTAAGCATGCTCCGTGTAACAATCGTAATTTTCGTAAAACGATAAAATGAGCTGTATAAAAGCAAGTCCTTTGAAATTAGCTAGAAAATGTCTCAAAAAATTAGGTGATGTCCTAGGCTCCTAAAAATAATAATCTTAGGCTCAGATGGAAAGAAAAACTAAGCTAGGACAGTGAAACAAAATTGTAACGAAATTGACAAAACGTAATGACATTTTTGTAAATATATGCAACTTTTGGAAAAACTCACAGGAGAGCTTTTGAAATAGAAAATTTGAGTTGCCTAGGGTTTTTAAAGGCTCTGAAACCATGAGAAGCCCTAGGACAATTAAAGCCCCTCCGATGTACGTTTTCCAATGATGATGAACTCAAACTTTGACAGATTCGTTTGGGAAGATTTTAGCTCCGATTTGAGTGATTCCAAAGGTATTTTATTAAATTGGAACCCAAATTTTATAATAGAAAAGACGGTTTTAAAAAAGGAGCTAAAATGGAGCTAAAACAGAATTGCTATTATGGAAGGATGAAATTGAAATTTTTGAAAATGCTAGTTTCTTAAATGTTCCATAAGCTTCATGACTCTTCCTCCCTTCATATAGGTCGACCCTCTCTACCCAAAATACAGAAAAAGAAGCAGCACCTTGAGGTGCACCAAGAGAGGGAGAGAAGGAAGAAGAAAACCAAGAAAAAGGTAAGGAAATTCAAGGAAATTCAAGCTCTTCCTTCTTCCAATCTTGTTCCTCTCCCTTTCTTTTCTCTTTCTATGGTTTTGTTGAGATGAATGGCTCTATTTTTGGTCCAGAACATAAGGGAAGAGTTTGAATTGCTTGAGAGGAGCCAACCAAGGAGAAAAAGTCTTGAAATCAAGCTTAAATCCAAGGCACATCTTGTTTCTAGTTGCTTTCTTCCTTTGCTTTTCCTTTGGTGCATTTTCAGCTAAATTAGAACCATGAAAGGGGAGGCGTTCTATCCAAAAACAAGAGAAGAATTAAGGTTTTAAACCATAGAGAAGTGGAATATGCTAAGAAATTACAAGAAAAACCTATGAAAATCAAGCTAGGAAAGTGTAGGATCCTTTAGGATTTTGTGAAATCTGATTTTGAGTGTGTGTTTCCTTGGCCATTTAAATGTTTCATTAAGCTCCTAAGACCCCTAGAAACCTCCCCAAGTGGTTCTCCTATCAAGGAAAAATCAAAAGTTCCTTAAACCTTTTTCTTAAAGCATGTCTAGGCCAAGCTAGGAAAAGAAGTCTAGAGGGTGTTTTAAATTGTTCTAACCTTGGTTTGAGACTTTATATGATGTTAGAAGATGAGAGGAACCATTGAAAAAAATTTAGGAGCCTTTGTTTTAGGACTTTATATGATTTATATGATGTTAGAAGATGGGAGGAACCATTGGAAAAAAATTAGGAGCCTTGGTTTGGAAGATGGAATAATAGTGTCCATAATGGTGCCTTATGAAGCAACTCATATGTAAGCTTACGCAAATGAATGTATGATGGCTCCAATGACTTTGACTAATGGAAAAAGGCCTCAAATGAAAAGAAAATGGAGCCTAGAATTTGAATTGTGAAGGTTGCTTCAATAGGCCATTTATGGAGCCATTATGCAACCTATGGAATCAAGTGTGTGTTTAAGAATAAATTTAGTATCTTGGCTTACTTCAAGTGTGTAATTGTGTTCTATTTATGATGTTTAGGCTAAGAGAACACTAACCCACTTAGGTGTGCTTGTGAGGCCAAAAAAGGGAAGGAGTACATAAAGAAAAGCTTGCATAAATTCAATGTAGCTCTCCACCTCATTCTCCTTCCATTCTTGTGTGCATATGTATGTCATTGTATGCTTGTATGTTCTTGTGACTTGATAATATGCCACTTGATGTCTTGATATTGCATCGGTACCAATGTGTCTTCTTGAATGGCCTTAGTTGTGGAAATGGCTCATAAGGATGAAATGATACCAAAAGTCCTTTAATGAAGGTGAGGAGATGTTAAAAGTCTCATGGCATGGGTGAGATAAGGCCAAAAGTCTCTCGAAAGAAAGAGGCCAAGTCAAAAGTCTCTAGGCCAAGGATGAGACAAATCCAAAAGTTCTAGAAATGAGGTGAGACATAACCAAAAGTCCTTAGAGCATATTCTTGGCTTGAATGTGAATAGGTGGCATGAAAATTGTGACTTTGCATACTTTATGGTTGTCAAATTCTCCATACATATGCTTTGATATGTATATGCCATGAATGTGAATGGGTGTGTAAGCTATTGAGATTCTAAGAATCTCACTCCCTTCCCCTTCTTCATCTTAAAATAAATAGGGGGTATTCAAGAACCAAGGGATGCAAGCCAAGCACCTTAAAGAGACCATGACTTGATTTTTATGTCATTTCTTTTGTACTTAATGATCAAAATGGCTATGTAAATATTATTTTTGAGTTATGAATTATTGAACAATTATAATATCATATGTAAGTGATGTATGAACCTTAGATGGTGCTAAAGTAATGGAAATGTGAAATTTGACCATGGAATGGCTTATGATAATTGTGTATTCTTGAGTATGGAATTGTCAATTTGAGATGTATGGTGTTTGGGACCACTTGGACAGTTCATACAAGTGGTAATTGTGCTTTTAAATTTGCCCAAGAGCTACCAAATGTAACATCTAAGTTTTCATAGACACGAGAATTTAAGGTTGCTGAATTTTTTCTAAGTCTGCTAGCTATAGTGAGTGTACCTCTTAGCTATAGCGAGTGTACTTATTCGCTATAGCGAGAAGCTAGTTAGCTATAGCGAGTTTAGGAATTGATATAAAATCCAGAGAGTTTCTCATAATAGTGATAGCCGTAGCGAGCACGGGGGCACTTGGAACTGATAAGGGCTTGCCATGGCGAGGGTGGTTTCCCGCCATAGCGAGATTTAGTCCAAAAAAGTGTAGAAAAAAGGAAATCACTTTTTAAAACATCCAAAACTCTCCCCCACCTCTGGATTGACTTTTACTTGGCTGAAAGGAGAGAGAAAGGCCAGAGAGAATGGCATATAGGAGGGAGAGCCAAGAGAGGAAGAAGAAGTTTTGAAAAGCTGAAGTAGAAGATGGAAGTCTCGGAAGGAGAGACTTGTTGCAAGTGGAAGACTCTTGGAAAAAACTCACAGACAAGGCTAAGAGAAATGAGTCCCACCTCCTTACAAGAGTGTGACCATGAAGGGGAAGGGAATTCTAAAAGAAAAGTATTGTGACCCATTACAAGGTAGCCCTCTAACTTTTCTCTCATGTATGTGTGTGGATGTTTTCTTGCTTGGGATGCTTGTGTATATGTTTGAACTATGAAAAGTATGTCTAGCTAGTAAAAATATATGTGGTGCCACTTATGTGTATTAAATTGATTTTATGTGTGCATAAGACTTGAATAGACTTGGTTATGCTAAAAGTCTCTTGACAAGGGTGAGGATGAGCCAAAAGTCTCAAGAGGAGTGAGGCTTAGTCAAAAGTCCCAACAAAAATGGGTGAGGCAAATCCAAAAGTCCTAAGAGAAGTGGATGAAGCTAACCAAGGTCTTGAAAGTCTCCTTTGATGTAATTGAGACTTTATGAAATAGAAATCATGTTCTTGTTATGCACATGTAGCTTATAGATCATACATGGCATCCATTTGCATGATAATGCATCCATCATGTATGATTGAAAGTGTATAGGGTTATTGAGATTCTTTGAATCTCACTCCCCCCATCACTTAACATATCCTAGTGGAGCAAAATAGCAAGGAATTTAGGAGCCACACCACTTGAAGACATGGAGGTTGGCAGAGAAGTTGTAAAATGCTTGTATTATAGCCATATAGATGTCAAGTGATGTAATGCAATGATGTATAACCCCTTAGACATATGTAAATACATGTATATGTGATGTATCTATGGAAACTAAGGGTATATGAATGAGAATGAATGTTTTTGACATTGTATGGCAAGAATGCATGTGTGCTCTTATGTATGTCAACAAGTGGGGTAGTGAATTTGTGAGATTTGGGTTTTGGACCCTTTAAGCATGTTTAAAGGTCTGTTTTAATACTTTCCCACATGCTCAAGAAGTCATGGTTAGGGTAGGAAAGCATTTGGACACATTTTGACCTATTTTGGTGCTTATAAAGCTCATTTTGGCATCCTATGTCACAAAGTGACTAAATGGATGATTTTGAGGTTAAGATTTTAGACACATATAAATCTCATAGAGATTTTTATTGGTCTAAGAACTGCAATATTTGGAGGTCTATAGAATATATTATGATTGTTTGAAATTTAGAAAATTTTGCATTTTGGTATCAGTTACTGTTCACTTGGTCCGAAATTTTTTTTGTATCATCTAAGGGTCAAATGAGGTTTAATGGTTCTAAAGTTTTACATGGCGAAACTAGACATGCACAGTGAGCTATAGCCATTGGAAGCACCTCATTTGGAGGTATATAAGGAGAGATATGTATTTTTGAAGTTGAAATTTACTGTCAATAGTGCAGCAGGACCTCGAGCACTGTTCCATTAATTTTCTCTAGCTTATTGTCATTTTCTAGATCTGGAGCTATTTGTCCCGTAAAGTAGACATCTGTAGCTTTCCAGATTAGTATAGTTTACTCGATTTGGATTTTTGTGGAATTAGTTATGAATTTTTGAAATCCATATCAGTAAACTATAGCAAAATTCTGGGATAGCTAGACCTATGTCAAAAGCCCAAATGCAATTTTTATAGCCTGCAAGTATTTTTAGCATAAAGTTGACATGCAAGGTTTTCCAGAAAGCTATGATTTGTTAGATTTCGATTTTTCTACATTTAATTATGAATTTTCAAAATTTGCCCCAAAAAATTGAAATTTGGACCTAAAATGGAACTTCCATTTTTCTGATGTGTGGCCTCCAAATTCAAATTACATGAGATATTTTATGATATTTATGACTTGTATTGATGGATTATGGGTAAGGGATGATATTGGAGAGTCCACGAGGGAGAAATTTGAACAGTTAAAACTCTATATATGCTACACCCATATATAAAGCATATATGGAGTATAATATATGGGAAATTAAGGCTAAGTAATATGGTGTTACATCAAACCATTAAGGAAGCCATTTGGACAAAGTTGACATCTTGTAAGAGGCAAAAATGACCATTTTGTGGAGTTATATCACTTTTTGTTCAAATGAGCTCTTCTTAGTCTAAAACTTGGCATGCATCTAGAGTTTATTGAAAAATTTTTGGGAAGCTAAAGTGTAAAATATTTGGAGGTCAATAGAACTTTTTGAAGTTGGTTGAAAAACTAGAATTTGCTGCTAGTACTGTTCATTTGGTCTGAAATGAATTTTTGTCACTCATGGGCCAAACGAAGTCCAATTGCTATGAAATTTTACAAAAGAAAACTAGACTTTCTCAGTGACCTGCACTAACTAGAAACACCTCATTTGGATGTCTAGAGATGGAGATATGAAATTTTTAACTTGCTATTCTGTTCTAGGCGTTCAGTCAGACCTCTAGTATTGTTCCATCAATTTTCGGGTTCTGAATGCTCTTGGATTGATTTGGAACTATTTTTTCTCTCTAGTGAACATCTGTAACTTTTTAAATTGGCATATTTTACATGTATTAGATTTTTTTAAGAATTAATTATGAATTTTCAAAGTTTATATTAGTAAGCTGTATCAGAATTCTAAATAGCCTGACCTCTGTGCATTTTCTATTGTCAAACATGGTCTAAATGAGATTTTCATAACTGGAAATTATTTTTAATGTAAGTTAACATCCAGATCTTTCCAACAAGTTATGGTTTGCTTGATTTTGATTTTTCTCGATTTAGTTATAATTTTTCAAAATTTCTGCTACATGCTGTCAGAAAAGAATAAGTGGAAAATTTAGAGTTTAGAGCTTGAAACCATGGGTTGTGTGATTTTTTGAGTTGTGCATGATTTGTGTAAGTGATAAATAATTAGAGAATGATATTGGGGAACTCACAGGGTCTATATGACACAAAATGAAAATTTAAACCTTGATGTAACGCAAATAAATTCATTATTTTCATATACTTTTATTGGATTTCCCTTGAGAATGTGTATAAGCCATCTTGAATTGAGCAATATAGTACTAGAATACTATAGTATGACACTCTGCACCATGTCCAACAAGGTTTTGTTGGTTCTTTCTACCACACCATTCTAATTTGGTGAACCGGGCATGGTGTATTGGGCTATTATCCTATGCTCATGAAAAATCTTCACAAATGGACCTAGCGTTTGTCCTTCCTTAGTATATCTACCATAATATTTACTACCTCTATTTGACCTTACAATCTTTATTTGTTTACCACATTATTTCTCTACCCCTATTTTAAAGATCTTAAAAGCATTTAAAGCTTCATTCTTCTTATGAAGCAAGTGGAGATACATAAAACGTGAGTAATCATCAATAAATGTGATGAAATACTTTTGACCCTATGAGACTATGTATAGACTACAAATATCCCTATGTATAATCTCTAATAGATCTGAACACCTTTTAGCATTTTTCTTAGACTTGTTTGTCTACTTTCCTTTAATGTAGTAAATGCAAGTATGAAAGTCTATGAAATTTAGAGTATTAAGTACTCCTTCACTCACTAACCTCTTAATCTTTTTTAAGGATGTATGCCCTAACTTACGGTGCCATAACCTAGAGGAATTTTTGTCTATCATATTTCATTGAAGCCTAACATTCAATATACATAGGATATTGAGTTGCAGATTAATTTGAAAAAAACCATCAGATAAAACACCATTTCCAATTAATTTAGATTTGTAAAATAACTTAAAATTCACATTTAAAAAATTGAAATGTATAAGTCTAGAAATTGAAATTAAATTCCTTGAAAACTTTGGTACATAAAAAGTCTTTTCTAAAATAAATACATAGCTGTGATAAGAACTAATCTACAAGTTCCAATAGTCTCAACAAGAAAGCCTATCTTATTACCTAAATAGATGTTTAGCTCACTGCTCATTAGCTTCCTATGCTTTTGAAACCTTTTTAATGAATTTGAAATATGGATTATAGAACCAAAGTCAATCCATCAAGAATTATGACAAATGTTTGCTAAATAAGATTTATAACAAACTTGATATATTAGATTACCTTTCTTAATAAGCAAAGCCTTAAAACTTAGTGCAATCTTTCTTAACGTGTCCTTTCTTTTTGCAAAAGGAACATTTGGTTTCCTGCTTAAAGTCTGACTAGGAGGATGCTTTACCTTTTCTACTTAGCTTGACTGTTCTTTCCCTTTATAACCATATGTGCACTTTCCAAATGAGAACTCTCTCCCTGCTCTATCAATAGTCTCCTTTCTTCTTGAACGCATATGGTCAAGAGTTCATTGTGGACCATTTATCTTTATGTATGTTATAAGAGATCTTAAAGAGTTCATACTATTGAGAAAGTGAGTTTAAGTAAAGTGCACGAGGAAAGATTTAGACATCTCAATCTCTAATGCTTTAAGTTGTGCCGTAATGTTTCTCATCTTTACGATGTGTTCACTCACACCTTTAACCTTGGCGAGCCTCATTGATGATAATTAAGATATTAGAGTATTGGTAAGGGCCTTATCTAAAGATTCAAACAATTTATCAATAACTTTCAACAAGTGCCTCACATTAATACACTTTTCGATGGAACCTTGGATGCTAGAAGAAATTTTAGTCTTAATGTACATCATGCAATCACTCCTCGTGTTTATAAGGATCAAATTCTGCCTCAACATTGTTATCATTCAGAATCAGTAATTCATCTTTCCTTATAGTAGTCTATGTCCATCCACCCTAATTGGAAGAAAATCCTCTCATTTCAAATCTTATAATTATCATTATTTAGATTGGAAATCTTGTTTTGGATGCTATAAAAATTAATAGGTTGAAAAACTGCGAAAATTAAATATACATAGTAAGTCAAGTATGAGGCTAATAAATTAATTGTGTGTATTTCCTAAGCAAAAGATGCTACAAAATTCAATAAAATTACTTGTGGTCTAAGTTTTATTCGAGTATAATTGGTATGTTGAAACTAACAAATTGTTATCTTTTTCTAATCCTTATGGGTAAACTAAGAAAGATAATTGCCCATTCTTTATGTGATTTGGTTCCCAATATATATTACTTAGCTAAACTGAAAATGCTATGGCTTCTTTCTAATTTAACTAAGTATATATAAATCACTAGGTACTTTGGATTTTAATTAACATATGTTGCCTAAATATATAAATAAAGCAAATAAATAAATAAATAAATAACATGTTAATCAAACATAATATTAACATATATATATATTTGTGAATTTACTCATTTTACCATTATATCTAATCAAACAAACCAAATATTTTGCATACACAAGCGGATCCATGTTTAAAAATAAACAAAAATATGCAATTAAAAAATTATACAAATTATGAAAAATAAATAATAATTTCTGAAAATAATTCCCAAGAACAATAGTTAAACACCAAAAGTAGCTATTATACTATGCTTTAAAAAATGGCAATTATATAGGATGTGGAAAAAAAATTAAAGTTCATAAAATAATATGAAATAGGCCTTAATTTTGAACTAGATGCTACATAATGCAAAAGGAAGCATCTGGGATGCATGGCAAAATAACACTTTAATTAGCAGAGAGGCATGGGTTTGATTTTGCATGCAACTACTTGCAACAATTTTTTTTCCAAGAAAAAAGGATGCATTTTCAACCTTCTGTCAAGTCTGTGTTGGGTTGACTTGACCCAAGCCAAACTTGATTGGATATCTAGCCATATCTTAGCTATTTTAATTTCATTTTGAGTGATTGAAAAGCCAAAATACTCAAAATTGATTTTTTATAGATCCATAAATTCATTTTTACCAAAATATGCAAAAAAAAAAAATAGATTCAACTTTTTATGTGAAAATTGGCCAAAAAAAGCATATTCAAAACTATAAATTAAGACACTTTCAAAGCAAGAGGAAATAACCATGTTTTGATACCAAAATGTAAGCATAAAATCATGTTTGAGTGCTAATGTGGAAGCAATGCTTACTTCCCACCATTGCCATGAATTCTTACATGTGTGATTACCAATGATCTCCTGAGTTTTAAAACCACTCTAAATGGTGTATAAGCCTTTTAACACTAAACCCAGTGACCCCAGCATGTCTTCAATTTATAAAGCTAAAATTCCAAAGTCTCCATCAAGACATAGAACAAAACAAACAAAACAGATGCCATGAATGCCAACAAAACAAACCACCTTTCAATGCTAAATGCAATGTTTATAACGTTCATGTAATGTTGCAACTTGAAGGAGATATGCCTAAAGATAAAGTATTATATATATGTACAAGTTGACTTGGTAATAATAAATTAATTAAAATCATTTAGTATTATTTTATAAATTAAAAGCACAAATGCTTAACAGGTATATTAAAATTAATAATGTTAAATTTTTTTGATATCTAAGTTAAAAGAGTACTATGTTTTAAAAAAAATAATGAAGAAATCTTTCAATATTGTTTGGTCCAAGATTTTTCTTTTCACATTTTTGACATTAAATTTATTATGCTTGGTATAAGATTCTAAAAGAAGTTTTTCATATCCTATCTCATGGTATTCATTTCTCCATATAATATGGGTAATACACATAGATGAAAGAATCAGATTTGATTGGCGTGGTACGATCAGTTGTTCCTGGTCCAATTCGATTGGCTTAAAAGATTGGTCAGTCAAAGAACTAGTAATAAACCAACTAAATTAGTCAAAATTAGGCTGATTAAAAATTAATTTGAATTAGTTAGCAAAATTT
This sequence comes from Erythrophleum ivorense, assembly GCA_026724425.1. NCBI lineage: Eukaryota > Viridiplantae > Streptophyta > Magnoliopsida > Fabales > Fabaceae > Erythrophleum > Erythrophleum ivorense. The sequence goes on along the minus strand of JAIUCV010000025.1, from coordinate 2,421,540 downwards.
TTTTTAATTTTTTATATATAATAAGATTGTTTATTTTGAATAAATTTGACAAATTAAAAGTAGAAAATATTAGAAGAAAGAGAGGAATTGAAATATAGAGTAATTAAAAAAATATATAAAAAAAATAAAAGGAGCATACTTGGTTATTTTAAGTACTTTCTCTTCATTATGCCTCATCTCTTAGTGGTATTTCTTTCAAATATAAAAGTATTTGGCTAAAATTGTTATTTTTTAATGATAAGTGGAATCTTAATACAATTTAAGAACTCCAAAAATTCAATATTAAATATTTTTAACTTTTAATTATAAGCAAATTTTGTTTTTCAATAAAAAAATAATTTCTCAAATATCTTAAGAAATATTAAATTAATAATTAAATATTTAAAATTTTTTAATATTTATTTGTTATGTTAAAATTTTAATATATAAAATTTTAAAAATATATATTTAATTAATACCAAATTTACTATAATTTGACCAATAAATTATGAACCAGTGTCTCTATCGGTTTAATGACTAGTTTGATTTTAAAAATATTAATAATACATATTGAATTTCTTGATAAAAAAATTTTATATTTTTATTATTATATTTTTTAATCAAAATATAACAAGTGTATGATTTATTAATTAAATTATAATTTTTATTATGTTATTGTTAAAAATATAAAATTGTTTTATTTTAATTAAAAAATTTAATAATTAAGATTTTTTGTTCTGTTGCAGCTTTATCTGTTTCCTTGTCCTGTTTGATTGGTACCCAATTTGTACTGTTGGCAATAGGAGATATCAAGATGAACCAATCAATTCATTGTTGATTTTATGGTTTCTCGTCTATATATATAAAAAATAACAAAAATATAGGTAACTAATTTTACGTGATAACTAATCAATTAAAAAATCTTGGAACAAACATCACTGTGTGCTTTTAGAGAGTAAATTAAAATTATTAGTTTTTTTGGTTTGATATTTAAGTATCTAGATATTTGTGTTTTAAGAAAATGGTGAACATATCCTTTGATTTGAGAAAAATTGGTTAACTTTTTGGGTGTACACTTCCATACAAAGCTAAAGAGGTTAGAATCTTTAAAATATATAGCGAATAAAGGGTATTTTCTTACCAAAAAGAAATAATAAAAATATATTTAGATATCATCTCAACACCACATTAGATGCAATGACATTTTAATTTTAAAAAATATATAGTTTGAGAAAATGATAAAATTAAATGTGCCCTCACATTTATTATATTTCTTAAAGAGATAAATAATATCTTTTGTCCAGATTAATTGTTAACATAAAAAAAAGTCAACTTATGAGATAATTAAGAAGAATGGAGTTAAAGGATAGATGACTTAAAATCTTTAAGAGTTTTAACTCAATTGATTTTATTCTTTCGGCATAATTTTTAGAGTAAATTAGTTACTTATATATATTTTTATTTTTTACATATATTGAGGAGAAGCCATAAAAACAACAATGAATTGATTGGTTCATCTTGATATCTCCTACTGCCAACAGAACAAAATTGGTACCAATCAAATGAAACAGATGAGGCTCATACAAAAGGACATTTTTTTAACCCAATTCTTTAATTAAAATATAATATGTGTACAATTTTTTAATAATAACATATGACAAGTTATAATTTAATTAAGGAATTATACATTTGATTGTAAAAATCATATATTTATCATATTTTAATTAAAAATATAATAATAAAAATCATATATTTAATTTAATATGTGTACAATTAGGGAATTATAAATTTTTTTCATCAAGAAATCCGATGTGTGTTATCCATATTATATGGATAAATGAATGAGATAGGATACGTAAAACTTTTTTTAAGAATCTTATACCAAGCATAATAAATTCAATTTTGAAAATATGAAAAAAAAATATCTTGAACCAAACAGTACCGAAAGATTTCTTCATCATTTTTTAAAAATCACAATTCTCTTTTAGCTTAGATATCAAAAATATATTTAACATTATTAATTTTAATATACTTTTTAAGCATTTGTGCTTTTAAATTATAACATAATACTAAATAATTTCAATTAATTTATTATTACTTAATCAACCTATACCTATATAATACTTTAGGTTATATAAATTATATAATCTTTTCGTGAGTTTTATTGAAATTATATAAATCTAACATTAAAAAAAATTATTTTACTTTAGTCTAATTTTAAATTTTATAACCAAAATATATTCCATTTAAAATTTTTTAAATAAAAAAATATATTTAAATTAATGGAGGATAATTTTAGTAAAAAAAAATTAAAATTAGACAAAAATGTAAAGTAACTTTTAATTTTAGAAAAACTCTGTGAGCATTTTGAAAATAAAAGAAAATCTGTATATTTTCATTTAAACTCAAGAAAAATCTAATTGTTAAAGATCCTAATATATTTGATTTACATTTCTTTGTTAAAAAAAAAACTGATCACCTATAGGATTTTTTAAAAAACTTAAATTCTATTAATTCCAACAGCGAAGTACACTGTTTCATAATCGGCTACATATATCTTTTCAATATATAACATGGATTGCCCCTACTTTTGAGCACTAGCTTATTAATTATAACTCCAGTACACAAATAACACCACCCCTCAAGAATTAATTCTCAAAATGCTTTTTAATTTTCTGTTTCATCATGAAGTGATCAACAATTCAAAAGCGGATAAACAGGACTCATGTCTGGATTAAATATTCCCCAGTTTTGCTCCACAGTCCCTGACTTCTGGTCCTCATTGAACATCGCAAATATGAACACATCCACAGCTTGTCCTGGCTTTCTCGGAGTACCCTTGCCACTTTGCACGTAACTCAAAAGCTTCTGATTATACGCCTGAGCTCTTTCTACACTCGTAAATGGCTCATTCCCTTTCGTTGGCCATCCAGTCTCAGACACCACAATAGGTACATTCCCAGCACCTATCTTCTCCATTGCTGCATTAACTACATCAACCATCGCATCAAACAGACTGTAATACTTCAAGTTACCATCTATCACAGGCTCTTTGGCTTGAAAAGATGCATACTCAAAGGAAATATGTTGTGGGTCTGATGTAAATGCCATGTAAGGGTACACGTTGACCATAAGAGGTGCTCCCGTTTGAGCTAGAAAATTAGCTACACTTCTCATGACTTCCACAATCTGATCTGAAAACACACCGTTTGATGGAGGGTAGCCATTTCTAAGTCCAGCCATGGAGATTGATGTGGTTACTTTGGTGCCGGTTATGCCTATGGAATTTATGGCGTTGTGGATGTTTTGCATGGCTTGGTTGACGTAGGAGGCTTGGTCTCCTGGGATGACCTCGTTCCCCACTGTGATCCATTGGATGTTGACGTCACCCTTGTAAGGTGCCACGTTGGCGCTCACCCAATGGCTGGCCGCTTCTAGGCTTGAGGCTAGGGATTGTAGGTCTTCGTTTTTCACTCCGAGGCTTACTTGTAGGTTTGAGCCTCTTATGGCTTCCAATGCGTCGGGGCTCGGATCAAAGAGTCGAAGGAACTGAATACCACATTTCTTGTAAAGGCCTATTACTTGGGATGGAGGTGGAAGGTTGTCTGCAGTCCGACCATAGTTGACACCGATGCTCCCTGCCATTTGTCATTTAATGGCATTTAAAATAAAATAAGAGAAAATACACAGATCAGTCATTGAAAGAAATTTTTCTTGGTTAGATCTTCGAAATTAAGTGTCAAATAAATTATTCACTCAAATATCTCATTATTAAATACGAACATAGGTCCGGCTGAGTTGGATTTTAGTTTAATTCAATATTCAGCCCAATTTTAAATAAGTTAAAAAATGAAACTCGTTGCTTGGCATCTGGCTTAGTCTAACTTGATAAGAAATGCGTTGTCTTTTTTTTTTTCTTATTATTTTTTATTTTTAAAAAAATTTATTGTAAAAATTATAAAATAACTCAAAAAAATGTTTTATATAAATTTTTATAAAATTACATTTTACTCTTAAAAAAATAAAATTTTTATATAAATTTTTATAATTTTTTTTAAATTTTTTTATTTTAAGTTTAGAGTTGGGTCTGGCCAATATATCCCTTAGGGCCAACTCAATGCCTAATTTAACTCGATTTTATGACTCGGCCCAGCCCCATTTTTTTTTTTTCTATACCTGGCTCAACCAGGCTTAATTTGGCTGAATGGGATTAAGCACACTGAGCCTTTAGACCTAGTGTTCGCTCCTATTTATTATATATCTTTATTGAATTAGTACCCTCAAAGTAGATAATCTAATTAAAAAACTAGAGTTAGTAATTTATAAAAATTAATTTGTTTGACTCCTAATTTTAGCGATCGAGCAATAAAAAGGTATACTTCTTTACGAATCAATTTATAGATTTTCTAGTAAAATATATAAGGCGGGTATAGGATATAAACAAATGCAACATTAATTAACATGGCGAATAGAGAGAAAATGCGAGTGAAAATTTATTGATTTGTAGAATAAGTACCGGCTAATAATAAATATAAATATTCGTAATTTTATTTTTCTATTATCCTTATACTGGATCCACTAGGTATATATATGTTGAATATAAAATGTCTTAAATATCTCTAGACATTTTGAATATAGGAATAAAAATGAGGCTTATTTCACTGCAATCTCAACTTTGAATATCTATATCTTAGCAATCGATAAAGTTATACGTTCATGTGCAAGAAGTCTGCCAAAAGATAAATTAATTGAAAGAAAAAGAAGAGTGAATAATAAAAAAAAATTCTAATTAAAAAATATGTTTAATTAAAAAAATAAAACTGTTCAGCGCTAAATATATACACGTACTTTCATTAATCGTGGCCAAGCTAAGTTATTATGTGTAGGAATAATCAAAAGAAGTTTATGTATTTCACCCCAAAAGAAAAAGGTAATTAAGAAGAGCTTACCAATAGAGGGAGGCAACTGAGTTGCTAAGAGTGCAGTTACAAACATGAAACTGTTCCACCATGAACCCATGATCATTGTGTTTTTCCGTGGCTATAGAACAAAGACACTCACCAATTTTGCTTGTGCTTTGAGATATCTCTATGTGGCTTTGGTGTTTATATAGGCATCAATATCTTAAAATATAACTTTCACTATAAGTGCTGATGCACACGTATTAAATTGCCAGTCATTCAGAGTGGGGAGAAGAATTAGTGTCTCAATAAATGACATTAATGGAATTAAATGCAGTGTGCTAGTGATGTTTAACTAGTTATTAAATAAACTAGTATCAAAACCTGTGAACCCTCTGAAAGATGTTTATTTGTACAAATTTTATTTGTTAAATAATATTCTTTCCAGTCTCAAATATAATTTACTATTACTTACCTTATAGATATTAAAAAAATTAATTAAAAGTAGTTTAACTAATTAAATTTGTATTAAAGTATAATTTTTTTTTATATTTGCCCCTAATTAAAGAGCCTACCTCCATCTTTAGTAAATTATATTAGTCTTAATGACTCTATTTAATTAGGAGTACTTAAAGAAAAAAATCATTTAATGATTAAGACAATTCCAAAAAGTGACTTATATTTTGGACCAAGACAATTATCTAATAAGTAATTTGGAAAGAGTACAACAATTTTATATGCATAGTTTATGGATATAATCAAGATATAAGATTGATAAAGGCAAAATGATATTGAACGAAAAAGAATGGTACCCGCAAAAATAGATTAGGAGCATGTTGTTTAAATAAATTCATAATATATATTATTAAAAACTTTTTTGTACATTATTAGTTTTCTTTTATGGATTGTCTTCCATGCCGAGAGTAAGAATTTTTAATCTACTCCTAGTTCGTGCTCTCAGAATTGTGACATACAATTGACCTTGAAAAAAAGATAATACTTAACAGATTTAAGCCTATATATTTGAGAGTGATTGTTTTTGACTCTTGTTCAATGGCTAAGCCACGTCGTGGGGAGGGGCAGATGTCCTTCTCATTTTTGCAAAATTTGTATGTATATAATATTAAATTTTAATATTATACTCTCATATTTTTTAGAATTCTGAATTCATTGGATCTATGAAATACCCTAAACACATATATATTTTTTAATTATTATTTGACAATTTAAATTAAACCCAATAAATTTACGCAAAACTTTTTCTTCTTTTCATTCATTTCATTTTATTTTTTTTCTTAGTTTCTTATTTTCTCCCTACCTTTCTTCTTCTTCTTTTTTTTTTTTTTCTATTTTTCTCTCACTTTCCCTATTTTTTTTTTCTTTCAAATTACTTTAACTTGTTGAATTTTATACAGTGATTCGTCTCTCTTTCCTACTATCCCTATCCAATATTTCTTTTATTTTCAACTTATATTTAATTAATGCATGTCTTTGACATATTTTTATAGCTAATTAGTAGTTCTACAATAACAACTGAGTAAAGCATAATTAAGTTCAAATGTTAATATATATATATATATATATATATATATCTTTTGTTGGACCAACAATTGTTTCTAAAAATAATGCAAAATTTTTTGAAATAGTGGTTAATAAAATAGCGTTTTGTTGTACTTTGTAGATATATATTTTTCCAAATTGATAGTCATGAATTTTTATACTTCATTAGTTAAACTTATTTTCACTTCAAAATGCTATTTTGAGCTCTATTCATGGAACTATTATGATGTTATTAGTTATTATTATTTTTAGTGTATCATTATTATACATTACATAAGTATTGAGTAGACATAAAGTTATATTCTCATATATAAATAGTGAAATTGTAGATATTAATATGACAAGTAATTCTTTGTACATTCCTCATTTAAATTTGAATTTCTTTATAAATTTAGGATGGAGAAAGTCAAGATATTATTTGTGAGTTAATCTTATTCATCTTATTTTGAAAGTTTGAAAGGAACCATTTTATTTAAATATTATACCATAAAAGTATACATTTTTAAAATAAAATATAAAAAAAATTCTATATAAAAAAAAAAATTTTACCCCTCTAACCTAAAGTCCTAGCTCCACCATTGTTGTTGATAGTCAAAACAAAACAAATTGGCAAAGGGATAGGTACTTATATTCAATAGACACTTAATCAGTTTAGGTGTATGATTTTTAATTATTCAATAGGTAGTTATATGATTATCGATTCAAAACAAAACATGATGAGATGCATGGCATTGTAATCTCTTACATATTTCTAGACCTAACACAGGAGAAACTTCAATTCAAGACTCCACCAATTTATAGCATTCTTTGTGTTTCATACTTGGACTGAACCAGATTTTATTAGCAATTTGTAATTAACTGAAAAGAAAAATCAAACTTTCGTTGGCAATTATTATAAATAATCGCCAAGAAAGATGGATTTTTGTTGGTGGTTATTTCTAATAACTGCCAACAAGGATCCCTTTGTTGGTGATTCAAAATAAAACTGCTAACTTTGCCAACTCTTTCTCTTTTTTTTTTTTTTTTTACATCTGCCTCTAATTTATGCACCTTGAGTGCCTTTAGCAATTTTAGTTCATTTTTATTCCTAGTTTTACATCTACTAGCCATCAATTATTCACTAATTCAAAACACTAGCTAGTCATTTAAGAAGAACTATTATAAAAGCAATTAAAGAACGCTTATTTTTTTATTAATTAATCAAAGAATAATTTCAATCAATAATGAAACGTACTAACAAATTAAAACTAGTAGAAATTAACACAAGCTAATTACAAACTACACCAAGAGATACTAGTGGAACACATATTGAGACCACTCTTCCCTGGGTTCGTTTATCTGAGCATTAGAGTATTCTTTACAATATGCATCTAGGAAGTACTACAAAATGAAATAACAATGCTTTGAAGTTAGATATTTAGAATTTGGTTAAATTTCATAAGTATATTTGTAAAGCAAGTTTTATATTAAAGAAAAGCTGGCAGGATAATGGCTTAAAAACAGAGATTCCCTAAGTTTTAAACCTCTCTTTATAGCTCATAATAGTAGATTACATACTAATCGCACCAAATACATCGAAGAATAGCAAATTACCAACAACTAATACCATTCTATAGTTAAATTTTAGTATACAAGAAAACATAGAAACAAGCAAAACTATCCAATCACTTAAAGGAACTAAATTACATAACTTGTCTAGGATTGTAGACTACCTGTGTGTGATGATATCCTTCATGAATTTCATCGCATAGTATTCACAGTCTATGCTTTTTGGTTGTTTTGGACACTATAAAGATACAATAAAAACATATTAAATTTAGGAAATGGTGTGCTCAATAATTGCTTGAATATTGATAAATACCTTTACTTTGTTCCATTTGTATAATGTGGTAGGTGTTTTTGACTTCGACTCCTTAAGCCCATGATTTGCACGGAACATCACTACAGCTCTATCAAGCAAATGGGAAAAAACTTAACATAAGAAGCTATTTTGAAATTAAGACACACAAATATATAAAATACATAGAAAATAAATGCATATGCTTACTAATTAAATAACTTCTGTATCTACCCATAGTTCATTAGGTCGCCATTTAAAGGACTTATGTAATATATTTTCGAAGCACATAGATTGATAACGATCAACATCCAATGTGCCCTAAGACAATTAACTAGTGTTTGTAAATTTTAATTAAATAGTTGATAGTCAAATTACATATAATTGAAAAGTTCAGTACTAAGTGACTCATCTTTGCACGTAAGAAGCTAAGAATAACACCTCATTCTTGACTTTTGCAATAAATAGATCTACTACTTATTGTGATTGACCTATAAGCTAGCTATACGGCATCTATGGAGTAAAAGCAATTACGTCATAGGGATTGATGAATACAAACCTCCTCATAATGTTACCAGGAACAAAGAATGTATGGTACAAGTACCTGAAATGAAGAAACTAATGGATTAATGATAAAATAATATGAACATAGTAAAAAATAGTTTATGTACAGTCGATGAAGTACCTGATATATAAATTAATAGTAATGACCCCTATCATTTCATGCTAGAGGATATTATTTATTACTTCCATTCTAAGCATCTCCTATATTTCTTTATTATAAATCTCTTTATCGAAATTTACAAACTTTATGCCATCATCCCCTAACATCTATTCCGCTAATGTTTCAAGTGCCAATCTATATTTGTTTGAAACTTGAGGGTTATGCTTTGGTTTTGATAGTACAGTAATTGATTCTTTGGTAAGTCTTGACACTTTCAGGTGTTTTCCTTTGGATTGTGCAACAAAGTGAGTCAATTTAATTTGGAATTAATAAAGAATTATAAGGAAGTGAACCATAAGAAAGTGTCAACTAACAAATCTATCTTTATAAAGCTACCATAATGAGATTGGTGAGCCACGCAATGAAGGTCTCCATTGCTTGTCCTATCGTTCTTGCATCCTCGGTAGGAACAGACAATTCAACCTTATCTTCCATAAGGATATTAACCGCTACTCTCAGGTGGTTAGCAAGTAAGATTGCATTATGAAGTGTGTCTCCTACAATGTTATACATACAACCCTCTGCAACCATGAGATGAGTAGGGGTGTCTAACCATAATACGCAGTTTGCTTTGCCCTAAACAAATCATAACATAAGAAATTAATGATAAATGGTGAAAGCACTTAACTGTTAACTTAGTTAAAAAAGTAATTACCTACGAGAGATGCTGAGAAGGAAGTGTGCAGCTATCTTTACTATTAGGGTTGGCTTCCACTACCTATATCCCCATCATTTGTATCTTTATCAAATTCTCAATGAGTCATCGTTGATCCTCCAATTTTTTTTAACTCAAATTGCTCTTACTCTTGTCTCTCCCCCTTCTCTTTCAACTAGGTAACCCCAGCTGAAGAATGCAACTTCGACCACTTTTGTGTCCCAAAATAGTCTCTTTGACTAACGCCGAATTTGACACCCCTAATACAACTAGGTGCTTCGGGACACCAAACGCCTTGCACAATATATCTTAATCCCCTGGGAGCAAATCGCCTTATGCAAGAATTTGTGATAAGGTGTCATGTGACATAAATTAAAAAGAAAATATTATTGAAAGGAAGAAAATGAAATAGAATGATTGAAAATTTAGATAATCAATTAATATTTACACATTTGTTCCAAACTTCAAAGACATACCCATTGTCAATTTTGCTCGCTTTATTGACTTACGCTACCTTCCAAAGAATATGATGGGATACTATACTAACTTCTGATCTCTTTTGCTCAATCTATGTATTAGGACAAAAGGCCAGTGTGTAAGTATTGCATTACATTACATATTCATAAATAGATAACATATATATTCATGTACTATCTGTTGCTCAAGGCCTGAGTATCCCAATCCCCCTTTTCTGTATGGGTATTGGATATTTTTTACTCTTTCTCGATCTTCCTAACTTAATTTCTGAGAAAGATATAATAATCAAATCAATCCATACTATTGCACACTAAAATAAACAACTATATATTATAGAATACGATTACCTAGAAAGACTCCTCTTGGCATCAGCAATTTAAACAAGTGCATATAATTTTACTAGAGTTTTTGGCATGCTTAACTACAAACCTAATAAACTCTTTCACTTTATCTTCATATTCCCTAGATAGATAATTGGCAGACATCTATTTTTGGTCCATATCTTTTCAATTTAATAAGAACAAATTTGAGAGAAATGTGGTTAGTGCCTCTTAATTTGCTTGAATTCCTACCTATTGCACTACTAAATACTGCTCCATTATACTCTAGTTAATTATTCATTTGTTTCAATCTATATCCCAAAGAAAATTCAATAGCATGATGGCTTAAAAATAAAAGTTTCTCAGGCTTTAAACCCTCTCTTCAAACTAAAACAATACCATATTCCAATATTCCAACAGTCCATAATGAAATAATAATGATAGGAAGTGTTAATTTTTACAGAATATGAGCTTTAACAATATTCCAATATTGTTATAGAAAAGGAGCTTTAACAATTCTAATATTCTAGTAACCCTTTCCTAGGCCTTTTGCTTTATAATTTTTACAAAAAATGATCTTTAATAATGTATATAATTCACAATAAAAGAAAATCCTTCTAAATTAAAGAAGCAAAAAAAAAAAAAAAAGAAATTTACATACCTTGTAGAAAGAGAGTTGAGAAATGCTGGGAGAAGTGCCAAAAAAAGAACAAGTTGAAGAGACCAAGGTTGCAGAGGAGACGAAAATGGCGAGTGTGGGTATTGGTGCGGCTCCCTTTCAATCGAGTGGCTACTTTAGCACGTTTTCTACCTTCTCCTCCTCATTTCAATCTTGTAACATTCCTTTCACACTTGGAAGCCATCGAAAAATGAGGTAAGCTATCAAAAATGAGGAGAGAACTACCGAAGGATGGTGCTGAAGAAAATAGGTTGGGGTGGAGGTTTTGTAAATAGGGGATGAACTGTTCTAATGTAAAAATGAGTTTAGAATTCAAATTTAAAAAGGCCTTACTTGGCGGTTTTACAGAAAGCCATCAATTATACTACTCATTTTATTAGCAGTTCTTAAAAAACCACCTACTATACAAAGCCATTTTATTAGTAATTTTCGAAGAATCGTCAACTATAACAATATAGCTGGTGGTTCTTAAAAGACCGCCAAACTATACCAACTCATTTTGTTAGCGATTTTTTAAAAACCACTAACTATATTATTATAGTTTGTGGTTTTTAAAAAATTGCTAACGAATTTACATCAACATATCCTATTTCTATAGTAGTGGAAGAATGCTAATTGGTCTTTAGATGCCTTGGAAACTTCTTCACTAATTTGTGGTTTTAACTCTTTTACATCATCACCCCAACTTTAAGGATCACGATCTACTAGCAACATGGATAGTATATGATCAAGTCCAATTAGAAGGGCGATATCGCCAATCTTTGCTTCCTTGCATATATGTTGATATAGAGCAATCCCTAGTGGATATTGATGGGATCTAAATTATATAAAAAATGATATAGCCCTATATGATGTATTACATGAATGCCATGCAATGGAGGGAGAGAAAATTGATTTGAAGAAGTAAAGGCTATGAATACTGCACGGTGGTCTATCTTGGATTGCTATTGAATATTTCTTGGCTATAATACACAAAGCTTCACACCTATTCTTATTTATAGGAGTGACTTCGCGGTGTATGGGGGTGTACATATTACAATTTTTTAATTATTTCCTCTCTTCTAGATATTGCATTAATTACAACTTGCCCTATAAATTTTCCTATTGCTACTACTTTTCATCATGCTGCCACTGTAGTCTTCTCCTTATCTGATTATGTCAGCCGACTTGCTTGCTATCCATATGCAATGTTGTCTTTCAATTTGTTTTGTCCATTGCCACTTCAACACCAATATGATTATATCTAACTTGGTTCCATATCTTCCACCACCTAAGTTGGATTTTGCTGAATCAATTCACATGGCTTCATAAAGGTTTTGAACTTTTGTAGGATTTTTAGATTATTTTTATATACTCCCCTATAATCTAAAAAAATTGTAATTCTAAACATTTCTCTAAACTTGATAAAATTTTCAACTATAATTGGCTTTATAAGAATATCTACGTGTTAGTCTTTACTCCTACAAAACTCTAACTCGATTTCTTTTCATTTGATGAGCTCTTGAATGAAATGATGTCAAATTTTAGTGTGTTTAGTACAATGATGAAAAATAGAATTTTTGGTTATGGCGTGGTTGACTTGTTGTCACTATATTTTTATTGATGTGTCAGTACTTTGATGTAAATTTTCTAATATCCTTTTGAGCCAAATTGCTTCACATACTGCACTCGTTGTTGCCATATGTTTGCTTCTATAGATAAAAAGTACAACTATCTTTTACTTCCTTGATGCCCATGAAATTAACTTGGAATCTAAAAGGAAAATATATCTTGTTGTGTTCTATTTGTCATCAATGCTTCTTGTCCAATCATTATTGGTGTAGCCAATCAAATTATAATCATCTTCTACTTCACATAAGATGACAAAATTCTTTATACCTTTTACATATCTTGGGATTCATTTTGTAGATGTGAGACGAGACTTCTTGGGCTCATTCATGAGTCTAAAAACAATGCTCATGGCACGCACTATGTCGGGCTTGGTGTTTGTGAGATAAATCAATGAGCCAACAAGACTTCAATAAGATGTCTCATCCACCTTTTCTTTTTCATCCCCCTTTGATAGCTTCTTATTAGTTCCCATTGGTGTGGATGCTGTCTGGTAATCCTACATCTTGAATTTCTTTAGCAAATCATTAGCGTATTTTTCTTAAGAAATGAACATCTGTTCAAGCTTTTTTTTCACTTACATTCTAAGAAAGTACTTCATGAGACCAAGATTGATCATTTCATACTCCTTCATCATGGCTTGGTTGAAGTCTTCAATCATCTTTGTAACTTTGCCAATGTATATCAAATCATCCATGTATAGATAAAGGATGAGGAAATGATCTCCTTGCTTCTTCATATACAATGGTGGCTCACTTGAGCTTTTAGTGAAACCATGATCAAGAAGATACCTATCTATCTTACTATTCCATGCATGCGGTGCTCACTTCAATTCATAGAGTGCTTTTTTTAACCGATATACTCTATTTTCTTTGCCTCAAACCATATACCATTGAGGTTGCTTCATGTACACTTCTTTGATTTCTTCATTTAAGAATGCAAAATTTATGTCTAATTGATATACCATTAGTTTTAGTTAGGCCGCCAAAGCAAGTTACAATTTTGATTACTTCCATATGTACCAAGGGAGTGAAGGTCTCATTGAAGTCAATGTCTTATTACTGAGAATATCCTTTTACTACAAGCCATGCCTTGTACTTTTGGATTGACCCATCTTCATCATACCTAATTTTGTAAACCCATTTTAGCCCACTGATATCTTTTTCTTTCGGCTTCTTCACAAGCTCCCATGTATAGTTTATCTTGATTTCTTTGTTCATGGCTTTTCTCCATTCTTCTTCTTTTACAGTTTTTTCATATTTATGCATTTCACAAGAAAATAATACAACATTATAAGTTTAATAAATATCTTGTAATAATTGCATTTTTCTTAGAGGAAATGAATCTGGTGACAAGCATTGCTCTATTGGTGATTGACTTATGCCTACGTTTGGATTATCTTTGGCATTCTCCTCAGCTTCAAGATGTTGAACTCCTTCAAGTATGTCATTATTCCATTTCTAGCTAACTTCTTCATTGAAGATCACATCCCTTGAAATAATTAATTGTCTCATGTTGCAATTGTAAAGACGATAGTCCTTTGATTCATTGTTATATCCAATAAGGGTACACTTTTCTCCTTTCTCGTCTAGCTTGTCTTTATTCCCTCTTGTGATGTGGGCATAGACAATGTTGCCAAAGACTCTGAAATGATCAACCTTCAACTTTCTTTTGAACTAAACTTTATATTGCATTCTATTTGGAACTACTTTTGTGCAAGATTGATTGAGAACATAAATTGTTGTATTAATAGCTTTAGTCCACAAATATTTTAGCATATTTTTGCCTTGGATTATAGTGTGCACCATCTCAATAATAGTTCTATTTTTTCTTTCTGCAACACCATTCTACTAAGGTGTGTGTTAGATTGTGAGTTCCTTGTTAATGCTGTGCTCCTTGCAAAACTTGATGAATATTTGATTAATAAATTCTCTCCCACGTTCAGTTCTCAAAATTTTAAGAGAGTGCTTACTTTGCTTTCTAGTAAAAGCTTTAAATTGTGTAAAGTAGGAGATTGCATTTGATTTCTACTCAATAAAATACACCCATATCAAGCAGGTATAATCATCGATGAAGAATAAAAACTATCTTTTTTCATCAGGAGTAGGGTTTCTTAAGAGACACCAAATATCTTTATGCCCTAACTCTAATGGAGCTTTTGCTCTCCAAGACAATTTTAGGAATGACAATCTATGTATTATCCCAAAAATACATCCTTCATAAACTTTCTTTTCAAAATGCATAGGAGGAAGTCCAAGTTTCATTTCTTTCTAATTTAATGATTTAAGGCCATAAAAATTCAAATGGCCATAGTGTGGATTTATCCGCATTTTTACATTTCATGGCATATTTTTATCCAAGTGGCATCATCAAAATAAAAATTTTATTAAGGGCCATGTTGATAGTAGTTATAAGTTATCCCTCATTTTTATCAAATATGATGCATTTATCATCAGAAAAGAAATCAGTTTGTAGTCTTTTTGACTTAATTGGCCAACACCTAATAAATTTTATGTAAGGCTCAAAACATAATAAACATCGAAAATAAATTTTTGTTGGCCATTTTTTGTCTTTACAACAACAATGCCTTTACCTCCTACTTCTTGTATTTTTCCATCACTAAGTGTAATTTAGGATTTTTTACTTTCATCTAGTTTGATAAAACAATTTTTATTGCTTGTTCATGTGGTTTGAGCAACCACTATTAAGATACCAAATATCTCTTGATTCTTGAAAAGAAAATATAAAATAAAATATTTGATAAGGGGATTGATCTTTTTTCATTGAAATTTGTTTCTTTTTTCTACCCATACCAATAATTTGTTTTTTTTTCTAAATAAGTGCATTTTTGTGCCTTTTACATTTGTATCGACAACATTTTGTATCGTGATTATTTTTCTTGCATAGGTTGACATAAGATCTTGATTTACCTTTACTCTTTTGATTTTCGTAATCTTTTCCCCCTTCCATTGTAATTGGATGATTCCCTATTTTGATGATTTTCACCATGGTCATTCTTTTCATCTCCATCATTTTTGAAAACAAGATTATTTTGACTAAAAAGCTTGTCTAGTAGTAGCGCAAATCTTTGCATTATCTCCTCATGGGCTTGGAGAGATCCTATTTGCCCTAAAATAAGTTGTGGCTTCTTCAATTGCAAACACAACATGATCAAATTTTACCGAATGGCTTCTCAATAATTTTTTAATAATTTCTTTATCATCTATCATGTCTCTATAACTTCAAATTTGATTAATACTAATAGAGACATGGGAGAAAAAATTTGTATTGATTCACCTTCCTTTATCACTAAAGTATCAAAATCTCTCTATAAAGATTGAAATTTGATACTAATTACCTTATTAGAGTTTTTATACTGACTTTTTAAAATTTTGCATGCCTCCTTTGTAGTCTTGGCATTCATGATCTTTGGAAAAATTGCATTACTTACCCCTTATTAAATGAGGAGTAAATTTTTTGCATCTTTTTCCATATTTTACTTGTACTCCTTTTGCTTTGCAACTATCCATGATGCCTTCTCTTCTAAGGTTGGTTCTTGAAATTCTTTCTCCACCATTTCCTACAAATCTTGTAAGATGAATAATGTCTTCATTTTTATACTTCAAAAATCATAAGCTTCACTCTCAAATATAGGGACTAAAGCTTGAGTATATTTGAAGGTGGTTAAAGTTAAGATAGAAGTGGAGGTCATCTGGATTAATAGGAAAGGTTTAAAAATATAATGTTAAGGTGACTAGATATGGATAAGTGTTTTAGAAGCAAGGCTCTGACACCATTGATAGGATATGAATGATATAAAAAATAGATATAGCTCTACATGGTGTATTATGTTAATGCTATGCAATGGAGGGAGAGAAAATTGATTTGAAGAAGTGAAGGCTATGAATGCTACACATTGTTTATCTTGGATTGCTACTAAATATTTCTTAGTTACATTACACAAAGCTTCACACCTATTCCTATTTATAGGAGTGCCTTGGCAGTGTATGGGGGTGTACATATTATAATTTTTAATCATTTTCTCTTTTCTAGATATTGTATTTATTACAACTTGCCCCATATATCTTTTAGCTGCTGCTACATTTCATCATGCCACCACTGTAGTCTTCTTATCTGATTATGTCAACCAACTTGCTTGCTATCCATATGCAATGTTGTCTTTCAATTTGTTCTGTCCATTGCCACCTTAACACCAATATGATTATATCTAACTTGGCTCCATATCTTCCACTACCCAAGTTGGGTTTTGCTTAATGAATTCACATGGCTTCATAAACTTTTTGATCTTTTGTAGGATTTTTTAGATTATTTTTTAATAGATATAACCTCAAAACTTCATAAACTATCATGTTTATCTGCAGAAAGATGATATTTTAGAGATGTTAGATGAATTAATGAAATTTTTGTCGATTAAATGGCAGTAGATATTTCTAGGCCTTTCTTCTTTCATATTTCTCTTTAAGACGTTTTAAGGGACTCCTTGGGGCCTCTTTTATGCTAAAGACGGAAGCTTTATCAAAGTAAACATAGGCTTCAATCTTAAATTAAGATTGTAAAAATTGATGATTTTCTGTTTTCAACAGTGACTATATGTTGTTAATAGCACCTTAGGAGATAACGCATACTTTGACGATTATTTCCATGTGATACCTGCTTGTGAAAGGGACAAAAAATAAGTAGTTTCAAGAATGCACCTTTCAAAACCCAATTTAATATGTTGCAGGTAAGAAAATGAATCAGTTGTGACATACCGAGAAGGAAGTAAGCTATGTCTTTGTGATATTCTTGCTATTTTGAAGTTGGTTATGGTTTTACAATCCAATTCTTGCTTCTGACCAATTTGTAGGACCTCCTTCCTTTTCTCCTCTAGTTTTTATTTTTTGGGATAAATCTAGATGATGGCAATGGATTAATAAGAAACTTTAACGAATTATGAGGAAATCACCTGCGTATCTCCTATTACTCCCGATGATGAATGCCTTTAGTGTATCAATTTTTGTTACATTAAGCCAATGAGAATGCACATCAGAAGTGTCCATAAAAAAGTTAATCTGACATGTACTGACGACTATTCTGCATTAAATCAATGAATAACAAAAGTAAATTCCCATGTGTTGACTTGTTAACATGTACAAATAATTCAAGGTTAATGTGCTAGTTTCATTAAAAATGAAACAAAATAAAAGAAAATGGTAGTGAACTTGAATCCCGGAAGATATAAATTCTGTATGGCTTCAACAATTGGCATCATGAGCTCTTTCAAAAGTTCAAAGATATGCCTCCCCTCTTCACAGTTGCTACCAAATGCTGCCCGAGAAATAGCACCAGGAATAAACTTTTGAGGCTCAGACCCAACATCAATGTAACACTTTTCCTCAAGGTTAGTCATGTTCAGTCATCTTTCTATCATCTTGCTACAACTGGTTGAGAATACTAATAACATATCCTTTCAAGAGAAAACCCAAAATTCAAAAGCACATTTCAAGTCAGGAAAATAGTTCGTTTATAGTAGTTTTTCACAAAGAATATGGAACTCAATTTAGGTATCACCAAAATAGTTTTTTACAAAGATGGAATGTACTATTAAGAATTCCTTTCTGTCTTGCCCAGTTCTCACCCTCCAAAGTTGTCAAATCCATCGCTATAATGAGAATGTTGGGATTTAACGGTGGATTTCCAAAATGACCTGGCTTATTCGACAGCGCCTCTCTCGTCAGCTCTGGATCCTTGATGATCAACCTTGGGCTTGTCCCTAACCAAAACATTGATACTTCCCTGAGGAATTTAAAACGTATAACGAAATGGTAAAAGCATGTGGATTTGAAAATAAGCACATCGTCCAGCAAGCAATAACAACGTTATATTCTAGAGACATTTTGCTAGATTCAGTCTACCTAGATAGGTAAACTAATAAGTAGAAATATGGACATGTCAGGTTAGTTCTCTGTAGAATCACTTTTGATACTGCACCTGTATGCTTCTCATTTGTTTAATTTACCTATTTTTGATTGACCTTGTGTACTTAAAGAATTTTTTGTTATACTCAATTTTGGGAGATTTGAATATCTGATATTGTAACTCTAATTATTCCAGTGGAATCATTGCCAAAAATTAGATCATGAACTTCTCGTCTTTATGTCCTTCTATCACACTGCTTGGGAGCTATACATAAACACTCACACTAATTACTATTTCAAACACCATAAAATCAATAAGGAAACTAAAATGACCAAGCAGCATAGGGCAGAATAATAACCATATTTTTGCACATTACTTAGAGTGAATGGATCTACTCTTGAAACAATCTTGTGGTCTAGATTTATGGGTGGGGACCAGGCTTCAGTTATCAGCTTCATAAATTCTATCATGTCTCCAATCAGAGGCCTGTAAGGGGTATCCATAATTCCTTGGAAACAAAAAAGACAAACATGACTATTTGAATAACTACTGTATGTTTGAAAAACATTTAGGGAAGTAGTTGCGGCTCCCTCAACAATGTCAGCAAAGAGACAAGGTAGAAGAAACAGAGACTATAAACTAATAATGAGCATTAATTTAACTCTAAATTCAACTAATTATTAATCAGAGCAGACGGTTTTGGACTGCTTTTCTACAAGCACAGAACACTAAGGAGCTAAAACAGGTCACATAAAGAGTATAATCCCTGGGATGCAAGAAAAATTAGATTGAATAGGTGACAAAAATCAAGATGGCAAATAGTTCGAAACTTGAATACAAGAATTACCACTGCAGTGACTGGAATTTGCAGTCTGGCAGTACAGTCTTAAACAATCTGAGAGGCATATTACTGCACTCAAAACCCATTTAACAAACTTTTCGCCTGGAATTTGAACCTCCAAGCTTGAGATGTCACTATCCCATACATTCAAACCACTGGCAATTTTGGCACATGATGAGATGGCTGATGGTATCAAATGATTCAAATATGGTGAACTAAGATTGACTTTGCCTTCACAGTGCTTTAAACTTCGACAATCCCATGACATAGACCAACACATCAGAAGAAGCAGAGATACATGACAGGGAAGAAGTGGCCTATTTATCTTACATCATTAGATTCTAACTCCAAATTGAGGGGCACGTTAGCGCTTCCTATTGTTGAATGGAATACTCTGAGAAGCATATTCAGTGATATAGATGCAGACATCCTTGCACAGCACTTATTATGACCTCTCACAAATTCAACCCGAGTTATTCCCCCTTTAGCAGCCACAAAAAATGGGTCAATTATGGATGAACCCAAGTGATCTAACAGTATCGGGAACAGTTTGGGCACGTTGTTTGCATCACTTTGACCATTGTAAGCTGAACTTAAGCATTGCTGAAAACAATAAGTTTACAAGTTAAAAATCAGAGAGAAGGAGATAAAACACTGAATGAACATGAGAATTACGTCGGACACATCTGGTTCTATAAAAGAAAGATAATAAGTAACCTCACAACAAGGCATGTGAATTCTGCTCCCTTAGTTTATATATATAGATCTAGATGGTCTAAATTTTCCTTTTATAATTTTTTTTCAATCCCAATAATCTATATTTTTATTTTGATATATTTATTTATTTATTTTTTAAAACAAAACTCGGGATAAAATTAAATTTTTTTCTTTTAAAATAAAAAAATGAATAATTAGGATTTAAAAAAAATGAAAAAAATCTTAATGTAAATTGTCTAAATGTATAAAGACAGTTCATATCTGCTCAACTTGAGCAATACGCAATAGAGAATCCACATGCCACAACAGCCCCTGTTTCTCAAATTGTGGTTGATTACAAAATTTTTGAGCATTCATTATTCCTCGTCATTCCTCCTGGAACCAAATTGAACTAAAATTCAATTTAATTACAATTAGCTAACTTACTATGTCAAATAGCAAAGAAACGAATTTGCAATCAACTTCCTCCGTCATATGAATCCGTATTGGCGCTCGTATTCAAAAGCTACGTTGATTAAATATCATGAGTAATTTTATATTATGTAAATGCATGTACAAATCAGTAATCCCAAAAATTTCAACCACTCAAAAACACCCAAAAATGTAATAAACAAAATACTCAAAATTGCCAAACGAAACCTGTTTCAATTCCTCAATGTTTGAGGCATCTTATGAAGAATCACTTCTCAAAGGAATAAAATGTTGAAACTGATTCAAAATAAATGAAGTCACATGGTCCATATGTGTTTACGGAATCTGATATTTTCCTATAGATTCAGTCAAGTTTGTTGATCAAATCTGTCAAGGTTATTTACTTTATTATTTTCCAGCAAGGTAGTGGGTCATAGTGGGTCTTTATTTTCGGTATTCAGTTTCTATGTATAGCCTATAAAAGGTTTTGTCTCCTGATCAATAAAGTTAGAAGAAGTATTGTGTGTCTCTGTTCATTTTTGTGTTTGTCTCTTGTACACTTTGATATTCTGGTTCTACTAACATATTGGTATCAGAGCCTGTATTTTTTGGGACCTGTGAGCGAAACTTGCACCACAGTTGCAAGCTTTCTTTTTCTCCAACGCTAAACCGAGAATATAGAGGTGCAGCGCAAGTGACAATGAGTTGCAGCACAGAAGTTTAACGAGGCAAAGAAAAGCACTTTCTTCTTATGACGATCACGAACCAGAAACCAAAAACCAGAGGCACAGATTTGAGACTTTCAAGCCACGCATACGACATTCATGGCGGTGAACGGTATAGCAACCGCCTCCCAACCTTTGATTCCACTTTTCAAAGGTGAAAATTATGAATTTTGGAGCATCAAGATGAAGACTTTGTTTATATCCCAAGAGCTATGGGATTTGGTGGGGTCTGGGTATAACGACCTAGATGATGAGTAGCGGCTTCGCGACAACAAGAAGCAGGATGCAAAAGCTTTGTTCTTCCTTCAACAGGCAGTCACTGATGAGATTTTTTCCCGCATTTCCTCTGCAACTACTTCGAAGGCAGCTTGGTAGATTCTACAGACAGAGTTCCAAGTCTCCAAAAAGGTTATTATGGTAAAGCTTCAATCACTCCGTAAGTCTTTTGAAACACTCCAAATGGGTCCTTCTAAATCTATTCAGACTTATCTATCTAGAGCTTCTGCTATTGCTTCTCAAATGAGGTCATATGGTTAACAAATTTCTGATCAGACTATAGTTTCAAAAATATTACGTAGTCTTACTCGTAAATTTGATCATGTGGTTGCTACCATAGAAGAATCTAAAGATTTATCCATTTATTCTTTTGATGATTTAATGGATTCTTTGCAAGCTCATGAAGACAGGATTAACAAATCTTTAGCATTGAATGAAGAAAAATCCTTTTAGGTGAAAGGTGAATCCTCTAACAAAGGTGGTCGTAGTGGTAATCGTGGTCGTGGTCGAGGTTGCGGTTGCAGTAGAAGTCATGGAGCATGATCTGATGAACAAAGGCAGTATAAAAATGATGAGCAAAGGCAGTTTCAAAATAATCAAAGACCCATTAAGTGCTACCATTGTGGCAAATTGGGTCATAAAGAAGCTAATTGCTGGGCTAAGTAGGAGAAAAATGCTAGTAATGAAGAGAAGCATGCTAATTTCATAGAAGAGGAAGAGAGTATGTTATTTATGGTCCATTCTTATAAAAATGCTACTGATGATATTTGGTTTGTGGATAGTGGTTGTTCTAATCATATGATAGGGGACAAACCATCATTCAAAGAGCTTGATGACTCACAAAAGTCTACAGTGCGACTGGGTGATAACAATGTGTATCATGTTGAAGGAAGAGGTATAATTGCCTCTAAGACAAGTAATAATACTAAACTTTTGTCTGATGTTCAGTTTGTTCCTACTTTGACTTATAATTTATTGAGCATTGGACAATTGATGGATAGTGGTTATAGAATTGTGTTTGATGATGGTGTATGTACAATTCTAGATAAAAAATCTGGTTGTATTGTAGCTGCTGTTCCAAAAACTAGTAACAACATGTTCTCTCTTGATATTTCTCAGATGAATAATTCTGCCTTTTTTGCTAGTAAAATTGATGAGTCTAAATTATGGCATTTGCATTATGGGCATTTGAATGAAAGTGGATTAAAGTTGTTGAGTCAAAAGAATATGGTTATTGGGTTGCCTACAATTGAATCTTTTGAATTTTGTGAAGGGTGTGTCTTGGGTAAGCAAAGTAGGAAGTCTTTTCCTGTTGGGAAATCTATAAGAGCTGATTGTTGTCTTCAGTTGTGCATGCTGATTTATGTGGGCCCATGAATACAAAATCTCTTAGTGGAAATTGGTATTTTTTGTTGTTTGTTGATTATTATAGCCGCATGAATTGGGTTTATTTCTTGAAATCTAAATCTAAAACTTTAGCCCATTTTAAGAAGTTTAAGGCCTTGGTGGAAAATGAAATAGGCAAAAATATCAAGTGCCTTCGGACTAACAGAGGAGGTGAGTTTATATCTACTAAATTTAATGCTTTTTGTGAAGAATGTGGCATTCACAGGCAGCTTACTGCACCATATACATCAGAGTAAAATGGTGTTGTTGAAAGGAAAAATCGAACTATGGTGGAGATGGCTAGGAGTTTGCTAAAAGCCAAGGGACTTTCAAACTCTTTTTAGGCTGAAGCAGTTGCAACGACAGTATATCTTTTGAATTCTTCCCCTACAAAGGCAGTTATGAATAAAACTCCATATAAAGCATGGAAAGGTATGAAGCCTAGTGTAAGTCACTTAAAAGTTTTTGGATGTATAGCCTATGCTTTAGTTAACTCTTAGTTTCACAATAAACTTGATGAAAAGTTTGAAAAATGAATTTTTATTGGTTATTGTACTCAATCTAAAGCATATAGGCTATATAATCCTCTAAGTGGCAAAATTGTTGTTAGTAGAAATGTGGAGTTCAATGAAGATGCAGCATGGAATTGGGAAAGTGCCCAAGAAAATGATCAAATTCCAATTCAAATTGATAATGTGGTTGATTCTTTGCCTTTGAATCTAGGAAGTTCTTCATCATCTTCTCCAAGTAGTAGCTCTTCATCTCCTAAAAGCACAAGTTCTTCTTCATCTGCTGAAACTCCTCTAAGGAAATTTATGAATCTGGTTCTTTTGCTTTATGTGTTTCATATCCAATGTACTTTGAAGAAGCAGCACAAATGGAAGAATGGCGAAATGCTATGGATGAAGAAATGGCTACAATCCAGAAAAATCAGACTTGGGATTTAGTAGATTTGCCTGAAGGGAAGAAAGCAATTGGGTTTAAATGGGTGTTCAGAACAAAGTATCATGCTAATGGAAGCATACAGAAGCGTAAGGCACAGCTTGTAGCTTATGCTTAACACAAAGAGGCATTGACTTTGAAGAGACATTCTCACCAGTAGCTCGTCTTGAAACTGTTCTTTGGATGATAGAAGGAGCACTTCGGGCTATATTTTTAGCTTGGGGTCAGGGGCTGTCTCATGGAGTTCAAGGAAGCAAGAAATTGTTGCATTGTCATCTTCAGAGGCTGAATACATTGCTGCAATTGCTGCTACTTGTCAAGTTATGTGGCTAAGAAAATTACTTGTTGATTTGGGTCAAAAACAAACTGCTACAACTGAAATTCTGTGTGATAACAAAGCTACTATTGCAATGACGAAGAATCCAGCCTTTCACAATAGGACAAAGCATATAGACATACGGCATCACTTCATTCGTAGTATGGTGGCAAGTGGAGAAATTGTGCTAGAGTTTTGTAACACAAATGATCAAGTGGCTGACTTGTTTACTAAGTCTTTGTCACAGTACAAGCATGATTATTTTCGACAGCAACTTGGAATATGTGATTTTGAATCAAGGGGGTGTGTTGAAACTTATTCAAAATAAATAAAGTCACATGGTCCATATGTGTTTATTGAATCTGATATTTTCCTATAGATTCGGTCAAGTCTATTGATCAAATCTGTCAAGGTTGTTTATTTTATTATTTTTCAACAAGATAGTGGGTCACAATGGGTCTTTATCTTCGATATTCAATTTCTATGTATAGCCTATAAAAGGTTTTGTCTCCTTATCAATAAAGTTAGAAGAAGTATTGTGCGTCTCTGTTCATTTTTGTGTTTGTCTCTTGTACACTTTAATATTCTGGTTCTGCTAACATAAAATGCTCTTGCTCCTGATAATAGTGTTGTTGTCCCTGTTCATTACGAGCATCCCTATCACGACTGCAAGCTCCAACGTCATCATTGTCTCTGTCGCTGAAGAGCTCGGCGTTGCTGGTGATTTCAAAGCCATCAGAAGCCACATCTTCGGTTCTGCTATGAAAAATAAGGGCTGATGGTAAAAAACCAGCCCACAGCGGGAAGGAGATAGCCACTTTGTTCTTCAAGCTATTTAATGGTCATTTGGTATAAAATTTCAGACTTCCAAATTTAAATTAGCCTCGTTTGATAAGTTAATTGGTCTTTCCTGCCAGCAGCATTAACTGGTTTATTGGAAAAGAAAAAAAGAAGTTACCATTAATTATTCGAAAGATGAAAGATGGCTAAAATAATTAGAGTGATGACAACCCTATACAAATTCAGATGGGTAAATTAATTTCAGCAGTCTCCAACAAATTGGTTGCTGCGTTTTCTAAGCTTCTTGATGAAGTATTTGATGCTCTATGACCGCTCAATATTTAATTCGAATAAAGTAATTAATGCATTGCATTGTTTCCAACGTATTACAACGAGGGGAAGGAATTCAAAAATGGCTAGATCAATTGATAATCTGCAAATACGAGGACATTAGGCATAGATGGGTTTTGGATAGGCTGTAATTTTTTACTCTCCCTAAAAGTTTGACACCTACGTTCTCAAAGTATCAAAGGCCCGTTCGGTATGCTGGAAGGGAGAAGGAAAAAGGAGTGGGGAAAGGAAAATTAGAGAAAATTATAATTTTACTCTTATAATTATTATTTAATATTTTTTATATTAATTATTTAATCATTAAAAGTAACGATAATATAAGTATTTTTTACTTATAAAATTATTTTTTTATTTTTTTTTTATCTTAATTTTTCGTGTACCAAATGGATTCTAAATACTTAAGGATAAAATAACTTTTATATATTATATAGATTTAGGAGGTATTTGGTACCTTCATATTTTGAACTTTTTTAGTATCCTAAATTTATCATATTACGAGAGATACCAAAATATAAGATCGAAGGCACGTAGGGTATCAAACAATGGCCATGTGTAATTAGTAGCACATGGTGATACCTAACATTATAGGATGGAGCATTATATGCATATTACACTCAATAGTTAAGAATTGTTTCATATATAGGTCTTGTATGTATGGAGTAAATCCTAGTTGTTGGGTCTGCATGTACCTAGTGCATGAAAAAAAATCTCCATGGTGTGAAAGATATCCATGTTTAGTGGCAAACATTTATTGTTGTTATTTACTTCTTAAATTATCAAATATACTCTTTTAGACAACAAAATTAGTAATCTAAAAAAATGTTATACTTCCTATTTCTTTGTTTTTTCTTTTTTGGGATAGAAGGCAATGATCCTAAAAATTCATTTGACACGAAAATAAAAATCTAGTGACACTCAAAATAATTGTAGAATTCTCATATCTAATAGTCTATCTGTGTGTGTGTATAAACTGTTTTCAGAACAGTTTTTTGTTTTTAAGAACAAAAAAATAAAAAAACTTATTTGATAATGTGTTTTTAATGAAGTGTTTTGTAAAACAAAAAAATAGAATTTTATTTTCGAAAATAAAAAAATCAAAACATATTTTAGATGTTTTGTAATCTTTGTTTTGTAAAATCAGAAAAAAAAATAAAAAATAACTACTTTTCAGAATAATAATTCAAACAATTTTTTTAATTTTTTTGTTCTCAAAACTTGTTTTAAAAAACATCTATTTTAAAAACAATAAAACAAAAACAGAATCAAACAAGTCCTAAGTCTTTCAAATTTGTCACTATAAGACAAAAAGAAAGATAGAAAAACTTTTTGGTCTCCCATAAAGTAAGGCAAATCCAAACACTAGATCACCCAAACATCTCGTTAGTTTGTATAATGCGATCCATAAATTATTTTTCCAAGATTATATGTAATCAGTTGAAATATATTTTAATGGAGGTCATTGCTTCTAATCAAAATGTTTGACTTCCTTATTGACTTCTTTTAGGGAGTATTATCTTAATCTTTAAACTTTGCATAAGTTACATCATACATAGAAAATGCAATTCCCACCACATTAAATCAAACTTATAAAGCAAATTTGTAATAATTGTCTCTTATCAAGTGATTGTCAATGAACATCCTATATAACCGTTTAATCGTTAGTAGGGACTAAGATAAGGTGATCCACTTTATCCATCTCTTTTCATTTTACGTGTTAATATTTTATGTTTCATAATTCATAGGGCTGTACAAATCAAAACCTGGGAATCGGTGCGAATTTCTCGATCTTCAGAACCTGGCTTTTCAATTTTTGTGCTCTCAACTCTCAAGACTCTGTGACTTCTACGTAAACCAAAAAAAAAAAAAAGATCAACTAAAATATGTTTGTTTTTTGAACTTACATTATTTAATTCCAACTGCCAAGTACGCTGTATTATCAGCTATATATATATATATATATATATATATCTCTCTCTCTCTCTCTCTCTTTTCAATAACCTGGATTGCCCCAACTTTTGAGCACTTGCTTATTAATTATAACTCCACTACATACAATAATTCTTAAAATGTCTTATTAATTTTCTGTTTGATCATGATCAAGTGATCAACAATTCAGAAGCGGATAAACAGGACTCATGTCTGGATTAAATAGTCCCCAGTTCTGCTCCACGGTCCCTGGCTTCTGGTCCTCATTGAACATCGCAAATATGAACACATCCAGAGGTTGTCCTGGCTTTCTCGGAGTACCCTTGCCACTCTGCACGTAACCCAAAAGCTTCTGATTATACACCTGAGCTTTCTCTACACTGGTAAATGGCTCATTCCCTTTAGTAGGCCATCCAGTCTCGGATACCACAAGAGGTACATTCCCAGCGCCTATCTTCTCCATTGCCGCATTAAATACATCAAGCATCGCATCGAACAGACTGAAATACTGTAAGCTTCCATCCGTCACAGGCTCTGCAGCTTGAAAGGATGCATACTCAAAGGAAATGTGTTGCGGGTCTGATGTATATGGGAAGTAAGGGTACACGTTGACCAGAAGGGGGGCTCCTGTTTGTGCTAGAAAATTAGCTACACTTTTCATGACTTCCACAATCTGATCTGAAAACACACCGTTTGATGGAGGGAAGCCATTTGTAAGTCCAGCCATGGAGATTACTGTGGTGACTTTGGTGTTGTTTAAGCCTATGGAGTTTATGGCATTGAGGATGTTTTGCATGGCTTGGGTGACAAACGTAGCTTGGTCTCCTGGGATGACCTCATTCCCCGCTGTGATCCATTGGATGTTGACGTCACCCTTGTAAGGTGCTACGTTGGCGCTCACCCATTGGCTGGCTGCTTCTGGGCTTGAGGCTAGGGATTGTAAGTCTTCGTTTCTTACACCGAGGCTTACTTGCAGGTCTGAGCCTCTTAGGGCTTCCAATGCGTCGTGGCTTGGATCGAAGAGTCGAAGGGACTGAATACCACATTTCTTGTAAAGGTCTATTACTTGGGGTGGAGGTGGAAGGTTGTCTGCAACCCGACCATAGTTGACTCCGAAGCTCCCTGTCATGGGTTTAAATCGGATAAAAAGAGTGAGTTTGTAATTTAATGGGATTTAAAATAAACTAAGAATACACAAATGATCAGTCCGGGAAAGAAAAATACATCCCCTATTGTTTCTGGTCTTTGAAAGTAAACATCGAACAAATTTGTCTCTTAAAATTTAGTAGAGATGCTATGAACTCGAAAGCATCATGTTCTTTAATAATAATATAATAATTATTGAACATAATAAAATAATATTTTATTAAATAATTACTTAAAATATTACTTTATATAATAATTAATGAAGGAATTAATCTAATTTTTGGGTAGTTAATGGTATAATTATAATAATAAATTTATTAAAATAGGTAAATTATTGTGTCATTACTAAGGAATATGCTGTTCCCGGGTTTATAACATCATCACTCCTCAAAATTAGTATCTCCTTACACGTTTTTATTGAGTTAATACCCTTCAAATAGATTAAATATATAATTTGATCCAGTAATTAAAAAAATAAAGTTAGTAATTTGTAAAAATTAATGTATTTGGCACTTAATTTTGGCGACCAAACAACCAGAAGGCACCTCTTTCCTAATAAATTTATAAATTCTCTCATAAAATAAGGCAGGTTGTAGGATAAATGAATGCAACATTGATCCCATTTTTAAACCTATATTCATGGCTAGAGCATAGATCAAAAAATTTGACTGAACCAGCATGAAGTTTCTGTGATTAAAAAGAGCTTACCAATAGAGGGAGGCAACTGCCTTGCTAAGAGTGCAGCCACTGTTAGAAACATGAAACTGTTCCAGCAAGAACCCATGATCATTATATATATGTTTCTTGCGCAGCAATAGAACAAAGACGCTCACCAATTTCACTCGTTCGATGAGATATCTATGTGGCTTTGGTGTTTATATAGGCATCAATTTCTTACAAGATAACTTTCACTATAAGTGCTGATGTACGCTCATTAAATTGTCATGGTCATAATTCAGAATGGGGATAAGAATTAGTATCAATAAATGACGTTAAAGGAATTAAATACAGTGTACTGGTGATGTTAACCAGTTATTAAATAAATTTAGTAGGTATTTGGTACCTTAATATTTTGAAATCTTTTGGTATCTTGAATATATCATATTAAGAGAGATACCAAAATATAAGATGGTAGGGTGTCAAAAAATGCCCATGTGTAATTAGTGTGACATGGTAATACTTAAGATTCATAGGATGCAAGATAACCGTGTTTAGCGGCAGAGATTTACTACTATTATTTTCTTCTTAAATTATCAAATATACTTTTTTAGACACAACAAAATTACTAGTCTAAAAAACTTTGTTACACTTCCTATCTCAGTTTTTTTTTTTGGATAGAAGGAAATAAGCCTAAAAATTCATTCCACTCAAAATTAAAAACCTAGTGTCACTTGCAATGATTGTAGAATTCTCATATCTAATAACAAAATACAAATATCTATCCTTTTCTTTGGGAACTAAGTCACAAATACTACTAAAAAGTAGTTTTTTTTTTTGGCTATAGTATCTTAACTGTAATTTTGAAAACCATGATCATGTTGTGCTTTAATTATGATTTCCATAACCATGGTTAAAACATTAGTCATAACTGTGGTTCAAAATAAAACCACAGTTAAGACATGCCTTAACTTTAATTTCATTGAACTACCATTAAGACATAAGTTGTCCTAATTATGATTTTTTTTAAAGATTATAGGGTGACAATTTTAAAATGCCCTAACCCTCAACATCCTCCAGCATCACGAGAGAGCCTCCATCTTTATCTCCCTCGTTCCTTGCACTCTCCCCCTTGACTCTCAATGTCACATGCCACCGTTCAACCTTGTTTCCATTCATTGTTGACAGAACATTGCCTTACTGTCAGTTAGATCCCTTCCTGTTGTTTAAGGATGATAATGCAACACCCTTCCATTCAATGTCAGCTTACCCTTCACCATTCAAGGAGAGCTAGTTCCTTTGTTGTCTATTGGAGTTTATGCCATCGTGAAGAAGCTTTTAGTCTACCCTCATATATTTTTCAAATCCATTCCTCCGTTGATGTTGGGATTGAGTTGAAATTTGTACTATTGCCAAAATGGATTTGGATTTGGATTTTTTTTCCTCTTTGAGTCATTGAGATGCTAGTTGAAATTTGTGTGGATTTTCAATTGTGTTTATAGTGGTGCAAGTTTGCTAATATGGAAATGGATGGAGTTGACTATATGTAGGGATTTTCATGGGTAAAACTATATAAGGCCTATTTTGACATGTTGAGTCATTTACAATGGATTTTATTGTAGATGGCAAATCCATTATATCTGTAAAAGATTTGTATTAACAATAATTTGATTCAAAATGGAATTTAGCTCATTCAATTACATGGGGAGTTTAAAGCTTGATTTAAACAAGGAGTAATATTGTAACTTAGGTGAATAACATTACAAGAAAAACAAAAATTAGCGATGAAATTTTTTGTCACTAAATGTAAATAATTTCATTGCAAATTGATTTAGCAATAGAATTAGTGATGGAATTTTTCATTGCTAATTCATTAGCAATGGAATTAAAAATATCATCTCTAATTAGCAATAGAATATTCTATCACAAAAAAAAACTGTTGCTAATTACGATGATAAGATATACCAATTAGCGATAGAATTAAAAATATCGTCGCTAATTAGCGATGGAATATTCTATCACAAAAAAAAAACTATTGCTAATTACGATGATAAGATATCCCAAGTTAGCAACAATGTAGCGATAGAAAGTTCTATCGCTAATTAGTAATAGATCAATGATAGAATATTCCATAGCTAATCAATGACAAATTAGCGGCAAAATATTTCATCGCTAAATCAGTGACGGATTAGCAACAGAATGCTATCATTATGGTTAGTGACAGATTAGCAATGGAAAGTTTCATTGCTAATATTTCATGATCAGTGATGAATTAGCGACGAAATATTTCATTGCTAGATCAGTGATGGATCAACGACGAAATACTACCTTTACAATTAGTGGCAAATTAACGACAAAAAATTCTATTGTTAATCAACAACGGATTAGTGAAGGGAATTCTGTTACTAATCAGTGATGGATTATCGATGAAATTTTTATCACTAATCAGTGACGAATTAGAGATAAAATTTGTCACTAATTTAAATTTTTTTCCTTTTTTTTTAAATTTCAGCCTCAAAATAATGTTACTTTGCTACCAATCTAGTAAAGTATAATAAAAGTACAATAAAAGAAGGCCAATTGATGAATAATGCTATTATTAAATAATAAAATCAAGGTCTGAATGTTTCTCTCTTTCCAAGAAAGTATAATTATATAACAATATTCAATTAAAAAAATAACAAATAGATTAAAATGATTCCTAATTAAATGATAACAATTCTAAAACAATTTTCAAGTAAAAACACATAACTTAAAAAAGGGAAGAGGAATAAAATCACTCTAATAGAAAAGGACAATCATCAGAGCCTGTCTTTTGAGCTACTGAGTCTTTCGGTATAGAATTTGATGAGCATGAGATAACTACACTTTAAGTTCTTACAACCTATTGAGGGTTTGTTAATGTTGGTGTAGTAAAGACAAGACTTGTTGATGCTGCTCTGTTATACATTAATTCTGCTCTCTAAGTTCTTGTTCTCCTGTCTCAAGTAGGAGCTATCTTTGTAATCCTCTTGTGTAATTCCTTTTTAAAATCTGAATGGAGTCCTGATTTATGAATGAAAGAAGAAGTCCCATGAGAACAGGTAGCATCAATATTGTAAGCCTCAGATCCTACCTTGAAGATGCAACCCCTCTTATTCTTACCACCTATAGCCTTTAACCATAAGGCAACTTCATCATCATCTTCTACATCATTTGATGCTTTGCCTGTAGAGTATTGAGTAGAAAGTCTGGCATTCTTAAACCTCAAATAATCAACCTCTTAAAAGAAGTAAAGAAAGACAATTTTACAATAAAGAAAATAATAACAATGCATCCAAACCGAAATGTATGCACATGTTTTAAGCATTTTTTCTATCATATAGTATCAATATGATGTGTGATCTTTTACCCAAAACCAAAAAATAACATGAAGTGTGATTATATAATAAAGAATAAGTATCTTAAAACTACAAATATATTCAACCATCACAATCAAAGTAATTAAATATTGAAACTACACAATTAGGTGTATGGAAAGAATATGCAATGATGTTGGTAGCCATAGAGCTTGGTAGCCATAAATATTAAATAAATGATCACACGATTCCAATGACAAATAAAGACTCACACTACTACTAGTTCTGGCCATCAGCATAAGTCCAATGATAATCAAAACAAAAAATTAAGACTCACACTATAACTAGTCATGCCTCCGACTATCAACACAAGTCCAATAACAAACAAAACAAAAAATCAAGACTTACACTATAACTAGTTAGGCCTCTAGCCATCAGCAAAAGTCTAGTGACAATCAAAACAAAAAATCATGACTCATACTATAACTAGTCAGGCATTGTGTAACACCATAAATTTCTAGCATGCTTCCGATCATTTCTAAGTCTCACATGATCAATTGAACAAAAGGGAATGGAAAATGACATTAAAATAATGCTTTATTTCGCGTATAAAAATTTCATTCGATGTCACATGGACCATATGAGCTCATACAACACGTTCTCATATTTAATTACATACATACAACTCATTTGCATAACCAAAGTTGGCCCATAACTCGTGGAACTCAAAGGGGACCATCAAATTCACACTCTTATTTTCGGTCAGAATTTCAGTTTTTCTATCACAACTTTGGAAATTCATAACTAAATTCACAAAAATCGAAATCCAACAAAATTTACCATTCCAGAAAGCTCTGGATGTCTACCCCATGATAAAAATATTTGATCTCATGAATCATTAAGGGGAGAACAATTGACATCCGAAAAGCCACTGGGGTTGCTGCTGTCTGGGCCACTGGTTCAGTTTACTGATAGGAAGTTTCAAAATTTGTAACTAATTCTAGAAAAATTGAAATTATTCATTCTTGGCCATTATGGAAATTTAAACATGTCTAATTTATTCTAAAAATATGCCCAGGCCATGAAACATAACACAGAAAACTTTTGACATGCAAAAAGGGGTGAAGGTTCGGACAGCTACTGGTACTGATGTAAGTGTCTGCTATGAACTTCGAAAATGTCCAATTAATTCCAAAAAAATCCAATCCATGCAAATAATACCAATTTGGAAAGCTATGAACGTTAAATTTATGGTAAAAATAGACTCAGACCAGAGAAAGTACGCTTAGATACCCAAATTCAATGGAACAGTGACTCAGGTCATGTTGAGCTACTGCTACTGTCCCAGAAATTCAAAAATTCATATCTCTCAGCTCAGACCTCCAAATGAGGAGCTTCTAGTTGCTACAAGTCACTGTGAATTCCTAGTTTCTAACTATAAAATTTTGTAGCCATTGGACCACGTTTTCCCCTTGGATGACACAATTTCAAAACTGACCAAATGAACAGTACCAGTGCAAATCCGAAATTCTGATACCAACTTTGAAAAATCATAGAAAACTCCACAGACCTCCAAATGACCTGATCTTTGTCTTCCCAAAAAGATCTAGGCAATATCTACTTACATGAAAAATTATAAGTCAAGAAGAGGTCATTTGGTCAGATTTTTCCATAACTCAAGCTTATGGCAATTTTGGTCCCAACAAGAGGCAACTTTGGTTCAAATGAGCCATCCATGATTCCACACACATTTGAGCAACTTAGAAAGCATAAATATAGCATAAATAAGTCCCTCATAAGGTATGAACTCTCATGCAACTTAAATTCACCATGCCACTTCCATAAACATACATACACAAATGGGCTCCCAAATGGTCAAAATACATAATTCTACTCATTAGACTCTATTCTTGATACATACACTAACTTTACATAGTTTTACACTTGTTCAAAGTGTCATGACTCAAAAATAACATTTACATATCTACTTTTACATTCTAGTCATCATAGTATATCAAAATAGAAAGGTTTTCCAAGAGATGGAGATTTAGGCTCCTTGGCTTCCATCCTTTGGATCTTGAACTCCACCTAGATCATATGAGATGAGAGAAAGGAGGGGGTGAGATTTATTGAATCTCAATAGCTCATACACCTATTCAATCACATTTTCAAGGCATATAACATGTCAAGGGTACAAGTATGCAACTACTCAATCGATGAAGCATTCAATTTTCACATTTTTATGTTTCAAACACATGTCAAGAATAAGAATAAGCTCTAGGGACTTTTGGATTGGCCTCACCCCATTTCTAGGACTTTTGGATTGCCTCACTCTTGGTTCTTGGGACTTTTGACTTAGCCTCACCCACCCAAGGGACTTTTGGCTTGTCTCACTCATGCCATGAGACTTTTGGCATCTCCTCACCCACATTAAGGGACTTTTGGCACTACCTCACCCTTATGAGCCATTTCCATCATTCAAAGACATTCAAGAAAGCATATTGGTACCAAAATATCAACATAGCATCAAGTGGCATGTCTCAAACATATAAACATACACACAAGCACACAATGACACCATATGCAACAAGAAAATGCAATAAGAAAAGGTGGAGAGCTACCTTGGTGCAAATTCAAGCTTTACTTTGCTTGTTTCTTTTCTTTTTTGGTTCCACAAACACAAGAAGGTGGGGTTGGATTTCTTTGGCCTATTCACAATAAACAACACTAAATTATACTCTTGGAACAAATTATGACATCCAACTCACTCTTAAGACTACACTTTGGTCTATTTGTCACAATATGGTTCCATTAAGGACCTAATGAAGCAACTACCATAATTAACATTCTTGGTTCCATTCTCTTGCCATATTTAGACCTCTTGACCTCATTTAAGGTCCTTGAAGCCATCACACACTCACTTTCACAAACCTAGGTCCATGTTGCTTCATAAAGTTACATTATGGAAGCCATTGCCTCATCTCCTAACCTAAGGCTTCTAAATTTTTTCCAAGGGTTTTTCCTATCTTCTTTTATCATATAAAGTCCCAAATCAAGCTTGGAACTATTTAAAATGCTCCTTAGCTATCTCTAAGGGTCTTGACCTAGTTATGCTTCCATTAAAAACCCATGGAGTTTGGGATTTTTCCTTAATAGATAGGGCACTTGGGAGGCTCCCTAGGAGTCTTAGAAACTCAAACAAATACTCGCATATGATGGGGAAGTCTTGAATCAACCCAGATTTTAACTTATGTTCAAGCACCCTACACTTTTCCAACTTGAGTTTTACTAGTTTTTCATGCATTTCTTTGGTATAATCCATCTTCCCATGCCTTAGTTTGATGGATTCTTTTGGATTATAAAATAGAAACTCTTCCCTCTTCATGGTTCTGGTTGAGACATCCTACCATGGAAGAGGAGAAGGAGAAAAAGAAGCAACAAAGGGAAAGAAACTACCTTGCAATCAAGCTTCCTTCAAGAGCCCTTCCTCTTCCCTCTTTCTCCTCCTTAAATTTCGAATTTCCCTCCTCTGATCTGGACCCAAATCAGCACCAAAAAATACATTAAAACCATGGAAAGATGAAGTAAGAAGGGGAGGATGAAGTTTCAAGAGGAAAGAGCATGAAAACCTTACACTTTCTCACGCTTTCTTTGGCTTTTCTTCCTCCAAAATTTCCTCCCTTTGTGCGCCTAAGACAGCAGCTCCATTTCTGAGTTTTGGGCAGAAGAAAGTCGGTTTAGAAAGGGGGGAGCTGAACGTGGCTTAAAAAGGGAGTTTGGAAGCTTATTTTGTGCACTTTGTTTCCATTTTTGCCCTTCCATAATGGCATTTCTGGTTTGACTTCGTTTTAGCTCCTTTTTGAGAACCGTATTTTGCATCATAAAATTAAGATTCCCAATTTAATAAAATGTCTTTGGAATCACTCAAATTGGAGCTAAGACCTTCCCGAACGAACCAGTCAAAGTTTAGGTCAACCGACGTCGGAAAGAGTACACCGGAGGGGCTTTACCAGTCCCGGGGCTTCCCATGGTTTTTGAGGCCTCTGAGAACCCTGGGAAACTCAAAATTTTCATTTAAAAAGCCTTCCTAGGTGTTTTTCTAAAATTACACTTATTTACGAAAATGCCACTGGCCTTTCGGCAAATTTTTCGAATCACTCCGACCTTAGTTTTTGGGCAACTCAAGGCTCAAATCCTCTTTTTCTATTACTTAAAATTTTATTCAAATTTTATTTTGCCTTGAATCACTCATCTCAGGGGATTTGCTTTTCAAACTGGCCCGTTCCAGCGATTGTACAACGTACCGGGCGTTACACATTGAGCCGTTAGCACAAGTACAGTGACAATCAAAATAAAAAAAACAAGACTCACACTACATCTAGTCAGGCCCTAAGCCATCAACATAATTCTAATGACAATAAAAATAAAAAATCAAGACTCACATTATAATTAGTTAGGTCTTTAACGGTCAGTGAAGTCCAATGACAATCAAAATAAAATATCAAGACACATTACAACTAGTTAAGCCTCTAGCCATAAGCACAATTCCAATTAGAAAGAAAAAGATAAACATATACATACATAAATTTCAGTTGCCCTGTGATCCACAAATTAACCAGTTGCCTCATCATGACGTCTATGTTTGAACAATTCAAACATTGTAGGTGACCTTCCAAGCTTTGAACTCTGTAGTTATTTATTGATATTAATTATCTTATGCATTAAATAAATGATAATTGTATTTGAAACAGAGAGAAACACAAAGACAAGAAGAAGAAGGTGTGAATTTAACTCAAAGTTTATAGCATCATAGAGAGGGTAAAACCAATTGGAAGAGTAGAGAGGCGAGAGACAGGCGGTGTGATTTATAGCACAGTGGACGAGTGGAGTCATTTTTAACATTTGTAAAATCTTGGAAAAGAGACATATTGTCACAATTTTTTTTACCTCATTTATCTTTTTTATTTTTTGTGTGAAATATTTATTTCATTTTTATTTATTTTATTTAGTTTTAAAAAAAGCATTCCTTATATATATTTGTTTAAATTATAATTTTAAATTTGCAAACTTTTTTACTATTTTTAATTAATTAAATATATTATATCTTTATATTAATATATGATTTAAAATAAATAAATTGTAAATTTTCTAAATTTTGAACATAGATGGAGACCATTTATCGACCATAGAATAATTAACTATATTACTATTTATCACATTTTACTATTTTGATAGTGAAATTATTAAATTATAATATATATATATATATAATTAATTATATTTAAATCATTTGCCACAATTATATATAAAAATATTTAAGTCATTATGCCATATAATCATTAAAAAATGAAAAATATATAATAATTAAATTATTAGCGATAGATTTGTGATGGAACATTTTGTGATAAAATATTTCATTGTTAATTCTATTGCAAATTTAGCGATGAAATCTTGGTTACAAAATTAGAATTTGCTATTTTACTTGTTAGCAATAGAATTTAGTGATTCCGTAGCTAAATTCAGTCACTAACTTGATTAGCAATGGAAATATTTGTGACAAGATGTTTTGTCACTAATTTCAATGACAAAATCGGTGAAAGATTTGCGATGAAAAATTTTTTTGTCACTATATTAGTCACAAATTTATAGTTTTTTTGTAGTGTAATTAGGTTTCTTGATCATGATTAGGATTATATCTGATGCCCCATCTTGAATAGCTCCTTTTTGTTTTTCATGAATTTGATACCATAACCAGAAAATTACTATTGTATCATTTATTTGCATTCTAATATATGCAGTGCATATTAATGCATTCAAGGGAACTTTATCTTCATATTTAATGTTGGATTTTAACATCTATAGGTGTTAAAGCACCATTTTCATATATGCATATTCTATGTTATTGAATTTTAAGTATAAAAAATGCTATTGGGAGGATTTTAAGGCTTTATATAGGTGTGGAGCAAGGGAAGCATCATCTATGATGCTAGCTCACATAATAAACCTCTTTTTTTTTCGCTGCTTATATAATAGTTTATTGCACTTTTATATAAGTATATGCGATAAACTTCTTGTTCTTTTGTAGGTCTCACACTATCATAGTGATAGCTTGCCATGACAAATTTGTAAGTTTTTAATTGCTCTTTAGCTTTGAGTATTTGCTTGAAGCATCTTACTTAGAAATGTTCTGGTACTAAAACTCTAATGTGTACTTGCTATAAATGGTTTTACTCTACTGTAGTTGATTGCTACTGCTTCTCTTTTTCTTGCTGCAAAATTTGAGGAAGCACCACCCACCTTTGAATAACATATTGCAAGTCTTCAAGCGTATGCTTGTTGAAAATTTTATGCATTAGATTCATTTGCTTTGTGAGGGAAATTATTCACTGAATAAGAGTAATTTATGTTGATTTTGTATCTCCTTATGTTGCATTTGCTTCTTTTATGTCATTGCAATTGCTACTTTAATCTCAGTAGGCATTTTATGGTGGTCAACTAAAAAATAGTTATTTATTAGCATATTTTCATGCTAGTTGTAATATTAAAGTTTTTCATTCAATTTTCAATTATTTAAAAACATATTTTTTTATATTGGCTTATTTATTTGGTTTGTACTTTTGAAGCCAAAGAAGGTAATCAAAGACATGTCTCAAGATTTGTATACTGTGGTTTGGTTGTTGTGGTTGATAGTTGGTTGATTGTATGCGAGTTGCACCATCACATAACGTATATTATGTGTTTTAGTGAAGCTATTGAATAATTCTTTCAACAAAGCTATTGAATAATTCTTTAAGGAGATGCTATTATCTAGCTTACAACTGAACTGCTTGATATTTATGTAAATTCCATGATTTACCTGTTATGAATAGATTGTTGGGTAGTTTGTTAGAATTGATTTTTACAGGAAGATTTTGTATAGTTGACTTGAAGGCTTAGTTGAACATATTGGAGTTCAGTATAAGTTACGGGATTTATTTTTTTTAAAAAAAATTACTTTTGGCAACAATTTAAAACACATTAGAAATTTTGGC
Source organism: Erythrophleum ivorense (assembly GCA_026724425.1). Taxonomy (NCBI): domain Eukaryota; kingdom Viridiplantae; phylum Streptophyta; class Magnoliopsida; order Fabales; family Fabaceae; genus Erythrophleum; species Erythrophleum ivorense. Next base: position 2,382,038 of record JAIUCV010000025.1, on the reverse strand, counting down.
TTAGCTACAATTATAACAAAACTGCAATTTAAACAATAAGATAACTACAATTTTCAAAAACCATGGCTATACCTATTTCTACGAATAAATCTACAGTAGTTTTGAAAGCTGTAGCTAAATCTCAAAATAATCACAACTAGAATGTTCTTTTTCTTTTTTTTGGTAGTGAAATACAAGCTCTACTTCTCCAAAGAATTTTGCCTCCTTGGATGAAAAATTCTCATGACATCAATGTTGTAAGGATACAATTACATTAATACATTTCATATATAAGATTCATCAAATTTCATAACATTATAAGGTTCTTGGACTTAAGAAAATAAAAAATACCAAGAATTTTAATTAAACAAAGATATAAACACAAAACAAGTGACATTGTATTAAATCTTTCAAATTTGTCATGAGGATCAAAAGAAAGATGAAAAAAGTTCTTGATCTCCCATAAAGTAAGGCAAATTGAAACACTAGATAGAAGTTAAACTATTGAGATTTGCAAAGAGAAGTTAATAGATTAAGAAATATTTATTACATCTATCATATGGTGATATATATGAGGAAGTTTATTCATTTAAAAAAACCAAAAAAAAAAAACAAGAGATGAATGAAAGAAGAAGAAAGGGTGGAGGGGGGATATCTTGGCACTCAATTTTTTTGATGTGCCTTTGTTCATTTCTTGATTGTCTTGCTCATACAATAATCTCAACACTTTGACGTAAATGTTGTGTGTTTGGCAACTATGGGTGTGAAATTGAGAATGAACCATGCGCATGCCATTAATGGCTTAATCAAAAGTATTGAATTTTTATAATAGATTTGTCATAACGGCTTAGTTCTTAAGGCTGACCTAGCCTAAGCCTATAATTGATAAATAATTGTGGAGATTTTAAATTGATAATTGATATGATCACAAAATATTATCTCTTCAATCCAAGCAATTTCATTTTTCACATCATTAAGTTGATGAATTTGTCTTTAAAGATCTTTCATTTAGTGATAAGGAAGGATAAACAACAAAAGATAACAATAAGCCTTTTCCCATTGGGTAGGATTAGCTACATAGAAACGAAGCCACAAAATCATATCATAAATCATATTTTTAAACAAATCATTTAAATCTAAATCTTTCTTAATGGTTTAGTCTATAGATTTTTTTTTGTCTCCCTCTACCTCTAATTATTGAATTACTCTCCATCTGATTTACTCTCTTTATTAGGATTTCTATAGGTTTTCTCCACACATACTCAAAGCATCTAAGGCATAATTTTATAATTTTTTCCATAATAGACGCGACATCCACTTTCTCTCTAATACATTCATTTCTAATTCTATATTGTCTAGTGTGTCAACTCATCTAACGTAACATTCTCAGATTTGCAACATTAAGCTTATTTTTTTGTTAGCTTTTTATTGCTCAACATTCAGTCCCATATAATATTACAGGTCTTATAGATGTGTGGTAAAATTTACCTTTAAATTTAAGTAGTACTCTTCTATCACAAATAATGCCCGAATCACTCCTCTATTTCATCAACTTTGCTTGAATCTTATGATTAAGATTTTCCTCTATTTCTCTATTATATTATATGATAGACCCAAGATACTTAAACTATGTGATTTGTGGTATGATATATTTTTCAATTTTCACTTTTATGCTAGAATTAGTACGCCTTTTGCTAAACTTATATTCCATATACTATGTTTTACTTCTACTTAAATAGAATTCATATACTTTCAAAACTAATCTCCACATATTTAACTTTTCACTCATTTCCTCTTTTGATTCTTTAACTAAAACCTGCAAAAAGCATATATTATGGCACTGATTTTTGAATATGTTCAATGAGCATATCTAAGATTAAAGTAAAAAGATAAAGGCTCAAAATTGACTTTTAATATAAATTAATAGTTATTGAAAAATCTTCTATGGGCCCACCATTTGTTCTCACACTAGTTGTAACTCTATCATACATATATTAAATTGCTTAGATATAAGTAATACAAACTCATTTTTTCTCCAGAGCTTTCCATAAAACCTCTCTTGGCATCTTATCGTATGTCTTCTCCAAATTGATGAATACTATGTATAAATCTTTTTAATTCATTTGATATCTCTCCATCAATCTTTGTAACAAGTATGCACGATCAACCTTCTTGGCATAAAACCAAATTGATTATCTATAACATAAGTCTCTTGTCTTAATCTCCACTCAATTACTTTCTCTCATAACATCATAGTGTGGTTCATGAGTTTAATTTCTGTATATTTTGCACAGTTTTATATATCTCCCTTATTCTTATAAGTAAGAATACTTCTCTTTTACTTATTTGATATTCTCTTAGACCTCATAATCTCGTTAAACAACTTTGTAAGTCAATTTATACCTTACACTCCTAATCCCTTCCATACCTCAATAGATATATTATTTGGTCCAACTGCTTTGCCATTCTCCATCCTCTTTAATGTTTCTTTTATCTCTGACTCTTGAATCTTATGATAAAAAGTATAATTTTAGTCCTCCTCTTTAATATCTAACTTTTCTGAGTGCAATAAAATTTCATGTCTTTCATTAAATAGCCTATAAAAATAACCCTTTTACCTTTTCTTAATATCTTATTCAATGACCAAGACTTTCCATTCTTTATCTTTAATGTATTTTATTTGATCCATGTCTCTTGTCTTTCTTTTCCTACTTTTAGTTAGCTTGTAAATACTTCTTTCTCTAATTTTAGTACATAAGGATTGGTATAATATATCAAGTGCCCTAACTCTCGTTTTGCTCACCGCCTTCTTTATATTTTTTTTAACTACCTTTTTTTTTTCAATTTTTATCACTTTTACATAAAGACCACGCTTTATAACATTTCCTTTTAACTCTAACCTTATCTTATACACTTGTATCCCCCTACTAAAATTCTTTATTTGTAGGTTCGAAGCCTCTTAATTCACTGAGTATCTTTTTTACTACATTCCTAATCTCTTTAGTCATCTCATCCTACATATCATTAATACTTTCTTGTGCCTTCCAAGACTCTTCCTCCAAAATCCTTCTTTGCAGGATCTTTTCTTTTTTCCCCTTTAATTGCCACAATTTGATATTTGACATCCTATCTTGGCATTTACTCTTTACTCTCTGTCTAACTCGAATATCTATAACCAAAACTCTATGTTAGGTAGTTAAGCTTATGTATAGCTTTACAATCTTTGTGAAACTTTCTATTTGCTTTTCTTATTAGAAAGAAATTAATTCATACAAAATGCAGAAATAAGAAAAAAGTTATATTAGATAATTGATAGTTAATGTAAAATTTTGTCAAAGTTTTATGTCATAGATCATTGATGTGTTGAAATAATAAGAAAGGATAAGAGAGGAAAAAAGTCTCAAAAAAGGAATATCAAAGATAGACCATATTATGTAAAGTATTTAACACAGTCCATTTTTTTCCTTTTCAGGTAGTAACACAATATGTATTTAATATTAAATTAAGGATAATTCTACAAAGATCTTAGCAAATTTTGTTTTCTTCATCCATTATAGGTGCCTTGAAATTTTCATTTTTATTTTAATTTTAAATTATAATTGTAGAATCTCGAGATATGTACTCTCTAATGATAAAAAATAATAGGAAAAAAAACCTAATTCCTTAAAGAAGTTAGAAGTTTCATAAAATTACCCTAAATTAAAGACATCCTACCTTATGATCATTAAATTTCATTAATTTTATATATACATACACACACACACACACACAAAAACATATCTACATGTGTCTTTGTGTGTGATATTCTTAAATTTCATTAATTATATATATATGGATTTAATAAATAAGAAAAGAGTGCATGTATATGATGACATAATTATAACTTTGTATTGAATAATGAAATTGGATAACTAAATAATTTAATAGCGTTAAAAGTGTGTGAATATTGAAGGCTTGTGATTATTGTAGCTTTTATTTTGGAGCATTGTAGGTTCCTTCAATACATTTTAAAAGTCATAATAGCTTTTTGAGAAATACTCTTGAGGATGCTTTTAAAAGCAAATTTTGGTGTTATAAATTTAAGATGTTCCCATAACTCCTTTTACACCCCAAAATGCCCACAATGCCAACTTCTTTGAGAAATGTCTAAAAAACCTTAAAATGTGATGCCAAAACACAAACATTTTGAGCTTTTGTAATTGGCACCACGACACTAGCTTCTAGAGTCATAACACCTTTGCTTTTGTGAGGAAAATAGGATTATTGCAATAGTGGCACCACAACACTAGGATCTAACATTGCAATACCAACACTTTTCTTGCTCCAATTCAATATTTTTTTGTGTCTTGACTCCAAGTTTTCAAAGATCTCCCTCCAAAATAGCTCTGGCTCAAATTTTCAAGTATTTACATCTACAAAAATAGTCAAAATATGATCAATTTTTTAATTAAGCAAAATTAAGTCTAAACTTATCATATATTGTACCAAAACTTGAGTGTGGAGTTGTATGTTGTAGCTATGCATATTTTTCCTAGAATTAGCTATTTATACTTAAAAATTAGATAGTTAATTACTTATTTCCTAGTAAAAATATGTAAAATAATATGAATAAATAGGAGTTAACACACCTCCAAACTTGAAGTTTTACTCGCCTTTAAGTAAAATAAAATAACAAAAAAAAAAACTAGAATGTTCATATACCTACTCAAAATTTATGTGTGCCAATGACCTCATGTGTTACATCAAATTATATCTCTAATAAAAAAAATCAAGCAATAAATACCAATAATAAAATTCAAAAATAATGTTTGTATTTCCAACAATTTTGAAACATATGTGGTTAGCCAAACAATTATTCTCTTATAAATGTCAAAATCAATTTTATGCACTTTAAAATGTATAAAGGAACCTTAAATGTAAAAATGGGTATGGCTAGGGCAATGGCTAATAACAATGGGTATGGTAAAATGCAAAAACATGGAGAAAATTCATAAGCTAGCACAAATGCACAATGAGCTCAATCTCTCATAGTTCTTCCCATTCTTCCTCCAATTGAACCACTTTTTCTTCTTTTCCAACTCACTTTCCCTAACACATAAGTCTTTTTAACCTCCCATACAAAATTTTTAGGTTTATTTTGCTCTATAAAGGTCATTATTTATTTCCTTTTCTTTTATTTCTTCTATTTTTTAAAACAAAACATATATACAACTTCTAGTTTAGAAGAAAAGGCCTAACAAAATGTATAAAGCCTAAATTTATCTACCATACAAGCATTTGTTAGTTCATAGCCTCCTCATTCAACCTCAGATTTCTTTTTAAAGGTAAATGTGCTATAATTTTCCTAAGAAAAGGGAAAACATTCAAGTTAAACAAGTTAAGTGTCAATGTGGGTAAATCAAACAAATCACAAAATTAACTATAAGGTTTTTCTACAACAGGCTCAAATAAGGCTTAAGCATTAGTATAATATATATAGGTTAGGCTTGAAAGACACAGCCACAACAAATAATTATGTAAATCATCTCTCAAGATTATACAATACCCAATGATTCGCCTTAAGAAATTGCAAGATAGGTTCTAGAGTCCTAAATTTGAGATTGTATATACAATTTAAAGTACAAAAGCTTTTCTCCTACTGTGAACACCGTATTTTATCCAGACAAGCTACAAAAATAATAACAAAATCAAATTAACAAAAATACAAAAAAAAAAGAACAAAAGAAAGAAAATAGAAAATTAGGAGAAAATGAAAAAAATGAAAAAAATAATAAAAAAATTTAAATTAAAAGCTTTAAAAAAATTGAAAAGAAAAGAGGAAAAAAACCCAAAGCGATAAAAAAAATCAAAAATCAAAAGGGAAAAATAAAAAAAAGAGAAAAAAAAAACAAAAATTTAAAGGATTAAAAAAAAGATTTAGGAAAAAAAAGCCCACGTCCTTTTCCCAGCACAGGCCTATTTTTTACTAAATCCTGACCCAAATTTAAAAAAAAACCTACAACTCAACTCTCCTAAATCTGGTCCATTAGCTCTAAACCAAAAAAAAATCAAAATCAAAAACAAAAAAATAAATATATAATACTAAAAAAAAAAGAAAAATGTAAAGGGGCCAAAATGAAGTAACCCTACATTTTGACCCAGACCCTTCTGATCGCTGCGTTGCCTGCCATCAGCAGAGAACGAGGCTGAGGCAAAAAATAAAACACAAAGAAAAGAGCAAAGAGACAGAGGGATAGAGAGAAACAGGAAAAAGGAAAGAAGCAGCAAGGTCCATCGAGCTTCCTTCACGCTTGTTCCACCATCAGAGGCAGAAAAACTCTGGCTTGAATTGATGAAGGAGAGGAAACAACAGAGATAGAAAGGGACGCATTGAGGAAAAGGGAGAAGAAGGATGATTTTTTGGATAAGAGGGGGATTTTCGAACGAAGAAAAAAGAAAGAAAGGGGGAGAGCACGAAAGACGGGGAGAAGGGGAATTTGAGAGAAGAAAAATGGAGGAGGGATTCGAGAGGAAAAGCATTTAGGTTTTAGAGAAGGAGGGGGCCAGAACCTAAAAATCAGAAATGGAGGAGGTTGGAGACGCGATGAGTGGCGCAAGAGAGAAAGAATTCAGGGGGGAAGAAGAGTGGTTTTTAGAATAGTACAAGAGGGTAAATCGATCGCAAAAAAAATCAAGAGGGAGGCAACGGAGCAAAAAAATCAGAGGCTGAGAGTGAGAGGAATCGAAGATTCAGAAACAGAAACACAAAAGAGATAGAGGGTGAGCTTGGGGGAATTCATCATTCTGTAGAGTTGTGCAGTAGAAGGACAGCAAACCCCTTCTTTTTTGTTGGTCACGATTCCGTCAGGTAAGATCCTTCCTCTTCCCTGATTTACGGTAGCTTGAACACGATATCTCTATACTGGTCATGCGCTATGGTGGAGCTGAGCATTTAGTGTAAATTACTACTTTCTGTGTTTTTTTTAGAGAGTGCCCAGCAAGCATTCGATGAAAGGTCTGAAAGAAAAACTCGAGAACGAATTAGACATCTGACCTCTGTGATTGCTATGTTAAACGTCTATAGAAAATGGCTGTGATTTCGAACTTTACTGTATTGTTATTCTGCAAATGAACGAGATATTGACATTGTGCATGCTCACTGACCGGCATTGAGCTTGAATCATGATTTGAGGGAGAGAATTTGGAAGCATTTTTTTATTTTGTTGTTTGCCCATGTTTGATTTTGTTTGGGTCATTATCTTAACGTAGTTTCTTGCCTTGCATTTTTGAATGGGTTGATATTCATTGGTTGGGATCAAATATGAATTCTGATTTTCTGCATAAAAGAGGAAGATTTTTTTTAGGAAACTCGCTATTGTCATTTTGCCATGTTCGAACTTTGATAGTTGTCCGAAATTAATTTGCTTCCCTACTCTAATTGGATTGGATTGAGACTGCTGATTTCGTTCTTTAAAATATATATATATATATATATTGAATTGGGGGTGTATCTTTAACTCTTATTAGACTTGTTTCCTGGTTATCGATGTGCTTTATAGTTCAAACTACTCGCCCTGTTGTGCATTTCTTTTTGTCTCTTTGCATGAATGATAAACACATATTTCTATCTAATTTATTCTCCTAAACATAGGCATTTTAATAATAAAATATGGCTTTAAGACTTTAATTAGATAAGATTTTGTTTTAGAAGCCATTTCTATATTTTAGGAAATTATTTACAAGATTTTAGAATTTTAATGGATAAATTTCTTTAAAAGATTTTTGTGAATTTTCCTCTTGAATTGTCCTTACTTGTTGTGCAGATTTTCAATGGACAAATGATGTTTGAATAAAAATTTAAGTTAGAGGGAAGAAGGAAAGAGAGGCGTGAGCTTGGGTTCCTTTTCATGAGAAGGTAAAGCAAGAAACAAACTCAAAATAGAGGAGAAGAAAGCATGCAAAACCACGTGAACAGTAAACAAGAAAAAAAAGAACTATGCATGAAGCTAGGAGAGTGTAAGCCATGTTCTCCTTCAGCAACACTAAGCTACTGGTTCACAAATGAAGAGGAACAAGAGTTGGGTGCTGCACGAGCTGAGAGATGAAGAAGCAGATGCATGAATGCAGAATCTTTACGTGGAAGTTATGGGTTGCAACATAAATAAACAGAAAACACATTAAAAGCGAGATGGAGGAGAAGAAGCTACGTGGTGAAGGAGAGGGAGTTTCGCGTTAACTCACACAGCAGCCAAAGTGGAGGAAAGAGCGTGAAGAAGCCAAGCAGAATGCATAAAGGACGCTGGAGTAAAATGAGCCACGAGTTTCTGGTTTAAGAAAGAATAAGCTTGAAAGGAGCTTGGTTCTGACATGAAGGGCTTGAGCTGGAAGAGAAGCTGGAAGCATCCCACGTCGAAGAAGAAACACATTGAGTAAAATGCGAAGAACTTCTAGCTACGAGCTGAATGAGCTAAGCGAGCTGAAACATGAACAAGAACGTGGATAACGTGAGAAACTAGAGCTGGAGAATGCAAAAGCGAAGCCACGAGGTTATGAAGCTGCATGGAAGATTCAAAAGCTACGTGTTGAGTAAATGAAGAAGTAACTACGGGCTGCAGTAGAGAAACGAGTAATGATGCATGGATACGGGTTAACAAGAGCTAGGAAGAAACACGAGTCAAAACACATGCAGAAACAGGGAGCTACTGGCTGAGCTCGTGACACACAAAAAGGACTTCCAGAATGCGAAAAATGCATGCAGAAACGGAAGAAGAAAATCACGTGATGGAGGAGCAAAGCGAGCTGAACGAGAAGAAGAATAAGCTGCATGATTCGAAGAAAGCTACGTGAGAAAGAGCATGGGCAGGAATTCACATGGAAGATGATTATTATATTCACAATGGGGCCCACCTTATATACAAACATGAAGAAGCTATGGGCAAAAGAAGTAAAATGAGGCAGCACAAGAACGTGGAGCTGAGCACGTGGAGTTTAAAGAAGGCTGACGTGGTTTTGCATGAGTCTAAATTAAAGACGTTGAACATGAGCAGAAGAGACATGAAGAATGCGAGAACTCACGAAGAGCTGGGCACGTGATTTTTAATGAGGAGTTGGAGGCTTCATCCCATACGCTTCTTTCATTCATTGGAGCCCTTCATTCATACCCTCATCCATTCGTACAATCCATTCCATTCATATCTCCAGATTTTCGTAAACCCTTGCCTATTTATTCAGCCTTCATCAATCCATTCGAAGCCCCCATTCATCCATTCATTCAGCCATATAGCCATCCATTCCAATCATTCATCCATCCTACGCCCTTGATCCACGCCTCCATCCATCCATCTCCAACATCCCATGAAGCTTTAATCCATCTTGAGGCTAGCTAGGAGGAAGCTCTTGGAGAAGCTTGAATCCATGGAGAAAAATTCAGAATTTTGGCTAAGACTTTTCTATTTTCCTACACCTTTTCTCTTTCATATATTATCTTGGTTAAGTTGTATTTGATAGGGAATTTGTGTAATTATAATTAGTGGCTGGTTAGACACTAATTAGGAAGTCTTTTTGTTGATTAATTGATCTGATTAGACATTGGTTAATTTCAATATTATCTAATTTTCCATGTGTGCTTCGAAGGTGTTCGATAAAACACATGAGTGAGATTATTTGTTTGAATGTTTAAATTGAGGATTCCTTAATGTTTAGTTGGTTAATTAAATATTTAGGATGATTCAGAGGCTAATCAATTAGTTAATCAATCAAATTGAGTGTTCAAGATCTTAAAGACAAGATTTAACAGTTTAATGCAGGTTGAAGTTTCAATTCAGCGTTAGATCGTTAATCTCTTGATTCTTGAGTGGTAACCCAAGATAATTTGTTATGAACACAATTAGGAACTCTTAGACCAGAATTAATCACAATTAGATTAGGATAAGGATAGTGGATACCAAGAGATAATTCCAAAACTAGTCACAAGTCCATCTTTCACCCATAATTCACCCACTTAGGTAGAATTTAGGAATTTTAATTCAATTTAGTTTTAGGTTAGTTTAATTCAATTAAAACCCCCTTAGTTTAGGAATTTTTAGAGTCTTTTAACATTTGGAAAACTCAATTAGACATTGAACTCCAATTCCAAGGGAGATAACCTAGGTTGTGCCATTAGCTACATATTTTACCAACCTAGTTTTATTTTGAGGGTTGCACGACGAGCCACTCAATGAACCTCACGTGAGGGTGATGGTGAAGAATTAAGAAGGCTTACCAAATGGAGTAAAGACCAATGAGGAAGCAAAAGAGATGGCTTCACCGCAGCATAAAAAATTCACTATGTGGCCTTGCGGAGTTGATTGGTTTGAAATCTTTTTTTTATATCCATGAAATGTATTGATGAGTGATATTTGGCTAGCTAGACACAAGATACACACTACCACTAATTATCGTGTACTAGTATGTATTTTGGCCATGTTACATTTTATTTTATTTTACTTTTTTTTTTTGGAATTGCCGTGTGAGATCTCATATCTCCTCATGCATATAGAAGTTATCTAAGGCTGTGTGTGACAATAAGTCCCTCCAGTCATCAGATTGCGTCACAAAGTGTTTTCAAATTTTGATAGGCCCATAACACTTGAATATTGTTTCTAAAGGATTTTCGAAAAAGAGAAAAGTAAGTAAATAAAAAAAAATTAAATGTATACAGTTTGTGAGAAAAATAAAATGTTTATCTTTGTGGAAGAAAAAGGGTTCAAAACAAAAGGAAAAAGAAAAAGAGAAAAATATTTTTTACTTAAAATGTCATTTCTAATAAAACTAAAAAAGGGGTAAAATAAAAAATCAATGAGAATCAAAAGGAAAATTGTAAAAGAATTAATTAAAAAAATCATCAAAAACAAAACACAAGAAGGATAGAGGAAGAAAAAGAAGAAGCAAAGGGTCATTAAAGGGAAGAATCATTAGAGAGGAATGATGAAAAAAAATTTGCCTCATCTTTTGTAAATTAAAATTTTTACTTTCTTGTCTTTCACCAAAGATTAAATAAATAACAAAAATCAATTAAAACAAAATTAAACAAAAAATAAAGAAAGAAGAAAAAATCAAACACTTGATTATTAGAAAAGCAAAAAGGGTCAAACAAAAAAAAAATAAAGAAAGAAAAATTAAAATCAAAAATCAAAATTAAAAAGAAAGGAAAAGGAAATTTTTAACGACATTAAAAATCATGAAAATCAAAAAAGCAGAAAACAAAAAAAGAACAAAAATAATTAAAAACAATAATAATGAAAGGCAAAGAAAAAAAGAAAAAAAGAAGAGAGAGCAAAATTAATTCGGTCTTTTGCATATAAAAATGCATCAATCAATCTCTAATTCATTTTGTTTGCAAAAATCTAAATGATTTTTACTTCCCTCCTATTTATAAAAAAATTTTAAAAAAACGAAGAAATAGGAAACCAAACAAAAAAAACACAAAAAGATTAATTAAAATTAAAAAATAATAATAATAAAAAGTGAAAAACAAAAAAAAAGAAAAAAAGAAGAAAACAAAATGAAAAATTGAAAATGCAAGAAATGCAAAATTAAATGTCTTTTTAACAAATCAAAACACATTAACCAATTTCAAAACTCATTTTATTTGTTGAAGAAAAAAATTAATTTTCATTTTCTTTGCCTTTTTGCCTAAAAACAAAAACAAAAAATATAAATAGAAAGAAAAATGAAACAAAAAACAAAACCAAAAAAAAAAAGTAAAAAAAAAAAACACACACACACACACACACACAACAACAACAACAAACAAATAAACAAGCAAATAGAAACAAACTAATACAACCTTTGCGTCGAACTACGTGGACTTTGATCCCTCCGAAAGATACGTAGGCCCTAGATTCTCATCCTAGATCAAGTCCGCCCTTATAAATAATTATTTTCTTTTAAATTTTATTTCTTTAATTTCTTTTCTTTCTTAATTTTATTTCTTTTAATTTTGGTTATTTCTTATTTTGCATGTGATTTGTTAGGGAGAATTAAAATAGTGTCAAGGCCATTTTATTTTTGCACAACTGACTTAGGGTAATCGTTCTTAGTGATGAGTGTAGTGGGGTGCCTAACACCTTCTCCACTCACAATTGACTCCCGGATCCATTTTCTGGTTCATAGACTACTCTTTCAATTAAAAATGTTTTTCCAAAATGTTGCCTTTTCAAAAATTAAAATTTTGGTGGCGACTCTACTACTCTTATTCTACATCTTAATTTTGATTTCGGTTTGGCGCCACGCGGTCGCATTTTCGGGTGTGACAGTATGGCAACTCCACTAGGGATGGTTTGAGAGTCAAGCCCAAGTTAAGTTAGTCGTGCAATACATTATGGCCTTCCTTTTGTTTTGGTTCTCCTTTCAGTTTATTGTTGACCTCACATGTTTAGGGTATATATAATATGAGTTAGGATGGATAACATGTAGGATAAAACCTTAGGGTAGATGACCGCATCTGTATGTATCTGTCTATATTTGTATAAATGCTCTTTTCTTATTCTGCCAATCTGCCTAGCAGATGAGGGTTGGGTAGTTCATAGGGTGAAAAGGTAAATGTTATCCTCCCACACATCACTAAGACACAATCACCTCAAACACATTATGGTCCCTATACCCGGGTCTGAGTGCGCTTTAGGTTAGTAGAGGTTTATATTGATTTCTCTGTGAAGCCTTGGCTTCCTGAGGCTATCATGAAGACCTCGCCTAAATTGTACCTTGTTATATGAGTTTGACCTGTGCATGATCTTTTTCCTCTCAATGTCAGATTTATATAATGAGATCCTCATCTTATGATGGGGGCAATTTGGGGACCAACAATTTTAGGAGTCATAGACCTACCCTGAAAAAGGCACTAATAATCAAGCTATAGATGCCTCCTGAATAGTTAGAGCTGGACTTCTGTAAACCGGTGACCTTAACCTAGGGTTTATTCATAATAGGATAAAGGAGAGCATTTTTTTAACTATTCCCTCGTCGTATTCATGCATTCAAAAAAATTCATAAAGAAAGTGACATATCATTGTTATTTATTGGAGTAGTTAATGAGATGTCATTGCCCAATTGACATATGTTAGCTATGATGAAGGTATGAGTTAGTTAAACCAACCCTTGCCTAATGGATTTCCAATCCCGATGAGGCCATAACTGCAGTCATCCTAATCCCTTGAAAGGAAAACCTACCAACATTTATTTATTTATTTATTTCATACATGTAAAAAAAAAGATTATATAAAATAATAAATAAGGCATAATCCAATTTTATATTAAAAAGAAATCTTTCTTTAAAATTTTCATCCCCGCAAAATAACAAATTTGTCATAAAAAAGAGCACATTCAAAATTTTAGGGAATTATAATAGCATTTTTTGCCACATCAACAATTGAGTATCATGTCTTGGGTAAAGATTAGAATCATTTTTCAAGACATCAATTGAATGAAAAGCCATATTTCTCTCGATTTAATTGTCAACTGCTTTTTCTCCAATGAAGCAATAAGTTTCTCAAGAAAAAGTACAACATTTTTTCTTCTTTTCTTATACCAAGATGTAGTTTTTAATGATGTACTAGCACATACGCAATATCAAATATGTCATATGCTAGCAAATCATTAGATTGGCTTGTTTTCATCAAATACCATCAAAACCAAAGTTCTAAGCATTAACTGTGAAGGGACCATCCCTTCCTAAGCGGAGCAATTAGCCACAACTTCCTATGGATCAATAAGCTCCTAGAGAAATGGGGGAGAATATCAACTAATGCTCTATTGATTAATCAAAAAAGCTAAGCTTAGGTGACCTGTACAAAGATAGCAAGTTTTGACACAATACCATATGCTCCATTCCAAAATAGGTAAAGGCCAAATCGATTACAAGGGTTGAGATGGTTAAGAGTTCAATTTGATACTGAACAATACTGTTAACTTCATCCCTTATGGAAAAATAATAAAATCCCAAAGCAAGTTGGAGGATCTGAAAATGACCCCACAAGTTGTCAAAAGAAATCCAGATTGACTAGACTTTTCCCTAGACAGCATCCATGTGGAATTTAGTGTATTCCCATAGGGTGATTTGTCAACTTTGTTCATCCCTATGTGCAATAAGCACCTGTAACACCATAATGACTTAACTCTATCTTATCTCCCTCTAGGCTAGATTCCATATGATTTCCAAAGAAACTGACCAAAACCGTGGTATTTTACTACCTTAAGTCGGGTTTAACTGGTCATATTTTGCCCCGTGGGTCCCATGAACCCATCATTCACATCCTCTACTCAATTACCATTTATAAGACTTGTACATAGCCTCAAAAAACTCATAAACCACGGATATGAAGCCAAAAACCAAGAAAATGTCAATTCTCAAATGAGCCCAAAAGTCATATTTTTGGCTCTAACTTTGAAAAATCATAACTAATTCTAAAAAAATGGAAATCAAGAAAATCATATCTCTCTGGAAATACTTGGATGCTAATTTACACTAAAAATAACTCCCAACCACAATCTCAACGTTTGGACCATCTTTGACATCGGAAAAGGGACAGAGGTCCGGCTGTCCCTGGTACTGGTGCAGTTTACTGTCATGAACTTCGAAAATTCGTCATTAATTCCAAAAAAATCCAATCAGGGCAGAATATACCAATTTGGAAAGCTACAGATGTTAACTAGAGGATAAAAATAAGTCTAGATCAGTTCAGGAGCTCTTAGACCTCGAAAACTGATGGAACAGTAACAAAGGTCGGATAGCTTCCCTGATGCTGATACAGAACTTCAGAAAGTTGTTTCTCTCCTTACAGACCTCCAATTGAGGTGCTTCTAGTTGGTATAGATCACTGTGGATATCTGGTTTATGCTCATAAAATTTCATGACAATTGGACACCATTTGGTTCATGAATGACATTAATTCATTTTCGGACTAGTTGCACCATACCATGACCAAAACCATTAAAATTTCCAAACTTCAACAATTCGCCAAATATTCCCTAGACCTCCAAATATTACCCACTTTAGCTTCTAAAGAATCTCTCAATAGACTCTAGAGGGATGCCAAATTCCATATCAAGAAGAGCTCATTTGGTCATACTTTGACGGAGCTCACAAATATGGCAGTTTTGGCACCCAACATGGTTCAAAGTGGGTCCAAATGGCCTCCCGCATATTCTAGCATCTCTTGGGCAAGTTTAAAAGTACAAACATAGCATATATAAATTATTCAAGTGGTCCAAATCAATACACTTCTCAAGCTCACTATGCTACGGGCCAAAATACACTTTTACATGTGAGCCACAAAAGGGCCAATTTTCACATTTTCATTGCTTTGGCTTTCTACATAGTTCATACATCATTTATATATATGTTTACATTTGCTCACATATTTACATCTCAAAAATAATAGGTGCATATTCATTTTGGCATCTCTTCACAACAGAAGAACCAAAACAACTACACAACTTCCTAAACATACTCAACTAGGCTCCATGGTGTGCACTTAATTCTCCTTGAGCTCCACCTAAAATGTTAAGATGGGAGAGGGAGGGGTGAGATTCAGGGAATCTCAATAGCTCATACTCATTCAAGAAGCAATCAAGATATATAAACCAGTCAAAGCATGCAAACAAGCCACAATGACACAACATATGTGTTTCATGCCATGATATCATATCAATGATAAGAACAGGCTCTAGGGACTTTCGGTCTAGCCTCACCCGAGCTTTGGGACTTTTGGATTGGCCTCACCCTTGGTTTAGGGACTTTTGGCTCCACCTCACCCATCTCAAGGGACTTTCGGCACCACCTCACCCGAGCAATTTCCACAATTCATATCATAAGCATATTGGTACCAATGCATCAAGGCAACATCAAATGGCATGTCTCATCATACAAGCACATATACAAGCATACAATGACTATTACACATTCAAGAATGCAACAAGAAAGAGTAGAGAGCTACTTTATCGGCTAATACAAGCCTTCCCTTTCAATTCCTCTTCTCCCTTCTTGATTTCACACTCACAACTAGATGGAGTTGCTTCCTTTGAGCCTAAGCACAACAAAGAGCATAGGATTATTCTCTTATAACTCAAGTAAGTACTCACAAAACTAAAGGGGCTTTTCATCGAAGCAAACCCCTACTACTCATGTAAGAAACTAGGGATTCTCTCTCTAGAATTCCACTCACTCTCTTTCTTCTCTCAAGCTCTCAAAAAGGAAAGCAAAGAAGAAGAAATAAAGCTACATGAGCTCTACCCTTCCTCAAGAGTGGTTTTCCACTTTCTCTCTTCTGAACCAAACCCAAATCAATTACTAAAACCATAGAAAGAGAGGGCAAAGAGAGAAAAATAACATGCTAGGGAGAAAAGCTATGAAAATCTTAAGATTGCTTACCTCTTTGCTTGTTCTCCTTCCTTCTCTAGGTCTCTCTCTCTCTCCACAGCCCTTTTCTCTCTCTTAGTTGAAGCTTAGGTCGGTTTACAGAGAAAGGAAGAGTTTGAAAGTTTTAAAAGGTCAAAATCTCTCTTTTCACGCTTTTCCGAACTAACCCTCGTTATAGCGAGCCATAACCCTCACTACAGCGAGCTCGTGTCAGTTCCAAACCCCCGCTTTCTCTATAGCGCGCACTACGGCGAGCAACGCCCTGGTTTTTGTATGGGATGCCTGCACTCGCTATAGCTAGAAGCATTTTTGCTATAGCGAGAAGGCACTCTCGTTATAGCTAGACCATTTCTCGCTATAGCGAACAGGTACATTCACTATAGCTAGGCTATAGCTAGCAGACTTAGAAAATTTTGCAGCTCTTGAAAATTTTCAGCTTTTCTTTTCTTTTCTTTTCTTTTTCCCAGTTGTTACAGCACCTGAGGAGAATAAAGGTTCAATGATAAAAATGGTCACCATAAATGTAAATAGGAAAAGCCTAGTTTTTCCTCTAAAATCAATTTTTTGTTCTAATATACCTTATAGAGGCAACAGATTCCTAAAAAGAAATAAAGATCCCTGACTCTTAAGGGCTCTCATACTAAATACTCCTATCAATTCATAGGTCAGACAACATAATAAGATTGCATTCATGTGTAATCATAAGGCATTCTTAAAATTTGTAAAATATGAGATTTTTGGCCTTTTGCAAAGGAAAGATCCACTCAAACAAAATCTGAAAAAGAAAGAAAGAAAGATGTACTCATGAATAGCCAAAATATGAAATTAAGGTATAGGGGCAGGAATTGATGAGGTGCTAATTGAGGCAAAAGGAATTTTTCAAAAGTCTTGATAGAATTGCTTATTACTTCCAAACCTTCCATACCACCATATCCTTCAGTTTACAACTATCGCCCACCACCATCTTGTTCACTTCAAAGAAATTTGAATCATCTATCTCCAAACTCATCAGTACCTACCAAACCTGACCATGCAAAGCACCCCAAACCATTTCAACTATGACACAAGCCATTTGCCTAACTTTCACATGAATAGCTTTAATAAAAATAGGATTCCTCATTCACTGGCCTTTAACCTCCACACCTAAAATGGCATTGCCTAAAGAATTTTAAACTTAATCTTAAGGTAATGGGGCATTCTAAGGAAAAAAGAGGAAAGTTGCAACCTCTTCATGAACAAGGTATACAAGGACATGGGAAATAGGATTTCATAAGGGTTTATTGGTAATTGAGCTCTCAAAGAAATTTCTTGTCATATCATAATCAGTTAATACTTGTTTAGTCAATATCCTTTTGTATAGCTAAAATCTAAAGCTAATAGAAATTGATTCTTTCCATTAGACCCTATTTTATTTAACTTTGTCAATACGATGGTCATATGTTCCTATTCTCCCCCTCTGTGCATCCTCCTATTTCATTAGTCATGTTGACGTAATCTCTTTCCTTGTATGTCTTTCCTAAATGATCAAAAAACCTAAAAATAATAATGTCCAAAACTTCTTATGAAAAGATTTAATCGATGTGGAGAAGGGTTAAATCTAATACTAATTATATGCCGCAAATTCAATTACCAAGAAAAAAACCAAATCAGAGATACCAATGCATGTCCTATAAGCAAATTATGTCTAAGAAACAAGGCATTCTTTGTCTTCCCAAATACAAAGGAGTAACCTCTAGTTACCTCAATTGAGCTAGGAGTGATGTTCATTTCCTTCACCCTAATCATGAAACATTTGGGAATGGGAAGTCTTTAATAGATTTTTATACTGATAATTCAAATATCAAGAAAAAATCAAGTTTTTTTTCAATTATCCAAACACCATTTAATTATTGCTAGCCACTTTGGGCCTTCAAGATTCTTCGAATATCCAACATGGATTGAACCTGGGAAACAAGAAGAATTCCACATAAAGAAAAGAAATTTTGGCACCATAGCAGATTCCTTCTAAAAAAGAGTAAATGAAAAAAGAGACGAATTGGAGAAGGAAAAGAAAAATCATAGAGAAAAAAATGCTCAAAGAGCAATCTCTTACAAAATAAAATTTGAAAAAGCAATAGCTTCCAAAAGGAAACTTCACCTTAATGTGCAATCTAGGAACAAAGTTCTCAAGAGGAGGTTTTACATTGCATAAAAAGTCAAAAGAGAAAAATTCTTACAACGAATTAGGCTGAAAGAGAACTGAAAAAAAAAAGGAATCCTTTAAAAGGAAAGTTCAAACTCGATAGATATTGCCAAGATTGCTTAATCACCAAGGCAAATTTCTCATTGCAAGTTCACATGAATATTTGGACCTTTTCACCTTTCTTTCCTAAACCGCTTTCTTACCCATTAAACCCCATTACAGTCCTGAGATATCCTCTCTTGCTAAGTGAATTTTGAGTATAAAATTTTGTTAAAGCAATAGAAGAAGGAGACTAATGGGAGACTTGACGGGGATATATTAATTCTTGAGCCTAATATCTCTTATTTCGTAAACCTATTTACCAAGGCCACATTACAAACGTCGGAAGTCCTTGTTGAGGTTTAGCTTATTTGCAAAATAATGGGGCAGATTCTCTTGACGAGAATGATTAAAAAAATTAAAATAATTGAAATTGGGGTAAAAAGTTTGATTCAAAGCAAATCCTTTCAATTACATTGCTTATTTATTTCAAAAGGAGTTCAAATCCAAAAGTGAAACTTCTCTCTGACCTACCATGTCCATTTTCTTAGCATTTTCACTTCTCCATTGTTTAGAGGAGAATACTTCAAGTGTAGAACTAGGGCATCTTCCCATTCTGTTACATTATACCAAGCCATTGTCCATTCCATTTTTCCACTCCCATAACATTTTACATGACCCCATTTCTCATTAGCCTTTGCATCTTTCTAATATTAAGGGTTATTTTTCATCTTAAACTCATATATTTGTATCCCTTAATGCATGACTGCGTTGACATTGTTAAATAAAGTAAGAATGGATTTAACTCATCGACCTTTCAAGCATTAACGATGAAAAGTGGACGAGAGGAGATTGCCTTGTCAAGTCAATAGTCCAAGGTTGATGGCAAACAAATCACTTGAAAAATAATCATCTAGAAATGAGTCAAAGCAAGAGCCTGGGGTCTTCTTAGCTTAGGATACTCCTTCAGGGGAATTTTTGGGTAGCCAAAAGTCGTTAATAAATTCCTTCATCCAAGCAACAAAAGGCAAATTTGGTAGGATAATCAAAAACCTAATTTTTTTTACCAGGGCAAGTGAGGAGCTGGTGTGAGAAAGTTTTTCAAATACAAATGGCCAAAAATCCTATATTTTGACAAACTTTGAGATTTTTCATGCATCACGTGCTTGTATTGAATTTGTACATAGATTAAGTATTTTTTTTCCTTTCAAGTCAAGTTGATTAAAAAAAAAAAGAAAGAGGATCATATTTAGTCTCATCAATTCGAAAAAAATACTTAAAGAGGATCACATTTTTCTCATCAATTCATTTTCCAAAAAAAAGGAGTCCAAAATTCAAAATTAGTTCAAGGACATTCAAAAATAATGCTCATTCTCTTCCCCTTTTCCCTTGAGATGCTTCTGTTTACAAAAAAGAAAAAGAAAAAGGGGTTTAGAATTCGAAATCAATCTAAAAGCATTTAGAAATAATGCTCCCTCTCTTCCTCTTCCTTTTCCTTTTGAGGTGATCTTGAAAAAAAAAAGATTTCAAAATTCAAAATCAATTTAAGAATATTTAAAGATAATGCTTTCACTTTTTTTTTTGTTTGGAGTTAACTTGGCTCACATAAATCATGCATATCTTGCAAATAATCCTTAAAAAAATTTTCAAAAATTCAAAAAAAAAGAAAGAAGAAAGATTCAAAAAATTGCATTCCCTATGCATATGAGGGGGCAAGGAAAAATATACATTTTGCACTTCAAAAAAAAAAAAAGAAAAGAGAAAAGAACAACTTGCATCTCATAGGCATCATACATCTTATATATGCAGACATTACATTAAACTAAACCCACATTGAGGTAAGTAGATGCAAAATTTGCATTTCATAACATGAAGCATCACATGCTTCATGCATCCCATACTTGCATACATCACATAGCCTCTAGTTCACACTAGGGCAAGTAAAAAGAAGATTTGCATTTCATAACATAAAGCATCACATGTTTCATGCATATTATATATGCATACATTACATAGACCATAGTTCATGCTGGGGCAAGTGAAAACAAACATTTTGCATTTTTATAAAGCATCTTATATGCTTCTTGCATTTTACCTGCGCATATATTATGTAGACCTCAAGTTCATATTGGGCAAAGAAAAAACAAAAAATGTGCATTCCATAAATTGTAGCATCCCACCTACTTCATACTTCTAACAACTACAATAACCCTAATTTACACTAGGGTGAGGAAAAGAAAAATCTGCATTTCATAAAAGGAATCATCACCTGTTTTAGGCATTCCACATTTGCATACATTGCATAGGCCCTAGTTCATATTAGGATAACTAAAAGAAACAATCTTGCATGTTTTTTTATCTCACTTATGCATACATCATGTGAATCCCAGTTTACAGCGGGGCAAGCAAAATGGAAAAAGAAGTAAAATTTGGCATTTCATAAAGCATCTTTCATGCATATTGCTTCACGCTGGGGCAAGGTAAAAGCAAACATTCACATTTTATGAAACAAAGTATCACACTTGCTTTTTGCATTTCATACATGCATACATGTGAACCCTAAGCTTATATTAGGGCAATCAAAATAAGCATTTTACATTTCATGAAACATCTCATGCACTTCATGTATTTTACATGTGCATTCATTTTGTGGACCCCGAGTTCATATTGGGGTAAAAGAAAACAAAAGAAAAATTTGAACTGTAACATCTCACATGCTTCATACTTCTTACGGTTGTATACATAAATCCTGATTTATATCAGGGAAAAAGTGTGTTACTAAACTCAAAAGTCAAGCATTCTGCATGCATCACACACTTTATATAGGCGCATTATCCTGCATAAAACTTAAATAGCCGAAGAAAAATTTTCAAATTCAGGAAAAATTCACCAAAAAAAGGCACACCCTCAAAGCCCTGCATACGCCAGGCACCCTCAAAGCCCTGCACAAGCCAGGCATCCTGAAAGCCTTGCATACGTCAGGCACTCTTAAAGCCCTGCATATGCTAGGCACCCTCAAAGCCCTGCACAAGCCAAACATCCTGAAAGCCCTGCATACTCCAGGCACCCTTAAAGGCCTGCATATGCCAAGCACTCTTTCAAAGCCCTGCATACGCTAGGCACCCTTAAAGTCCTACATACGCCAGGCACTCTTTCAAAGCCCTGCATATGCCAAGTACCCTCAAAGCCCTGCATACGCCAAGCACCCTCAAAGCCCTATGCAGGGCAGGCATCCTGAAAGCCTTGCATACTGTAACAACCAGAAAAAAGAAGAGAAAAGAAAAGAAAAAAGAAAAAAGAAAGAAAAGAAAAGCTAAAAATTTTCGAAGGCTGAAAATTTTCTAAGTCTGCTAGCTACAGCCTAGCTATAGCGAGAAATGGGCTAGCTATAGCGAAAATGCTTCTAGCTATAGCGAGTGCGGGCATCCCATACAAAAACCAGGGAGTTGCTCGCCTTAGCGAGAGCTATAGCGAAGGCAAAGGTCTGGGATTGACACGAGCTCGCCGTAACGAGGGTTATGGCTTGCTATAGCGAGGGTTAGTCCAGAAAAGCATAAAAAGAGAGATTTTGACTTTTTAAAAACTTCCAAACTTTCCTTTCTCTTAGAACCGACCTAAGCTTCGACCAAGGAGAAAGAAAAGAGCTGTGGAGAGAGAGAGAGACCTAGAGAAGCAAGGAGACCAAGCAAAGAGGTGAGTAATCTTTAGATTTCCATAGCTTTTCTCCTTAGCATGTTGTTCTCCTCCTTTTTCTCTCTCTTTCTATGGTTTTAGAAGTTGATTTGGGTTTGTTTCAGAAGAGAGAAATGGGAAAATTACTCTAGAATAAGGGTAGAACTCATATAGCTTCACTTCTTCTTCTTTGCTTTCTTCCTTGAGAGCTTGAGAGAGGAAGGAGAGTGAGTAGAGTTCTAGAGAGAGAATCCCTAGCTTTTTACATGTGTAGCCAGGGTTTACTTCGATGAAGAGCCTCTTTAGCTTTGTGAGAGTTTATTTGAGTTATAAGAGAGTAATTTGATGCTCTTGTTGTGCTTAGGCTCAAAGGAAGCAACTCCATCTAGTTGTGAGTGTGAAATCAAGACGGGAGAAGAGAAATTGAAAGGGAAGATTTGTGTTAGCTGATAAGGTAGCTCTCTACTCTTTCTTGTAGCATTCTTGGATGTGTAATAGTCATTGTATGTTGTGTATGTGCTTGTATGATGAGATATGCCATTGATGTCGCCTTAATGCATTGGTACCAATATGCTTATGATATGAATTGTGGAAATTGTGGGGTGAGGTGGTGCCGAAAGTCCCTTGAAGCGGGTGAGGTGGAGCCAAAAGTCCCTAAACCAAGGGTGAAGCCAATCCAAAAGTCCCAAAGCTCGGGTGAGGCTAGACCAAAAGTCCCTAGAGCCTAATCTTGGCATTGATATGTTATTCATGGCATGAAATTCATATATTGTGTCATTATGACTTGTTTGCATGCTTTGACTGGTTTATATATCTTGATTGCATCTTGAATGAGTATGAGCTATTGAGATTCCCTGAATCTCACCCCCCTTCCCTCTCCCATCCTAACATTTTAGGTGGAGCTCAAGGAGAACCAAGTGCACCTCATGGAGCCTAGTTGAGCACACTTAGGGAAATGTGTAGTGGTTTTGGTTCTTTTGTTGTAAAAAGGTGCCAAAATGAATATGCACCTATTATTTTTGAGTTGTAAATATGTAAGCACATGTAAACATATGTATAGATGATGTATGAATTGTGGAAAGAGCCAAAACAATGAGAATGTAAAATGTGGCCCTTTTGTGGCTTATATGAAATGATGTATTTTGTTCTGTAGCATAGTGAAATTGAAATGTATGATGACTTGGATCACTTGAGTAATTCATATATACTATGTTTGTACTTTCAAACTTGCCCAAAAGAGGCTAAAGCATGTGGGAGGCCATTTGGACCCATTTTGAACCAATTTGGGTGCCAAAACCACCAATTGTGTGAGCTCCATCAAAGTATGACCAGATGAGCTCTTCTTGATATGAAATTTGGCATGCCTCTAGAGTCCATTGAGAGCTTCTTGAGAAGCTAAAGTGGGTAATATTTGGAGGTCTAGAGAATATTTGGCGAATTGTTGAAGTTGGGAAAATTTGATGGGTTGGTCATGGTACTGTGCAACAAATCCGAAAATGAATCTGTGTCATCCATGGACCAAACGGTGTCCGATTGTCATGAAATTTTATGAGCATAAACTATATGTCCACAGTGACCTATACTAATTGGAAGAACCTCAATTGGAGGTCTGTAGAGAGAGAAACGACTTGCTGAAGTTCTGTATCAGCATCAGGGAAGTTTCTGACCTTCGTTACTGTTCCATCAGTTTTTAAGGTCCAAGAGCTCCTGAACTGATCTGGACTTATTTTTCTCCTCTATTTAACATCTATAAATTTCCAAATTGGTATAGTTTTCCCAGATTGGATTTTTGTGGAATTAATTACGGATTTTCAAAGTTCATGACAGTAAACTGCACTAGTATCAGGGACAGCCGGACCTCTGTGTTTTTTTCGATGTCAATGATGGTCCAACGCTGAGATTGTGATTGAGATTTATTTTTAGTGTGAATTTAACATCCCAATATTTCTAGAGAGCTATTATTTTCTTGATTTTCATTTTTCTAGAATTAGTTATGATTTTCCAAAGTTGGAGCCAAAAATCTGACTTATGGGCTCATTTGAGAAATTGCATTTTCTTGGTTTTTGGCTTCATACCCGTGGTTTATGAGTTGTTTGAGGCTATGTACAAGTCTTATAAATTGTAATTGAATAGAGGATATGAATGATGGGTTTACAGGACCCACGGGGCAAAATATGACCAGTTAGACCCCAACTTAAAGCTATAAAATACCATGATTTTGGTCATTTCCTGGGAAAATCATATGGAATCAATCCTAGAGGAAGATGAATTGGAGTTAAGATATTATGGTGTTACACATACACCAGGTACCCTTAAAACCTTGCATATGCCAAGCACTCTTTCAAAGTCCTGTATACACTAGGCACCTTTAAAGCCCTGCATACGCCAAGCACCCTCAAAGTCTTGCTCCAAAACAGGCAACCCTTTCAAAGTCCTGCTCTAGAATAGGTATCCCTTTCAAAGTCCTGCTCCAGAACAGGCAACTCAAAGTCCTACATAGAATAGGCATCAAAGTCTTGTTCCAGAATAGGCAACCCAAAAGTCCTGCACCAGAATAGGCACTCAAAAGTCCTGCACTAGAACAGGTAACCCAAAAGCAGAACAAGCACCCAAAAGTCCTGCACCAGAACAAGCAACTAAAGTCCTGCTCCAGAACAGATACCTTTAAGCCCTGCACATGTCAGGCATCCTCAAAGCCCTGCACACACCAGACACCCTTAAAGCCTTACATAGGCTAGGCACCCTTTCAAAGCCCTGCTCCAGAATAGGCATCACGAAGTCCTACACAGAATAGGCACCCAAGTCCTGCTCCGAAATAGGCACCCCTTTTAAAGCCCTGCTCCAAAATAGGCACACGAAATCCTATACCAGAATAGGCACCCGAAGTCCTGCACTAGAACAAAATTGCACTTCTAGGTAAGTTAATTCCCCTTGATCTATTAACTCCCCAAACAAAATATATGTTTTCATCTTTACTTATTCTTAAGCTAATGATATCAAAAATTGCACTTTCAATCTCCTCGCTTAAAGAACAAGTAAAGAGGGGCAACCTATAAACACCACATTTTGTTTGGATCGCTCTTACCTTTTCTTTATTGTCTAATTGATAAGAGGCAATCAAATCAGCTTAGACAAAATACGTGTTCTTATCTTTACTTGTTTCTTATGCAAAAATATCAAAAATTATATTTTCAATTTCCTTGCCCAAGAAACAAGTAAAGAGGGGCAACTGTGAACACTGTATTTTGTCCAGACAAGCTATAAAAATAATAACAAAATCAAATTAACAAAATTACAAAAAAAAAAAGAACAAAAGAAAGAAAATAGAAAATTAGGAGAAAATGAAAAAAATAATAAAAAAATTTAAATTAAAAGCTTTAAAAAATTGAAAAGAAAAGAGGAAAAAAACCCAAAGCGATAAAAAAAATCAAAAATCAAAAGGGAAAAATAAAAAAAAAAGAGAAAAAAAAGAAAAAGAAAAGAAAAAAACAGAAATTTAAAGGATTAAAAAAAGGATTTAGGAAAAAAAAGCCTAAGTCCTTTTCCCAGCACAGGTCCATTTTTGCTAAACCCTGACCTAAATTCAAAAAAAAAAACCTACAGCCCAACTCTCCTAAATCAGGTCCATTAGCTTTAAACCAAAAAAAAATCAAAATTAGAAACAAAAAAATAAATATATAATACTAAAAAAAAGGAGAAGCATGTAAAGAGGCCAAAACGCAGTAACCTTGCATTTTGACCCAAACCCTTCTGATCGCTACGTTGCCTGCCATCAGCAGAGAATGAGGCTGAGGCAGAAAACAAAACACAAAGAAGAGAGCAAAGAGACAGAGGGACAAAGAGAAACAAGAAAAAGGAAAGAAGAAGCAAGGTCCATTGAGCTTCCTTCACGCCTGTTCCACCATCAAAGGCAGAAAAGCTCTGGCGCAAATCGATGAGGGAGAGGAAACGACAAAGATAGAAAGGGACGCATCGAGGAAGAGGGGGAAGAAGGATGATTTTTCGGATAAGAGGGGGATTTTTGAACGGAGGAAAAAAAAAGAAAGGGCGAGAGCACGAAAGACAGGGAGAAGGGGAATTTCAGAAAAGAAAAATGGAGAAGGGATTTGAGAGGAAGAGCATTTAGGTTTTAGAGAAGGAGGGGGCCAGAACCCAAAATCAGAAATGGAGGAGGCTGGAGACGCGATGAGTGGCACAAGAGAGAAAGAATTCAGGGGGGAAGAAGAGGGGTTTTTCGAATAGTAGAAGAGGGTAAATCGATCGCGAAAAAAATCAAGGAGGCAACGGAGGAGAAAGCTGCTGGAACAAATAGAAAAATCAAAGGCTGAGAGTGAGAGGAATCGGAGATTTAGAAACAGAAACACAAAAGAGACAAAGGGTGAGCTCGGGGGAATTCATCATTCCGTAGAGTTGTGCAGTAGGAGGACAGTAAACCCCTTCTTTTTTGTTGGTCACGATTCCGACAGGTAAGATCCTTCCTCTTTGTCACACCCGAAAATGCGATCGCGTGGCGCCCTTCACAAATAAATAGAAAAGGAAAATTCAATTTTCTCAATGAGATCGAAAACCGAAATAGAAATTGAAATAGGATTATAGGTAGGGGTTCAGGAGTCGCCACCAAAATTTTAATTTTTAAAAGGCAAAACTTTGGAAAAGCCTTTTTATTTGAAAAATGGTCTGCAAACCAGAAAATGGATCCGGGAGTCGATTGTGAGTGGGGAAGGTGTTAGGCACCCCACTACACCCGTTACTAAGAACGGTTACCCTAAGTCAGTTGTGTAAAAATAAAATGGCCTCAATTTTATTTTAACTCTCCCTAACAAATTACATGCAAAATAAGAAATAACCAAATTAAAGAAAATAAAATTAAGAAAGAAAGGAAATTAAAAAAAATGAGAGTAAAAGAAAAATGAAAGAAATGAAATTAAATAAATAAAAAATATATATTTATTTATTTACAAAGGTGGACTTGACCTAAGATAAAGCCTAGGGTCTACGTACCCTTTAGAAGGGATCAAAGTCCACGTAGTTCGATCAAAGGTTAA
Organism: Erythrophleum ivorense; assembly: GCA_026724425.1. NCBI lineage: Eukaryota > Viridiplantae > Streptophyta > Magnoliopsida > Fabales > Fabaceae > Erythrophleum > Erythrophleum ivorense. The sequence goes on along the minus strand of JAIUCV010000025.1, from coordinate 2,354,746 downwards.
ATTTGGTTGATGTTTTGTTTTGTTATTTTTTTTTTGTTTTGTTTGATTTTTGTTTGATTTTTAATTTTTGATTTTTAACTTTTTTTTTATGGTTTTTATTCTTTGTTGTTGTTTTGTTTTGTTTTTTGTTTTTTTGTATTTTTTTTGAAAAGACAAAGAAAATAAAATTTACTTTTTCTTTTAACAAATAAAATGATTTTCAAATTGATTGATGTGTTTTGATTTGTTAAGAGTAAATGTAATCTTACTTTCTTTTTATCTTTTCAATCTTTTTTCTCTTCTCTTTTTATCATCCTTTGCTTTTTCATTTTCTCTTTCTATGTCTTTTTTTGTTTTGTTTCATATTTTTCTCTGTTTTGTTTTGTTTCTGCTTTTTTTTTTGCTTTCGTTTTTTTTTCTTTATTTTGTTTGTGTTTTTTCTTTATTATTATTATTTTTAAATTTCTTTATGTTTTGTTTTTATTTTTTATTCTTGTTTATTTTTGTGGTTTTTTTTGTTTATTATTATTATTATTTTTAATTTTATATAACCCAATTTCCACATATATTTTTTTGGTAAGAAGACAACGAAAACAAAAATTACTTTCTCCTTTAGTAAATAAAATAAATTTAGAAAGGGGTTGATGTGTTTGATTTACTAAAGGTAAATATAATTTTTTTCCTAGCATTTTTAATTTTTTTTCTCTCTTTTTTTTTATCATTTTTGTTTTATCATTTTTTTTCTATGCCTTTTGTTAATCTTTCATTCTTTTTAATTTTTATTTATTTTTGTTTCTATTTTGATTTTTTTTTTGCTTTTTTAGGTTTTTGTGAGTTTGTAGTTTGTGTTTTTGTTTTTTTATTTTTGTATTTATCTTTGTTTCTTCTCTTTTTCCTTGATTAATTTTTATTTTGTGTTTTGTTTTATTTCATTTTTTTCTTTGTTTATCTTTGTTTTGTTTGTGTTTGTTTACTTTTTTTGTTGCTTTTCCTTGTTGCTTTTATTTTTTTTCCTTATTTGTTTGTTTTTGTTTTGTTTTTATTTTTATTTTTGGTTTTCTTATTATCATTTTTTTAATTTTCTATCCTTATAATTAAATTAATTTTTGGTTATCAAACTAAAGTTGAAAGAAAATCCAAAATCTACCCAAAAAAGGGAAAATTAATTTTTGTTTATTTTTATTTTTTTTAAATGAAAAAACTTGATTACTTAAAATTTAATTTTGATTTTGAAAACTTTATTTAACTTGTAAAACCCTTTCTTTTCGTTCTTGTTGTTTTTTTTTTTGTTTTTTGTTTTATCTGATTTCTTTTTCTTGAAATCCCTTTTTTTATATAGAAGGAAAAACTCAAAACATTATTGAAACGTAAATCTGAAACTCAAATAGGTACCAAGGAGGCTTTATTGCCCCACATGCCCTATAAGTTTATTCCTATGTGCCTGAGGGGATAAAAATAATCCCACACGGCAATTCTAATAATAATAAGATAAAACTAAAACATGAGTATCTACAAACTTGCAACATTTTCTCTTAGTGTGTGCTTGTGTCCAACTAGCCAAATAATATGTTTTATAACATTTACAATTGAGAATAACAAGTAACTTCCCTCAGTCTTCTATTTTTTAATACATTGCTATCCTCTCCTTCTATGCAAACGTTCAAGGGTGATTTGCATGATCATCTCCACAAAACAAAGTGTCCAATTCACAAATACAAAACCAAGCTTTGAGTGAATTCTCCAGTGCAATTCCAACGTACTCTCCAGGTGCTCCCCACCATATCAATGAGTCAAAGAAAAAAAATGTATTAGTTTCTAGCCAAACAATAATATTCAAATTAATTCCATAACTTTCAAACATGATATCCATCCTTAAAATTTTATCTACTTGAGACCCCAGAAATCGATGCATTGATAGGAACTTCAACACCAACCCATCTCAAGAACCACGACACCATGTGAGAACTGAATAAATGGGTCAAAAAAAACAAACTACATCTTAGCCATACGAAATCTCAAAGCAAGAAACCCCGAGCCATTCACCAGTTCATCCAAGGCAAAGAAAAACTTCACAGGATAAAAAATGGAATGCTTTGGGTGAGAATCCCTATCCATAGTATATCAAACCAGACATAAGCATATTAGACATTGAGAATTTTGCTTCAGAAATTCAAAGAACAAGAATCATTGCCTCACCAAGATTTTTTGTCATTTTTGTATGGAGATATGAAAGACAGTAAGGAACATGATTGTCTAATTTGCCCAGCGTGTTAACAGATCCATATTACAATAATGACATGCTATTATAAAACACAACACATGGGTCTGTAAACTCATTGGCATTTATTGATCTAAATAGGGATTGGCTTATTCGAAATCTGACCATAAGCATCATTCTACACACAAAGCTCCATTCATATGACAAAATCAAGGAGAAATAATAAGAAATTGTAAGCAAAGATTTCCCTAAATTCCATCATCTAGCATTACCATACATCAATCTCATAAACCAGAAGTACAAAGAGTATATAAAACATTAGCATCCAAGATTCAACGCTATCCAGAAACATCAGACCCCAAAAACAAATCTAGCGTCAAAATCAAAATCCATCTATGATTCTACATTTTCAAGAATAAGGACCAAGAAAACATACCTCAGCTTGTAGGCAATCAAGCATACCCACTAGTTCAAGCTTTTTCACAACCCACAGAATCTGAATCGTGGTCAGCCCCAAACTTCCCTTTCTCCCCTAAACCTGAACCGAAGTGCCATAAATGCTTTGTCCTCAGCTTGGCTCGACCCAATCACAGGTCGAATGCAGGGCTTCTTCTTTTGTTCCCTGTGCCCTTAGCCTCTTTATTCTCCCTAATTTGAAAACCTCACCAAGCCTCCTCTCTCTCTCATTCTTCCTCTCCGTCTCTGTCTTTCCCCGATTCAAAAATTCCCCCCTCCGAAGGAAAGCCCCCTTCGTGTTCTCTCCCCCTTCTGTGCACTCGAAAATCTTTTTTTTTCGATCTCCTGCTTCTTCTCTCGCTCTCCCGTTTTTCTCCAACACCTCAGACCCCCTCACTCTCCCTTTTTTCTCTCACTCTCGGGGTCTTCTTTTCGATACCCCTCTGAATATGAAAAATCCCCCTCGTCTTCTCTCCTCTTCTCTCTCAAACTCCAATCTCCATGGTTTCCCCCCCCCCCCTTTTGTGTCTCTGCGTCTCCTTTTCTCTCTGTGCGTGTTGCGTTTTTTCTGTCCATCTATCCATTTTTTGTGCCCCTGTCTATTGCCCCCAGTGCCTGTGCGTCTGTGCGTGGGTGGGTCAGAAAAGTGGTCCTCCTCCCCCTGCCAGAATCACGTGTAAGGGAGAAGAGAAACGGGTAAGGCTTCGCTTGTTATCACTGGCCCGATGGCCCAATCCGAGAAATGGGGAGGGGAAAAGGATTTTGGGTCCAAAAAGGGTCTGAGATTTATGGGCTGAACCAAAATGGGCTTCCGTTTTTCTTTTGTTTCATTTTTCCATTTCATGGCTCCATTCTTTGGGCTTCTTCTTTTTCATTTTTGGTCCAATTTTAAATTGGCTTTGAGTAGGACTTTTTTCTCCTTTTTTTTATAGGCTCTCCTAAATTAGGTTTCAGAATTTTTTATATTTTTTTTTTATTTTTTCTCTTTTTTTTGTAGCACCCTTTTAATGATTTCTTTTACTTTTTATTTATTTTTAATTATTATTATTTTTGATGATTTTTTGAATTAACTCACTTTTAATCTTTCCTCTTTCTTTCTTTGTGGGTTATTATTATTATTTTTTTAATTCATTTTTCCTTTCTTTTTCTATTGTAAATATTATTATTATTATTTTGGCTCTCTTTCATTTTTGTAGCTATCTTTTCATATTTTCTCTCCTTTTTTTTTTTATTCTTTTCTTGTAATTTTCTCAAAGTTTTAAATTGTATTATTTTAAAACATATTTAAACCTTCTCAATTTCTCTCAAACTTCCTTTGAATGATTCTTTCCTTTTTATATTTTTTTTGTATTTTTTTGTATTTTGTTATTATTTTTGAATTTGCCCAGACAAAATACAGTGTTCACAGTTGCCCCTCTTTACTTGTTTCTTAAGCAAAGAAATTAAAAATATAATTTTTGATATTTTTTGTATAAGGAATAAGTTAAGATAAGAACACGTATTTTGTCTAGGGTGATTTGATTGCTTTCTGACAACATGTAAGAGGAAAGAGCAACCCAAACAAAATATAGTGTTTACAAACTGCCCCTCTTTACTTATTCTTTAAGTAAGGAGATCGAAAATGTAATTTTTGATATCCTTAGCTTTAAGAATAAGTAAAGATGGAAACATATATTTTGTTTGGGGAGCTAATAGATCAAGGAGAGTTAATTTACCTGGAGGCGCTGGAACTTGATAAAAGATGCTTACAAGTACAAGATTTTTTGAAGGTATGCTCAATTTACACAAGATTTTTGGGTGCCTAGTGTATGTAGGGCTTTTAGGTGCCTATTCTGGTAGGACTTTGGTGCCTATTCTAGCAGGACTTTTATTCGTGCCTATTCTGGTAGGACTTTTGATACCTGTTCTGGCAGGGCTTAGGTGCCTGTTCTGGCAGGACTTTTGAGTGCCTGTTTTGGCAAGACTTAAAGGTACCTATTCTGGTAGGACTTTTGGGTGCCTGTTCTGGTAGGATTTTGGTGCCTATTCTGGTAAGACTTTGGTGCCTGTTCTGGCAAGACTTGAGTGCCTATTCTGGTAGGACTTTTATTGGTGCCTATTCTGGTAGGACTTTAGTGCCTGTTCTGGCAGGACTTTTAGGTGCCTGTTCCAGCAGGACTTAAAGGTGCCTATTCTGGTAGGACTTTTGAGTGCCTATTCTGGCAGGACTTTGGTGTCTATTCTGGTAGGACTTTGGTGCCTGTTTTGGCAGGACTTAAAGGTGCCTATTCTAGTAGGACTTTGATTGATGCCTATTTTGGCAGGACTTTGACGCCTATTCTAGTATGACTTTTATGGTGCTTGTTCTGGCAGGACTTAAGGATGCCTATTCTGGTAGGACTTTTGATGCCTGTTCTGGCAGTACTTAGGTGCCTATTCTGGTAGTACTTTTGATGCCTGTTCTGACAGGACTTAGGTGCTTATTCTGGTAGGGCTTTTGGTACCTGTTCTGGCAGGACTTTAATGCCTATTCTGGTAGGACTTTTATTGGTGCCTGTTCTTCGCAAGACTTTGGATGTCTGTTCTCCGCAGGACTTAAGGGTGCCTGCTCTCCACAGGATTTTGGATGCCTATTCTTCGTAGGACTTAAGGGTGCCTATTCTTCGTAGGACTTAAGGTGCTTGTTCTCCGCAGGACTTTGGGTGCCTATTCTTCGTAGGACTTAAGGTGCTTGTTCTTCGCAAGACTTTGGGGATGCCTATTCTTCGTAGGACTTTGGGTGCTTCTTCTTCGTAGGACTTAAGAGTGCTTGTTCTTTGCAAGACTTAAGGTTCCTATTCTTCGCAGGACTTTGGGGGTGCCTATTCTTCATAGGACTTAAGGTGCCTATTCTTAGCAGGACTTTGAGTGCCTATTCTTCGTAGGACTTTGGGTGCCTGTTCTTCGCAGGACTTTGATTGCCTATTCCTCGTAGGACTGAAGGGTGCCTGTTCTTCACAGGACTTTAATTGCCTTAGGACTTAAGGGTGCTTGTTCTTCGCAGGACTTTGGTTGCCTATTCTGCGTAGGACTTAAAGGTGCCTATTCTTCGCAGGACTTTGATTGCCTTTTTTAGGGAAATTTTTTTTACTTTAAAGACTTTTCTTCATTTATTTAAGTTTTATGCAAAGTAATGCACCTATACGAAATGTGTAATGCATGCAAAATGTTTAGCTTTTGAGTTTAACACCTCAATGTTGTCTCAATATAAATCATGATCATTGTAGGTGTCAGAAGTATGAAGTATGTGGGATGCTAGGATTTATGGAATGCACACATTTTTTTACTGTGCCCCAATATGACTTGAGGTCCATATAATGTATGCCCAGGTGAAATGCAAGAAGCATATAAGATGCTTTATGAAATGTCAAGTATTTGTTTTCACTTGCCCCAACATGAACTATGATCTAAGTAATGTATGCAAATATAGAATGCATGAAACATGTAATGCAAATCTTCTTTTTGCTTGCCATAGTATAAAGTAGAGGCTATATGATGTATGCAAGTGTGAGGATAAAGAAAACATGTGATACTTTATTTTATGAGATGCAAATTTTTTCTTTGTTTGCCCCAATGTAAACTAGAGGCTATGTGATGTATGCAAGTATGAGGATAGAGAGAATATTGGTGCTTTATTTCATGAGATGCAAATTTTCCTCTAAGTCCTCCAATGTGAGCTTAGTTTAATGTGGGATATGCATGAGCATGATATGTGAAGCATATGAAATGTAAATTGTTCTTTCTCTCTTTTACTTTGTGAAGTGACAAATGCATATTTTTTCCTTGTCTCCATGTGATCCTAGTAATAGGTGATGCATATGGCATACAGGTTTTGTGTTTTTTTTTTCAAATTGAAAATTTTTATTGCAAATGAAGAAAAGAGAGAAAACATGAAGAGATGAGGACATTATCTTTAAACATTCTTAAATTGACTTTGATCACCTTAAAAGAAAGAGCAAGAGAGGGAACATTGTTTCTAAATGTTTATATATTAATTTTGAACTTCGAAATTCTTTTCTTTTCTGGTAAATGAAATCGTCTCAAAGGGACACTATTTTTGGTGTTTTGACTTGATTTTGAATTTTGGATTTTTGTATTATTATTTTTTTAAAAAAAATGAATTGATGAGGAAAAATATGATTCCCTTTTTTTTAGTTTTTTTTTAATCAACTTGAGCTGGAAAGAAAAAGATGCTTTGTTTGTGTACAAAATCAATGCAAGCACATGATGCATGAAAAATCTCAAAATTTATAAAATATAGGATTTTTAGCCCTTTGCCTTTGGGAAATCCCACAAATTAGCTCTTCACCTGTCCCCATAAGAAAAGTTGAACTTTCAATTATCCTACCAAATTTGCCCCTTGCCATTTGGATGCAAGAATTTATTGATGGATTTTGGCTAGCTAAAAGCACTCTTGAGGGAGTATTCCAAGCTAAGAAGCCCTAAAGTTTTTGCTTGGACTTATTTCTAAATGATTTTTCTCCGAGTGATTTGTTTGCTATCAACCTTGGACTATTAACTTGATAAGATAATCTCCTCTTGTCAACTCTTCATCATTAATGCTTGAAAGGTCAATAGGCTAAACCCACACTTATCTTATTTAACAATGTCAATACAATCATGCATTACGGCATACAAACACACGAGTTTAAGGAAAAAGAGCCCTTAACATCAGAGGGATGCAAGAGCTGATGAAGAATGTGACCATGCAAAATGGTTTGGGAATGGAGAAGTGGAATAGATGGCTAGACAAAATGTACAGAATAAAAAGATGCCCCAATTCTACACTTGAAGCATTTTTTTTTAACAAAAAAAAAAATGAAATGCTAAGAAAATGGATATGGTAGGTCAGAGGGAAGTTTCATTTTTGGATTTGAACTCCTTTTAAAAAAAGCCATTGATGTAATTTGGAGCATTTTCTCTGAATCAAGCCCTTTTGCCCCAATTTCAATTATTTTGATTTTTTTCCAATCATTCCCTAAAAAAAAATCTGCCCCATTATTTTTCAAACAAGCTAAACCTTAATAAGGACTTTTGATGCTTGTAGTGTGGCCTTGGTAGATGGGTTTATGAAATGAAAGATATCAGGCTCAAGAATTAACATGCCCCCGTCAAGTCTCCTACTAGTCTCCTTCTTCTATTGCTTTAACAAAATTCTATACTCGAAATTCGCTTAGCAAGGAAGAACGTCTCCGGGTTGTAATGGGGTCTAGTAGGTAAAAGTGCAATTTAAGAAAGAAAGATAACAAGGCCCAAATATTCATGGAAGTTTGCAATGAAAATCTTGATCTAGTAATTGTGCCATCTTGATAGGACTAATTGGTTTATGACCATGAACTCAATCTTTTCCTTTCAAAGGATCTTTTTTTGTTCATCTCAACTCTTTTCTGGAGACTTTTTCCCCCTCTTTTTTTTCTTATGACCCACAAAACTCCTCTTTGAGAATTTTGCCCCTTAATTGCATGCTAAGGTGAAGCTCCCTTTTAAAAGTTTTGCTTGTTCAAAATTTAATCTGTGGGAGCTTTTCTTTTGAGAATTTCCTTGCTTCTATGATTTTTCTTTTCTTCCTCCAATTTGTTTCCCTTTTTTTATTTAATACTTTTTTCTTAAAAGGAATCCACTATGGTGCCAAAATTGCTTTTTCTTTATGTAAAACTCTCATTGCTTCTCAGATTTGATTCATGTTCGGTATTTGAAGAATTTTTTTTTGTAGGCCTAAAGTGGTTAGCAATAGTTAAGAAGTGTTTGGATAATTGAAAGAACCTGACTCTCTTTTGATATTTGAATTACCAGCATAAAAATTTGTTAAAGACTTCCCATCCCAAAGGTTGCAATTAGAGTGAAGGAAATGAACATCACTCCTAACTCAATCGAGGTGACTAGAGGTTACTCCTTCATATTTGAGAAAGACAAAAAAATGCCTTGTATCCTAGACATAGCTTGCTTGTGGGACATGTATTTACATTTGTAGTTTGGTCTTTTCTTAGTTCTTCTTTTTTTTTGTAATTGAATTAGAGGCATATAATTAGTTTCAGATTTAACCCTTCATATCGATTAACTCTTTTCATAAGAAGTTCTGGACATTATATTTTTGGATTTTTGGTTATTTAAGAGAAACATGCAGGGAAAGAAGCTGTGTCAACATGATTGATGGAATGAAAAGGTTCGTAAAGGGTGAGATGGAAGCATATGACCAATGTATTGACAAAGTTAAATCAAATAAGGTCTAATGAATCAACTTCTGGTAGCCTTGGATCTTAGCCAGATAGAAGAATATTGAACAAACAAGCATTAACTGATTATGATATGACAAACAACTTCTTTACGAGTTCAATCACCAAGAAATCTCCCTAAGGCTTTATTTCTTATGTTCTCTTGCACCTTGTCCATGAAGAAATCGCAACCCTTTTTTTTTGGAATGCCCTATTGCCTTAGGATTAAGTTTGCAAATTCTTTGGACAATGCCATCTTGGGTGTGAAGGCTAGAGGCTAGTGAAGGAAGTAGCTAATCAGTTGCAAATTAGGTAAAGGACAAAGGTCCCAATGTAGGCAAATGACAAGTGTCTTGATTGATATGATTTGTGGTTCTCAAGGTGGTCAAGCTCAATGAGTTTAGAGATTGATGGTTTGAGTTTTTTTTTTTAGATGATAGTGGGTGGAAAGTAACAATTTGCAAATAAAGGGGATATGAAAAGTTAGGGAGTAATGAGTGACTTTATCAAGACTTCTGGGAGCTTCCTTTTGCCTAATCAAATGATACACCTTTACTTCTTTGACCTATACCTCATTTCCTCACCTTAGCTATTCAAGAATGTAGCTTTTTATTTGAATTTTTAGCTTAAGCTAATCTTTCCATTACAAAGAACCAAAAATCCTATACTTATAAATTTTCAGATTTTCAATATGGAATGCCTTATGATAATGCATGGATGCAAATTTACTATATTGTTTGACCTAAAAGCCAATGGGTGCTGTGATTTTGGCATGTAGGTCCTTCAAGACAAAGAATCCTAATTTCCTTTTGGGCACTTACTGCCCCCTATAAGGTAGATTAAGACTACCAATTGATTTAAAAGGAAAACTAGCCCCTTTCTGTTTATATTTATGGTAACAACTTTCCTCATTGAACCTTTATTTTCCTCATATGCTTATTGCACACAGAGATAAATAAAGTTGACGAATCATCCTAAGGGAACAAGCTAAATTCCACATATGACTTCTATAGAAAAGTCTAGCCCATTTAGATTTCTTTTGATAATTTGTGGAGTTGTTTTCAGATCCTCCACTTTCCTCTAGGACCTTATTGTCTCACTATAAAGGGTAGAGTTAACAAAATCAACTTGCAAAGAATTTCAAATTTTGGCAAGCCATTCAAATTGGGCTCTTGACTAGCCTGACTCATGTCAATTTGATTGTTATTTATCTTGAAAATAGCCACCGATATGGTGTCAAAACTTGCTATCCCTGCGTAAGTTACCCAAGATTGACTTTTTCTATTAATCAGGGGATTACTAGTGTTAGCTGATGTTTTCCTACATTCCTCTAGAAGCTTATCGACCCATTAAGAGTTGTGGCTTATTGCTCAATTTAAGAAAGGATAGTTCCTACATGATTGATGTATAACGGACTTATTATTGCATACTTACTTGTACACCATTGAGAATTATGTCTTGGTCTAAGAAAGAGAGAGAAACTTTGTACTTGTACTCGAGAAACTTATTATTTCATTGGAGAAAGAGTAGCTGACAATCAAACCAAGAGAAATATGCCTTTCTACATGATTGATGCCCTAAAAAAATGATCCCAATCTCTAACCAAGATGTGATACTCAATTGTTGATGCTTTTAAACTTATGGATGTTATGATTCCCTAGAATTTTGAAGGTACTCCTTTTCTATGAGAAGTTTGTTATTTTGCAGGAATGAAAATTTTAAGGAAATAATACTTTCTTTTTCATGTATGTGTATAAAGAAAATATATGTACGCTAACGGTTTTTTTTTTAGGGATAATGATGAATGTGGTTGTGGTCGTTTAAGGGTTGGAAACCTGCTAGACAAAGGTTGGTTTAATTTACTCATGCCTGCATCCCAGTTATGGTATGTCAAATTGTGCAGTGACACATCATTAATTATTCCAGTAGATAGCGACGATGTGTCACTTTTCATATGGGCTTTATTAAATGCATGAATGTGATGATGAAATAGTTGAAAATGCTCTCTCTTGTCCTATTATGGTAAACCCTAGGGTCACAAGTTTGCAATGGTCTGACCATAACTATTTAGGGAGGCATCTGTGGTTCAACTATCAGTGCATTTTTTAAGGTAGGGCTATGACTCCTAAGACATGGGTCCCAAAATTGCCCTCACCATGAGGTGAGGATCTTGCTATATGAACTTAACTTTGAGAGGAAAAGCATCCTAGACAAATCAAGCCCATATAACAAGGCACAATTTAGGTGAGGACTTCATGATAGCCTCAAGAAGTACAGGGCTTCACAGGGAAATCAATATAAACCTCTACTAACCTAAGGAACACTCAGACCCGGGTATAGGGCCCATAACGTGTGTGAGAATTTTGTGTCCGTGGCGTGTGTGAGGAGGGCATTCACCTTTTCATCCTATGAACTACCCAACCCTCATCTGCTAGGCAGATTGGCAAAATAAAAGATAGGGAAATATACATACAGACAGAAATAAGAAGTAAAATATACAAATATGGTCATCTACTATAAGGTTTCCTCCTCATGTTATCTATCCTACACATATTATGTACATATTATATATATATATATATATATATATTCTCTTTTTTTTGTAGCACCCTTTTAATGATTTTTTTACTTTTTATTTATTTTTAATTATTATTATTATTTTTGATGATTTTTTTGAATTAGCTCACTTTTAATCTTTCCTCTTTCTTTCTTTGTGGGTTATTATTATTATTTTTTTAATTCATTTTTCCTTTCTTTTTCTATTGTAAATATTATTATTATTATTTTGGCTCTTTTTCATTTTTGTAGCTATCTTTTCATATTTTCTCTCCTTTTTTTTTATTCTTTTCTTGTAATTTTCTCAAAGTTTTCAATTGTATTATTTTAAAACATATTTAAACCTTATCAATTTCTCTCAAACTTCCTTTGAATGATTCTTTCCTTTTTATATTTTTTTTGTATTTTTTTTTTAATTTTGTTATTATTTTTGAATTTGTCTAGATAAAATACGGTGTTCACACTCTTCCTCAATTTACGGTAGCTTGAACACGATATCTCTGTATTGGTCATGCACTGTGGTGGAGCTAAGCATTTAGTGTAAATTACTACATTCTGTGTTTGTTTTAGAGAGTGCCCAGCAAGCGTTTGATGAAAGGTCTGAAAGAAAAACCCGAGAACGAATTAGACATCTGGCCCCTGTGATTGCTATGTTAAACGTCTGTAGAAAATGGTTGTAATTTTGAACTTTACTGTATTGTTATTCTGCAAATGAACGAGATATTGACATTGTGCATGCTCACTGATCGGGATTGAGCTTGAATCATGATTTGAGGGAGAGAATTTGGAAACATTTTGTTATTTTGTTGTTTGCCCATGTTTGATTTTGTTTGGGTCATTATCTTAACTTAGTTTGTTGCCTTGCGTTTTCGAATGGGTTGATATTCATTAGTTAGGATCAAATATGAATTCTGATTTTTTGCATAAAAGAGGAAGATTTTTTTTAGGAAACTCGCTATTGTCATTATGCCATGTTCAAACTTTGATAGCTGTTCGAAATTAATTTGCTTCCCTACTCTGATTGGATTGGATTGAGACTGCTGATTTCGTTCTTTAAAATATATATATATTGAATTGGAGGTGTATCTTTAACTCTTATTGGACTTGTTTCTTAGTTATCGATGTGCTTTATAGTTCAAACTACTTGCCCTGTTGTGCATTTCTTTTTGTCTCTTTACATGAACCTCGCGTGAGGGTGAGGGTGAGGATGGTGAAGAATTGAGAAGGCTTACCAAATGGAGCAAAGACCAATGAGGAAGCAAAAGAGATGGCTTCACCGTAGCATAAAAAATTTACTGTGTGGCCTTGCGAAGTTGATTGGTTTGAAATCTTTTTTTTATATTCATGAAATGTATTGATGAGTGATATTTGGCTAGCTAGACACAAGATACACACTACCACCAATTATCGTGTACTAGTATGTATTTTGGCCTTGTTACATTTTATTTTATTTTACTTTATTTTTTTTTTTTTGGAATTGTCGTGTGAGAACTCATATCTCCTCAAGCATATAGAAGTTATCTAAGGCTGTGTGTGACAATAAGTCCCCCCAATCATCAGATTGCGTCACAAAGTGTTTTCAAATTTTGATGGGCCCATAACACTTGAATATTGTTTCCAAAGGGTTTTCGAAAAGAGAAAAGTAAGTAAATAAAAAAAATTAAATGTGTACAGTTTGTGAGAAAAATAAAATGTTTATCTTTGTGGAAGAAAAAGAGTTCAAAACAAAAGGAAAAAGAAAAAGAGAAAAATATTCTTTACTTAAAATGTCATTTCTAGTAAAACTAAAAAAGGGGTAAAATCAAAAATCAATGAGAATCAAAAGGAAAATTGTAAAAGAATTAATAAAAAAAATCATCAAAAACAAAACACAAGAAGGATAAAAGGAAAAAAAGAAGAAGCAAAGGGTCATTAAAGGGAAGAATCATTAGAGAGAAATGATGAAATAAAATTTTCCTCATCTTTTGTAAATTAAAATTTTTACTTTCTTGTCTTTCACCAAAAATTAAATAAATAACAAAAATCAATTAAAACAAAATTAAACAAAAAATAAAGAAAGAAAAAAAAATCAAACACTTGATTATTAGAAAAGCAAAAAGGGTCAAACAAAAAAAATAAAGAAAGAAAAATTAAAATCAAAAATCAAAATTAAAAAGAAAGGAAAAGGAAATTTTTAATGACATTAAAAATCATGAAAATCAAAAAAGGAGAAAACAAAAAAAAGAACAAAAATAATTAAAAACAATAATAATGAAAGGCAAAGAAAAAAAGAAAAAAAGAGGAGAGAGCAAAATTAATTCGGTCTTTCGCATATAAAAATGCATCAATCAATCTCCAATTCATTTTGTTTGCAAAAATCTAAATGATTTTTACTTCCCTCCTATTTATAAAAAAATTTTAAAAAAATGAAGAAATAGGAAACCAAACAAAAAAAAAAAACAAAAAGATTAATTAAAATTAAAAAATAATAATAATAAAATGTGAAAAAAAAAGAAAAAAAAAAGAAGAAAACAAAATGGAAAATTGAAAATGCAAGAAACGCAAAATTAAATTTCTTTTTAACAAATCAAAACACATTAAGCAATTTCAAAACTCGTTTTATTTGTTGAAGAAAACAATTAATTTTTATTTTCTTTGCCTTTTTGCCTAGAAACAAAAACAAAAAATATAAATAGAAAGAAAAATGAAACAAAAAACAAAAAAAAGTAAAAAAAAAAAACACACACACACACACACACACTACAACAACAACAAAAAACAAATAAACAAGCAAATAGAAATAAACCAATATAACATTTGTGTCGAACTACGTGGACTTTGATCCCTCTGAAGGATACGTAGGCCCTAGGTTCTCATCCTAGGTCATGTCCACCCTTGTAAATAATCTTTTTCTTTTAAATTTTATTTCTTTAATTTCCTTTCTTTCTTAATTTTATTTCTTTTAATTTTGGTTATTTCTTATTTTGCATGTGATTTGTTAGGGAGAATTAAAACAGTGTTAAGGCCATTTTATTTTTGCACAATTGACTTAGGGTAACCATTCTTAGTAACGGGTGTAGTGGGGTGCCTAACACCTTTCCCACTCACAATCGACTCCCAGATCCATTTTTTGGTTCATAGACTACTCTTCCAATTAAAAAGGTTTTTCCAAAATTTTACCTTTTCAAAAATTAACATTTTGGTGGCGACTATACTACTCTTATTCTATATCTTAATTTTGATTTCAGTTTGGCGCCACGCGGTCGCATTTTTGGGTGTAACACCTACACATGTATTCAAACTATGTTTGGCCAACTAAAGTGCAAAATTTTTCACAATTGTAAGAAAAATAAGACAACTTCAAATATTTTAACTTAGCACAAAGTGTAATTAGCATTGCATTCATGCTAAACATATCTTGATGGCGACACTACTACGTTGGAAACAGACTTAAATCATAACAGGCAGGCAAGTAAACTAGCTCAAACAAAGCTTAAAAATGAAAAGGACAAATATAGGATCACCCTATCCTTCGTGATATCATTCATGTGGTTGCATGCCAAGGATTAGTTAAGCGCACACACATGCCTCTCTGTTCAAGTTTCCCCATTAGATAAATGTTGGAACCTCTCTCAATGTCTTCTAATAGGCATGGCCTAATTTTTGTGAGGATGTTGACAATGTCATCTAAGTTAGGGCTCTCACCTACTTGCATGAAGATGTTAAAACTCATATACATCTACCATCAGTAAGTGACAAAAGTCTTTGATTGCCTATTTCATCACGGAAAGCTTGCACTTTCTTACTTGACATTCTTTGGGAGTTCCAATGGTGCATTAGTGCAGAACTCCAATACCATTGGCACTATAGTTGCCATAGAGTCTATGCAAAGATGATCCCACTGCTAAAGATGAATCTAATCATATGTGGACCCATTGTGGATTGTGAGGTTTCCAAATCCCACTCCTGGATAAGCCCCTCAAGCATGGTGATTTCTGTCTAATGCTCTTGAGCTACTGGTGATATAAATATGTTTTGGTTACAAGACCTAGTAAAAGACAAAGAAGCCTACCACAATCAATCTAATAAACCCCCTAAATTAGTAAAATGTTTCAACTTATGCAAACTATTTAAATATCTAAAATAAGCAATTGAAAATGATAGGTTGACTACTAATTTAATTTAGGAGAAATAGCTTAGTTCGAATAAATCAATCATTGACAAGCTTGGCCAAGTCATAGTTAAAAAAACACAATATCACCAAACAATATCAATTTTAAACTATTGCACAACACTGAAGTAAGACCCACCCAAATGAACACATCAAGCTCACTCCAAATAAGTACAAACCTATCCTAAGAAAATCACCATCATGAACTAGGGGTGTACATGGGCAGGGCCGGGTCAGGGCGATGCTTGGCCCGGAGCCTGGCCCGATTAGGGTCTTGGGCGTATTTTTATGCCCGTGGCCCTGCCCGGCCCGAAGAAGCCCGATTTTAGGGCGGCCCGGGGCGGCCCGGGACGGCCCGAATAAGTAGGGCTATACATGAATAAAACCAAACTAACATCTAGTATATCCGATACCTGACCCGATTAAGACATGAAACTTGTTTTTATACCTGTGGCCTTATTCAACTCTAATAAGTCTGATTTATGTTGGGATAGGGCGGGTTAGGGCCACCCAAATTAATTTTTTTTAATGAATTGATACTTGTAATATAAAAATATTTTTACACAAACTTATAGGCATATATTTCAAAACAATGGACTTTTAGAACTCTTATATTTGTATCAGTGATAAAAAAATAATCTAGTATTATCAAATAAAATATAAGATATACTAACATAATTAGTCTTAGGTAAATATATATTTTTTCATTATTTAACAAAAAAAATATCAGTAAGGATTCACATCAATGATAAAAATAATTAAGAAGTAAAGAATATTTGAATAAATAATAAAAATTGCAGTATACAGAAATAATTAAATGAAATAAAAAAATAAGATGACAAGATATTAATAACTAAAAAAAAAGAAGTAACTATTAGGGCGAGTTGGGGGAAACATACCTTCGCCCATGGCCCTGCCCGGCCCGGCCCGGAGCAGTCTTGTTTAAAGTTATGTCCATTTATACTTTTAGCCCGACCCGGCCCTGCCCGATTAGACCGGGCTAGGGCGGGCCCCTAGGGCCAACCGGGCCGATGTACACCCCTATCATGAACAGTTTAAAGTCTAGTAAATAGCCTAAAACCACAATAATTATTTTAAGATTTCAAAGCTTCAATTTAACACCTAGATTGCACAATGAATGATGATCAGAATTCAAACTTGGCCATTTAAATCACAACTCATAGATAAGGTATGAACATAAACTAAAACCTTAGATAAGGTATCAAATTACTTGTGACAGTTAGAACCAAAAAAGCATAACCCACAAACCTAATGATTCAACATGCAATACTTAAAATCAACCACAGTGACCATCCCTTAAAACCAAATAGATACAGAGCAAAAGAATATAATTAGCCCCTTTAATTTTCACACATGCTTATAAGTGACAAATCACTTGGCAAGCATCATTTAAACCACATTATCTTAAGCATGGTTAAAGCAGCAATTTCGACGTCCAAGAAACTCAGCTAAGATAAGCCATAATGTCAATACTATCAACGATAAATAATCCTGAATTTGCACACTTAGAGTACCTAATTATAAACTTGGCCTAGAATGTTCTAACCTAGAGTATAATTAGAGAGCTCAAGCATACTAATAGGCTATCACAAACCATCCACCAAGCAATAAGTTCCAAAGCTACAAGCAATATAGTAATAGCCAACTTTCATCAGATAATGTACAGTCAAGCAATTTAATAGTATGTTAATTCCATCAATAGCTAACATTGCAACACAACTTATTTGCCATGTGTATCAGCACTATTATCAAAATACAAAACTAAAGTACCTCGGAAGCTTAAAATGAACAAACCAAAGCTAACCCAAAGAAAACCTAAATGAAATCCCACAACCTACGCGAAAGACCCAACTGAAAATTGGAAGAGGTTTCTTCCAATAGCCTCGTGAAGTGCAGAAGTGGAGTAGAAAGTGGTGATAGCTTGGTTGTGTCTGAAGAATAAGGGAAGATGAGCTGATTTAGGTGGTGGTTCAAAGATAGGTGGTGTTGGTTGGACGTTACGTAAGACTAATGCAAAACTCCGACATACTAGCATGCGAGTAGTAGACAATCTCAAAGGGCCAGCCATTAACTGCAAAAGTTGCAAGAGAGATACAGACACTTGCAATTAAGTTGAATGAATGGTTAAGATTAACTATTGGGAGATGAAACGACGTCATTTTGTCACTACACAAGTAATGCATACCGTGCACTATGCATAGAAGATTCACCTCCGACTCAACACATGGTCCCTGCTCTTTGCAACCCTAAAGGGCGACCACTCCAACCTCTTTCATCTCGAACTTCTAACCATAAATTCTGGCTAAATTCTTCCACCACCACATTTCCTAGCTATTTACACCATCGACGACTAGTCCCTTCCATCTTCCACTCATTTTTGGTACTTATCCTAAAAAACCACCACCATCATTCCTCCCTCAAATCCTCACCTAACCTAACACTCTGCCTTCCTTGTTTTGAACACTATTTTGGCTAGAAGTTGCCGCTTCCCTTAAATTCGATAAGGGCAATAATGCAAATATAGTGGTGTTCTAAGATGAGATTCAAAATTCCTTTTAAAACTGAGGACTCATCCAGGATAAGCTGGTTCATGGGAACAATGTATTCTGTTTAGGTTGTAGATCCCATTTGTTAGCTTGATTCTCTATGGTGTCTTATAATACACCATTTAGAATTTTCCTTTATTTTTTCCTATGTTCACTAACTTGAATTTTATAACCAAATGGATTTTGTAACTATTATAAGAATATTCAGATCCCTTTTCCTAGAGGCTAAATTTATTCTAATGTTAACTTCCATTTTGAATTGTTTGTTATAAATTATAACACCCCTAGATCTATTTCTTGCATTTCCTCCATGCCAAACTCTTTCTACTTTTAATCTTTTTAACTTCTCATGTAGCTTATATAACTATAAGGACCAATGTTGAAAAAGAAGATGGAAAAGAGTTAGAAGTTTATCAAATTGAGTAGATTTATCTTATCGTCTATATCAACTGTTAAGCAATACTTGAAATGTTCAAAATATTTTTTGCTTTATATAGAATTTATGAGTTTTCCTCTAGATCAAGAACACTTGTTAGTTGTTAATAATATCGACTATTATACAACTATCTAGTATTTAGATTGCAAATTATGAATCAATTACTTATTATTGCACATGACTTGGGTAGCAAATCAATGCTAAACTGGTCTCAAATATGCCAAGCTTCCATCTCTCTCCATTCTTACCACCAAGAAAGAAATCATGATTTCTACAACACCCAGATTTTCCCCTTATCAACCAAATTCCTATGCCACCATTCTTTGGAAACCTTCTCAATCAAACTAACTCCCTATGTAATATTCAAGACACTTATAATCTTGCAAGGATACAGGGAGCCAAGCATGCTCAATTTAGATTATCTCCATGTGATTTCCTTTTCAACAAGCTACAATCTGATATGCTTCTAGGCAAATTTCTAAGGATTAACCATGCAATCCAACTTGGTAAACCTTCTCATGGTGCCTATAAGAGTAGCTCGAAGAACAATGCTGATATATCTTGCTTGTTGACCGTGGAAAATCCCAGCCCAAGCTTGAAGGAACCAGTTGAGGCCAAAGCACCCCACATCTTGTTGTTCAGTCAACTTATTCACACTGAGCAGTAGAGTTCAAACAGTAGCTCTGCTAATATAACTGGGAATAATTCATTAGAAGGGAATTCTTAAAAGGCTTTGAATGTTGTTTCTGATGGCTCAAGTTTCTGATGGTTCATGTTACAGAATGCAATGCATACAAAACCCCACAAAATTGAAATCAGCATCTCTATCGATGCCTATCTCATACACCATTGCCTTGTGGACTAGCACCACTGCCTTTACTTCTTGGGACTGGCTATGAGGCAAATATAAACAGCCAACCAATTGCCTTATCACTTGGGACACTAGAGTTAGCAGATTTGACCTGCGACGAAATAGAGCTTTGAGCATCCTAAGTTGATGCAGATGGCAAACTGAGGAAATGCATGAAGATGGAGGTTTTGCTTTCTGATTCAGAGCATTTTTGGGGGTCAAAAGGATGGCTAAGATGGCGTACTCTCGATGGCCAAGATCATCTTAGGATTGGCGAAAACGTGGCGGGCGAAGAACCTTTAGATCAAGCAGATGGTCACAATTTGTTGAGGGCAAGGAACAATGTCGTTTCATCGCTGTGCATGTGACATGCACCCCTTGCTATGCATAAAGGATCTACACGCATGTTGAGTCAAGATGAACTTCCACTTGCATACAGTAACCAAATTTTATTAAATTTTATTATTATTGGTATTATTATTGCATTTCAATGTTTTAAATTTAATATAGAAAATAAAAATTATGATTGTAAAGATAAAATTTTTAATTATGAAAAAATTATATTTAAAAACTTCTAACTGTATTTCACAGTGTGCAAATAAAATTTTTAAGGTATATAATTAAAATTTTTAGAATAAAATTTATTTTTATGATTAAAATTTTTATCTTTATAATTATAATTTTTATTTCTAGGTTAAACTCTAAACTTTAAAAAAACAAAAAAAAAACTTGCTACAAAGGATCCTACTACCTATATGATGGGTTGCAAAGAGCAAGATGGATTTTTGGGTTTCATAGTGATTAGGCTGTGGGACCCGTTTTGGGTATGGGTTATGGGTTTTTAATTTTAAAAATGTGTTGCAAAGAGCACAATGGATTTCTGGTTTTTATAGTGATTAGGTTATGGTTCACGTTTTGGGTATGGGTTATGCAATGCTGCATTTGGGCATCGCAGCACCATGCATTTTGGACCCATTTTCAAGTTTAGGAATTATGATTTTATTTTTGGGCATTGCTATGCCCTCGCTTCTATTACCTCCAATGTATGTTTCGTTCCGTCGTCACGACGCTAAGTGTAGATGTCATGCTGCACTTATTTCTATAATACAGCAAAAAAAATTGGCCACAGGATATTAAATTTAAGTGTTGCGACGCAATCAATATTTTTATTACCCCCCATAACAATATAGTGCTACGACGCTGGATTGTGAGGTCGCGGAGATAGAAGCTTTTGTTAGCCAACTAGTTTTGCTTTCTTCACTGTTAAGAAGCCCACACATTAACCAGCACCAAACATGCAATTTTTATTCAATCAAGAGCAAGAAGAGCACTAAAAGCACAAGAATTTAAAAAAAAAAAAAATTTCTTTTTCATCGAGTTTCCTCTGCAAACTCTTGGCTTCTTTGAGATTTTGTAACCCCGCTTCATTGATCCACTTAGGTAAGCCAGAGGATCCCCAACTCGAAAAACCTGAAACGAACCACAAAAATTTACTAGATAATAAAATGCAAGATTGCTTGTGACCCAGACCCCACCTAGACCAATTTCCCTACACATCCAAACACCCCAATTTATCAACTCTCTACGGGACATAACCAAGCCAAGATGGAAGAAAGTAAGGTTATCATGACACTTTAAGAATTAAATTTTAATAAGAGGAGAAGGGAAACTTTTACCCATGTGAATGAAGCTTTAGAGCAGAATTTTAATCAAAGGTTGCAGCAACCCAAAACTCATCCAAGGCCACGGTCAAGAGAGGAAGTGACCGAAAATGTGCAAGCCTTAAATTGAGGAAATACATACTTAGGCTGCTGAAATCTCTCAAGCTAAGAGCAGAACAGTAGGCGAAGGAAGAGGGAAATAAACAAGCGAGACAGCTATGAAAATTGCGGGCTTATAGTGAGGAAAGACACACTCAAGTTGCTGACTTTTTTATAGCAAAAATGCAGCAGCTACAAGAAGGAAAATTTAGGTAATCAAGTATGGGAAGTTAAAGGGTAGAAGGAAAAGTTTTTACCAACATGAATAAAGTGCTATGGCTTCCGAATACACCAAAATCACAGCTTCAGTGCAAACCACGTATTGTTCTCGCAGCAGCAGAACAGTGAGCAAAAGAGGGCTGTTTTTTGGACGAAGAATCTGCTATGAGAAGGGGGGGGGGGGGGGTGGTTCAGCTGAGAAAATGAATAGGGGAAGTTGCCAAGCTTGTAGGGATGGAGGAGAAGGAAAGAAGCAAGAGAAATGGCTGCTGAAATTCACCAAATGACTGCCGTACCTGAAGCAAGCCACAGCTGGAATAAGAGGGCAAGATTTGGACTATAGTAAGAGTGGCGCGAGCTTGCATATCCTTGAGCAGAGAATAGGTAAGAAATATGGGTTACTTGCCAAAGTATAAAAGTTAATACGGCATTAGAAAGTGTGCAAAAGCTGGAGTGAAAGTTTAAATGAGGGACAATACTATAATTTGACTTAAAATGCTTTTCATTCTTCAAATTTTTTTCTTCTTCTCTCTCTCTTTCTTGTGCGTGTGCGCGCGCAGAAGTCGACTTTTTAGAAAGTCAGATTTTCATTTGTTACATCAAGTGTATATAATCATAAAATATTATTATTACAAATTTTAAAATAATTGCTTAAATTTTGAAACAATTGTGTGCATATATGTTCGCACGGAGAAATCAACTTTTAGAAGGTCAAATTTTCAATCTTTAAATCAGATATGTATAATCATAAAATATCATTTATTATAAAATTTAAAACAATTGTCCAAATTTTGAAATAATTAGGCAGTCAAAAAATAAATCTTCTAAGGGATTGACCTCTCCATAAACCAATCATAGAGATTTTCGTCATTCCAATCATTAATCATATAATCATCATAAATATGTAAGGGCCGTCCTTTCAACTTATAAGTAAAGCCTAAGATATGTTGACTCTATCAATTAAACAAAACAGGTTTAATTTTTGACCCAAATCTAGCTTATAATTAGATAATTTAGTCATGCCAGACCTCCAAATCCAAATAGGCATTATGATAAGAATGAATATTTTCCTCCTAAAAATGGAAAAACCCTCCGAGGGCTTGTCTTGTTTGGGAAGCAAGCTCAAACGCAGCCCATGTTTTGGAAAGGTACAAAGATTATTGAGAAAGGTCTGCTTAACTACACAAACATACCATTTCTTTTTTTAGTAACAAGAATTTGGTATAGTTATTTCATACAACGTTGGAATATTCATTGTAATTCTCAAACTAAATAATTTACAAGTCACTAATCCTCAGAAGCAAAATTTCAAGAGAATTTATACAGGGGGTGGATTAGACCATCTTCTCTTTACCTCTGATTTCCATCGCACTTCTTTAAGTTTTCCATCCACCCCATAATCTCTCTCCATGACAAGATTTATTCCTTCCTCAGAGTACCATCCAACTCCAATACAAAGAATACCATCCTTCCTAATATCGACATAGCACGTTACACCGCCAGGAAGCCAAAGCATGGTCACATCCTGCATGTCTAGAATCTCCTCCTCTCCAAAAGAGTTGGTACTCTCAGGGAAGCTCCTCTTCTTTAGAGTTTCTGTACAAAGGTAAACATACGGGGTACCATTGCCATCTTCCATCATATCGTCCTCCCCAAACACTGGAGTTGCACTGACCTCAAAGACTTTCCAAGACCCAATCAGCTCCAAGGGTCTGGTTCGTTTTCTTTGAGAAAATGGCTTTATATCCAACTCCAGATAACTGTTGAGGATGCTACAGGCATTAGTTATCGTCTTGAACTTAAGGATGGAATGACATTAGGAAGGAAAAGACAAAGACTAAAGTGCAGAATTTGATGTAGAAGGTAGACAGAAATTATAAGAACCAACATATATTTCTTGTTACATCAAACTATTTTGGGTTTTGCAAGGTATTTTGAATTTTGTAGAATTGTTTTACTCATAATTAACGTCATATCACGTTTATATCTTTAAAATATAAGTGCTTTCGCAGATGCAAATGCAAACTTCTACAAAATGGAAATAAAGCACATATACCTTTGGTCATTGAGATTAGCAGGACTGGCCCATTGTTCTTCATACACGGCAACCCTCATTATCTGTATGTCTGAACCACCATTTATGAATTCAATGGTATGGACTATACGAATCCTTTTGTGGCAGCCTTTAACCAAGCACTAAAAATGAAGAATTTGTGAGAGAATAAAAACAACTTTTCCTGTTGAAACATCATCTTCCAGTTTCCAAGTGATAGGAAGAGAGCAAGTATAAATAATCAAAAACAGCACATTTCAAGCTAACATGACATTTATTAATAGCAAGAGTTCTATATTTTAATTCAATGAGGCTACTAACATACCAACATAAGAGAGAACTCTAAAGCTTATGATGACCAATGAAACTACCATATAAATTATTGGAGTGAGGAAACGTGATAAACAAAAATATCAGTCATAGTCTGGAAACATCACAGAGCAACCACCTTAATACATCAATGCTCAAGCCAATTACTGAACACTGATATCAACTGTAACACCAATAGTAGATCATATTAACAATTGGAATAGACTCACATAAAGTTCTTTATATGTTTGCTATCAGGTTTTCTAATAAAAATATGACATTGAGAAAATTTTTTATAGATCCAATCGTGGGATACTTAACTATTAAAAAAAAATTTACGTATGCTTTTATTGGAAAATTTGAGAACAAAGATATAAAAACTGTACATAAGTTTTATCTCTAACAATTTCCTCACTAAAAACAGTGCCAATTACCTCTATCTGTTAACATACTGCTATCATGTGACTCTTCTGCTACCACTACAGCACCCATCTCTAGCTAACCATAAATTTTCATATTCTTATCAGTAACTAAAAAGCCGTATTTCGACAAGACACTGAACATGAAGAGAATCAGAAAAATTAACCAGAGAAGTGGTTAAAAAAAGGTTCGAAGAGTGGTTAATGGATTAATTATATATTGATTTCATTAATTAAAAGTAAATTTAAGGACCAATACTCACCAGAAAACCATCATACAATCCCCACTACTGATGTGCATAACTCCAATTGTGCTCTACCATCTTGCCACAGTGTAGACACTAAAAAAGGCTTTATGATTTTTAACACATGCAAATAATAGCGAGTTCAGGAATGACATGCCCAATGCCAGTCCTTCCTCCCCCCCCCCCCCAAAAAAAAAAAAACACACACACACACACACACATATCATGCATTGTCATCCATAAAAACAGCTGCGTTCTCTTATTACCTAAGCAGAACAACGGAGAAATCAATTCAATTTTCCATTTTGTCAATACAAGTTAATTTTTATTTGTTGCACAAAGGACCAATCCATATGACCGAAGCTGCTAAACTAATAATTAATGCATGATCTATGCTAGTCAAAACTGATACTAGAGAAGGTGTTATGCATATACAGTTCTGTAAGTAACATGCTGAACTTACTTGTTCAAACTTGTAAGTTGGAGTAACATAGTACTTTGTATCATCAAATTCACCCAACGGGATATCTACAGGACCCCTAGTGTAAGATCCATCCTGCAATTTAGTAATCATTATTATTGACAGAATGATAGGGAGAATATAAATAGTGTAATATTTACAATGATTATATAGATACTAAACATTGCTATGCATATCATAGAATCCCTTTGATATTAATATTTAAGATAAATTACACTCCCCTCCCTTGAGAGATGCCCAACTTACATGGCCCTCCCCAGAGTTTTGAAAAATTACACTCTCCTCCCTTGAATTCAAAAGATGCATTACACTGACCTCACCTACAATGAGATATAAACTATAATTATACCTATTTTGAGCAAAATATCCTTATATCTATTATTTATATAATATAATATGTATTATATATGTATTTGGTCAATATAAAAATAATTTTTTTAAAAAAATTTAGAATAAATTAAATTTATGATTTTCAACACAAAATAAATAACATTGAAATAAAAGTTTTAAAAAATATATTTTCTAATCATTAATATTTTTTTGGTAAAAATATTAATATTATTCTTCAAGATATTTTCATCATATATTGGCTTCAAGGAGATTTGTATATAGTTCTATAAAAAAGAAGACGACTTTGTGGTTTAAGTATCTCAGGGAACAATTCTTACATGTACCGGGAGCGCCACGTCATTTATACACTCAATGGTTAAGATTTACTCTGCACATGAACCCCACCTATACAAATTAAATTTTGGCCATTGATTGCACTTGGTGCATGCACCTAAGAAAAATTCGTATCTCAGGAGGGGATAGTAATTTATTCTAAAATTTAGTATTTTCTCTCAATACAATAAGACTTCTTCGAGCTTAAGATTTCAATTATTATCTCTACTTTCAAAGAAAAATATCAAAATGACCTTGATTTGCACCAATAATTATCAGTCACTGTACTATTTTCTTTCTTATATTGTTTATTTCAGTTGGCATTCAGAATTATTATTAAAAGCCCTAAATCTGAAATACATTTTATACTGAGAAATACAATCAAAGATCTATAAAACAAGAGGAAATATAACTATCTATTAGAAATACTTGTAAATAATGTAATTATTTTAATTATACCTTAGAATTTAGGCACATGTATATTAGTTATTTCATTAGTCCCTAATGTCCCTAATTGTAATTTTGTCTTCTAGTGTAGCCTCCTTGTATCTATAAATAGCCATGTATGTTGCCTCATTCCATACAATAAACCAAAATCCTAGACACTTTGTCCTGGTATCAGAGCCTCAGGCTCTCTTTCAAAATTCTTGTGGCCTTGATTGCCATTTTTTCCTTTCTAGTCTGTGGCCTTTGTTGACACTAGCATTCCCATTCAAGTTTGTGACATTCATTGTCATTGGGCTCTATCTTTTAGGATTAGTTTGGCTTCTAATTGATCCAAACACTCTAGAAATCACTAGGCATTTTCTTTCTCTGTCCATAGCTTTCATTACTATTAGGAGACAACCTTTTTCCCTTCATTTTGACTCCCTTTTGACCTAAACATATTAGAAATCACCACTAACATCACTGACAGTTAATTTTAGTTGACCAAAATTCCACTAGACACCACACTTGCTGTCGCAAGTTTTTTGGACCCAACCCATGTGCCGGCACATGAAAGTGTGTGATGCTCTCTTTTTGGCAGCCAGCCACCTAAAACATGTCACCGACCATCATACAGGCTAGCCTAGGTGTCCTCTTGACCTGTTTAGGCTCCATCTCTTTATCGCTGAATATTTCTTTGTTGTTGTTTGCTGTTTTTATCTCTCTATTCTAAGTGCTTGTTGCTTCTGCCACCATCACCATGTCTTAAGTCTACTACAACCAGCAACACCTCTAAAACAACCATTGGCAACCACTCTGCTTTGATAGGTGACTTCCAAGATATCTTGACGACATACAGGTTGAATGGAAAGAACTATTTAAAATGGCCTCAATTGGTTTGCACCTTTATGAAGGGAAAAGGCAAGCTAAGTCATTTGCTCCAAGGGATCCCAAATGTCATGCCAGGGATGATAAGGATTATCTAGTAATGTCCTGGTTATGGAACTCTATATCACCAAGGTTCAGTGACACATGCATGTTCCTGTGTTTGGTGAAAGAGACATGTGATATTGTTCAACAAACTTATTCCAAGGTTCGAGATATAGCACAAATTTATAAGCTTAAGACCAAAATCTCTAACACCAAATAAGGAAGCCAATTAGTCATTGAGCACTCTAATTTGCTGAAAAGTTTTTGGCAACAGATAGACCACTACCAATACATTTAGATGAAATGTAGTCAAGATACATCTATTGTTAAGCGATTTGTGGAAAAGGACAGAATTTATGAGTTTCTTGTAGGGTTGTACATGAGTTTAATGATGTGAGAGTCCAAATACTTGACAAGGAGGAGTTACTATCCTTGAATTAGGCAATTGCCATTGCTTTGGTAGAAGAAGGAAGAAGGAGTGTGATGGTTGAAGGCCTAATGAAGCTTTATTGTGATAATAAATTTGGTATCAACATTGCTCATAATTCAGTACATATGATTGTACAAAACATGTTGAAGTAGATCAACACTATCCCAAAAAAAAAAATGGATAGCAGTATAATTTGTAGTCCTTTTATTTCTTCTAGTGACCAACTTGCAAATATGCTTACCAAAGGATTATCTAGTGTTATCTTCCAAAACTTAATCATCAAGCTCGGCATGGAAATATCCATTCACCAGCTTGAGAGGGAGTGATAGCAATACTAGTAAATAATGTAATTATTTTAGTTATACCCTAGAATTTATGCACATGTGTATATTAGTTCTTTCATTAGTTCCTAATGTCCCTAATTGTAATTTTGTCTCCTAAAGTAGCCTCCCTGTATCCATAAATACCCAATATGTTGCCTCATTCCATACAATAAACTAGAATCCTAGACATTTTGTCACTATCATCAAGTATTGAGTGAACAATCATTTAAGATTAAAAACCAAAAAAAAATCGATAAACAGGTGATTCTAAAATATTAATTTATTTAAACTTTGATGGAAGAATGCAAGTAACACTACTTCATCCTATTTGAGGAGACCTATTCATTCAATTTCATATTAAACCTTTATATACAAAACAAGCCACATGATACAATGGGATTGACAGGTCTAAATGGTTGTCTTTTCCCATTTTGAGACTCTCTTTATAGCAAGCTAATAGCCCTATCAAGAGGTATTAAGGATATAGGAAGGTCTAGGAGATTAAGAATGTAGAGCAATATATTAAAAAGTATGAATGATTTAGGAAAGACTTGCAGGTTAAGAAAGAGTTATCTTCGTGTGCCCAAAGTAAATGTATAATATTAGATCAAGCACTTACCACTAACCCAAATACTATTATTGTTAGTCAGGATGCCATTCTTTCTATTTAATCTCACTAGCTCAAGTGCCACATTGACTATGACTTAGCTCACATTGGGGCCTCCATGGGACAATTGCTGCCACACCATGGCCAACATATAAGTGTCTTAGGTCATAATATTAAAATAAATAGAGATTGAGGGACTTGATTTTATGTACCCATTGTCGCTGAGTCTTTAAATAACATATTGTGTTTAATTCCTTCATTTCCTTCTTCACTTTTGCTATCTCTTTTTCCACAAGCCCCATGTTAGCCTTAAACACCTCACTAAACCATAAGGGTTCATTTGATATGCTGTATAGAATAAGACCTAATAATATAAAGCTTGATAGCATAATAAGGTAAGACAAATAAAATTTTAAGACTATACATTGTTTGATGTAATACTATATAAGATAATGTATCGAATAAAATAATATTATCTTATATTTGGTGATGCACTACATAGCACTAGATAAGATAAAAATTAACTAATTTATCCAAATTTATTATGTTATATTAATTTATAAAGAGAGAGAACATGGGTAAGTAGGATTACACATGGCGTCTAGTGGCCTAGTTAGCGCACTCACATTGAGTCAAGTGGGGCTGGACCCCCCCCCCCCCAAAGAAAAAAAACAAAAAGGCATACCAACCTAGGCCACATGATTAGGTTGAGCTAGGCACTAGGCCGACCATGTTGCCTAGCTTGGCTTGGCTTGATGCAGTTTTATTAATTTAAAAAAGTATTATTTTATAAAGAGTTATATGAATTTTATTTTTTAAGGAAAAATATAATTCTATAAAGACTTATATGAAAATTTTGAATCATTTTATAATTTTTACCAAAATTTCTTCTTTAAAAAAAAAAAGGCCTTGCTAGCCCATAAAACTAGCTAGGCCCAACCCAGTATTAGATCAAATTAGGTTAGGCTTGAACACTGGGTTAGGCCAACACCCTACTCGACTCGGCCCATTATCACCCTTATCTAGTCTTGCCCAATCACATTAGCTTGGATTGGGTTAGGCGAAAAAAAAATATGGCTAAATTGTGTCAGTTATGTTGACCATTTTAGCTCAACCTAACCTAATTCTATAAATTGTTTTTTAATTTCAAAAAAAATTATAGGGATATGAAATTTTCATTTTTTTTCCAAAGGCAAAATGTGATTTTACAAGAACTTGTATCAAAATTTATTTTTGAGGGGTCATTTTATAATTTTTTACCCAAAATTTAAAAAGAAAAAAAAAAGTAGCTCGATTAGCCCAAAAAACCAGTCGTGCTTGGCCTAATACTAAACCAACCGAGTTAGACCAAGACACTAGGCTTAAAAAAAGTAGCCTAGTGCAAAACAAGGCCGAGCATCAAACTGGGCCAGCTGAAGTTTTAAATACCCTCACGAGTAAAGGTTGAAATGAGAAAGCATTGATAAGGCATTATTTGTCAAAATTTAATTAGGCCTAATCTCACCCCGAGACTTGATTGTGTTATACATCATTTTCATGTATAAGAGGAGTTTGATGTATAAATCTATACAATATATTATTTGCACCAAACAAGTAATAAGTTCATAATATATTGTATTAGCTTATACTATTAAATCTAATACAACGTACCAAACGAGCTCTAAAAGACTATAATATTTAGGTTGAAAGCAAGAATACCCCAAAGAAAATGTGACTCTAAAAGGAACTTTTACCCACCAGTTGTCCTTATGGCTATAGCAAAATATAAGAAAATAGTTATTTCACATAAAAGGTAGCTTAGCTCCTACTGAGTTTCAAAAGCCAACATTTCTTGACTTGTTAGCCTGGCCATTATCAACAAACATATGCAGATTCTAGCACCAAATTTTGCCATATCTCAGATTAAAATTTATTGAGAAAGGCATCAATTAGAGCCATGCAACCTTCATATGTCATGTTCTTTATTGTTAGAATGTATAAAGGATTTAGGAAAAAAATCTTGTACATGAAAGAAAAAGTAAGTTGAAGTGCACCTAAAGGGTATAAGTGTTTTTGTGTAGTCATAGTATTAGTATAAATTGAGGTTGAGATGTCAACACTATACACATTATAATTGAATTTTTTTCAATATATTTATTTGGTCCCCTTCTTTTCTCCCCTAACTTTAGCTCCCCTTATTTTCTCAAGATGATATCAGATCACCCACCTTGAATCCTATCCTAACTTCCACCAAATAAAATAAACAAAGAGAAATACAGTGACATGGGTCTTGCTCTAGTTTGATCATATATTGCAGGCAGGTTTGTCCTTCTCTTATGGGATTTCAATACGCGAAGGTATTCTCAATTAATAAGATGTTGGTGTTGAGTTTTACCATACTGATTGTGTTAATTTGGTATAGTGGATCAGTGTTCTAGTATTAGTTTGCTGCCAAGGATGATGCAATCAAAGCACTTGGTGCAATGTGGGGAGTTGTAAGAAGTGGAGACCGTGAGAGTTGCATGTTGAAAACTTTGGCACTAGTATGGGAGTTGTTTTGTTGGGTGCCTTATGTGCAACCCCAGTAGCGGATACCAATTGGGAAATGGTTGAAGGGGCTACTTATGAGAAATAGGTCAAAAATTTTAATGAGTTGTGACATTGTATAAGTTGTATGAGGTTATGTGGCCAAGGAAAGCAACTAGGAGAAGATTGACAGGGCCACTTATGCAAAGTAGGTTGAAGAAGTTTGGAAGTTGTTTGTCTACCAAGCACAACATCTCGGGGAGTAATAGTTACTTAGGTTCTTGAGTCAGTGGTTGAGTTCTTTAATTTGAGTTTGTCAAGGATCATTTCAACGCAAAAACTTAAGTTGTAAGGTGAAAAGCCCACATTTTTTGTTCTTCTTGGCACATGATGGAGCAAGGGCTTGAACCTAAGATCTTTTGCTAACTATCCAGACCCCTAACACTAGATCACAACCACTGGCTCAGCTCATAACTAATTTTATTAGTATATCTAACACAGCTTGTGCACACGAAAGTCTTTGGGTTTGAAGGGGAAACAAAGCACAAATCCACCATATCTTAAATGGAAACTTAATTTTAATAAGAGAAACGGGGAGGCGACCAGGATCAAACTCCTGATCTCTTCGCCAAAGAGGCTTGGATACCATGACATGGATCAGTTCAAATCAAAAGTTTAGGTTATTAAATAAAGGCCCATGAAAATATTTATTTATATCACTAAAAAAGATGTTTTTTGTTCATTGTTTCTCTTTAATTGGGTTTTGTTAGTAACAAGTTGCAAGGTATGAAGCTTCAGCATGAGGGAGAATATTACAAGTTAATTTAGGAAAGTCTTGTAAGTTGAGAAAAGAGGTACTTGCAGTTCACCCAACGTGTAAGGCATAAGCATCTTTGTATGATCACAAAATAAGTACAAATAGAAGTTGAGGTATCAATGTTATACATACCATATTTGAGTCTTTTATAAATATATTCACTTTGCCCCTTCCTCTTCTCCGTAACTTTTACTCTTCTTATTTTCTCAACATTTATAAGTGCACAGCTCCTTCATTTATTCTCAAAAGGACAAGAGAATAAGTGATATCTAGAATGTGAATCAATGGACTAATAATAGAACTGGTCCTCAGAAATATAATTATACCTATTAATATCACGGTATTCAATAGTAACTCAAACAAATGAGCACACAAGCATATCAAATTTTCAATGTATATTGGAATGCATGAAATCAAACCATCCCTAAAAACAAGCTAGAGTTTTACAAAACTACGAGATGTAGGTATCAGCAAGACCCATACGTTTGTTGTTGGTCATAAGTCTATAATGTGAATCAAGTCATGAAGTTTAATACCCTAATGCAATGATACAAAGTCATACACAGCTGTAAATAAGTATAATTATGCTATATGAACTGAAGTCCACATGCTCAATGAATGATATGTGGCAAACATTACAAGATAGTGACTTCATGTTTTAAACTTTGTGGAAGCATCATGCATTGCACATACTTCAGTAAATTCTCAATATTTTGTTTCATTTAGCTTTTTCCTACTAAAAATATAAAACAAATGTTTTTTTACTCCATTGGTTATCTAAATATAGAAAATGCACCAAAGGGCTTAGGGAAGTGAAATTACAGAATATCAATGGGAGAATTTCATAAATAGTTTTGTCAGTTTTAAAACTGCCTCTAGCAAAATAGAAAACAGTTCCTTTGTTGCCAGAGCAAGAGGATCAAAAGAGCACTTGTGTAAGAAAAGTGGAAGCTATTTGATCTAAATATGCAATAAATATTTCCATATAACACACAAGCAAATTATAAACCTCAAAAATAGAATACAAATAGACATCAGTAATGGACATAATCAATAATGGTAATACTAAACTATATAAGTGTACAACAATGTATTAAACTATTTAAGTTTAGAAAATTGATCCTTTGATTTGTTATATAGTGGTTCTAATTTACTTTCATAACTAGGCAGGACCCTTGTAGTATTTGCCGAGTATGAGGAGCCTTTCAAGTCAAAACAAGTTGTTCCTATTCTTCTCCCTCATTATATGAGAAATATTGTTCATTGAGTTTGTTGTGTTACAAGTTATTGTTCCTTGAATTGCAAGTTTTTTATATGAGGTTCAGGTTAGTTTTAGCAAGGTAAAAGCTTGTTGTATACAATCTCAGCTTGCAGGCAAGCATTAAGAAAGTAAAGCAGGGCTGCTTAAAGGGCCTATGTTCCACTATACAATCACAGCATGAATATAAACAGCTGCAGCCGTCACAGTTAAAAACACCTTCCATGAAATATTTGTCATCCTCCTTAATTCTGTAGATTTTTACCGTCCTTTCTTAACTATAGGGATTACAAAAGTTCACTTCGGATCCAAAGGAATGCTTGTGCTTTCACAGCATGGCAGCCCACAAATCAGATAGCAGAGCAATGTCTTAAAAACCGGACCGGTTATTGAACCAGTGAAGGTGCTGGTTCACGGTTTATTGGTCTGACCGTGGTTAAACCGTGGTCGAACCGGTAATAATTAAATATATTTTTTAAATTTTATATATTAAAACTCTAATATAAAAATAAATATTAATGAGTTATAAAAATTTAACTATTAATTTTATATTTTTAAAGACTACTTATAATTAAAAAATGAAATATGTAACAAAATTAATTATATATATATATATTATGTTGCCTTTTAAGTTTGTGGCCTGCTGACAAGAGCATTTTGTTGACAAGTGCAAGTTTGAACGGGCAGATTAAGGAAACAATAGGGTTTTTATTATATTTTATTTAGATCTATATATATATTTGTTTGTACTGATATATCAGACAAGCATTGTGGTATGTGTGGAAAAAACGAAGGATTTCTTCCTCTTTGGCATGGGTTCGAGCTGTGGCAGGATCGCTTTTGTTGCTTTTCACCCCAAAAAAGGAGAACGACCGGTTCAACCAACGGCTTGGTGTCCGGTTTTCGCATAAATCAACTCGGTTCAACCCAATTTTTGACTCAAGTTGACTGGTTCTCTAGCCTACCGATTCTAAGCCACTTCCAAACTGGACAATAGGCCGGTTCCCAGTCCAACCGGTCGAACCGACCGGTCCGGTCCAGTTTTCAAAACCATGTAGCAGAGAGTGAGTGACTCAAGCAAAAGGGTAACACGACAATTGAAGTCCTCTCACAACTGGCAAGTAAGCTAAGTATGTTTTGTGGACCATTCACAAAAGCCACATGATACTGTTCAACTAGCAAAAGGAATTACATAGGAAACAAAATGTATCAAGGCACAAAGTTGGAGAAATGGTCTTTTATCAACTTTCATGAAATGTACAAAAATAACAATGAGTGGAGTGGTCTATTCTTACGAGTATCATGGTAGCTCAACAACTGCTCACTAGGCATTACTTCCAAAAGAGCAAGCTAAGCCTAAACCACTCTACCAAAAGGAAACATCCCATATCCCAGTTAACATAACCCTTGAACTCTGACATGATTACAACAACAACAATAGGTCTTTTCCTATTAGATGGAGTCGGCCACATGGATCAAACAACGCCATAAAATTTTATCATAAATCATGTCTTTAGATAAACTATTTAAATCTAAATTTTTCTTAATAATTTCGCTTATAATTTTTCGTAACCTCCCCCTACCTCTACTTATTGGACTACTCGCCATCTAATCTACCATTTTTACTGGGGCTTCTATAGGTCTTCTCTACATATGTCCAACCCATCTAAGACGCAATTCTACCATTTTTTTCACAATAAGTGCAACCCCAACCTCTCTCTAATGTATTCATTTCTAATTCTATCTTGTTTGGTATGTCCACTCATCCAATGTAACATTCTCATCTCTGCAACATTAAACTTATTCTCCTGTTAGCTTTTATTGCCCAACACTCAGTTCCATAAAACATTGCCAGTCTTATAGTTGTGCAGTAAAATTTATCCTTAAGTTTGAACAGTACTCTTTTATCTGTAATATCACTCGAAACATTCCTTCATTTCATCCACCCTACTTGAATCCTATAGTTTACATCTTTCTCTATTTTCCCGTCTTATTGTATGATAGACACAAAATACTTAAACCGAATGACTTGTAACATGGTGTGTTTTCTGATTTTTACTTCTGCGCTAGGATTAGTGTCCCTCTTGCTAAACTTACATTTCATGTACTCCGTTTTACTTCTGCTTAAACAAAATCCATGTGTTTCCAAAACTAATCTTCATATCTCTAACTTCTCATTTATTTCCTTTCTTGACTCCTCAACTAGGATTCTATTATCCGCAAAGAGCATGCACTAGAGCACTGGCTTAAATATATTCAGTAAGTACATCTAAAACTAAAGGAAAAAGATAAAAGCTCAAAGTTGAGCTATGATGTAGGCCAATAATTATTAAAAAAATTTCGATGAGCCCACTTTGTATTCTCACATTAGTTATAACCCAATCATATATATCCTAAATTGCTTGATTATAAGCAATACGAACTCCTCTTTTCTCCAAAGCCTTTCATAAAGCATCTCTTAGCACCTTATCGTACGCCATATCTAAAGCGATGAACACCATATGTAAGTCTTTTTTATTTGCTTGATATTTCTCCATCAATTTTTGCAACAAGTATATCACTTCCATAATTAACCTATTAGGCATAAAACTAAATTAATTCTCTGTAACTTGAGTCTCTTACTTTAGTCTCCGCTCAATAACCCTCTCCCATAACTTTATAGTGAGGCTCATGAGTTTAATTCCTCTATAACTTGCACAATTTTGTATGTCTTCATTATTTTTATAAATAAAAATTAAAGTATTTATGCTCCACTTGTTCGACATTTTATTAGATCTCATACTCTTAGTAAATAACTTTATAAGTCAGCTTATATCTTTTACTCTTAAAACCTTCCACGACTCAATAGGTATATTATCCAGTCCTATTACTCTGCCATTCTCTTTAAAACTTCTTTTACCTCTAATTCTCGAACCCTACGATAAAAGATATAATTTTGATCATTCTCTATAGTGTTTAACTTATCTGAGTGCCATGAGATCTCACATCCTTCATTAAATAACCTATGAAAATAGTACTTCTACCTTTTCTTAATATCCTACTCTTTGATTAGGACTCTCCCTTCTTCATCTTTAATGCATCTCACTTGGTCCACGTCTCTTGTCTTTCTTTCTCTACTTTTAGCAAGCTTATAAATATTTCTTTTCCTATCTTTAGTACCTAAAAATTGATATAACCAATCAAATGCCCTAACTCCCGCTTCACTCACCACATTCTTAACGTCTTTCTTACCTACTTTATATTTTTTTCTATTTTCCTCACTTTTACAAAAGATCACGTTTTATAACATTTTCTTTTTAACTTTAACCTTATCTTGTACGCCTGCATCCCACCACCAAAATTCGTTATCCCTATATCCAAAATATTTTGATTCCCCGAGTATCTCTTTTGCAACCTTCTTAATTTCTTTAGCCATCTCGTTCCACATATCATTAGCACTTCTTTGTGCCTCACATGATCCTTCTTTCAAAATCCTTTTCTGCAAACTCTTTTATTTATCACTTTTCAATTGTCGCCAATTTATCCTTGACACCCTCTCTTGGCCTTTGCTCTTTACGCTCCTCTTAATTCGAACATCCATCATTGAGACCCTATGTTGAACATCCATCATTGAGACCCTATGTTACATAATCAAACTCTCTACAAGTATAACTTTGCAATCCATGCAAAACTTTTTGTCCACTTTCCTTATTAAGAAGAAATCAATTTGAGAGTATGTTCTTCAACTTTTATATGTGATAACATGCTCTTCACGCTTTTTAAAACAAATGTTAACTATAGTCAAATCAAGCGCTAATGAAAAGTCTAGAATAGTTTTACCTTCTGTATTTGCTTCTCCTAAACCATATCTCATATGTGAACCCTCGTAACCTGTAGATGCACTCCCCAAATGACCATTAAGATCCTCTACTATGAGAATCTTTTCCCATCAAAAAATTCCCGATCTAAACCTTCTAAGTCCTCCCAAAACTTTATCTTATAATGCTCTTCTAACTCTTCCTGTGGTGCATAAGCACTAACAACATTAAAAGTTTCTCTTTCCACTACAAAATTTAATGCTATAATTCTATCTCTCAATCTTTTTATATCTATCACAACATTTTTTAATACTTATCCACAATTATACCCACTCAATTTCTAAATTTTGTCTTACTAGTGTACCAAAACTTGAAACCTGATATATCTAATTCTTTCACTCTTTCTCCTACCCATTTAGTTCCTTGTAAGTACATAAAATTAACCTTCCTTCCAGTCATGATATCTACTATTCTCATTAATTTACCTATAAGTGTACCTATATTTCAAGTTCTAAAACAACTACTACTTTCGTGAACTAATTTCTTTACCCACATTCGTTCACGAAAACGTAAGAACATTTGCTTATTTTTCACTACACCTAGGAGTCAATGCAACAGCTCTTTCTCATTTTACACTGTACTTGAGCTATACAGTGCGTCGCCTCTGGGTAACGACCTAGCATTAACTCTACTATATTGTTAATCCATGTCATAAACATTCGACAAAGTTTTACGTTAGCTGTCGACTACCTAATATAACTCTCCTCTTTTTTCCAAACTTGGAAACGGTTATGAAAATAATTTATATTAAAGCATAGCATAGGCAAAGTTTTAAACTCTGACATGATTATAGTGTGATATTTTGTTCCCAACCACAAGAGTACACAAGTTCTTTCACACTACCTTAAGTCAATAGAAAAGTAACTTTTAACCAAACATGTACCCTGGACATGTGTGGCACATGAAACATAGGGAATGATTCTCATACTAGCCTAATAAGGCCAAATCAATGGAGAGCTAGATCTTTAGTTCTTTACAAGCATCTTCTTATTTACGGCTAGGACACAATTTTAAAGCCATGGATGTGATTATTTTTGACAAAATCTGAACATGATATGTGACTCAATTAAGATTAACCAAAATTTTATTTCCACTACAGCAACTATGAAAATTGAAGATCATAAGAGTTTAGTGCTACTCTTCATCAATTCCAACATCAACCAATAAGGATAGAAAGGAACAAAAAGAAAGATAGAAAGAAACCACACACATAAAAGAAGCGAGAATAAACAAGTTTTGATTACTATAACAGAAAATTCAGAGAGGTTTATTCATATTACCAAAATATTCAGACAGTTTTTCACTTCACCAAACCATAAAAAAAAACACTATCCTTTTCTTGTAAGTACTAGTGACAATGATAGCTTACATATCCATTCTGCAAGGAAGTCTGCAAACTATAAGCCTAACCAAAAAATTATCATGTGTCCTGGCTACGAACAATAACTTGTGGCATCTATAAAGAAATCTATACTAGCATGTAGAAGGAAGAAATCTTACTTCAAAGTAAACAAGGCCTGGTTCACACCCCATAATATCTTCTTCCATCACATCACTTCTTTCAAAGTCAAAGGACTCGAATGTAGGCAGGCCAGTGTTTGTTTCATTGTCACTGATCTTTTCCTTCATAGGTACTGGGGCACCACCATCTCTGGATCCTTCTTTAGCTATGTTGCTGCCTTCAGTATGCTGCAGTGTTTCACCAAAAGGATTTAAGGTCACCCAATTAATTTTTCTTTGAATTTGAGATGTCCGTCCACCAGAAGGCGATGGCACTGCCACAATGCGGGAAAGGGTATAGCAGTCATATAGGTTTTCATTCCTGTTACCTATTTCAACTGGCTCCATTTCGGCAGTGAGAGGAGAAAACACTGCACCTACACCCTTCCAAATTCCACTGACACTGCTAGCAAATGTGTTCCAAGCTGGCTTTATTACTGGTTCCTGAAATAGAGTCAACTCTGTCACATTCTAATCCTAAATAGCGATATAAAGTACTGATCATTCTATATTTAATATAGATAACAAATAACATATATAGTAAAAACATGTTCTCTCTCTCTCTCTATATATATATATAGAGAGAGAGAGAGATGGGTCCAAAAGTCCACCAAAATTTCAGAAATGCCTTATTTGAATTTTGTCCAGAAATGAAAGAAAAGAACAACACCTGGATTCTGTTTTCACCTATTTGCTTCCAATAAAAAGATTAAAGGAAGAAATTGACAGAAGCTACACAAGTTATGTGCAAAACTCTTACTTCCTAGTTCCTACACTCAACAGTCCAAACTGATGAAAACCCAAGTCTCAAGGTACACATGTTCTCCTCCAGGAAATTTTCACAGAGGAACACCAATATTCTGCAAATAGATGTTCAAATAAAAATTTAAATGTACCAGAGTTTTGAAGATTTGTCTGAACTTCCACTAAGTTATACAAATCTTAGTCCCAAACCAATAAAATGTTGAAAATTAATTTATTTTCTTTCAGTATCACTTATATTCTCTGCAAACAAAACAAAGCAGAGCTAAAATCTAAAGGAAATATAAAAATTAAAAAAAAAATCTTGAAGCATCAAGAGCATATTCAATAAATTTTAATATCCATTGACCCCTTAAATCTCAACAACATAAACTCCAGAATTTAAAGCAATTTTTTTTGTTATTATGTTTTCAACTTACTTAACATATTATCAATCATCAGCAATAAATGTCCAAAATCATTCAGCAATGCAACAAGGGGCACATTGGAGAAGATGATACTTACTTTTTTGTTTTTTCTTCCCTAAATTGAGTACTTTAAAATTCTAAGCATATAAAGGGCAGGTTTCTTTCCCCTTCCCGTTCCAGGCATCTTCAATCATAAGAAAACGATGGATTCTTCTAATCTTCACTCTTTTCTTATTTGACAGTGTTAGAAACTAAATTTTATTTCCTAATTCATAACCAAAAAAGTAATGAAGCACTACATTTTCATGATTAAAAATTCCAAATTTCAGATAGGCTTGTCAAGGACCTTATTCTTTAAGGTAAGCTTATCGATGGAAGGTTGCTTTCCCTTTTCAATCACCAGCATCTTTCATCATAAGAAAACAGTGAATTATTTGAATCTTCTCTCTTTTCTTATTTGACGATGCTAGAAACTACATTTTATTTACTTATCCAAAAACCATAAAGTAATGAAGCACCACAGTTTCATAATTTAAAGTCTAAAATATTAGATAGGCTCATCAGTGACTTTATTCTTTAAGATTATACACTTCTGTAAAGACAGAAATTCCAACCAAAAGTTTCTGACAATTTAACATCACTGTGATCTTTTAGATGGTGCGGGCCCTAATTTTTTTCAAAGGCAATAAAAAACTACAAGCCAAAGAAATCTTACACAGACAACTACTATGAATCTACAACACAACCATTAAAAATTTATGTATGACCTTTTCTTGATGAATGGTATCTTGTGATCAGGTTTTATAATACAAGGTGGCAAAGTTTAGTTGGCCAGAGCTTATTTTCCTATTATTAGATATTATCAGAGATACCTTTGACCATCAGTAACATACATCATTTAGAATAATCAAAATTGATTCACTTGAAGATATTTACAACTTTACATCCATTTTGCACAATGCTCTTTCAGCCATTATTTAGCAGCCTTGCTTGCTTTTGATTCCCTCTTTCAATTACCTATGTGAGCAGAATAATTCGTTTCTGTAGTCCCTACCAGTGATTACACAATCTACTTGACATAATTAGTTCTACCTCTCAAGGAGCTGAGGTAGTATTGGTCAATTAAAAGTTAGATAAAATGTTCACATGTTCAACAAAGTTAATAAGGAAGATTCATAAAAAAGAGAGAGTATGAATAATGTCCACAACAAGAAGGATCAAATGAATACCTATATGGAGGGTATCCAGTATCCTCTACTTTAGAGCACTGGCTCTCTTAGATAGCGCAGACATTTGATACCAAGTATTGTTCTTATTGCTATCTTCATAGCTATATTGTTATAATAATATCTCAGCAACCAAAGCATTTCTTTGCCCACTCGCTAATTCAGATATAAATGCAGAAAAGGTTCCAATCTCCACAAACTACTTAATCCCAAGTACCTACATACATCCTTTTTTTCCCACATATTTACCCAAATTGTACCCACTTTTGCATACCTGAGTCTGAAGAACCGTCTCAACTTCCATCAACATAGCTCCAGAGACCAAGACTCTGCCACCCCTACTTCTCTTCCTCTTCGTCATCCTCCTTCCCTTATGCTTCCTCCGATTGGCTCTCTCCTTCTCATTCTCTGCCGCTGTCTTCGCAAGATCGTTGTCAACACTCCAGACATTGTCCTTCTTGCCCTTTATTAGGAGCCTCTCTTTGGGACCAGAGCTGCGATGGGGTTTTTGGGCCTGAGCGGTGAGCCTTCCAGAACCAGGGCTTGGAAAGGTAGAGGAGGAGGAGGAGGAGGAGGAGAGAGAGGAGAAGAAGTTGTGAGTCGAGGAGAGGGTCCGATGGAATCCTAGAAGGTGGTGGTCACAGTGGTGAGGGGTGAAGGACTTAGTTAGGTGGAGAGATGGGGATTGCATGATCGGGAATTTGGGGAGAGAAGGAAAATAAAGATGGGTGATTTTTCAGAGTTTTGGACTAGAGCGTCTCCCCCTTTATATCGGTAGTTGCTCGCCAGGAAGCTATAACTTGGAGAGCTTCACCCCGCTATGGAATGGCCAGCTCAGGGACTTGATGCTCATTTTTCATATTCGGGTCGTCGTGAAATTAGAATTTGGAAATCCTCTTCCTAAGCAGTACAAATTACCCAGATTTTTTAAGTAAAATATTATTTTTCATTAAACCCTAGCATGATCCTCTACCGAACCAAGCTGATAGAGCAAAAAGTGATTATTGTTCCTATACAGTTTAAACTATTTATGAGGTATTAGGCATCAAAATTTGGATATTTGTAAATGAAGGATAATAAGCTTTGCCTTGTCCTGTAACCTTTTACTCTTTCTAAGCGGTACAAATTACTCAGAATTTTTAAGTAAAATTTTATTTTTCATTAAACCACATGCATGTGTTGAATAGTATAGATTAAGTTTTAGGTTGACTCAATTGGTCTAATCAATGATTCAGTGAAATGTTTATTAAATTGACCTGATTAACTACTTAAGTGTTTATTTAATTAAATGGAATTAGCTCATTTTGACTCTATGGTTGAATTGATGAACTCGAGTAATTGAATTAGACCAAATGTTTTAATAAATAATTTTATGTTGTTATTGTATTAATATGAATTAACTCTGCCTATGATGAATTTTGATATAAATTATTTTTCATAGTTGGTCCCAAGCCCAGGAAAAAGAAGAGTTGTGTTAGACAATCGACCGTCAACGTAAAATTTTGTCGAATCTTTATAACATAGACAATCGATATATTAGACGTAAGACTAGGTCATTGCCCAGAAGTAATGCATTGTATAGCTTGAATACAGTGACAAGTGAGCAAAAGCCACTACATCGACGCCTGGATATAGTAAAAAATAAGCAAAGGTTCCCACATTTTCATGAACAAATGTAGCTAAAGAAGTTAGTTCATGAGAGTAGGATTCGTTTTGGCACTTGGAATATAGGTACACTTACGCATAAGTCTATGGAAATAGTAGATACTATGATTAGGAGGAGGATTACTTTTATGTGTTTACAAAAAACTAAATGGGTAGGAGAAAAAAATGAAAGAATTAAATACTTCAGGTTTTAAATTTTGGTACACTGGTAAGACTAAATTTAAAAATAGGGTAAGTATAATTGTAGATAAGTTTTGAAAAAATGCTGTAATGGATGTAAAAAGGTTAAGAGATAGAATCATTGCATTAAAGTTTGTAGTGGAAAAGGAAATCTTTAATGTTATTAGTGCTTATGCACCGCAAGTAGGGTTAGAAGAATCTCACAAGGTAAAATTCTAAGAGGATTTAAAATGTTTAGTTCAGGAAATATCATTAGGAGAAAAGATTCTTTTATGAGGGGATTTAAATAGTCATGTGGGAAGGGTATCTTTAGGTTACGAGGATGTACATGGAAGACATGGCATAGGGGAAGCAAATGCAGAGGATAAGACTATTCTAGACTTTTTATTAGCGTTCGATCTTATATTAGTTAACACTTGTTTTAGAAAGCATGAGGAACATCTTATCACGTACAAAAATGGAAGGGTATGTTCTCAAATTGATTTCTTTCTTATAAATTTCTTATAAAGAAATTAGATAGAAAACTTTGTATGGATTACATAGTTATACCTAGAGAGAGTTTAACTATTCAGTATAGAGTTTTGGTTATGGATGTAAGAGTTAAAAGGAGCATAAAAAGTAAAGGCGAAGATAGGGTGTTAAGGACTAAGTGGTGGCAACTAAAGGGAGATAAAGAAAAGAATTTACAGAAACAGATTGTGGAGGAAGGACCTTGGAAAATATAAAGAAGTGCTAACGATATGTAGAATGGAATGGCTAAAGAGATTAAGAAGGTAGTAAAGGAAATATAAGGTGAATCAAAAGGTTTTGGACCTAGGGATAAATAATCTTGGTGGTGGGATGCAAGCGTGCAAGATAAGGTTAAAGTTAAAAGAGAGTGTTATAAAGTGTGGTCATTATGTAAGAGTAATGAAAATTAGAAAAAATATAAGGTAGCTAAGAAAGACACTAAGAAGGCAATGAGCGAAGCGAAAGCGAGGGCATTTGATGGGTTATATCAATCTTTAGGTACTAAAGTTAGAGAAAGAAGTATTCACAAGTTAGCTAAAAGTAGGGAAAGAAAGACAAGAGACGTGAACCAAGTGAAATGCATCAAGGATGAAGAAGGAAAAGTGTTGGTCACGGAACAAGTTATCAGAGAATGATGGAAGGGTTATTTTCATAGGTTTTTTAATAAAGGGCATGAGATTTTATTAAAATCAGATAGGCTAAATATTAGATAAGAGGATCAAAATTATACTTTTTATCGTAGAATTTGTGAGGTAGAGATAAAAGAAGCATTAAAGCGAATGGAGAATAGCAGAGCAGTTGGACCGGATAATATACCCATTGAAGAATGGAAGGGTTTAGAAGTGAAAGGTATA
This sequence comes from Erythrophleum ivorense, assembly GCA_026724425.1. Classification (NCBI taxonomy): domain Eukaryota; kingdom Viridiplantae; phylum Streptophyta; class Magnoliopsida; order Fabales; family Fabaceae; genus Erythrophleum; species Erythrophleum ivorense. The sequence goes on along the minus strand of JAIUCV010000025.1, from coordinate 2,310,898 downwards.
AGTTGTCTCATAAAGTTATTTAATAAAATTATGAGATCTAAGAGAATGCTAAACGAGTGGAGGAAAAGTACTTTAATCTCTATTTATAAAAGTAAATGGGACATTCAAAATTGTACAAATTATAGAAGAATTGAACTCATGAGCCACACTATGAAATTATGGAAAAAAGTAATTGAGCGAAGGTTAAGGAAAGAGATTCAAGTTACGGAGAATCAATTTGGTTTTATGCCAAGAAGGTCAACTATGGAAGCAATATACTTATTGCGAAGATTAATGGAGAGATATTGAGAGAATCAAAGAGATTTACATATGGTGTTTATCGATTTAGAAAAAGTATATGATAGAGTGCCAAGAAAGGTTTTATGGAAGGCTTTGGAAAAAAAAAGAGTTCGTATAATTTATATTTGAGTAATCCAAGGTATGTATGATAAGGTTACAACTAGCGTAGTAACAAAAGGTGGACTTACGAAAAAATTTTCGATAACTATTGGTCTACATCAAGGGTCAACTCTGAGCCCTTATCTTGTTACTTTAGTCTTGGATGTGCTTACTGAACATATCCAAGAGTCGGTGCCACAGTGCATGCTTTTTACAGATGATATTATCCTAGTTGGAGAATCAAGAGAGGAAATGAATGAGAAGTTAGAGAGGTGGAGACTAGCTTTGGAAGCTCATGAATTTCATTTAAGTAAAAGTAAAACGGAGTATATGGAGTATAAATTTAGTAAGAGACACACCACTTCTAGCACAGAAGTAAAAATTGGAGAACATATCTTATCATAAGTCACACGATTTAAGTATCTTGAATCCATCATACTACATAACGGGAAAATAGAAGAAGATGTAAAGCATAGGATTCAAGCGAGGTTGATGAAATGGAGGAGTGTTTCGGGTGTTATTTGTGATAAAAGAGTACCACTCAAACTTAAGGGTAAATTCTACCCACAATTATAAGACCTACAATATTATATGGAACTGAGTGTTAAGTAATAAAAAGTCAACAAGAAAATAAGTTCAATGTTGCAAAGATGAGAATGTTGCGTTGGATGAGTGGACACATTAGACGAGATAGAATTAGAAATAAATACATTAGAGAGAAGGTGGAAGTCACACCTATTGTGGAAAAGATTATAGAATCGAAACTTAGATGATTTGGTCATGTGGGGAGGAGACCTATACAAGCCCCAGTTAGGAGAGTAAATGAGATGGAGAATAGTCCAATAATTAGAAGTAGATGAAGACCAAGAAAAACTATAGGAGAAATGATTAAGAGAGATTTAGATTTAAATAGTTTGTCTAAAAATATGATTTATGATAGGTGCTTATGGCATCAATTGATCCATGTAATCAACCCCACTTAGTGGGAAAAAGCTTTGTTGTTGTTGTTGTTGTATTGTATTAATATGAATTAATTATCATGTTCTATAATTTTAATTTTATGTACTAATTTGTTAAAATAAAACATATTACATTTTTTTAGAATTATACAAAAATAAATATATAAATTCATTAAACAATGTACAAAAGTATCATAAGTTGCTCATTATCATGAAACTTGTATATTGAAAAGCATATATATATATACATGTGTGTGTGTACATATATTGAATATTAAATTTGAATTTTTTTTTGGCTATTTAGCAGTGGTAACCGCTACTAAAACCCTCGATGACAATTGCTTAAACTATAATAAAACTATTCATCACAAAAGGATTGACCCAATTTTGAACAACCATAAGGACTACCATTGTTAAGCCATTGGCTTAACTGCAGTTCTTGAATCATTGTTAAAGCCATTGGCCCTTAAAATGCTTACTTGTGGTTTAGGATTTGTAGGTAAATTCTAGGAAACTTTTAGCAATAGTTTAAACCGCCACTAAATTATTATTGTTATTGCTATTGTTACTATTTCACTTCTTTGCATCTTAATTTTTTTCCCTACTTGAATTAGCAATCTTACATACCCATATAGCTAAAGATTAAACAAGTTCAGTCCATAACTTATCAATGAAATTCAAATACATTGGATTACAACTAAAGTTAAATTGAGATTCTTCCTATGAATAATGTCAAGTTCCTATTGCATTTAAAAGTCAAGTTTATACAAAATCAAAGTACTATACTAATCATCTTTATTATAGGAGCGTGGTGACTAAGTTAAAACTCTAGAGTTTCCACTATCTTGACTATTTTATGCCTAAAAGTAAAAGTGAAACATTATTAGTAGCAAATTAAGGACTAAAAGAAATTAAAGTTTATTCATATAGTCTAAGTAGAATGAAAAGCTTAATATATTATTATTTGAATGTTGATACTAACAAACTCATGGGCTCTTGCCCTTAGAAGTTTCAGAGGAGGAATGTTAAAACTTCACTTGCCTATTCTTGTTGTAATATACTATTTTCTTGTTGTGATCTAAGTTCCTACACCACATTTTGCAACTCTATGTAAAAATGCCTAGAAGTTGGAATGTAACAACCCCAAAATTAGGCCTTTAATTAAATTATATAAAGTAAATTAAATAATAAAATTTTTTAGCTAATAATACATGAGATAATATGGGATCTTTTGTTAGTTTTAGATAGAAGGAAAATTTAGGAATTTATTAGAAAGGCAACAAAGTTCTGTGGAATTAATTAGGAATTTAATAAAATTATTAAGGATTATTTATAAATTATCCAATAATACAAAATTAAATAATAAATAATTAGCTCAAAAATTTAGTTAATTTTAGAACATTTGGTGCCCTAAAAATATAGAAAAATTATTTGAGAAATAAAATTATTTAGTAGAAATTTAAGAGTAAAAAAAGTTACAGATTCAAAGTACAATTTTGGCTAAGACTAAAATATAATTTTTCTGGGGGTCAAAATATGATTTTATCAAAATGAAAAATGATGGAATTAAAAAGATATCTTTATATGAAAATGATCGCGTTAATGATTAAGAGAACTTTCACAACTAGAGTACTCATCAAATCAAAACACTTCTCCTAAAAATTAAGGTCAAACACTAGTCAACTAAAATATCCTCCATATGCAGAGGAAGAATGAAATATAAAGAGAATGAAGATAAAGGCAAAAGTGGAAGCCACCGACTTTACCCTTTCTAAATATATGCCTTTCTCATCTTTAGCAAGGATAAGAGAGAAAGAAATAAAGAAGGAAAAGGCATGAGAGAGGGAGATAGCACAAAGAGAAGTCAAGAGAATAAAGAGAAAAATAGAGGAAGAAAAGACCAAAAAAAAAAAAGGAGGAGTGAACCAGTAACTATTAAAATTTGCTTTTTAGCTCCATTGTTTCTTCATCTAAACATTTTCATATACCATACTTTAGAACAAGAGAAAGTATATGGGAATGAGAGAAAGAAAAGGCTGAGAAAGAAAGAGGAAGAAAGAAGAAGAAGCAAATCAATGAGGAAGAAAATGCAAAGAGTTAGAGGTAAGAATACACCCTTATCTAAGCATAAAAGGGTAGCTTACATACCATTTACGTCATCTCCTCATAATTTTCCTTCATCTCCTTCTTCTCTTTATACAAGGAATGGGTAAAATTTAGAAAGGATTCATGGCATATTTTCATGGGGTTTAATCCACTTTAAGCTTGCTTGTTAAGATCTCATATAGTTATAATCATATTAGAATGGTTAAGGATCCATAAAATGGCATTTTGGAGTTTGGAAATTAATGTTTCACAACACAAGGATCTCAAGCATGGCTAGGCTATGTTCAACTTGTAACAACCCTAATAAAAATTAAGCTAATTATACACAATTTTAGTCTTAGTTAGCTATAATTAAGATTAAATTTAAATAATGAGTCAACAACAATTGAAACTATAAGGAAATTTGAACCTTCATACTATCCATGTTCACTATCAAGGCATACAAGAGAATTTATGTTTATAAGAAATCAAAATTCCTATTAAAACTTTTTATCTTATTCAAATTACCTCTAAAAAGCATAGAAACTTATATATAATGGATTACTAGTTACTACTCATCACTACCATGTTAAAAACCATGTTTTTATAGTTGAATTAGGGATTTTAGAACTTAGGCCATGACTTAGAAGGGTTAAGCTTCGACTAATTTGGCTTTTGAAATTCTAAAAACTTAATTTTACACTTACGCCATAGCTTGAAAAACTTGCACTACGGCTAAACTTAGGTTTGGATTAATTTTTCCACAAAGACATGATTTACGTCGTGTCTAGAATATTCATGCCACAACCAACTACTTCCATTGAGGCTAAAATATTTATGTCATGGCCAAATTGGCTATTGGACAATTTTGTGCTGTGGCCAAAAACTTTTACACATAGCCAAATTTGCTACTGAAACACTACTAGCTCATTTTGGCCATAACTTGAGATAATTTAACCCCGACTCGAATGCTTGCTACATCTAAAAGCTTAAATGAGCAAACTAACAAGTTGCTCCCACCTCAAGATCAATCCTAGGAACTTTTAATGGTTAAAAGGCAAGGTTTTTAAAAAATTTACATTCCTATAATCTCCATCCAAATATCTTACATAGTCTAAGGATTTAAAAACTAATCATATCAACACAAGATTCACTTACAATAGGAAGGAAAGATATAACCTCAAGTGGAAACTCTAAAATTCTCAATATGTAACACCATAATGACTTAACTCTATCTTATCTCCCTCTAGGCTTGATTCCATATCATTCCCAAAGAAATTGACCAAAACTGTGGTATTTTACTACCTTAAGACGGGTTTAACCAGTCATATTTTGCCCCGTGGGTCCCGTGAATCCATCATTCACATCCTCTACTCAATTACCATTTATAAGACTTGTACATAGCCTCAAACAACTCATAAACCATGGATATGAAGCCAAAAACCAAGAAAATATAATTTCTCAAATGAGCCCAAAAGTCAGATTTTGGCTCTAACTTTGGAAAATCATAACTAATTTTAGAAAATGAGAATCAAGCAAATCATAGCTCTCTGAAAAGCTTTGGATGCTAAATTTACACTAAAAATAACTCCCAACCACAATCTCAACTTTGGATCATCTTTGATATCGAAAATGAGACAGAGGTCCGGCTGTCCCTGATACTGGTGTAGTTTACTGTCATGAACTTTGAAAATTTGTAATTAATTTCACAAAAATCCAATCTGGTCAATCTATATCAATTTGGAAAGATATAGATGTTAAATAGAGGATAAAAATAAGTCCAGATCAGTTCAGGAGCTCTTGGACCTCAAAAACTGATGGAACAGTAACGAAGGTCAGAAAGCTTCTCTGATGCTGATACAGAACTTCAGCAAGTCGTTTCTCTCTCTACTGACCTCCAATTAAGGTGCTTCTAGTTGGTATAGGTCACTGGGGATATCTAATTTATGCTCATAAAATTTCATGACAATCGGACACCATTTGATCTATGAATGACATGAATTCATTTTTGGACTTTTTGCACAGTACCATGACCCAACTATTAAAATTTCCAAACTTCAACAATTCGCCAAATATTCCCTAGACTTCCAAATATTATCCACTTTGGCTTCTCAAGGAGCTCTCAATAAAATCTAGAGGCATGCCAAATTTCATATCAAGAAGAGCTCATTTGGTCATATTTTGATGGAGTTAACAAAATTGACAGTTTTGGCACCCAAAATGGTTCAAAGTAGGTCCAAATGACCTCCCACATGGGCTAGCATATCGTGGGCAAGTTTGAAAGTATAAACATAGAATATATGAATTACCCAAGTGATCCAAGTCATCATACATTTCAAATTCACTATGCTACGGAACAAAATACACTATTCCATGTAAGCCATAAAAGGGCCAAATTTTACATTTCATTACTTCGGCTCTTTACACAGTTCATACATCACTTATACATATGTTTACATGTGCTCACATATTTACAACTTAAAAATAATAGGTGCATATTCATTTTGGCACCCCTTTACAATAAAAGAACAAAAAGAATTACACAATTCTCTAAGCATTCTCAACTAGACTCCTTGGTGTGCACTTGGTTCTCCTTGAGCTCCACCTAAGATGTTAAGATGGGAGAGGGAAGGGGGTGAGATTCAGGGAATTTCAATAGCTCATACTCATTCAAGAAGTAATCAAGATATATAAACCAGTCAAAGCATGCAAACAAGTCACAATGACACAACATATGTGTTTCATGCCATGATATCATATCAATGATAAGAACAGGCTCTAGGGACTTTCGGTCTAGCCTCACTCGAGCTTTGGGACGTTTGGATTGGCCTCACCCTTGGTTTAGGGCCTTTTGGCTCCACCTTACCCATCTCAAGGGACTTTTGACACCATCTCACCCGAGCAATTTCTACAATTCATATCATAAGCATATCGGTACCAATGCATCAAGGCAACATCAAATGGCATGTCTCATCATACAAGCACATACACAAGCATACAAGGACTATTACACATCCAAGAATGCAACAAGAAAGAGTAGAAAGCTACCTTATCAGCTAATACAAGCCTTCAATTTCAATTTCTCTTCTCCCTTCTTGATTTCACACTCACAACTAGATGGAGTTGCTTCCTTTGAGCCTAAGCACAACAAAGAGCATGGGATTATTCTCTCATAACTCAAATAAGTACTCACAAAGCTAAAAGGGCTCTTCATCGAAGCAAACCCCTACTACTCATGTAAGAAACTAGGGATTCTCTCTCTAGAATTTCACTCACTCTCCTTCTTCTCTCAAGCTCTCAAAAAGGAAAGTAAAGAAGAAGAAATGAAACTACATGAGCTCTACCATTCCTCAAGAGTGGTTTTCCACTTTCTCTCTTCTGAACCAAACCCAAATCAATTACTAAAACCATAGATAGAGAGGGCAAAGAGAGAAGAATAACATGCTAGGGAGAAAAGCTATGGAAATCTCAAGATTGCTTACCTCTTTGCTTGTTCTCCTTCCTTCTCTAGGTCTTTCTCTCTCTCCACAGCCCTTTTCTCTCTCTTAGTCGAAGCTTAGGTCGGTTTACAGAGAAAGGAAGAGTTTGGAAGTTTTAAAAGGTCAAAATCTCTCTTTTCATGCTTTTCCGGACTAACCCTTGCTATAGCAAGCCATAACCTTCGCTACGGCGAGCTCGTGTCAGTTCTAGACCCTTGCTTTCGCTATGGCGCGTGCTACGGCGAGCAACGCCCTAGTTTTTATATGGGATGCCCGCACTCGCTATAACTAGAAGCATTTTCATTATAGCGAGAAGGCACTCTCGCTATAGCTAGACTCTTTCTCGCTATAGCGAACAGGTACATTCGCTATAACTAGGTTATAGCTAGCAGACTTAGAAAATTTTCAGCCTTCCGAAAATTTTCAACTTTTCTTTTCTTTTTCCCGGTTGTTACACAATACACTAGCCAATGTCTCTAAACCTCTTTAGCAAATTTCAACTAACTAATTAAACTTGTCTACAACCTTAAAATATTGACATACACCCAATTTCAAAATATGATTATGGCACTTCCTAATGTCACACATAAGGATTTATGACAATAAATAGGATGATATGGCTTCTAATGACAACTAAAAATCCTTATTACACTAACTAAGATCATTAAACCACTTTGAGCAAGTTTCAATTAACAAATTAAACTTGTCTACATCCCTCAACACTTGGTACAATCCCAAGTTCAAAATATGACTGTATCACATTCCAAAATCACCCCAATAATGACTCATGACAACAAAATCTACTATGGCAACACAAAAGGGATGAACCATATCACCTCCCACATGATCAAGGCAATAGGAGCACATTCCCAAGGCTCCTAAACCGCAACCAAACTCAGAATCACTATTGGTCAAGCATTAATGTCCACTTTACATCTTATATGACAGCAAAATGACTATAATGATAGCAAAATCCAGAAGTTACTTTTAAAACTTTCAAGTGATAATTCAAATTCCAAAATATGTCTTTTAAATTCCTCTAAACACCTACAACAATTGTAAAGCACGCACTTAAACTAGCCCAAACACCTAAACCTTATATACCAATAGTTCAAACATTAACATTTACAATGCTAAATATTTAGAGGTCATATAATTTTAGGGTACTCATTGAGAATCATCCAAATACAATTACAAGTACTAATTCCATGGTAACTTAAACTATATAATCAGTCTTATACTTGATAATACATGATGCAATGTGGCAATTATATAATAATAATAAATAATAATAACATGCCTACTATACAAATCCTAATTAAACAAGGCATTCAAGCTTATAACTACTAAACCATCGTGGTAGACTTCTATTAGCTTCTCTTTACTATTAAGAGGTTCAGTCCCTGAAAATATTAGCCCTTAATTGGGGTGAGATATAAAATCTCAATAATAAGAGGCAAATTCTATATATGTACAGATTAATCAACATATTGTATTTTCATAAAAAGAAACACAAAAAAGCATCAATATAATCAACAAATGAACTAGTTGGACTACCAGTGATTACTATCCAACACTAGCGATCGCATACAAAAATAGAGGAAAATACCCGTCCCTGTTGCCAACTCCCTATTAAGCACGCTCAGGCTTGATACATTCCATTAAGTTTAGTTATAACTTAGTACACGATCATGGCACAATGCACTGGTAGTATCACAGCTCCATTAAGGACACGATCATGGTCCAGAATAGTCAAGTAACCAATCACTTATTTAGCATAGAAAACATATATGTGCAACAAATATAAAATTAAAATGAACATATATATAAAATTAGAAAACTCCTTGTTACTTCAATGAAACCTAATTACTCTTCCTCTAACTACCTATATATTCTAAAAGGCTAACTAAACTTAAGAGAAGCATAGTTATCATCATTTAACCATCATTAGCAAAAGAGCTTCCTATCCTTTTGATTAATTTCATTAAGAATCTATTAGAAAGCACTTACCCATGTTTCTAAAGAGCTAACTTCACTAATTTAAGACTAAACCACCATAAACCAATAATAAGTCACTATCAATATCTCTATTTTTATACATGTGATAGCCATGCACAAAAAATCAAATCAAATGATAAAATTTCTACATATACACATCACAGAATGGTTGGAGGCACTTACCCAATCTTCTATATAACTAATGGTACTGATTTGAAACTAAAACAACTTAAGTCTATAATGGTTCACTTCTATCATCTTTTTTTTTTTTTTTGCATATATGATAGCCACTAAGTGAAAAACAATCCAAGGGATGGAATTTGGGCATGAACACACATCAAATTGAAGGGAAATATTTACCTAACAATTCCACTAGCCTACAAGGTTGAAAATTAAGTAAGGAAGCATCAAAATTCCTAATTTCCAAAATCTAGGGTTTGATGAAAAACCTCCAAATTATAAGTTGTTTAGTTCAAAATATAGAGAAAGATGAGTACAACCAGTTTCCTTTCACTCACCTTGGCCAAAACTCGTGTCTACTTGGCGGATTGGAGCTCAGAAGGTGAAGAACCATGTCTTTCTTCTCTCTTATGTGAATTTTCTTTCTCTCTTGGCTATCCCAAATGTTTTCTGTAGAGTAAATGAGGTGGCTACACTTATATTAGGGTTTTATAGGGGAATGGCTAACCTAAGGGTATTTTTGTCTAAGTGGATCTTCTCTCTAATAGTTGGGCCCTTATCAAATAAGTCCAATTGAGTTGCGTCTCCATTAAAACTTGAATTGGACTCTTAAAATTATTTTTAGCGCAATTAAATCAGTTATCTAGTTTAAATTAAATTTTCACCCCTATTAATGAATTTTTTCCCAATATATTTTAAATATACAATTAAAACTTTTTTTTGGGCAAAAAATTATTAACTAATTATTATTAGCCTCAAAATGCCCAAAATAATTATTTTTCTTGAACATTTCTCTTTTTGATAATTTTCCTTAATTCTCATGATAATTCCTTATTTTTCTTAAATTAAATTGTTAATTCCCCATAATTTCACTTAATTAATTTCAAGATGTTACACAACTAAAAGGTCATGCCTAATCACCTAATTTTTGCAAAACACATGGCCATGTCATGTGGAACACTATTTTAGGGCTAAAAGCTGCACTACACCCCCAACCTAAAAGGGACACAACATAACCATGTGAATATACACAATCCAACCATGTGAACTCCTCTCCTATTTTGAGCGTCTTAAATGTCCAAAAAAGTACATGGCCTAACCAAGTAAAATAGCATGGGCCATGTATGCTTAAAGACTTGTTTTTATAAAGTTTCATGTGTTTTTATATGTTGCTTGCATTCAACATTTGCTTGTTCATGTGTCAGATTAATGTTTGAATGAAATTCATGCATGAGTTACCATACTAAATTCTATTAGAACCTATAGGTTATAAATTAAGTAATACCTCACTTAATTCCTTGAATTTTGAATTATTCCTATGCATGGATAATTGAACTGTGAATTATTTCTATGCATGGATGACTATGACAATGAAACACCTTAAATCCCTATGTATAGATGACTAAACCATGAACCATTCTTATGTATAGATGACCTTAAATAAGGAATACAATGATATAGACTTATATACAACATTGAAATCACTAAAAGACACATAAATAGGAAAGGGATTCTATTAGAATTGATATAGGCAACTATTGGCGGATGTATCATGTATATGGTTTGTATGCACACTTGCTTCATTATACCATATGCATGTCTAATTCATTATGCACACATACACATGCGTGTGTAGACACACACATATACCTGTATGCATGCTTAATCTATGACTCATATGTATATGTTTGTATGCCTTATCCAAGATATACATGTGTTTGCTAGAATTCAATACTTATGAAGAAAGATTATTTGTACCTAATGAATATGACCTGAATAATCTAGAATGTAAATTTAAGTGAGATACTATTTATATATGACATGATCTTATGTAACTACACCAGGTTATGTATGTCTAAGATGTATGATAATATTACATATTACCATTGTTAAGATAAGCTTTTTGCAAATAAAGGAATTTTAGGAAAGTGACAAAGTTCTCAAAGAATAAAATCTTGATAAGAGATGATTTCTAAGAGATGGGATTCTTGGATCCTAGTTTGGAAATAGTCTTTAAAAGATAGGTTTCTTAAACAATGAAATTTAGATAGACAATGGCCTTCATCAATTGAGACAATGTTCTTAGAGGGCTGAGATCTTACAAGAAACTATTTATAAGGTAGGATATAATCATATGGAAACAAAAAGGGTTAGAATCCCTCTCAAGTTTAAATCTCATTCTTCTAGGGACAAGGTTATGATGGAGGGTCACGAGAGGGTTAAGAGAGCCTCATATGGCTTCAAGTTTCAGGCTTCCAATTAATGATTATGGATATATTTTAGGGGATGCCCTAACAATGTTTACTCCTATTCATAATGATATGCTCTAATGATTATAGTGGTTAAGAAGAGCAATTTTCCTCTTTGATGATGTTAAAAATCTATGTCTCACATTAAATAGTATGGAATGCTTTGTGGGTTACCTATGATTATAAAAGCCTAGGTTTGTATCAAGTAGTATGGGATACTTAGTACAATACTTAGGAACTAGCTTTTTCTTTTACTAGCACTTTTAAGGCATATTTGTCAACCTTTTCTTATAAGTGCATGCACAGTGATACGATATGAAAATGTAATCATTAAAATACTAATGTATATGAGATATAAGTTAAGGTTTTATGAATGATGAGATATGCCAGTATATACCAAGTTTATAAGATATAATATATGTGATAAATTGAGCCTACTATAATCAAATTGAAATGATATTGCTTAAGAAATAACCTTGAATAATTTAGTTGAAGATAATGGTATTGTATTATTGCATCTATATACAATTATGTGTGAGATATGGATTCTTATATGATTACCTATCTATATTAATCATACCATGATCTGTAATATCTTGGCATGGTAAGTTTAATATGATACTTTACATGCAGAAATATTGTCATGAGACCTGTAAATGATCAAGAATAAATATACATCTAGTATGACTTATGCCCTTATATATGCATATATGTTCTCCTATTTCTAAATGTTATATTACGTTATAGGCAGGAAGGAGAAAATAAAGAAAAAAGATTTTCTGCACATGTGATAGCCAGACCATTACTAATTTTCTAAAATTAGTTGCGTTCTTACTAAGAATATAATTTTTTAGTACACTTTGTAATGTGTTTAGATAGGGATCTCGATATAGTTGAGGCTACACAAATAGCAGATTAAAGTGCTAGGAGTATTTCAGCTTTCCAATGTTTAAAAGATAGTATTTTGAAGATGCAGGAACTTTATTCACTGAATAAATGTAATAGTAATTAATGTATATACAATACTAAGGTTTAAAAACAAGTTGTGTAACATAGGGATATTATTAACATCATTTGTAATATACAAATATTAAATGTATGAAATCAGTTCTTCAATATACAATCACAATTCTTAAAACTTGAAATTTCCACTACTTTGATAAAGAAATAGGAAAAGTAGTACCCTAAAAGTTAGAGGGTTACATGGAATCCCTCTATGGAAGTGAGTGTAATGGCTAAATACTTGAGATGGACAAGCTTTTAATCCTAATCTTTAGACTCGATCAGGGTGCTTTTGGCTTCCGAAGGCCAAAGACAATGAATCGTGACCTAAAATTTCATGAGGAGATCCCTGAGTCTGATGCATTGATATCTTTTCTTGCAAGTCTAAGCAAAATTGAAAACAATACATCATTTTAATAATACATTTATTCAACTAAATTAGGAATTATCATTTTATTCCCACATAGCTTATATTGCTTTAGCTTCCTTGTAACATCTCGAAGTTAAATAAGTGGAATTATGGAGGATTAAGGATTTAATTTAAGAAAAAATAAATAATTATTTTGAGAATTAAGGAAAATTATGGAAAATAGAAATTTTAAGAAAAATGATTATTTCATATATTTTATGACAAATAATCATCATTTGGCAATTTTGGTGAAAAATAAAATGCTATTGTGAATTTAAAATTTTATTAGGTTAAAAACCTAATTGAAGCTCCATGATTAATTTAATTATGTCAATAACAAGTTGTTAAGACCCAATTTTAGTTTTATGGAGACTAAACTCATTCAACAAACCCATTTAACCATGACTCAACACTTAGAAAATAAGCCTAATTGAACCAAAAGCCTATAGGTCAACCTATATTCCTTCAAAACCCTAATATTAGTACTGCCCACTACATTTGTTCAAAAAAAAATACATGTTGGGTAGCCAAAGGGAGGGATAAAATGCAGAGGAGAGAAGAGAGACATGGTTCTTCACCTTTCGAGCTTCGATTTGCCAAGAAGACGCGAGTTTTGGCCAAGGTGAGTGAAGGGAAACTTGCTCTACTCATCTTTTTCTACATTTTGAACTGAGCAACTTGTCATTTAAAGGTTTTTCATCACACTCTAAGTGCTAAGAATTGGGGATTTTGATACTTCTTTGTAAAATTTTCAGAGTTTGGAGTTAATGAAACTATTGGATAAGTGTTTGCCTTCATTTTATAGTGTAACCTTATTTGAATTTCATGCTATAAGCTAATTTTGGTATATGGCTAGGTGTTTATGCGAAAATGATGATATTAGAAGTAATCTATTGTGAACTCAAGTTGTTTTAGCACCAAATCAGTACCATTAGTTATATGAAAGATTAGGTAAATGCCTCCTACCATATTGTGATGTGTATTTGCTGAAATTTTATCATTTGGGTTGATTTTTGATGCATGGCTATCACATATACGAAAATAAAGATGTTAGGAATGAGCCATTATTGGTTCTTGGTGGGTTGATCATAAATTGGTGCAAGCAATTCTTTAGAAACATGGGTAAGTAATTTCTAATGGATTCTTGATGAAATTAATCAAAGGATATGAAGCTCTTTTACTAATGATAGTTAAATGATAATAATTATGCTTGTCTTAGGCTTGATGGGCCTTCTAGATTATGTTGATAGTCAGAGGAAGAGTAAATGGGCTTGACTAAGGTAACCGAGAATTTCTATTTTCATGTATATGTTTATTTTAATCTTATATTTGTTGCACATATATGTTTTCTAAGCTAAATGATTGGTTAATTACTTGTTGTTTTAGACTATAAGCATATCCTTAGTGGAGCTGTGATCATGCTGCCACCCCTATATTGTACCTAATTATACACTGAGTTGTGATCAAACTCAATAGAATACACTAAGTCATGAGCGTGCTCCAGAAAGAGTTAGTGCTGTGAACAGGCCTTTCCTTCTATTTTTGGCTATTAACATGTTATATGTAATTGTTAGTATAGGATAATAGTTATTAATAGTTCAACTAGCTCATTTGCTAATTATATTAATGTTTTTGGTATTTCTCTATATAAAAATGCACTATGTTGATTAATCTATATATATATATATGTAAAATTTACCTTTTGTTATTGAGATTTTATACCTCATCCTGATTATGAGCTAACATTTTTAGGGACACCAGATCTTTTAGTAGCAAGACGAAGCTAATGGAAGCCTACCATGATGGTTTAGTAGTGTATAAGCTTGAATGCCTTGTTTAAATGGGTCTGTATAGTAGACATGCTAGTATTGCCTATTATGTTGTACAATTGCCACATTGTATCATATATTGTCGAGTATAGGGACTGATGGTATAATTTGAGGCATTATGGAATTGGTACTTATGATTGTATTTGGATGATTATTAATGAGTACCTTGAAATTGTACAACCTCTAAATATTTAGCATTGTCAAATTAATGTTTGAGTTGTTGGCCTAAAAGGTTTGGAATGTGTGTAGAGTGACAGCCTAAGAAAATGTGGTTTGGTTGCTCAGGTCTTGTAAGTTATGTATTAATCCATCCCTTGGGTGCATCTTAGCTTAGTTTACTATCATATAAGGTGTAAATTGGATATCAATGCTTAACTAGTTATTGTTTAGAGTTTGGTTGTGGTTTAAGAGCCTTAGAAATGTGCTTTTATTATCTTGATCATGTGGAAGGTGAAATGGTTCATCCCTTTTGTGTTGCCATAGTAGATTTTGTTGTCATGAGTCATTATTAGGTGATTTTAGGGTGTGGCATGGTGATATTTTAAACCTAGAATTGTACTAAGTGTTGAGGGATGTAGACAAGTTTAATTGTTCAATTAAAACTTGCTCAAAGTGATTTGATGATCTTAGGTAGTGTAATGTGTAACACCATAAGTCTAGCTCATCCCATGCCTTTGAATAGTATAATTATCATGAAACATACACATAATTCTAATAGAGGAAGCATGAAAATTTGGATTTTTATTTGCAAGTCATCATATCCAAAAACTTATTCGGGGTCACGTGGACCAGGTAATCTTATACTATGCCCCCTCATACTTAATTTCATTATTACAACTCATTTGTATCACAAAAACCCACCTACAACTCTCAGAAATCGAAAGGAGCTATGGGAAATAGGTATTCATTCTCGGACAGCACTGGCCTCAATTCTGGGCAAGCTTCGGAAAATCATAAATAAATGTAGAAAAATTGAAATCATGCAATCTTGGTCATTTTGGGAAGCTATGGATGTCTAATTTACACTAAAAATACGTCCAGAGCATACAATTTATCACAGAGGACGTTTGACATCCAAAAAGGTCCAGAGGTCGCTGCTGCTTGGGCTGCTGTTTCAGATTACTGATACAAATTTCAAAAATTCATAACTAATTATATAAAAATAAAAATCACATAAATTTGGTCATTATGGAAAGCTACAAATCTTAAATTTATGCTAAAAATAATTCCAGAATTAAAAAATACGTTTAGTCAGCTGGACCCTATGGAACAGTAACCAGACTCATGGGGCGCTACTGATACTGACAGTTAACTTCAAACATGCATAACTCACTGCTCAGACCTCCAAATGAGGTGATCTCGGTGGCCACAGAAAGATTATGACCTCTAGTTTATGCATGTAAAATTTCATAAGCATTGGACACCATTTGGCTATCGGGTGACACAGAATTCAAAACTGCCAGTATGAACAGTACTCATACTAGAATCCATGAAAAATCCCAACTTTGAAAATTCCTCAAATATTCTCTAGGTCTCCGAAAATTATGATCTTTAGCTTCTCAAAAATATATTAATGAGACCTAATTGCATGCCAAGTTTCAGGGCAAGACTAACTCATTTGGCCAAAAAATGGTATAGGGTTCCATTATGATCAATTTTGGCTCCATATTGGATACCAAAATTGCCAAATGGATTTCCCTTGGTCTTGGCACCTTTTGGGCAAGTCTAAAAGTACATTTAAGACTTGTGTGAGCTGCCCAAATGGTCCCAAATCTCATGCATCTCATTTTGGCCATTCAACCCACATTTATGCACACTTCCATCATACTTTCATATTGCATAATTTGGCATCTCATGCTCAAAATGTAGGCTAGAAGTCATACCTCATATTTATCCATCTAAACATCATATAATATTATATTTACATGTGTCTCAAGAGTCATGGTACATTTACAATAACATATACATCAAGAAACACAATTATGGTTCTAAAATGGCTAAAGCTAGACATAGACTTGTCATTCTTCCTTCTTCATTGATGTTGGCTCCCTTCACCATAGTTACTTGGTCCACCTAGCATGTTAGATCATTGGAGAGGAGGGAATGAGATTCAAAGAATCCCAATAGCTCATCTCCCATTCAATCACACATAATATGGAAAAGCAAGCCTTTCAAATGCATGTATGGAAAAATGGAAGTCATGGACATTTTCAAAGCAACCTTGGCATGTGAATCAATCATACAAGACATTCAAGAGTTCCCCAAGTGTTTGGATTGGCCTCACACTTCTCCTCATGGATTTTGGACTTGCCTCACCCATTCTTTAAGAGCTTTGGACTCAACCATACTCTTGGGAGCCCACTTTGCTTTTGGGAGACTCTTTGCTATGTCTTAACCAAGCTCAAGGGTTCTTGGCTCATCCTCACCTAAGGGAAGAGTTCTTGGCCTCTCCTCACTCGAGCAACTCATACTAACATCATAGATTCATTTAAAACATAACATGGCATCAAGGATAATGAAATATAAAGGCATGCTAGCATACTTTTCTTACCTTGAAAATACACACACACACATTCTAAAACAAGCTAAACACATATCCATGCATGAGAGAAGGTGGAGAGAGCTACCTTGCTTGCATTTACACACTTTTTACTTAAGTCTTGACTCCTCTCCCTTGACCTCACACACCCAAGAAGGTGGAGACCATTTCTCTTGGCCTAGACACACTAAAAGAAACATGAATTACTCATGGGAACAAGCCTTGGCATTATACACACTTTACATGATGCTACTTTGGTTTATGGCTCCATTATGCTTCTATAAGGCACTTAATGAAGCAACACCCCTCAAGGGACTTCTAGGCCTCATTCTTTCCTTTCAAATATGATTCTTGACTCCTTTTAAACCTCTTGGAGTCATCACATAATTAAAACAAAAGGCCTAACACCATGTTGCTTCTTTAGGTCATAATATGGAACCTAAGACACCAAATCACTTTCTATGAGTTCTAAATTTTTTCCAAGGCTTCCTCTCATCCTCTTCCATCATATATGACTCAAAAATGGGCTTGAAACAATTTAAAACTCTCCCTAACTATACCATCCCTACTTGGCCGAAACTTAGAGCATAAATGGGATTTCATGGCTTCTTGATTTTTCCTTGATGGGAGAACCATTTAGGGAGGTTGTTAAGAGTTGTAGGAGGTCAAGGAAACACTTAAATAGCCAAGAGAACTCATAGATTAAATCATGTTTTACAATCCCCTTAAATGCTTTACACTTTTCTAACTTTTAGGTTCATGACTTTCCATGGGGTTTTGTTCATTTTCATGGAGGAAGAGGCATATGGGGAACCTCTTAGGGATCTTAGGAACTCAAGCAAACACTAATCTAAGCTAGGGAATTCATGGATCAAAACAGATTTCACAATGTCTCCATGAATCCCTCACTTTTCTATCTTGTGTTTTCATGCTTCTTTCTTTGATTTCTTTGCACCTACTTGCTTCTCACACTCCAAAATCTATGAATCTCCCTTGCTAGGACCAGAATTCATCTTCCTTTGATTGGGCTCTATATGGGATGAAATTATCACAAGGAGGAGAAGGGAAGAAGAAGCATGGAAGACAACAAGTTACCTTGATTTCTTAGCTTTTCTCAAGAGCTCTCTTCCTTGCTTCAACTCTCTCCTTGAATTTTGAAATTTATCCCTCTGTTCTGGGCTCAAAACAGAACCAAACACCTCACTAAATCCATAGGAAGAGAGGAGGAAAGGAGGGGAAGAAGTTTTCTAAAGGGAAGAGCAAAAGTTTCCATGAATTCATACCTTTCTCTTGGCTTTTCTTCTTCCCTTGAGCTTGCTCTTGTGCGCCACTCTCTCTCTCTCTGTTTTCTGGGCAGAAACAGAGCATTTTACTCAGAGGAGCTGCTAGAACGTGGATAAGAAGAAGCCAAAAGTCACTTTATGCAACTTTTTACTTTTGCATTTTAGTCCCTTTCTTGGCTTTTTCATTTTAGGCTCATATCAACTCCTTTTTAAAATCTATCTTTTCCATCATATTCCTTAGGCTCTTAATCATAAGAATTGCCTTTGGAATCATTTAAAAAGGATCTGAAACTATTCCGAACCGTTCGGTCAAAGTTTTGGTCAACCTTTGCTGAAATCGCTCACCGGAGGGGTTTCAACTGTTCTAGGGGTTCCTATGGTTTTCAGAGCCTCTGAGAACCCCGCAAAGTTCAAATTTTTTATTTAAAAAGCTCTCCTGTGAGTTTTCAAAATTTTCCAAAAATTACAAAAATAGTCCTACTTTCTTCAGCAAATTTTTTGAGCTCTTCTGGCTCTGGTTTTTGGGCATCTCAAACCTTAAATCCTCATTTTCTAATATTTAAAATTTTATCATAATTTTAGTTAGCCCCAATTCCTTCTATTTCGAGGACTTCCTTTTATATTTGGCCCATTTCTGACATTTACGGAAAAACCGAACATTGCGTTTCTTACGTTTACGGAGGGACCGGATGTTACATAATGAGAATTTTAGGTTGCCACTATAAACTATATCATACCATTTGTTGTCATAAGCTTTTATGTGTGACATTAGGAAGTGCCATAGTCATATTTTGGAATTAGGAATGCATTAAGGTTTTGAGGCTATAGACAAGTTTAATTAGTTAGTTGAAATTCATTAAAAAAGTTTAGAAACATTGGCTAGTGTATTGAGGATTTTAGGATTGCCACTTAATGTTATATCTTGCCTTGTTGTTATAAATGAGACTTGTACTGATATGATATATATTTTTGTTAGTGTTAGATCTTTAGGCTATGTAAAATATTTGGATAGAGATTAGATAAATGTAAATACTTTAAAGACTTTACTTTTTAGCCATTAAAAAATTTTTAAGATTGATCTGGAACTGGTAGCAACTTATTGGTTCGTTCATTTAAGTGTTTAGGTGTAGTAGGTATTTGAGTTGTGGCTAAATTTTCTCAAGTCATGGCCAAAATGAGCTAGTATTGTTCTAGTAGCAAATTTGACCATGACACAAAAAGTTTTGGCCATGGCGCAAAAGTGTCTAGTAACTAATTTCACCACAATGCAAGTAGATGGCTACAGCGTAAATATTCTAGTTGCGGCGCAAATCATGTCTGTGTGGGAAACTTAATCCAAACCTAGGTTTAGCTGCGACGTGAGTTCTTCAAATCATGGTGTAAGAATAAAATTAAACTTTTAGAAGTTCTAGAGGCCATATTGGTCACAACCTAAGTCCTAAAACCTCCAATTTAATTATAAAAATGTTGTTTTTAACATGTAAATGATGAGCAGTGATTAGTAATTCAATATATAAAAGTTTCTATATTTTTTTGAGGTAATTTGAATGAGATAAAAATGTTAACAAGGATTTTGATTTCCTATGAACATAAATCCTCTTGTATGCTTTGATCATGAATATGGATAGTATGAAGGTTTAAATTTTCCCATATTTTCAATTGTTGTTGATTCATTATTTAAATTTAATCTTAATTGTGACTGATTGGGAACATAATTGTGCATAATTAGCTTAATTAATATTTAAGGTTGTTAATTCCTCATTGATTAGAGATCTATTCTACTTCTTCTATGTGGTAGTTCACACATTTCCTCAGGTGACTAGGCCTTAACACTCAACCTCCTAGAAAATCTAAGACAAATATTGAAACATATATCAAAGTACACTAAAAGTTCATTTGTACTATTTATCAAAATAAACTTACCATCTTAATCTTTTTTTGTGTAAGGCTCTTTGGTCTACAAACGTGGGTAATCATTTACTTTCATATATTTTATTTATTCTTTACTACAATCTCTTGTAATCAATAAAAGCACATTAATGATATCTATCAAGAATATTGAAAATAATGCAAGAAAGTGTTATTACCTTAGCCCTCGTGTCTTCTTAGTATTGGATGTATGTTGCCTATTATTCCCTCAGAATGTCTTTTAGTATAGCAGTGAGTAGCTCGCCTTTAGTTTTTATGTCATCTTGTATGGCATCATATAGTTCTTTTTACACATTTTGCCATTTTGTTCTAGTGGAGTTAAGACAGTAACTCTTATGCTTCTTATCATTGATGGCAAAGTGTGTCTATGACATAAAATATAATTGTTAATTAATATAAATTAATGTGAACAAGCCATAAAACAATTCAATAATCAATATGCTACTTACACAGTATCCATGAAACTATCATTCTTGTACTTACTTGGAGCACTCCTAAGAAAACATCTAACAATATACCTCACTTTTCCAATGGGTTAGTTTTGGTCATTCCAGTCCATAACAATCCTTTGCCTTGGAGAAAGGACATAAACATCCAGCGATGTTATTTGCTTAGATCTAACCTATCTTTGCTTATCTGTAGAATTAAAGTTTGTGTACAAAATTACATTAAATTGATTTAGCACATCAGAATTCATTATCTTACTTACCAATGATATGTACCATTCAATTTTTTCATGTGGGCTCACCAGGTTGTTCATGTTACCTTACCTCTTCTTTGGCAAGGAAATCATAAATATAATCAATGCTTAGATAGGAGGCTGAAACTATAATGGGATCCCTAGACATTGAGGGAATTGTCGAATCTAGATACCTTAGTTGTCCACTAGCACTAATAGCCAAACTTGGCAAGGAACATTTGGTGCTAATCCACTACCTCCGTGAGAAGGCCTAAACTACTTTTCTTTAAAACATCTTCATCTTTAGGATTCCTATAAATAAATAAATAAAAATTAGCATAAGAAATTTAACAAACATTAAATACAAGTAATCAATCATAAGAAAAACAAAGCAGAGGATACCTACTATTGCCATTAAGTAAAGCTTAATGCCCATTTCCTAAAGTCTCTCCATGCATATAAATGGTCTTTTGATCTTCCACATTCATTAAGCAAAGTTTGAAAAATATCACATTATTATAAATATTCTTCTCAATGTGCATCACATCAATACTATGATACAAAAAATGGCTTACCTAATAGGAAGTTTGAAAAATACACTTTTCTCACACCATTGTTAAGTGTTGCAATTGACACTACTAGTTCATTGAGGTCTTCTTTCTTAGCCTTCAACTTCAATCTCTTTTCCAAATATAACATTAACATTCTTAAGCTACTTTAAGATTTTTTATCCAGTTATTACTACTAGAGGGTTTCTTTTTTCTCCCTTATCATTGAACTACCTTCAAGCTAATCTAAATTTATGTCATGGTTTAGAAAATGATAATGTCCCATAAAATACCACTTTTGACTATGAGAAAAGTGAAAAGGAGTTGAGTCAAAGTTACAAGATGAACAAGCTAACCCATTATATATGTTCCATCTAGTAATGTTCCAAGTCTTGAAAAATCACTAGTAGTCTAGTCCACATCATAGTTGCACACATATTAAATACTTCATTGTTTCATAATCATGGGTCTCAACTCATACAATCCACAAATTTATCAACTCTCCTATTAATGGTTGTAGATAAACATCTATATCATTCCTTATTATTTGCCTTTTCAGAATTATCGATGAAAAAATGAATTAACTTTATTTCATACACATCCAAAAAAAGAGGTTGTAAGGCATAAGAATCACTAACTAGATGTTGTAACTTGATTGAAACTATCAACAACCAACCTTAGGCATAGATTCAAAAGATTTAAAGTAAATTGAGGATTCATTATATCAAATCTCCTTTATGCCTTTGAGTCTCTTAGATGTCTCATCATGCCATTGCTATTCTTATCCACAACATGTCATTTCATGTGCTTCGTGGTCTCAAAGGACATAAACGACCATTGCAATCATGGCTTTAGTGGAAAGTATTTCAGGATTTTGTAGATTTCTTCTTCTACTTTTCACCTTTGCTCTTTAATTTCCATCTATATGTGTTACACTTTTTGTACATATCCTTATTCTCATTCTCCCATTAATATAACATACAATCATTCAAACATGCATAAATTTTCACATAGTTAAGCCTCAATTTATTAATAATTTTCTTGGCCTTATAAAAAGAAGATAGAATCTTTGCATGCTCAAAGACATCTACCAACAACTCCAATATCATTGACATAGCCTTACTACTTAGTCCACACATACACTTAATGTGATATATCATTACCAAGAAAGACAATTTTAAGTACTTCTCACACCTTTCATATAGATTCGGTTAGCCCTCCTTAATTGAATCATAAAACTCTTTAACATATTCATTCATCATTTGATTCGTGAGAGGAGATGGACCCTAAACTTCATCCACACTTTTGTTTTCATGGTGAACCTTAAATGCATCATGAACCATAGTTATTTCTTCTCTAACTTGTGGGCTTTTCTCAACTTATCCTAGTGCCTAACCCAAGAACTGTATCCTTGCAAAAATGATTTAAGGATTGGATGGTCATAGACAATTTCTTTAATTTGTCATTTCTTAAACTTACACTTAAGATGTGGACATATAATTCTACCCTCAATACCCCCATTGGCAAATGCAAAATCTATAAATCCATTCTATCACTCTAAATATTTAGGGGGATTTCAAGATCTAGCAACCCAAGACATGTCCATTTCTAAAAAGAAAAGGGTTAAAACATTCACAATTAGTCTTTTTATGCTTCATGGTTGTTACATGCTAAACAAGCAATTAGGAGAGGTCTTTTAAATCTAATTTACCTACAACCAAAGGAAATGGAAATAAGAATTTTTAATATCTTGAAAAATTCACTATATTAAACAATTTAATTATTATAATTGAACAATTTCTTAGTATCTAAAATTAATATATTAGTATTTTTCCTAATCGACAATTTATCAAATAGTTAACACTAAAAAAGAACCTTTTAGCAATAATAAAAGTCACCTATTTAATGATAACAAAAAATTCGCCAATGAAAATGATATTTAATGATGATAAAAAGGTTGTCACAAAAACTAGGATTTGATGACAACAAAAGTTGCCATTAAATCTATTTAATGGCAACAATTATCTCCACTAAAGCTTTATGAATTTGGCTTTTTAGAAGGTCGCTAGTAAAAAAGACTTTGAGTGAATTTTTTAGCTTTTTATTTTTTTTAATTTCTTTCATAATGTTGAGTGGTATTGTGTTTTTCTACAATAAGAAAAGACATAATCATTCTCCCTTTGCAAGTTAGTTTTCCTAAATTTAAAAGGGTAAAATTAACTGTTAGTACTAATAGTAAGGGGGTTATCATTCACATGTTATTCCCACAAGTGGATTGTTCATGAAATCTTTATCACCCTCCTTTCTTATCTTTGTACATACAAAACTGCCAATAGGTAGAACAGGGACTTGGAAAAAAAAATTTAACTTTTCCATGGTTGCATTCAACATAGCAAATAGACTTTATGCAAGGAAGAGTAGGATTTATAGCCATGTTCTGCAACATTTGAGTGCGGTATCATAACTAGTTCCTCTTTAACATATTCATACACATATGAAGCATAAATACAAGAATCATATATATTTACATGAAATTAAACATCGAAATCGGGTTATTTATGGTTATTTTGAGCTATAGGGATCTAAACTTAATTCTTACCTTTCCTTAACTCATTTTTATTATAAAAAAGTTTACTCATACTCAAATTATGGTGCAAAACTCGTGGAATCCCTTAAATCCCCATGGAACCCAAAATGACAACATAGGTGCCAAAATCTGCACTAATTTTGAAATTTCATAATTTAGGATATACAACTTCAAATCATGCAAATTAGATATCTATGAAAATTTTAGGATATGAACTACATGCTGTAAAAATTTCTGGCAAAATTTGGTTCATTTGCTCAGTCAAATATAATGGAACAATACCGTAGGTCAAAAATGGGAGGCATGTGGCAGGCCTAAACTTTGAAATTGCATATTTTGAGCTACACTACTCCAAATTAGATGCTTTTAGTGGCCTCAAAAAGTTTGAGATGGGACCTAATTGTTGTAAAAATTTCAAGGGCATCTAAGTTCATTTGTCCCACAATCTATTGCATATTAGAAGCTGTTACAGTATTTGGGCACCATCAAACTTCTAACTTTAACAATTCATAACTCCTTCTATATAACTCCTTTTCATGCAAACTCAGTGGCCATAGAAAGCTTATAATGTCAACTATATGCCAGTAAAATTTCATGATTATTGGACTTCATTAGACCCCTGAATGACATGAAATTTTAAAGTTGTTTTGTGTAAATAATGACAGGATCTATTTGAAAATTCTATCCAATTTCAGAAATTTGTGAAATATTTTGTACAATTCCAAAAATTATGGTACTTAGCTTGACAAAAAGTTCTAAGAGGGGTCTAAATGCATGCCAATCTTAGGCTCAAATTAGGTCATCTATGCCACTTTTGACGTAGGAGTTATTTATGGCAAATTTGAAACCATTTTAGGTACCAATTTGGACCATTTGGTGTCCAATTGAGTTTCTTTCACTTTGAGTACATTTCTTCCATCCTAAATGGCTTCTCTAACCATTCCATATCATTCCAAAATAGGTGGATCAAAATTTGACCCTTTGACATACAAGAATACATACATTCCTATTAGAATCAACATAGCCATATGTCATCAAAACACTTATACATTCTCATAACTTGTTCTACATCCACATTCTCATACTTTTATACATGATTCCATCATAAAACATGAAGTAACAATATCATATACATCATAAGTGTGTCATGGTACATGTAAAGCATCATATGCATGCATATACATAAATTTTAGTACAGGATCATATTTTAATACATAATTTCCTACTATCTATGATCTCTCTTGGACTTGACCTTGGCTTGGAGAACCTAAAATAGTTAGTGGGAGTATGGAGGGTGAGATTTGGGAGAATGCCAGTAGCTAATCTTAACCAATACAATACATACAAAAATGCCATGAGTGTATACTATGTATGTGGTGCAAGAATGCAATGCTAATACTTCATATGAGTCAAATGTATCATAAAACATGAAAATTCATTCCTTTCTTAGCCATGCATCATCATAAACTTGCTAGGGTAAACTTTTCTCAACTCGGGGCCCAAGGAAGATCTATTATGCTTAATTCCAAACCCTAAGAGAGCTAGAAGCTAAAACATATATCATTCTCATTCAATAGTTCAATATGGAACTTATGGTAAAACATACCTCATGAATGCATCAAGCAACAACACATATAAGCATTACAAGTCATTCAAATATATACAAGAGAGGGAGATCAAGCTACCTTGTAATTCTAGAAACTTGGATATATCACTAACCCACTTGTTGACTTTCTTTTTCCTTACTTTCTTTGCCTTGGCACCCACAAATGAGTGAGTTTGAGTTACCTTGACCTACACATGACAATTATAAGGCAAATTAATCCCATAGAACTCATTCTAGGTTCCAAAATGTTCACGTAATCTCATTAAGACTCAAGGTATCAATTATGACTAATTTATGTCCATTATGAAGCAGCTTTTGGTTCTTCCTTTTCTAACCCCAAACTCTTACTTTTTACAAGTCTTATAACTCTCAAGAAACTCATTTGAATCATTACATACTTGGTAAAAAAACTTTAGAACCAACTTGCTTTATTAACCTCATTTAAACCCTTAAAATTTTAACTTCCATTCTAAGGCTCCTAAATTTAATTCAATGCTTCCATAATTCTTTATTCATCATATCTAAGTCTTTAAATTCATTATAATTTAAAGAAACACTCCCTAAGTGCCTCTTTCATGCTTGGCCGAGACACCATAACAAGAGAAGTAAACAAAGATTTTTGTTGACTCTTGCTAGGAGTTTGATGGATACCCAAAATCCTTGGCTTCTCTAAATCTTAGACATGAATTTATATAGCTCTAAATACCTTCCAATAATCCCATAATTTCTAGGGTGCAACTAAAACCCTAACTTTCATGTCTTAAATTTTAAAACTTTTCTTTTGGTTCCAATTGCATATTCTTATTTCTTATACTCTAAAACCTTTGTTTCTACCTTACTATGGCCAAACCTCATCCACTTTCATATGGTCCTAGGCTTGACCAAAACTCATAAAGAAGGAAGGGGCAAGGTGGAGCACAATCATACTATGAAACATACCTTGTTCTAATGTCTTTCAAGAGAGAAATTTGATGGTTAACTTAGTTTCTTCAAACTCTCTCCTTCCTCCAACAAACTAGCCACAAAAATGCTTCTTTCTGAAAACCAAAACCTCCAAAAGAAAGAGTTCAACGAAGAGAACCAAGTTGGTGAATTCAAGAGCATGAAAAACTACCATTTTTTTCTTTTCTTGGCCTTCTTTCCTTCTTTTTCCTTTTTTCCTTGGTGCACCTCTTTCCTCTGGTTCAAATGGTCTAAGGTTCTGTTTTAAGAGGTTTGGGTCATGTTGGACAGAATTAAGAAGGAAGGGGTTATATAACACCTAGTTTATCAAAAAAGGACCAGAAATATGCAATTTTCAAAGAAATTCCCCTAAAACAAAGGGAAAATGGCTAAATAAAATTAGAGTGATAATCTATACCCTTAAAAATGAAGATTTGAGACTTGAGTTGCCTAGAAACTAGAACCAAAACAGCTAAGAAAATTTGCAAAAATAAGTTAAAGTATTTTCGTAATTTTTGGAAATTTTTGAAAATTCACACGGAAGATTTTTAAACGAAAAATTTGAACTTTTCAAGGTTCTTAAAGGCCCTAAAAACTATGAGAACCCTCATAATAGTTATAACTCCTCCAGTGAATAATTGCGATAAAAAGGTTGATTGAAACTTTGACTAAACAGTTTGGAATGATTTTAAATTTAATTTAGGTGAAACCAAAGGCAATTTATAAGTTAGAGGACCCAAATTTTATGATGAAAAATATTATTCTAAAAAAAGAGTTGAAATGAGGCCAAATGGAGAACCCATAGTTTAGGGACTAAAATGAAAAGTGAAAAAAGTAGTATAACTTTACCTTTTTGGCTCTTTTATATGTTCAGCCACTTGCTTCAGGCCTTAATCACATTTTTTCTGGTCTGAAGTAAAGCTAAACGGCAGCCAAGGAAATGCACAAGAAGAAGGAGAGCAACCAAGTCAAAGAGTAAGAATTTCAAGGTTTTTCATGCTCTTTGTTTCCCTAAACTTATTCCCCTCTTTCTCCTTTCTCTTTCTATGGTTTGATTATTTATCTTGGTGCGGGTTTATGGCTGAGGCAGTGGAGGGAGGAGGAGATTTGAGAGTACTCTTAGGAGCATGACATAGAGCTCTTGAAAAGCTAACAAATAAGGTAAGAAACTATGGCCTTCTCTTACTTCATCTTGTTTTCTACTCTTAGTTATGTTTAGGTCAGACCTAACCCACTTAAAGGAAGATGAATTCTACCCTTAGCAAGAAAGAAACAAGTGTTTAAGAGTATGGAAATTAAGAATAGTCCATTGGAGGCAAATGGGAAGTAATGAAATTCAAGTTAGAGAATCTTGGGGTTTTGGAAGAAATGCTCAAATTTGATTTTTCTTTGAGACATTCTAGCTTATGTAAAATATTGTATGAGTCCATTAAACCTCTAAGAAGATTTATGTGAGCCATTCCTCTAAGAAAAAGCAAGCTACTCTATGGGTCTTCTCCTAGGGTGTTGATCTCAACCTAAAGAGGAATATTGCACTTAGGGAGTAATTTTTTTTATTCTAAGGTTATAAGAGGCTTAGATATGAATTATAGGTGCCAGAGGAACCAATGGATTGAATTTAGAAAGTTTGATTTGAGAGTCGAGGTTTTAGGTCCCAATTTAGGA
Organism: Erythrophleum ivorense; assembly: GCA_026724425.1. Classification (NCBI taxonomy): domain Eukaryota; kingdom Viridiplantae; phylum Streptophyta; class Magnoliopsida; order Fabales; family Fabaceae; genus Erythrophleum; species Erythrophleum ivorense. The sequence continues at coordinate 2,282,552 of JAIUCV010000025.1, read as the reverse complement.
ATAATGAGGCAACCTAGACTTTGGTTTCCTGAAATGAGTTTGAGAGGGTTTCAATGTATTTATATGGAGCCATATGGTCTAGAAAGAATGAAGTTAGGAGATAAGAGCAAGATTTAAGGTAGTTGTTTCATTTGTGTCTTAAATGGACCATATGTGTGATTCAAGACCAAGTAAGCTAGCTTAGGATTTTATGAAGTTAGAATTGGTTCCGAGGTTGATTTGTGTTATGTTTGATATGTCTAGGCTAAGAGAATCAAGAGTCCTCCCTTTTTGGGTGCTTGGCCAAGAGAGGAAAGGAAAAAAGAAAGGGAAAAACTTGAATTTCTAACTTGAGGTAGCTCTCTAACCTTTCTCTCATACATTACTAGATTCATTGTTTATCTTGGATTGCTTGTGTGTGTGTTTGACAATTGTGAAATGTTTGTGGCCATTGGATTTAAGTCTTGGTGCCTTGACTTGTTTTATGAAGTTGCTTTGTTGTGAAATGGCTTGAATGGGCTTGGTAAAGCCAAAAATCCCTTGAGAAGGGTGAGGGAGAGCCAAAAGTCCCTAAAAGTGGGTGAGACAAGGCCAAAAGTCTCAAGAAAAAGTAATGCTAAGTCAAAAGTCCCTAGATATGGGTAAGACAAGTCCAAAAGTCCCTAAAATATGGATAAGGCTGAACCAATGACCCTTAAAGCCTATGTTTGAGTTATTTGCATTCATATGACATGAGAAAAAATGGTTATGCATGTTTTAGAAAAGTTTATGGCATATTTACATTCCTTGACCCGAAAATGCATCATATATGTATATTTGAAAGGGTAAAAGAGCTATTAAGGTTCTTTGAATCTCACTCTTTTCCCTACATGTCTACTTTTATCTAGGTGAAACCTGAGGAGGAAGAATTGGAAGCCATATGCCTTGAGGAGTGCAACTTTAACAATAGGATAAAGATTCATGTATTATGATGTCAAAGATTATATACAAATGATTTATATGTGATGTAAATAATTGAACATATATAAAAACATGTATTTATGATGAATGAAAGGATTTTAGAACCATATGTGCTTATATATAAAATTTTGACACTTAGATGCCTAGTTATGCCTTTGTGGTCTTATGTATGAGCTCAAGTTAGGAAGTGGCTTTGAGATGCATAAGCATTTGGACCTCTTGAACAACCCCTGTATGCTGATTTTAGCCACTTATATGTGCCTAATTGGTCATGGTTAGAGTAGGAGGGCTTTTGGTTTTGTTTTGACCCTTTATGACACTTAAAAAGGAAATTTTTACACCTTGTACCTAAAGCTGACCAAATGAAAGAAGTTAAGCTTGAAATTTGGCATGAATATAGGTCTCATCTAGAGCTTTTCTCTAAGCTAAAAATCACTATTTTTGGAGCTCTGAAAAATTAATTATGAATTTTCAAAGTAGGAAAAATTCTATTGATTTGATATGTGTCATTTGAGGGTCAAACGAAATCCAATGTCCATGAAATTATATAGGCATAAACTAGACACTATAAGCTTTCTGTAGCAATTAAGAACACCCTAATTGGAGGTTTGTAAAGAGAGAACCAAATTTTTTAAGTTTACGATCAGTATCAAGATACAATAGAGACCTTTGGTACTATTCTATTGTTTTTCGTGGTCCAGATGGTGTTTTCTTGGTCTAGAACTATTTTTAGTCATTAGTACTTTTCAGAAAGTTATCATGTGCTTAATTTTAATTTTCCTAGAATTAGTTATAATTTTTCAAAGTTCATATTAGAAAACTGTCATGGCAACCTGAGAGCAAAATGTTGAAATTTTAATATATGAGCTTTTGATCCATTTTGTTAGCTCTAAAATGAGTTGTTTCTAATATGTTTACATATGTTATGGATGGAGAACAATTTAGCTAAGTAAAAAATGATTCTCTTGGACATTTATGCATAGGTTTGGTTACCAATATATGATAAATCCACTACCAAAGGTGTAAACTTTAATGCCTTTATATGTTATATGCTAATTGTGCCATGAGTTGAGGTTTGAGGAGTTATAAAATTACAGGTTAAGTTATAACATTTTTCATAATTTTTGTTTTGCCCTTCTACTTCAATTTTTTTTTTTCACTCGTTTTAGCTCTTTTTTTGAACTATCTTTTTTGTATGAAAATTTAAGCCCTCTAATTCATAAAATGCTTTTAGTTTCACCTAAATTGGATTTAAAACCTTACTGAACTATCCGATCAAAATTCAGTTTAACTGATATCCTAAATCATATATCGAAGGGGTTTTAACCATTCTAAAAGTTCTTATAATTTTTAGAGCCTCTGAGAACCTTAGAAAAATTCAATTTTATCATTTAAATCTCCCTCCTTTGAGTTTTCAAAAAGTTATCCGAAATTATGAAAATGCCACTATGTTTTTGGCTTCTTCGTTTAACTACTTCGCTCCAATTTTGGGCCATCATTAACTTTGTATTCTCATTTCTAAATGTCTAGACTATTATTCTACTCTTGTTTAACTTCTAATCATTTCATTCTGAGGTCTTCTTTTGTAATCTTGTCGATTTTAGTCCAATTCTAAAGAGACTCAATATTACACGAGGTCCCCAATAGAATGATGTATCTTATTTCTATTGACGCAATTATTATCTACAACAAACAATTATAAGTAAATGATTGAATAGGCATATATCTGAACTAACTCAAGATATCATAACTGGATGTGGTCCTTTCATAAGAAAAGCAAAGGCAATTATTTTCTACAACAAAAACATAGTGGTGTAAACCAAACTTTATAATCAAGGCACAAAAATTGATAAACACTAGCAAACTAGCACTTAGATTTGGTCATAGTTAAGTTATATTAATAGAAAGAATTTTATTAACTTACAAAGAGTTAAATTTTTAGTTAGCATCAAGACTTGCCTGGAAACTCACATTTATGATGCTATAAATTATTTTCATTGTAAAACTAAAATTTAAGTAACAAAACTCACAGTTTGCACACTTATCTCCATAGGCTACATGATGCAGAATCAGAATGAAATAATTTTTAAAATAACTGTTTCTAAATGATAGAAGTATATGTCTTGAGTCACTAATTCACACAGTGCCTCATGGCTTACATGTTATTGCCTAAGCATTTAAAAAGTAAATTAGAAAAACATAATGGAAATAGGAAAAGTCCGTAGCAAGATCATAATATATCAATACACATAGCAAGGAAACATGTCTACATTTTACACAAAAACCATTATCTGAACTATAAAAGCATATTTACTGAATCACTATTTCATGCAGTTCTTCATGGTATGGATGTCACTGACTAATCATTTAAATAGAAAATTAGCAAATGCAAAACATAATGGAAATAGAAAAAGTCCACATCAAGATAATAATATAATAGGCTAGAATATCTAAAATTTTCATAAGCCACTTAGAACAGTTAAAGCATTCAACCAAAACCTTTTTAGGTCTTACCTACATGTATAGTTAAAGTCATTGCAAATAATTTATCATTCAATACAAACATTAGTTACTATTAAATGAGATCAAAATGTTTATTGCCACAATTTACTATCTTTAATGTTTACGGTCTCCTTAAGATCATTAATATCCATTTGAAGCTTTAGAACAAAAAAATAAATTCATTAAGATTGCACTACCACACCAAAAATTGGCATATTAAAATAAAGGGAGAATTAAAGTTGATGACCTAAATTTTAAAATATTTACTCAAAAGGACTTATTACCAACGGGTTTGGAGATTTTGCTTAAAATCAATGGTAATTTATCATAAATGCAGTGATAATAGGTTTTTTAGAGTAAATATTTTGAAATTTGGGTCCTCAACTCTAATTCTCCCTAAAATAAAGGCTACCTTAGAAACCTTACGAAGACCTGTTCTAATCTCATTAGCAACAAAATGACCTAGAGTTTAGTAAAAGGTTGATTTAATAATTAATAGCTTCAAAAAATAATTATTTTTTTTTCAAAAAATATTTAACCATAAAATCTTATGAACCTTAGAGTCCATATTTACAAGCTTGCCAACAATCACTGTCGAAGTACTAATTTAATATATTTGGAAGGATCATCTAACTAAAACTAGATTTACCAAACCTAATAAAAAAAGTTGGCTCTTTTGAACTTGTATGAACTGTTGATCTATTTCTCTTAACCATTTTCTTGAAATTACTCTCTAATTTCTTATCCCTGCATTATATTTCACAAGAAGTCAATGATCCAAATAAGTAAGTGAGAAAGTTTATGGAATATGCCAATCTTGGTACAATGGGGGATATTAAAGAGCCTTGCAAGGTCATGAATAAGAAAATCCTAATAGGAAAATGGTTATAATATCCATGGAGCAATAAGAATTATGAAGAGACTGAACTAACTAAAATGCTTAATGTTGGGGTATTGGGTATTCTATAGATAGGATACCTAGAAAACACCATCATAAATTGTTAATTGACAGAAAATATAAGTATTAAAGCATTATATCAAGTTAGCCTCACTAGGGTAAAGATATCCAACTATCAAGTAATAAATCATAACTTCTCAATGACTTGAGTGTTTTAACATCAATATTATTAGGCTATAGCCTATAGTCAAATTGGTATGTATTATTCCCCATTTGATTTTATATAATGTACCCAAATACATAAGAGTAGACTTTCTAAAAGTAACAAAGGAAACATAGTTAAAGCATTGCATATTATGAAAATTAGTGGGAGACAGCTATTTACTATTAAAAACTTAGAATCTTGCTAGACTGATGTAAACAGAGAAATTTCAACCATTAGCAAAGTAACCCATTATGTAAACAAATTACTAGTGTGGCCAACCCATTTTATTTAAATAATGAAGTCTCAAGTTGAAGAACTGTAATTTGTGAGACTTAGCATAAATGTGAGAACTTTGGCTTTTAATAGCATACATAAAAAAGGATCTTCTAAAACTTAAAGATACATTACATTGGCGTTGATGTAATTGCCATACAAAAAAGTAAGCAAAAGTAGAAAATCCATTCATAATCAACAATCAAAAATTGGTAAAGGACACTTAAAACCACTATCAAGATTATAAGCAGAAAGTACCATCAACGTAGCAAATCACCAATTAAAACTCATTAGATATAAAACTCAAATTTAGAAGTTGTAAACTTCTTCTCTTTCAAGCATAAAGGAAAACAAGCTCGTATTAAGAGGAAAGAAACCTTATAAGGTTGTGGCTTTGGTCTTCTTTTGTCTCCTGCTCCTTGTTGGCTTTTTTCCTGTTTCTTCTTTAATTCTTGTGCTTTAGAAGTTTCCAAATGCCTCTTCTGCTCTCTTTTTCTACCACCTTTGCTTCTCTCTCAGTCTTTGTCTCTCCTAATTTCTCCTTTTTCTTTTCTATTAGTTCTCCTAAGTTCTTAGCTTCAATCCTCTCTCTCTATCTTCCTTTGCATTTCAGGCTCTTTGAATCTTCACCCCTACCCTTAATTTGGTTGTCTCTCCCAATTTATTCTCTTACAATTTCTAATTGCTAGGTTTATTGCCAAGGTATGGGTTTCCATCTCTACCTTTCCTTTTCTTTTCATTAATGCCATCTTTGGACTCCCACTGTTTCGTTAAGCATTTTGCCAAAGTATGGAGTTGTCATCTCTCTCTCCATCTCAAGGTACGGGTCTCCTTCTGAAATGGATCCTTTACATTTTGGTAAGTGACTACCTGCAATACATTTGGGTGAAATCTGGCCATCTGTTATTTCTCAATTGATAATAAGTTATTCATAATTTGGCCATTCTGAATTGAATTGTGGAATTAGATGTATCAAGTGGATGTGAAAATTAGGATAGGCAATGTTGTATTATATGTACTAGAAATTAGGATAGGCAATGTGGTTGATGCATTTAGCTTAGGCAAAGTGTACTTAGCCCTTATTTTGTACTTGAAAATTTCAATGAAATAAAGTTATGATATTTCAATGTGGCAATACTATATTTACAAAGTTGTGATATACAAAATCCAAAAGCTATGATATACAAAAGCTTAAAGCTTTGATATACAAAATCATCTTGAACAACAAACAAGTGATTCCTATATTGAAATATCTATGATCTGCATAAAAAATCATCTTGAACATAGTCCGTCTTTAAAAAAAAATGATATGCAACAGATGTAAATTACGTAAAAAAAACAAAATCAGTGATTTCTACATTTAAAAATATGTGAAATGCCAAATGTAAACAAGTACAAAGCATTAACAACACATTGTAAATTTTGGCGTGTATTTATCCTAGCTTGGTTTACTTTAAAATTTGGATATGTTATGCTAAACATATGGAAGAACTTTTATCTTTAATTTTGTGATTTTTAAAGCTGATTTGGCTCTGCAAAAGTGCGCTAAAGGTGACATATCTTTCATGATAGGCCATTTAGGGCTTTTTTGAAAATTTAAAAATTTGAAGGGCAAACAAGCTAGTTGGTTTCTTGAACTTCCATTATAATTAGTCAACATATCAAAGAGACTCTTAATCAAATTTTACTATTTTAGGAGCTTTGTGTTTAGAGATATGAATTTTTCAAATTTAGATAAAATTCAAGCTTCAAATTTTGCTACACTAGTGACTGAAGTGGTAGCATCCAAGCATTGTTGTTTTGGCTGTTCAAGACATGATTGAAGTCATGACTTCAAAAATGAATTCAAGGTGCTAGATGCATTTTTTTTAAAATTTTTTGCATAATTTCTCTTAAGTTTTAATCTATATGTGTGGGGAATTGTGGGGGATTGTTATTAGGCATATTTAGAAGTGTTCTAGGAGTTAATTAGATGGATATAAGGAGATTAATTTGTAAGCCTTATTTTAATTAAACTAAAGAGAAAGAATAATATGTATATATAGTAGCACTACTACTTATTGAGTGTAATTCCTTAAATACTTTGTGTGAGAAGGGAATTTGCTATACCAAGATAGGTATGTTAGTAACTTTGTATATATATATATCCCCTATAATTTAGTTGCAAGATGATTGCTTTTGAATGCCAATTATACTAATCTAGTATCTTTGGCTTGCTTGTGCATTTCTAAATGTTGGCTTCTAATTTTGTTTGCTATTTTGAGTTATTTATTTATTTATTTTTAATGGAATAGTTGTGTATTGACCTCGAAATATGACCTAGATAACATGGAATATAGAAAATGAATAATGTAATATACAACCCTGTGATATGTTGTGCCTATATGCAGTATCTCAAGTTGTGTGATATTTGGGTGTCCATCCAAACCATGATTATGTAATTATAGTTTAGATGTAGAGGCATATATGGTCTATGTAATTGACGCAATTTGACTATCTTTCTATATGACTATGATTCATAAGTAAATTGGTCATGATGACTATGCCGAGCTGAATAAGGATTGATGATCTTACCAAAGGTTATGTCATTAATGTATGCCTCACAAAATAAGTATGTTACCCATGACACATGATTGGGATAACTGGATCTAATTAATGGGTTAGATGATTGAGGCAAATTTGACATAAAGAACATGAAATGATGTTCGATAAAGATAGAGTTCTCAAGTAATGAAATTCCATTGAGTCTTTATCAATGATCTCAAAGGGCAAAGATCTTAGAAGAAATTGTTTAAAAGGAAATGAGGAATTTGATCATCAAAAAATAATGACCAAGTTTTAACACTAAGAAGAATATAAGGATTGAGATAAGGCACTACAAGGAAAATAATAACTAAGATAAGGCACTTAGAGGCAACTATTGACTAAGATAGGATACTAAGAGACAAACAATGAGGATAGGATACTAGGAGACAAACAATGATTGAGACAAGGCACTAAATAGTTGAGACAAGGCAAATATTTAACGGAAGGAGATAACTTTTGATTGTATGTAGTTATGGATCCACTCTAAGGACGCCTTAATAAAATGCAATCTTTTATCCATAAAAGCACGAAAACATTTTGATGATCACCTTAGAAAAATAGAGCAGCTTCTCCTCCTCGATGGCACTGGAAACTTAACTTTCATACTAAGTAGTATGAGATACTTGGTAGGTTATCTATGATTTTGAAAATCTATGTCTGTTTCAAATAGTACGAAATACCTAATATGGTACTTAAAAATAATTTTCCTTACAACCAATGCTTTTGAGGTACAATCATCTACATCTCCTTAGAAAGGCATGCACAGAGGTATAATATGATAACATACCCATTAAGGTACTAATATATGTATGAACTTTGAGTTATGCTAAGGCCCTATAACTCATGAAGCATGCCAATATACACCAAGATTATAGGGCACTCTTAGATAATGCCTGTGGTATGTTGATAAATAGTGTTACCTAAATATGGTAAATAGTATAGTAATGATTATATGCATGCTTATATTGAGTGTGATTGTGCATGATATGTTGCCCAGTATGGACTCACTCATATGATATTTATAGATAGCCTTAATACTTGAATAAAAAGTGAGAAGAGAAATCAAATTAGATGATATATTAAACATGATAGTTCATATGAAGAAATGAATATAATATAGAGTGAATGTGCATTCCTTTATGATTCAATGTTTATCTATATTGTTAAACTATGATATATCTATTATCCTTTTGTGCCATAAACAAGAGGAAGAATAACATAAAAATGTTTTTTATACATGTGGCAGTTAAACCCTTACTAGTTTTCATAGTTTTCAAAATGATAAGTCTTCTTATTAGGAATGTGAATTCTCACTATACTTATTAATGTGTTTAGATAGGGACTTCAGCATGGATGATGTTGCATGATGTTATTATTTGCAATCTATGAATGTCAAATATAGTAAATCAATTAATAGTTACGAAATTAAATAAATATATATATGGAATTAGTATAGCGTCAAACCACCAATGAAAAATAAACTTTTATTGTTAAATTCTGCTACTCTAATAAAGTTACAAGAAGTGTAATATGCGATTTTTGTTAAATGACAGAAATGGGTGTATTTTCAAAGCAAGTCTCCCGAAATGAATTAGTTAAGATTCTGAAAAATTTAAGTAACATTCTAGACTCCTAAAAATGAGAATCCCAGGCTTAGATGGAAAGAAAAACGGAGTTAGAATGAAAAAATGAAATTTGACGAAAGACTTACGAAATATAATGGCATTTTCGTAATTTTGAGTAAATTTTAGAATTCACACAGGAGAGATTTTTAAATGAAAGTTTTGAGTTCTCTAAGGTTCTTAGAGGCACTGGAAACCATGGGAAGCCCCGAGACAATTAAAACCTCTCTGGTGGACGTTTTCCAATGTCGGTGTACCCAAACTTTGACGGATACATTCAGGAAGGTTTTAGCTCTGATTTGAGTAATTTCAAAGGTATTTTACTAAACTAGGAACCTAAATTTTATAATAGAAAATACGGTTCTTAAAAAAGAGCTAAAACAAATTAGAAACGAAAATACCAAGAACAAAGGGCAAAATGAAAATTTTTTAAAAGCCTTTCATCCTCCCACCTATAAATAGATGTCGCCCCACTTCTCCACTCACTTAGCCACTTATATTTCTACCCTAAACTAGAGAAAAACCCTAAGGAGAAAGGCGCACAAGAGGAAGAGGAAGAGGAAGAGGAGGAGAAATCAAAGGCAAAATGTATGGATTTTTGCTTGTTTTTCATGCTTTTTCTTTAGCAAACCTCTTCTTCTCTGTTTCTCTTTTTTTCCTATAGTTATATTGAAGATTTTGGATCTGATTTAAGGGAAGAATAGAGGAGAAATTTTGAAATTGAGGTGAGGAGGCCAAGGAAGGTGAAAAACAAGCAAGAAGAACTAAGGAAATCAAGGTATTTTGCTATTCCTTCACTTGATCTTCCTCCTCCCTTCTCTTATGAGCATTTCAACCTACATATGGCCAGCCCTAGGAAGTTGAGTTTTCAACTAGACTAAGGGTGAATCTTAGGAATTTGATGGAGAAGAATAAGAATATGCAAAATAATAATAATAATAATAATAATAACAAAAGAACTATAGAAATTCAAGATAGCAAATCTAGGGTTTTAAGTGTTCCTTACAAAATCTGACTTGATACCTTAATTCTTATACCTAAATAAGAATTTATATGAGCTCCTAAGATCCCTAGAAGTATCCCCATGTGCTTCTTCTATCAAGAAAACAAAGCAAATTCCATGGATGCCTAAATGCTATCTAGTCTCGGCCTAGAAGGGTTAGTATACCTAGAGAGAGTTTTGAATTTTTTCAAACCTATTTTGGAGTCATATATGATGAATGGAAATGAGGGGAACCTTGGAAAAAATTTAGGAGGCCTATAGTGTAACATCCGGTTCTCTAAAAACGAAAGAAAACGCAAGAAACATAACGTACGGTTTCTCCATCAACGAACAAAATTCACCAGATACAAAAGGAAGTTCCCCGAAATGACTTAGTTAAGGTCCCAAAAAATTTGGGAAGCATTCTAGACTCCTAAAAATGAGAATCCTAAGCTTAGACGGAAAGAAAAACAAAGCTAGAATGAAGAAATAATTTCTTACAAAAAATTTATGAAACATAATGGCATTTTCGTAATTTTGAGAAATTTTTGGAATTCACACAAGAGGGCTTCTTAAATGAAAATTTTAAGTTCTCCAGGATTCTTAGAGGGCTTGAAAATCATGGGAAGGCCCGAGACAGCTAAAGCCCCTCCGATGGATGTTTTCTAACGCTAGTGCACTTGAACTTTGACAGATTCGTTCGAGAAGGTTTTAGCTTTGATTTGAGTAATTCCAAAGGCAAATTTCTACATTAGGAACCTAAATTTCATAATGAAAAAGATGGTTCTCAAAAAGGAGTTAAAACGAATTAGAAACAAAAATTCCAAGAACGAAGGACAAAATAGAAATCTTTGAAAAGTTCTTCTTCCTCCTTTATATATATAAGTGGCACCCTTCTTCCCCCTTCATTTTGGTAGACCAAGCTCTGCCCAAGACCAGAGAAAACCCTAGGGGATGAGGCGCACAAGAGGAGGAAGAAAAGGAGGAGAAATTCAAGCAAAAAGGTAAGAAAATTTAGTAGTTTTTCATGCTTTCTTCCATCCAAACCTCTTCTCCTTCATTTTCCTTTTTTTTCTTTGATTAAAATGAAGTTTGCAATTTTTTTTAAGGGAGGAACTTAGGGGAAAATTCAGATTTAAAGAGATGAGCTTGGAGAAAGCAAGATTCAAGTGGGAAAAAGCAAGAAAACAAGGTAATTTCTCTTCCTATGGTTGCTATCTTGGTTCCCCCTCCTTCTCCATTTTGCCTCATCCAAGGAACCCTAGTAGGATTTGATTTTTTGATAAAACCAAGGATGAATTTAAGGAAAAAGGGTGTGGAGATTAAGAATATGCAAAAGGAATTAACAAAAACCCATTAGATTTCAAGATGCAAATTCTAAGGTTTTAATTACACCTTGTTAAATCTGATTTTGTATAATGATTCCTAAGCCTAAATAAGAGTTTAAATGAGCTCCCAAGATCCCTAAGAGGCTCCCTATATGCATCTTCCCTTGAAAAAACAAAGCAAGATCCATGGAGAGCAAAAACCTCCATTGTCTCGGCCAAAGGGAGATAACATACCTAAGGAGAGTTTTAAATTTTTCTAAACCCATTATTGAGTCATATATGATGAATGAAAATGAGGGAAGGACTTGGAAAAAATTTAGGAAGCTTAGGAAGTGAGTTGGTGCTTTATGTTCCATCTTATGACTTAAAGAAGTAACATACAGTTAGGCTCTTGGTTTTGATTGTGTGATGACTCCAAGAGGCTTAAAAGGAGTTAAGAATCATATTCGAAAGGAAAGAATGGAGTCTAGAATTTATTTAAAGGGTGTTGCTTCATTAGGTGCATTTATGGAACCATAATGAGGTTTATAGGTTAAGGTAGTATCTAAGCAAATTGTATGGCCTTAGAATTGAGTCCATGAACCTAATTGGTTTCCATAAATTATGTCTAGGCCAAGAGAAATCTTCCCCACACTTTTGTGTGTGTGTAGCTAAAGCAAGGAAGGGAGATTCAAGGGAAAAAGTGTGTAATTGCTTCCAAGGTAGCTTACTCCACCTTCTCTCATACATGGATGTGTGCTTAACTTGTCTTTGAATGTGTGTATGTGTATTTTTAAGCCATAAAAAGTATTCTAGCATGACTTTGATTCCATGGTACCATGATATTACAATATGCTTTCATATGATGTTTATGATGTGTGCTTGGGTTTACTTGAGTGTGGTGAGGCCAAGAACCCTTAGCCATGGTGAGGATGATCCAAGAACCCTAAAGATTAGTTAAGATAAAGCAAAGAGTCTCCCAAAAGCAAGATGGACTCCCAAGAGCATGGTTGAGTCTAAAAATCTCTTAAAGAATAGGTGAGGCAAGTCCAAAATCCACAAGAAATTGGGTGAAGCTAATTCACTTGCTTGGCAAGCCTTTGTATGCTATATATGACTTTCTCAAATGATGGAAATGTCACTTGAATGTTTGCACATGTTAACATAACCATACATGCATTTATGAGACTTGTTTGTATCCATTATGTATGATTGAATGGGAGATGAGCTATTAGGATTCTTTGAATCTCATTCCCTCCTCTCCAATGTTCTAACATGCTAGGTGGACCAAGAGAGCAAGGTAATGGAAGCCAACCACCTTGAAGAAAAGAGTTTGACAACAAAGTATTTGAATTTTGTTACTTTAAAGCCATGAAAAAGGCTATTGATGTGACCAATGGATGTATATGTATTATGATGTCATGAACATATGTAATTATGATAATATGTCATGTATGAATGAGAGAACATATTATGTGACTCTTAGAATGTGATTTGAACATGTTTTGGCAAATGGGCTTCTTGGATGACATTATGGAAATGTGTATAAGTGTAGATGAAATGGCCAAAATATGATGCAAGGAGTTTAGGATCATTTGGGCAACTTACACAAGTCCTAATTATGCTTTTAGACTTGCCCAATAAGTGTCAAACCCCAAGGAAAACCATTTGGACATTTTAGTATCTTATATGGAGCTAAAATTGACCATAATAGAACCCTATATCATTTTTTGCCCAAATGAGCTATACTTAATTTGATATTTGGCATACAATTAGATATTATTAAGATATTTTTGGAAAGCTAAATAACATAATTTTATGAGGTCTAGAGAATATTTGATGAATTTTTAAAGTTGACAAATTTTCTAGTTTTGGTCATGTCAATGTTCACTCAGGTTTGAAAATGAAATCTATTACACAGGACTCAAATGATGTCCAATTGCCATGAAATTTTATACACTGAAACTAGACATTCCCAGTGACTTGTGCCATCTAGAAGCACCTTATTTGGATATCTAGAGAGGGATATATGAATTTTCAAAAAGTCTATCTAGTATCAGGAACTCCACCAGACCTAAGTTACTGTTTGATTAGATTTTGTGGTCTGGGTATACTTGAACTAGTCTGGAGTTATTTTTTTCATCTAGCTAACATCCACATATTTCCATATTGATATCATTTGCGTAGATTGGATTTTTGTGAAATTAATTGGACATTTTTGAAATTTTTTGCAGAATTTTGTGATAGCACCAATAGATACCCTGACCTCTGATTTTTTCGAATGTTAAACACCTTCTGTGATGGATGTTATGGTCTAAACATATTTTTAACATTAACTAGACATGTGTAGCTTTCAATAATGTCTAATAATGCATGATTTCAATTTTTCTAGAATTAGTTATAATTTTTCAAAGTTTGTGACAGAAAAGAGGAAAATTTGGCCGAAAATATGTATATGCATTTTATGCTTCCCTTTGAATTCCACAAGATGTAGAATACTTTTGATGATGCAAATGAGTTATATTCATGTAATTAAATATGAAAATGTAATGTATGAGCTCATATAATCCACATGACACTGAATGAAATTTTTATATACGACGCAACGCTAGAAAAGTCATTATTTTAATGCCTTTTTCGTTGAGAATTTTTATAATTCTTGGAAATAAATTATTCAAAGGCATGAAATGAGCTAAAAATATATGGTGTTACATAGAGAATGAATTGGTGTCTTAGGTTCTATAATATAACTTAAAGAAGCAACATGTAGTTAAGCTCTTTATTTTAATTGTGTGATGACTCTAAGAGGTTTAAAAGAAGTAAAGAATCATATATGAAAGAAAATAGTGGAGCATAAAATTTATTTGATAGGTGTTAATTTATTAGGTGCATTCTTGGAACCATAAAGGGGTTAATAGACCAAGTTAGTGTCTAAGGAAGATATATGGTCTTAGAATTAATTCCATGAACCTAATTGGCTTCCATAAATTGTGTTTAGGCTAAGAGAAATCAATCCCACACCTTTGTGTGTGTGAGGCCGAGGAAGAGAGCATTGTTTTATAAAGAAAAGTGTGTGGTTGCATCCAAGGTAGCTCACTCCTTCTCTCATGCATGAATGTATGCTTGACTTGTCTTTGAATGTGTGTATGTGTGTTTTAAGTCATGAAAAGTATTCTAGCATGATTTTATATGCCATGGTACCATGATGATGCATTATATTTTCAAATGATATTTGTTATGCTTGCTTTGGCTTGCTTGAGTGTGGAGAAGCCAAGAACCCTTAGCCATGATGAGGATGAGCTAAGAACCCTTAAAGTTTGGTTGAGACAAAGTAAAGAGTCTCTCAAAAGTGAGGTTGACTCTCAAGAGTAAGGTTGAGTCAAAAACCTCTCAAATAAATGGATGAGACAAGTCCAAAATCCACAAGTGAATAGGTGAGGCTAATCCACTTACTTAGCAAGTCTATGGATGCCTTGTATGACTTACTCACATGCCAAGATTGCTTTTTGAATGTTCATGTTATTTAATGTGTTCATGCATGCATTTGTAAGATATGGTTTGCATATTTTATGTATGGTTGAAATGGGAGATGAGCTAGTAGAATTTTTTGAATCTTATTCCCTCATCTCCAATGTTCTAACATGCTAGGTGGACTAAGAGAACAAGGAAATGGGAGCCAACCACTTGAAAGATGAGAGTATGACATCAAAGTGTATGGATTTTATTTCTTTAAGGCCATATGAATGAAAAATGTTGTAATATATTATTGTATATGTACCATAATGTTATGAACATGTATAATTATGCTAATGTATCATGTACAAATGAGATTTAAGGTTATATGTATAGAAATATGTATTTTGGACATGTAGTGGCAAGACTAGTATTATAAAAATGTGTGTATGGCATGGGGTGAGAGAGTGAGTTTGTAAATTCTGTGTTTGTGCACCTTTGAGACAAGTTTAAAATGTCATTTTGGTGCAATCCCACATGCTCAAGTGGCCACACAAGCTTGGGAAGTAAATTTGGACACTTTCGTGCTTGTAAATACCATGAAAATAACTAAACCGAAACCCTATAGCATAAACTGACCAAATGAATGAATATTCCCATGAAATTTTGAAGACATGTAGGGATTATTGAGAGTTTTTTGGGAAGCTAAAGTACAAAAAAATTGAAGCTCTACATAATTAATTATGAATTTTCAAAGTTGAAAAATTTTCTGGTTTTGGTTCAGTGTATTGTTCATATGGTCAATTTTGTGTTCTGTGTCATTTAATAGCCAAATGATGTCCAATACTTGTGACATTTTATAGGCATAAACTAGAGATTATAAACTTTCTATGGCCATAAAGATCACCTCATTTGGAGGTCTGATTAGAGAGTTATGTATTTTTGAAGTTTCATGTCAATATCAGTAATGCCACTGGACCTCTAGTACTGTTCCATCATAATTCAATTCCTAAATGGACTGGACGTGATCTGGAACTATTTTTCATTTAAATTTAACTATAAAACCCCAAAAATTAATTAAGGTGTTAATCATAGATTAGGTTAATTAGGAATAGTTAATATGGAATAATCAGGTAAGTTAAGTAAATGGAGATTTTAGAGAAATGAATTATTAATATAGGTTTGAGATTTAATTGGGAGAGAAATTCATCTAGGCCCAAATTAATGTAGGAGGTCATGATAAGAGGCTAATGGAGGCCCAATAAGCTACGTGCAGGCCCAACTTGATCCAATGTGATAGAAGCCTAAGACCCACCTTGTATAGGCTCTTATAATTGGCCCAATAACCCTTGTGCAGACCCAAAACCTTTGGGCTCTTAAAACTTGGTCTGGCCGAATTGGATTTCAGCAACCCAACACCTCAAAATTGGCCCAACCAAATCTAAAATCTGAAGCCCAAATAGAGTTAGACCTTGGAGTAACCCATGGCCCATATTTGACCCAACTTAAACCCTAATGCTTCAGCCACCTCTCTATTTGCTGAAACACAAACACCCATCTCAAAATTCGGAGGTCCAAAGGAGGCTCTAGGGTTCTTGGCATAAATCTACCATTTCTCACCTCTAAGCTCAAAATCAGCTAAGGTAATATTTATATAACTTAATCCTCTCACCTTTCTCTTCATTTTGGTCCGATTAGTTTTTCATTTGGAGTATTTTCACCATACCCAAAATCTGAAATGTGGGTGTTTAGGGATTTTCTTGATGAAATTCGTAAGTTGAGGCTAGGGTTGTCATTAGATAGGTATGAACTCTTCTTTTTAAGGTAATTCTGCTGATTTAAGACCCTAATGACTTGATTATAATATGGGTATTAATTTTATACGAATTTGATTAGGATTTTAGATGAGATATTGACCTTTTCTGGTAAAGGACACTTCAATCCGAATTTGGGACTTGTAGTGGCTGGGTAAGTGATTCTTTGGTAGTTATTAGCATTTTAAATTCTTTGGGTACTGATTGCAACTGTTAATGAAGAATTAGAGTAGTAATTCTATGATGCTATGGTTATAGGGAGATTTTTGCACCATTGGTGACTGTTGCAATTATCTACAAGTGAGGTAACCGGGTTTATATTAATTCCATGTATATATCTGATTTAATTTCATATATTGCTGTACATGAATGATTTAAAATGTTGAATGAATTGGTTGGCTATCTGTTGAATTGTGATTGGACCTTGTGAGTCCATGGTGGAGCTATAGTGTTGTTGCGACCTGTGCCTATACTTCGATCGGACACCGGATTATGATCAAATCCCAGATGCACTGAGCCCTGGTTGTGCTCAATGGGGAGTAGGTGCCGTGGACGGACCTCTCCCAATGTTAATGACCTTTGACATGTGAAAATATGATTGCTAGTATGGGATGGTAATCATGATAGCCTAATTGCTTCATTTATTGATATGACTAGTATTTTTTCGATGCTTATGTGAAATTATGCTTATATGCTAATTAAACTGGAATATATGATGGAATTGTCTTGGTTACTGAGATTTATATTTCAACCTGTTTTATGAGATTAACATTTCAGGTGAAGGTTCTTTGGGTAAGGATAAGGGGAAAAAAATGGATGAAAATCTATGAGCTCTGGCATATGGGGAGAAGGCTACACTTAGGCTGACTTTATTTAGTGTAGATGCTAAATTTTGTATTCCTTATGGTATAGCATCATTATGTATTCATGTTGCAAGTGTAGGTGTTCATATTTTGCTTGGTTGAAATATAACCATTAAGGATTTAGGTCTCATTGTAACGACCCTAACTTCCAATTATAGTGATTAATGGTTAAGTACATGATTAATAATCATATATCAAGGTTTCAAGTCATTAAAATTAATTACATCAAGAACAAGTGAGGAAATTTGAAACCTTAATGTTGCTAGGGTCATTAGCTAGACAACCACAATTATTTGAATGTGTGAGTGAATTTAATTATTAATAAGGAGCCTTTAATTCTCCCATCCATCAATTCCAACTCATAAAATCCTCCTACAAATGTTTCTAAATCATTCCTTAGCATTACCTTAAGAGAAACTAAGGTTTCTAGGTGAATATGAAAAATAGAACACTTTCACCGCGGCTAAATTCACTTGCGTCGCGGCCAATTACTCTCGGTTCAACTCCTTACGCCTTCACAAATTTTTCACATTTCACCGCGGCCAAATACCCCTTTAGCCGTGGCCAAATACTCTCTGGAATACCCTCAAATCTGCCTCTCAGACTTAGTCACGACTAACGTCACTATTCACTGCGGCCAATAGCTCTCTATTTTCTTCCCTGGCAGGTTCACCATATTTGGCCGAGGCCAATTAAATGTTGGCCGCGGCCAATTCTTCTCTGTTACCATTTGGCCTAGGCCAATTAAATATTGGCCGCGGCTAATTCCCTTCTGTTCCTACAACTCCCAAAATTTCATCTCATGCTCTCCAATTCTCCCTCTAGTAACACTATAGGCTACTTTAACTTAGTTTGTGAAGATTTAGTGTCTTTCTTTTACCTAATCTACCTAACATATCTATCATTGCCCATTCAAAATTCAAATATGGATTCTTAACCCTCTAGCCACCATAAACTAGTGAGTTTATAGATTAATGACAGCAAATGTATTATGGTCACAAGGTGCATGAGGTCAATGCTTAATGTTCATATAAAATCAAATCACTTATCCATTATTAGCCAATTGCAATCATAATGTTCAATTCCATGATAATCAAATTACATATACAATCCTTATACTTGGCAACTCATGATGCAATGCAGCAATGATACAAAACTAATAATTTAGTTACAATACATTTTGTCAAAGCTCCCAAACCTATGTGCTACCAAACCATTTAACAAACTCCCGTTAATTTTCTCCTTGCCACTAAGAGGTTCGGTCCCTGAAAATGTTAGCCCATAACGGGGTGAGATATACAATCTCAGTAACAAAAGGGCAGATTCCATATATATGTACAAGTCAATCAATCCAATGCAATTTCATGTCATCAATACTAGAATCATCAATTCAATTCGCAAATGAACTAGTTGAACTACCAATGACTACTATTTCATACCAGCAATCATACACAACATGTTAATGGCCAATAACATCGGGAGAGGTCCGTCCACGGCACCTACTCCGTAATGAGCATAACTAGGGCTCAGTGCATCTGGGGTCTGATCACAACCCGGTGCCCGATCAAAGCATATGCACGGGTGGCAGCCGCACCACAGCTCTACCATGGACTCACAAGGTCCAATCACAATAACAATTCAAGTAGTCAACCAATCATTTGACATTTCAAAATCATATATGTACAAACAATATCAGATCAACATGAACATATACATGGAAGTGAAGAATAACCCCAGTTACCTCAATGAAGCTAATTACTCTTCCCCTAGCTACCATAATAATCCAAATGCACACCAAGCCTATAACAAGCATGATTATCATCATTTCTAATCATAATCAAATATCCAAAGAGTTGAACTACTAAGGACAGACTAGAGGTTACTCACCTAATTACCAAAGGATTTAATTTCAGATTCCAACTTTCCCACACCAGAAATTGCCATAGTTCACTCCAATTTCTGGGTAATTTCACGTGAAATTAAAGCCCATATCATAGGTCAACTATAGGGGTCTCAAACTAATAGAAAATGCATCAAAATGGGAAGGAGATACTCACTTAACAACAGCCATAGCCTCACCTCCGAAAATCCACCATGGACTCACCAAAATTCGCATTTCAATCATCAAGCCCAGAAAATTGGGTTTTCCACCATTATCTCCTTGTAATTTCACACAATAACAGAACCCATTATGATAATACATCCTTAGGGGCATTTTCCAACAAAGTGATACACAAAATGGAAGGGAAAAGCTTACCTAATCCTCCCTCTAACCTCCAAGTCCAAAAATCTTGCAAGGAATCACCCAACACCAAATTTCATATTTGAGAAAGAGATGAAAATGCTCAAACCCAGAAATTAATCGGACCAAAATGAAGAGGAGGATGAGAGGGTCAAGTTATATATAACTCACCTTGGCTAAATCATCCTCTATGAGTCAAAAATTGAGCCTCCATGTTAGTAGAACCTTAGCGTCCCTTGAACCTCCGAATTTCCTCTCTTGAGTTTCAGCAAAATGAGGAAGAGGCTGAAGAGTTAGAGTTTTAGTTGGGTTTAAGTTAGGTCTAAGATGGGTCATGGGTTACTCCTAGGTCCAACTCCAAATAGGCTTCAGATTTTTGCTTTGTTGGGCCAGTTTTTATGTATTGGGCTGCTGAATTTTAATCAAGTTTGGGCCAAGTTTGAAGAGCTCAAGGATTTGGGTTTGCACAAGGGTTATTGGGCCACTCATAGGAGCCTATGCAAGGTGGATCTTGGGCCTCCATCATATGGAATTAGATCGGGTCTACACCTAACTCATTGGGCCTCCATTAGCCTCTTCTTATGATTCATTAATTTGGGTCTAGATGAAGTTTCTATCCCAATTAATTCTCAAACCCATATTAATAATTCATCTTTCTAAAATCTCTATTTACTTAACTTGCCCAATCATCCTATATTAATTATTCCTAATTAATCTGAATCTATGATTAACACCTTAATTAATTTTTGAGGTGTTACACTTATTACAGTTAGATATTGATGTATGAACTTGTAGCATCATATATATAGTTTTGTTAAAATTATGATATGGTTTACCATATGGGAATTGTAGTCATGTGATGCATTGGATGTGGACATAAACTATTGATGAATAAAATCTCTATGGAATGTACATAGGATGTTAATTGTTGCTAATGCATGTGTTCTTGCTATCATTAATCTATGAATTTTCTTATATGAGATAGTTAGGCAATTAGGATATAGTACCTACGTTTTGAATTGGAAATGGAGAGTTAGATGAGTAAATAAGATAGGAAACTACCATTAGAGTCATATAAAATAAGAGAAAGTAGTCTTAAAGTGTTCCTAAGATTAGAGCTAGAGTGTGTGGTGTAACGCCATAACTTCTAGCTCATTTGATGTCATTTATAAGCTTTGTATTATCAATCCCACAAGATCATATGAAAAGGGGATGAAAATAATAAACTTTTTTCGCGTTGTGCTATGTCAAAAAATTCAATTTGGTGTCACGTGGACTGTGTGAGCTTATACTATACTCCCTTATATTTAATTTCCTTATTACAACTCATTTGTATCATAAAAACATGCCTACAACCCATGGAAACCGAAATGGAGCTCAAAATAAACAAGCACATTTTCGGCCAAATTTGCTCCATTTTTTGACCCAAATTTGAAAAATCATAACTAAATCTAGAAAATTCGAAATCATGAAATCTTCATCATTATGGAAACCCTAGGATGTCTACTTCACACTAAAAATATGCCCAAGTCATAAAATTCATCACTCAGGACTTTTGACATCCAAAAAGCTATAGAGTCACTGGCTGCCTGGGCTGTTGTTCAGTTTACTGATACAAATTTCTGAAATTCATAACTAATTCTATAAAAATCAAAATCACACACATTTGGTCATTCTTGAAAGATAAAAATGTTAAATTGAGAGTAAAAAGAATTCTAGAATGAAACAGATACGTTTAGTCAACTGGACCCTATGTAATAATAACCGGACTCATAGGGCGCTACTGATACTGACAGTTAACTTCAAACATGCATAACTCACTGTTTAGACCTCCAAATGAGGTGATCTAGGTGGCCACAGAAATTTTATGACCTCTAGTTTATACATGTAAAATTTCATAAGCACTGGACACCATTTGGCCATCGGGTGACACATAATTCAAAACTATCAGTATGAACAGTACCCATACCTGAATCTATGAAAAATCCCAACTTTGAAAATTCATCAAATATTCTCTAGGTCTCCGAAAATTATGTTCTTTAGCTTCCCAAAAAGCTCTTAATGAGACCTAATCGCATGCCAAGTTTCAGGCAAGAATAACTCATTTGGCCAAAAAATGACATAGGGTTCCATTATAGTCAATTTTGGCTCTATATTGGGTATCAAAATTGCCAAATGGATTTTCCTTGGTCTTGGCACCTTTTGGGCAAGTTTAAAAGCATATTTAAGACTTGTGGGAGCTGCCCAAATGGTCACAAACCATTTGCATCTCATTTTGGCCTCCTCACCATCACTTATACACATTACACCAAGCTTTTCTCAATTGCATACATTGGCATAAACACTCACTTTATGATCTAGAATACATGCACCATACTCATTCATTTATCAATCATGTAATACTATTTTTACATTTGTCCAAGGGGTCATAGACTATTTACAATCATAATATACATCATGAAGTCTCATTATGAGTCAAAAACACAAAAATCAAGCATAAGAGTGGCCATCTTCTTCCTTCAATGTGATTGGCTCCCATTGCCATGTCCACTTAGTCCACCTAGCATATTAGGACATTTAAGAGGAGGGAATGAGATTCAAGAATCTCAATAGCTCATCTCTCATTCCATCATACATAATATGTGCAAGCAAGTTCTATGAATGCATGTGTGGAAAAAATAGAAGTCATGAACATTTAAAATCAAGCTTGGCATAGAAACACATCATACAAGGCATTCAAGAGCTCACCAAGTATTTGGATTGGCCTCACACTTCTCTCCATGGTATTTGGACTTGCCTCACCCATTCTTTGAAATCTTTAGACTCAACCACACTCTTTGGGAGTCCACTTTGCTTTTGGGAGACTCTTTACTTTGTCTCAATCAAGCTCAAGGGTTTTTGGCTCATCCTCATCATGGGGAAGAGGTCTTGGCCTCTCCACACTCAAGCAAGCTCAATCACACATCATATGTTCATTTGAAAGCATAATATGGCATCAAGAGTCATAGTATATAAGAGCATGCTAACATACTTTTCATAGCTAAAAATACACATACACACATCATAAAACAAGCTAAACACACATCCATGCATGAGAGAAGGTGGAGAGAGTTACCTTGCACAAATTCACACACTTTTCCCTTTTAATTTAAGCTCCTCTTTTCGGCTACACACCCACAAAAGTGTGGGGAAGGTTCCTCTTGGCCTAACACATATAGAGCCACCAAGGTATTGTCCTTTCCTTCCTGGTTCGTGGGTCTTTGACCCTGCCTTCTCGGTTTGTTGGGGTTTGTCCTTTCCCGCTTAGCTCACGGGAAAAGTGCGCCTTAGTGGGGAGGGATTCTCTCCCACTTATATGGGCTAGCCACAGGCCCCTTCTAGCCAATGTGAGACTTTACAATTAGACTAACCACCATTAACCATGTTTTAATTGTGTTTTACTTAACTACAGCTAAAGTTTAGTATTTTAGTAGTGTATCGTGCCACAACTGATATTAATTGTTAGAGCTTTAGTGTGTGTATCAAAAGAAATCTCACATTGCTCAAAACAAAGGAAGTCTTAGTATATAAATACTAAGATGGGTTTATGAACAAGTAAATGGGACAAGGAGATGAATGGATTCATGCACACAACAATGGGCCAACATAGTTGAAAACCTCCAAGTTTCCCCCTGTGTGTGAGTTAGATGTGATACTGAGCATTTTTTGTTTGAAATATTTTTGAAATTTTAAAAATATTTTGTTTAAATAAGCTTATTGGAAAAACCTTATTTTTAGCAGTTTTGAATTTGAGACATTAAATTACTGGATGTTGAAGCTTTCAATTATCGGTTTAATTTCTCATTAACTAGTTTTTAATCCCAATGTTCAAAAATAGTCTTTCTTTATTTGCTTTTAGTCCCAACATTCAAAACTGATTTCATTAATTGTGATCAAGTCACTATTAATCAATTTTATTACTGCCCAACATTCCTGTCTGGGTCCTTAGCCTATAAAAGGCAGCACATGATATAGTTCAAGACACACCTAACCATTGAGCTATCTGCCTTTTCTCCTCTTCCCTTTTGCTCTGAGTTTTCTATTCTTTGCTATTATGCTTCCCTGTGCATTTCCGCAGAAAAGAGCCATTTAGTCTTGAGGAGTTACTACCTGTGCTAGAATAACTCTTAAGGACAGTGTCTTCGGGTACAACTTAGATCAGGTTTTCCTAACGTATTTGTGAATTGTAGCTAACAATCTTAAGAGTTATGGACTCATCGTGATACTGCTATTAATTCCAATGCTGCCAACATTACCACTGCTACTTCTACTAAGGACATTGGTGGTGGTGCTGCTATCTTTGTGCTTACTGTATTGCCGCTTCCTAAGCCGTTCCTAGACATCACAAAAATTGAGGTGTTTGATGGAAAGAACTTCAAATGGTGGCAAGAACGTATTTTCTTAGTGCTGTACATGCATAGAGTTGCTATGATTCTCACTCAAATTGGGCCTGCTATAAATGCTAACCAAGCCCGAAAATATGTTTGGGCTTATGCCAACAAAGTATGCAAGCATACTATCATTAGCATGTTATCTAATGATTTGTTCGATATCTATTTTGTCTACAAGGAAGCCAATAAGATCTGGGAGTCACTGATCACAAAGTACACTATTGAGGATATTGGAAAGCAGAAATTCATGATCAAAAATTACTACTGATGGGAGATGTCCAAAGACAAAGACATCAAGCTGCAGATTAATGAATATCATAAGTTACTGGAAGAACTCTATTATGAGAAGATCAACCTTCTAGATGAATTTATAGCTAGGATCCTGATTGAGAAATTTTCATATTCATGGAAAGACTACAAATAACAACTCAAATACAAGTAGAAGCAACTGTCACTGTTAGATTTCATCACTCACATCATCATCGAAGACACCAAACTGAAGGAGATTCAAGCAACAAAGGTCAAGGAGATAGCCTTAAAAGAAAACTTGGTGGAGACAAAGCCGCACAATAAGAGGTATGATTCTCACAAGAAACCTAATTACAAACCCAAGAAGTCTAACCCCAAGTTCAAAAAGAAGGGTAATTGTTTTGTTTATGACAAGCCAGGTGTAATGTCTAGTTTTCGTTAAACGACAGAAACAAGCGCATTTTTAAAGCAAGTTCCCTTAAATGAATTAGTTAAGGTCCCAAAAATTTGAGTAATATTCTAGATTCCTAAAAATGAGAATCCAAGCCTCAAATGGAAGGAAAAACAAAGCTAAAATGAAAAAACAAATTTTAATGAAAATCTTACAAAACGTAATGGCATTTTTGTAATTTTAAGTAAATTTTGGAATTCACATAGGAGGGCTTTTTAAATGAAAGTTTTGAGTTTTCTAGGGTTCTCAGAGGCCCTAAAAACCATGGAAAGCCTCAGGACAGTTAAATCCCCTCCAGTGGATGTTTTCCAATGTCAGTGCACTCGAACTTTGATAGAATCATTCGAGAAGGGTTTATCTCCGATTTGAGTGATTCTTAAAGCATTTTACTAAATTGGGAACCTAAATTTTATAATTAAAAAAATAGTTCTAAAAAAGGAGCTAAAATGAAGAAGAAACGAAAATGCCCAGAATGAAGGGCAAAATGAAAATTTTTGAAAAAGTTATTTTCCTCCACCTATAA
This sequence comes from Erythrophleum ivorense, assembly GCA_026724425.1. Classification (NCBI taxonomy): domain Eukaryota; kingdom Viridiplantae; phylum Streptophyta; class Magnoliopsida; order Fabales; family Fabaceae; genus Erythrophleum; species Erythrophleum ivorense. The sequence continues at coordinate 2,257,213 of JAIUCV010000025.1, read as the reverse complement.
ATAGGTAGTGCCACCCTTCCTCACTCATTTAGACACAAGCGTTTCTACCTAATTTCAAAGAAGGAAGGGTAGGGTTTAGGCCCACCAAGGGAAGAAGAAGAGGAGAAGAAATTCAAGCTTTAAGGTATGGTTTCTTGGTAGTTTTTTATACTTTCTTCCATCCAAACCTCCTCTCCTCCATTCTCCTTTATTTCCTTTTATTAAAATGAAGTTTACAAATCTATTTTAAGGGAGAAACTTAGGGAAAATTTCGGATTTGAAGAGAGGAGCTTGGAGAAAGAAAGATTCAAGTGAGAAAAAGAAAGAAAATAAGGTAATTTCTCCTCCTATGGTTGCTATCTTTGGTTCCCCTCCTTCTCCATTTCGCCTCATCTAAGGAACCCTAGGAGGATTTGATTTTTAGGCAAAACCAAGGGTGAATCTAAGAAAAAAGGATATGGAGATTAAGAATATGTAAAAGGAATTAACAAAAAACTATTAGATTTCAAGATATAATTTCTAGGGTTTCAAGTGCATCTTGTAAAATTTGATTTTGTATTATGATTCCTAACCTTAAATAATAGTATAAATGAGCTTCTAAGATCCCTAGAAGTCTCCCCATGTGCTTCTCCTCTTGAGAAAACAAAACAAAGTCCATGGATGCCAAAACCTAGCATATGTTCGGCCAAGAGAGGTTCTCATAGCTAGAGAGAGTTAAGTCATATATGATGAATGAAAATGAGGATAAGCCTTGGAAGAGTTGATACTTTATGGTCTATATTATGACCTAAAGAAGCAACATGTAGCTAGGCTCTTGGTTTTAATTGTGTAATGACTCTAAGAGAATTAAAAGGAGTCAAGAATCATATTTGAAAAGAAAGAATGGAGCCTAGAATTTATTTAAGGAGTGTTGCTTCATTAGGTGCAATTATGGAACTATAATGAGGTTTATAAATCAAGTTAGAGTTCAAGCAAGTTGTGTGGCCTAGAATTTATTCCATAAACCTAACTGGCTTCCATAAATTGTGTTTATGCCAAGAGAAATTATCCCCACACTCTTGTGTGTGTGTGGTTAAAAAAGAGAGCTTGGATTCAAAAGAAAAAGTGTGTAATTGTATCCAAGGTAGCTCACTCCTCCTTCTCTCATGCATGATTGTTTGCTTTATTTGTCTTTAAGTGTGTATATGTGTATTTTTAAGCCATGAAAAGTTCTCTAGCATGACTTTGGTTCCATGGTGCCATGATGTTACAATATGCTTTCATATGATGTTTATGATGTGTGCTTGGGTTTGCTTGAGTGTAGTGAGGCCAAGAACCCCTAGCTATGGTGAGGATGAGCTAAGAACCCTTAAGATTAGTTGAGACAAAGTAAAGAGTCTTCCAAAAGTGAAATGGACTTTCAAAAGCATGGTTAAGTCAAAAAATCTCTTAAAGAATGGGTGAAGCAAGTTCAACATCCACAAGAAATTGGGTGAGGCCAATCCATTTACTTAGCAAGCCTTTGTATGCTATGTATGATTTTCTTAAATGATGAAAATGCCTTTTGAATATTTGTATATGTTAACATGACCATATGACGATTGTGTCGCGCAATCTCAAATAAAACTAGGAAGCAAAATAAATTTTATAGTTAATGGTGCCACCTAGGTCATCTCCCTTGGAGTTTATGCCTCAATTTGTTTATGGAAGGAGTATTCTAAGTATTGCTAATTGAAACTTGTTTTGGAGATTTGGAGTACTAGAATTTAATTGAACTAAATTTAATTGACAAAAATCAAAAAAACTTAAAACTAAATGAGGTGAACAATTAAGAGAATATGGTAGCTAGCTTTGCATTGGACTCCCTAGAATTCAATTATCCTTGCCCTTGGTTTAGTTTACCAAATTTGGAATTAATTCCTTGCTCTTTAGTGTATTCCCTGTAAAGATTCTTGAATAACCATCCAAGATTCAATTTATTAATTATACAAGGAATTTGCAACCACAAGAAACCTTGAATAACTAATTAATTGAATTAAGAACAAGAACACACTTTAACCAATTTTAATTGATTAATAAAATCTACTGCACAATTCACTTAAGATACTAATTAACCAATTAGATTAATTAATTCCTCAAACAATTAATTGCACAAAAATTCTAGTTAATTAATCCAACAACTATTGCATCAATTAACCCAAGATCAAAAGGAATTTGAAAGTAATTTGCATAGCACTAATTCTGGAATTTTTTTGTAAACATGTGATGATCATAATTAAAATTCCAAAATCAAATTCAATTCATAAAACAAACTAATCCGATAATTTTCAGCAACTAAATTCCTAAATCAATCAACTAAACCTAGTCAAATTAATAAAAGAATTAATGCTGGAATTTAAAAGATATAGCAAGGAGTATTTATCCAAATTGATGAGAAAATATGGGGCTCAAATCTTCATCTGGGAGTTTCTAAACTTCAGCCAGCCACCATGGTTAATTCAAGCTGCCATGGAGATTTTAATCGGAGGAGAGTTGATAAATTTAGCAGCAGTCATGGATGGATTGATGAAAGAATGCTCCCTGGATTGTTCTTGCGTTCTGCACGTCCCAAGCGCTTCTTCCTTCAACTCTCTTCTGTTCTACGTCTCCTCTCCTCGTTTGGAAACCATACCTCTCTCTTGAATGAGTGAATGAATCTATATATAGGCGAGGGTTTTTGAAAATATCGAGACATGAATGAATGAATAAATGACGATGGATCAGAGGCGTGAATGGGCTGGAGTCTGGATGATGAAATATGCTCCCTTTCACGTTATTTCTTTTTTTTTTTTATGATTCCACGTGCTCTTTAATCACATGCAGCCTCCTTCATGTCGCTCAACCTTTTGCATGCTGAAATCACGTTTTTTTCTTCCCTCAGCTCCAGCGCTTTTGTTTCTCAATGAATCACGCACAGCCCATCTCTTTTTCTGACGTTATTTTCTTCATGTTGGCTCCCAGCTTCAGCGTCTTCCAGCGTCTTCCAGCTTCATACGAGCTTCTTCACAGCTTAAGCATCCACAAACCAGTAGCTCGACTTGCTTCATTAATCCACATAATTCTGTAGCTAAATTCCAGCTTATTATTTCAATAAAATCTCACATGCTTAGCTTGTTGCTTTATGCTCTGTTTTCAACTCATGCATCGTGCAACTATAGCTTCATAATGCTTTTGGCTTGCTTCGTTGTTCAGCTCCTTCTCTTAACTTGTAGCTAGTTGTCACACCCGAAAATGCGACCGCGCGGCGCCGAAATCGAAATCGAAATTAAAATGAAATTGAGAAAAAGTAGAAGAAGTAGAGTCGCCACCAAATTTTTATTTTTTGAAAAGGCAAAATTTTGGAAAAAACCTTTTAATTTAGAATATCAAAAAAAAAAAGTGGTCTGCGAACCAGGTTCGGATTCGGGAGTCGATTGTGAGTGGGGAAGGTGTTAGGCATCCCACAACACCCATTACCAAGAACGGTTACCCAAAGTTAGTCGTGCAAGATCAATATGGCCTTTATCCTATTTTAATTCCCCTTGACAAATCACGTGCAAAAATAAGAAATAGAAATAACATGAATGAAGTTAAAAAGGAAAAAGGAAATTAGGAAATGAAATTAGAAAATAAAATCAAATAAAAGAAATTAAGAAAATGAAAATTGAACAAAAATTTTATTTACAAGGGTGGACTTGACCTAGGATAAAAGCCTAGGGCCTACGTACCCTCTGAAGGGGATCAAAGTCCACGTAATTCGACTGTATTTGGTTGATGTTTGTTTGTTTTTTTTTTTTGTCTTTGTTTTTCTCGTCTTATGTTGTTTTTTTTTTTAGTTTTTGATTAATTTTGTTTCGTTTTTAGTTTTTTTTTTATTATTTTTTTCATATGAGAAAATAAAATTTACTTTTTCTTTTAACAAATAAAACGATTTTGAAATTGATTTATGTGTTTTAATTTGTTAAAAGTAAACGTAAATTTACTTTCCTTTTCTATTTTTAATTTTTTTTATCATCTTTTGTCTTTTTATTTGCTCTTGCTAGATCCTTTTTTTGTTTTTTTTGTTTGTATCTTTTTTTTTGTCTCTTTTTTTTCTTGTTTTGTTTAATTTTGTCTTTATTATTTTTTTTATATTTGTTTTGTTTTTGTTTTGGCTTTTTAAATTTTTTTTGCTTTTATTTTTGTTTATTTTTTATGTTTTTGGTTGAGAGGAAAGAAAGAAAAAGAATATAAGAATCATTTAAACCCTTACAATTAAAACGATTTTTAAAGTTGGTTTGTGTGTTTCAAATTTGCAAAGCCTAAATTACTCCCATATCTCAATTCTTCCTTCCATTTCTTAATCTTTTTTATAAATTTGAAATTGATTTAGATGTTTTAATTTGTGAAAATTAAAGTCATCTTATCCTTTTTATGTTCTTCTCATTTTTTAGTTTAAATTTTGTTTGTTTTGTTTTGTCTTGTTTTTTTGTTCTTTTCTTGTGTTTTTTTTTTAAAAAAGATTTAAACCTAATCCAAAAATGTATTGACCTTTTTTTGTGTGTATTTTTTCATTATACTTTCTTGAAACCAAAATTAATTTGAGGTAAACCATGAGAACCTAAAATCAAAAACTTATCTAAAAATTGGTATTCTATTAGAAACTACATTTGAAAATTCCTTCCCCCTTTTTTTTAAATCCGTTTTTTTTAATTTAGAAAAGAGAAAGTTTATTTGATTTTTTTTTCAAAATTATATATTTTAATTCATACTCGAATATTCCCTTAAGAAATTATTTAGTTTTGAAACTCTCCCCTTTTCTCTCTCTTCCCTTTTTGAATTTTGGAAACAAGACTAATGAGGCAGGGTCATTGGAACCCAAGATTAAAATTTCAGAAAAGATCCAATAGGCGCCAAAGAGACTTATTGTCTCACATGATTCCCTGGTTTTAACGATTTTTACTTCATTTTCTAGAAATGGATTGTTTTGTTTTGAAATCTTTTTTGTATTTCGAAAATTCCCTCTTTTTCCTTTTTCCTTTTTGAGCCCACTTTGCTGAAATTAGGATTAATTTGACATAGGTCATTACAACCCACAACTTATGAAACGGGGATTGCACGTACCTAATAAGCATCAAGGAGACTTATTGTCTCACATGATCCTTTGGGTATTTCTGTATGAATGAAGGGATGAAGATCCCAAGCGACGACTTTTAGGGAAGGGTAAGAACAAGATCAACAATTGATAATAATAATCAACAAGCGGAAAAGATGGCATATAAAAAAAAACGACCAGAGGGCAACCCGCATTTGTGTCTGTGTGTGCTGTGGGTAGGCTTCTTTTATTATTCAAGTGTATATTACATCATACAACAATGCATCAGAAGAGTTTCTTCCTTCCATTGGGACCTCGGCCTAGCAGCTCCTAAATATACTCTCCACCCGTATACATAATTTCCATATCAAACGAAAACAGGAAGTCTGAAACAGAACCAGATACTCGCTAAAAAAAAGCTATACAAAACACGAAGCCTCCTAACAAATATTCCTGGTCCTAGCAACTCTAAACACACAGTTCCACAACTCGACCCGATAATTTTGGCCGAAACAGCAGCAACAAAGTATTCATATGAACAGCAATTCGAAAGGCATACTCATCTACCGCCTAATCACAACAATGAAAAATCGAAACTAACATCTATGGGATTGTCAGACTCGACCTAACGACTCTCTCTCCACTAACAGCATACGAACCAAAAATCCCTACCCATTTCAGATTTTCTCTTAGACATTTCTACGAACATTTGCTGAGCATGTTTTGGATACTTCCAGGAAATGGTTCCCTGTACTCTGTTTATGGCCGCCCAGTACAATAGCGTCATTCAGCCATCCAGTATGACCCCAGACTACCAGTAATCATGAAGTAATTTTATTAAAAAAACAGGTGAATTAAAAATTGTGGCATGGCGTTACCTGCAGGTATCCCGGTAGAAGAGTCAGCTCCTCCCTCGCACCTCCTTCTCGATGGTTTCTGAGCTTCCTGATCTCCGGATTTCACCCACGCTGGACTTTTCTCTCCCGTTTCGGATTCTCCTTCGATCTCTCTGTATTCCCTCGGTCTACTATTTCTCCCCCTTCAGTCCTTCAAATTTCGCTTGGTCTCTCCAGCCTTCTCCGTTTGCCCTTTCGAACCCTCAGATTTTCGATTCGAAAATCTCCCCTTTCTCCATGTCTCACTCTGTCCGCCTCTCTATCTCTCTATCCCTCACTCTCCTTCTCCATCTCTCTATCTCTCACTCTCTGTCTCCATCTCTCCGTTCGCCTCCTTTTGAATCCGAAAATTCCCAAAGTCCTCCCATTCCTCTCTCTCCGTCTCCCTCTATATCCTCCTCAGCATCTCGCCCCGAATAGGATCCCGGCACGCTCCTCGGTCCTTGCTCCCTGAAATCTCCTTTCTCTCCTCACCTTTCTTTCTCGCGGTCTCCGATGGTGAAAGAGAGACGAGGAAGGTCAATTCCTCGAGCCCCTGCCCCGCGAGCTGCTCCCTTCAGACCCTCTGATATGCTGAACAGCTTTTTCCCTTTTCGTGTTTTGTTCTCTGCCCCTCCTCTCCTGCTTTGCTGAGCAGCAGAGACCAAATGAATACCTCTGGTCAAAACGGGTTGGGTCAAATGGGTTCGCAGAAGTGGGCTGGGTCGAAGAAATGGGTTCCACCCTTTTCATTTTTTTTTAAAAGTCCATTTTCCTTTCCATGTTTGGGCTTTTGGGCCTGGAGGAATTGGACTGGAGTTATTTTTGTTTGCTTTGAAATGTTTTTTTCGGATAAAGTTCTATACCTTTTTTTTTGGTATTGGGCTTTTGTTTTTTTTTTTCTAAATCTTTTCTCTCGATCCTTTAAAAAAAAATTTATATATTTTTTAATTTTCTTTTGCTCTTTTCTCTTTTTTGATTTTTTTCTTTGATTTTTTTTAATTATTTTTTTTTGTTTTCTAGAGCTTTTGATTTAGATTTTTTTATGTCTTTTATTTTTTATTTTCTCTTAATTTTATATTTTTTTTTATTTTCTCTTAATTTTCTATTTTCTTTCTTTTTTTTTGTATTTTTGTTAATTTGATTTTGTTATTATTTTTGTAACTTATCCAGACAAAATACGGTGTTCACAGTTGCCCCTCTTTACTTGTTTCTTGGGCAAGGAAATTGATATAATTTTTTAATATTCTTGCATAAGGAATAAGTAAAGATAAGAACACGTATTTTGTCTATGATGATTTAATTGCTTTTTGACAATAGAATAAGAGGAAAAAGTGACTCAAACAAAATACGGTGTTTGCAGGTTGCCCCTCTTTACTTATTCTTTAAGCAAGGAGAGCGAAAATATAATTTTTGTTTTCCTTAGCTTAAGAATAAGTAAAGATGGAAACACGTATTTTGTTTGGGGAGCTAATAAACCAAGGAGAATTAACTTACCTAAAGAGACTTAAACCGATTAAAGAGAGAAGAAGTAATGTAATTCTGAAAAGGAGGCTTGTTCTAATGTAGGACTTTTATTGGTGCCTATCTTGGTGCAAGGTTTCAAGTGCCTATTCTGTGTAGGACTTGAGGTGTCTGTTCTGTGCAGGACTTAAAGGTGTGCCTGTTCTGTGCAGGACTTGGGTGCCTGTTCTGTGCAAGGCTTAAAGGTGCCTGTTCTGTGCAGGACTTGGGCGTGCCTGTTCTGTGCAGGGCTTGGGCGTGCCTAGCTTGTAGGGCTTTGAAGGGTGCCTGACTTGCAGGGCTTTGAAAGGGTGCCTGGCTTGCAGGGCTTTGAAAGTGCCTGGCTTGCAGGGCTTAAAAAGTGCCTAGCTTGTAGGGCTTTAAGGGTGCCTGGCTTGCAGGGCTTTGAGGGTGTGCCTAGCTTGTAGGGCTTGAAAAGTGCCTAACTTGTAGGGTTTTAAGGGTGCCTGGCTTGCAGGGCTTAAAGGGTGCCTAGCTTGTAGGGCTTTGACGGTGTGCCTGGCTTACAGGGCTTTAAAAGTGTGCCTGGCCTATGCAGGGCTTTAAGGATGCCTAGCTTGTAGGGCTTTGAAGGTGCCTAGCTTGTAGGGCTTTGAAGGTGCCTGGCTTGCAGGGCTTTGAAGGATGCCTGACTGTGCAGGGCTTGGAAAGTGTACCTGGCCTATGCAGGGCTTTGAGGATGCCTAGCTTGTAGGGCTTTGAAAGGGTGCCTGGCTTGCAGGGCTTTGAGGGTATGCCTAGCTTGTAGGGCTTTAAGGGTGCCTAGCTTGTAGGGCTTTGATGGTGTGCCTGGCTTGCAGGGCTTTAAAAGTGTGCCTGGCTTATGCAGGGCTTTGAGGATGCCTAGCTTGTAGGGTTTTGAAGGTGCCTAGCTTGTAGGGCTTTGAAGGTGCCTGGCTTGCAGGGCTTGAAAAGTGCCTAGCTTGTAGGGCTTTGAAGGATGCCTGACTGTGCAGGGCTTGGAAAGTACCTGGCTTGCAGGGTTTTGAAGGTGTGCCTAGCTTGTAGGGCTTTGAAGGTGCCTGACTTGCAGGGCTTTAAGGGTGCCTGGCTTGCAGGGCTTGAAAAGTGTATGGCTTGTAGGGCTTGGAAGGGTGTCTGGCCTATGCAGGGCTTTAAGGGTGCCTAGCTTGTAGGGCTTTAAGGGTGCCTGGCTTGCAGGGCTTTGAAGGGTGCCTAGCTTGTAGGGCTTTGAAGGGTGCCTAGCTTGTAGGGCTTTAAGGGTGTCTGGCTGTGTAGGGTTTTAAGGGTGCCTAGCTTGTAGGGCTTTGAAGGGCGCCTAGCTTGTAGGGCTTTGAAAGGGTGCCTGGCTTGCAGGGCTTTGAAAGTGCCTGGCTTGCAGGGCTTGAAAAGTGCCTAGCTTGTAGGGCTTTGAAGGATGCCTGGCTGTGCAGGGCTTGGAAAGTGCCTGGCTTGCAGGGCTTTAAGAGTGCCTGGCTTGCAGGGCTTTGAAGGGTGCCTAGCTTGTAGGGCTTTGAAGGGTGCCTAGCTTGTAGGGCTTTAAGGGTGCCTGGCTTGCAGGGCTTTAAAGGATGCCTGGCTGTGCAGGGCTTTAAGGGTACCTGGCTGTGCAGGGCTTTGAAAGTGTGCCTAGCTTGTAGGGCTTTGGAAGTGCCTGGCTTGCAGGGCTTGAAAAGTGCCTAGCTTGTAGGGCTTTGGAAGTGAATGCTATTCTTTGGTGAGCTTTCCTGATTTTGAAGATTTTACTCCGTTTATCTAAATTTTATGCAAGGTAATGCACCTATATGAAATGTGGGATGCATGCAGAATACTTGACTTTTGAGCCTAGCAACACACTTTTGCCTTAATCAGAATTGACATATACAGCCATAAGAAGCACGGAACCCAAAGCATGTGAGATACTACAGTTCAAAACCCTTTTTTTTTTTGGGGCCCCAATAGGAAATCGGGGTTTAAATAATGAATGCACAAGTAAAATACACAAAGCGCATGCAATGTTTTTATGGAATGCCAAATGTTTATTTTGATTGTCCTAACGTGAGCTTAGGGTTTACATGTATACATGTATTAAATGCAAAAAGCAAGCGTGATACTTTGCTTCATAAAATGCGAATGTTGGCTTTTGCCTTGCCCCTGTGTGAAGCAATGTGCACAAAGGATGCTTTATTTGATAAAGTGCCAAATTTGACTCTTTTTTTTTGCTTGCCCCACTGTAAACAGGGGTTCATATGTATGCATGTGTAAAAATGCAAGATTTTGGCAATGTATGCAAACGTGGAATGCATGAAGTAAATGAGGCTTCCTTTCATGAAGTGCTAATTTTCCTTTTCCTTGCCCCAGTGTGGATTAGAGGTTATGTGATGCGTGCAAATGTGGGATGCCTGAAACAGGTGATGAAATGCCAATATTTGTCTTTCCTTGCCCCAGTATAAACTAGAGTTTATGTGAAGTGTGTAAGTATGGGGCACATGAAACATATGATTCCTTATTTCATAAAATGCAACCTACCCTTACTTGCCCCAGTATGAGCTTAGGTTAATGTAATATATATACATATGAGATGCATGAAACATGAGATGCAAATTGTTCTTTGTTTTGGTGTTTTTTGTTTGAATTTTTGAGCTTGAAAATTTTCTTTATTTCCAGAATACGCGTAGATTATACAAGTGAACTTAACCCAAAAAAAATGAGACTATTATCTTCAAACATTCTTAAGTTGACTTTGAGTTTTGAACCCCTTTTTTCTTTTACAAGATCACCTAAAAAGAAAGAAGGAGAGGAAAAGAGCATTATTTCTATTTTTTTTTTTGAATTGATTTTGAACTTTAAACCTCTTTTTTTTCTTTTCTTTTTTTTTAATCAAAATCATCTCAAAGGAAAAGGGGAAAAGAGGGAGAATTGTATTTTTTTTGTGTCATGAAATTGATTTTAAAATTTTAGATTTTGTTTTTTTTTTTTTGGGAAAATGAATTGATGAGAAATAATGTGATTTGTTGTTTTTAATTTCAAAAAAAAAATTAATGAATTGACGAGACTAAATGTGGTCCCCTTTTTTTTTAGTTCAGTTTTTTTTCGTTTTGTCTATATACAAATTCAATGCAAGCATGTGACGCATGAAAAATCTCAAAATTTATCAAGATACAAGATTTTTAGCCATTCGCATTTGAAGAAATGTCCCACCCTAACTCTTTATTTGCCTTGGTGAGAAAAATTGGACCTTTGATTATCCCACCGAATTTGCCTTTTGTGGATTAGATGGAGGAATTTATTAACGGCTTTTGGCTAGCCAAAAATGCCCCTGAAAGTGTATCATAAGTTAAGAAGACCCCAGACTCTTGCTTTGACTCATTTTTAAATGATTTTTACTCCGAGTGATTTGTTGGCCATCAACCTTGGACTATTAACTTGACAAGGCAATCTTCTCTTGTCAACTTTTCATCATTAATGCTTGAAAGGTCAATAAGTTAAACCCACGCTTACCTTATTTAACAATGCCAATGCAATTATGTATTAAAGGATATAAACATATGAGTTTAAGACGAAAAATAGCCCTTAACATTAGAAGATGGAAGGGCTAATGAGGAGTGACGTCATGTGAAATGTTTTAGGAGTGGACAAATGGAATGAACAATGGCTTGGTATACCATGATAGAACGGAAAGATGCCCTAGTTCTACACTTGAAGTATTCTCCTTTGAACAACGGGGAAGTGGAATGCTGAGAATATGGATAGAATGGGGTAGGGAGAAGTTTTACTTTTGGATTTAAACTCCTTTTGAAAGAAACAATGGATGTAGTTAAAAGGATTTGTTTTGAATCAAACTTTTTGCCCCAATTTCAACTATTTTGTTTTTTCTTTTAATCATTTTTTTTTTGGAGAAAATCTGCCCTGTTATTTTTTCAAACAAGCTAAACCTCAACAAGGACTTTTGATGCTTGTAGTGTGGCCTTGGTAAATAGGTTTATGAAATAAAAGATATCAGGCTCAATAATTACCATACCCCTATCAAGTCTCCCATTAGTCTCCTTCTCCCATTGCTTTAACAAAGTTTTATACTTGAAATTCACTTAGCAAGAGGGGATGTCTCAAGGTTATGATGGGGTCTAATGGGTAAAGATGGAGCTTAAGAAAGAAATGTGAAAAGGCTCAAATATTCATGTGAGCTTGCAATGAGAAATTTGCCTTGGTGATTAGGCAATTTTGGCGATATCTATCGGATTGGAGCTTTCCCCTTAAAGAATCCTCTTTTCTTTAATTCTCCTTCTGCCTAATCCTCTTTAAAGGATTTTTTCTTTTGACTTTCTCTGCGATGTAAAGCCGCCCTTTGAGAACTTTGTCCTTGGATTGCACATTAAAGCGAGGTTCCCCCTTTGGAAGCTATTACTTTTTCAACTTTTATTCTGAGTGAGATTGCTCTTTGAGGATTTTTTTTCTCTACGATTTTTCTTCCTCTAATTCATTCCCTTTTTCATTTAATTTTCTTTTTGAAGGGATCTATTATGGTGCCAAAATTGCTTCTCTTTGCGTGGAATTCTCATTGCTTCCCGGATTCGATTTATGTTCGGTAGTAGAAGCAATTTTTTTTTTTAAGGCCCAAAGTGGTTAGCAACGGTTGAGAAGTGTTTGGATAATTGGAAGGAACTTGACCCTCTCTTGATATTTGAATTATCAGCATAAAAATTTGTTAAAGAATTCCCATCCCAAATGTTTCATGATTAGGGTGGAAGAAATGAACATCACTCCTGGCTCAATTGAGGTGACTAGAGGTTGCTCCTTTGTATTTGGGAAGACAAAGAATGCCTTGTATCCTAGACTTAGTTTGCTTATGGGATATGTAGTCATATGTGTAGCTTGATTTTTCCTCTTCTTTTTTTTTGGTAATTGAATTTGGGGCATATAATTGGTATTAGATTTAACCCTTTTCCACATCGATTAAATTTTTTTCACAAGGAGTCATGGACATTATATTTTGGCTTTTTGGTCATTTGGGAAAGACATGCGATGAAAGAAATTGCATCACCATTGCTGATGAAATAGAAGGATGGAAAAAGAAGGAAAAACAGAGACATATGATTATGGTATTGACAAAGGTAAATAAAATAAGGTCCAATGGAAAGAATCAACTTCTATTGGCCTTAGATTTTAGCTAGGTAGAAGGATATTAACCAAACAAGCATCAATTGATTGTGATATGACAAGAAATTTCTTTGAGAGCTCAAACACTAATAAATTCTCATGAAATCTTATTTTCCCCGTCCTTTTTGTACCTTGTTCATGAAGAGGTTGCAACCTTCATCCCTCCTTTTTTTTAGGGTGCCTCACTGCCTTAGGACTAAGTTCCCAACTTTTGGACAATACTGTTTTGGGTGTGGAGGTTAGAGGCCAGTGAATGAGGCAAATGGATCATAATTGAGGCATATGGCAAACGTCTTGATTGAGATGGCTCGAGGTGTTTAACATAGTCAAATTTGATAGATGTTGATGAGTTTTGAGATGGAAGGCTCAAACTTTGAAGCGGAGAAGATGGGAATGGACAATAATCTAAAAGATATGGCGGTATGAAAGGTTAGGAAGCGAATAACCCACTCTATCAACACCTCTGATAGCTTCCTTTTGCCTAATCAAGTGACACCTTTTCTTTTTGCTCCTGTACCCCAATTTTTTTTTTATCTTGGCCATTCATGAGTGTAGCTTTTTATTCGAATTCTGGATGAAGCTAATCTTTACATTACAAATGGCCAAGAATCCCATATTGTATAAATTTCTGGATCTTTAACACGGAATGTCTCACGACAATGCATGGATGCGATTTCATTATGTAGTTTGACCAAAAACTAATTGGTGCTTTGATTTTGGCCTAAAGGTCCTTCAAGGCAAGGGGTCCTAGTTTTTTTTTTTGGGAACTTACTGCCCTCGTAAGGTAGATTAAGACTACCAATTGATTTAAAAGGAAGGCTAGACCCTTTCCGTTTACATTTATGGTAACAATTTTTATCATTGAACCTTTATTCTTCTCAGATGCTTATTGCACATAGGAATAAATAAAGTTGACGAATCATTGTAAGAGAATATACTAAATTCTACATGAATGATGTCTAAGGAAAAGTCTAGTCGATCCAGATTTCTTTTGACAACTCGTGGGGGTTACTTTCGATCCTCCACCTTGCTTTAGGATTTTATAGTGTCATGATAAGGAATGAGATTAACAGGATCAACTCTCAAAGAGTTTTAATTCCTTTATGGGCAATTCAAGTTAAGCTTTCAACCAGCTTGACTCTTGTAATCAATTTAATTCTTATTTACGTTTAACACCAAACCAGTGGCGTTGTGTTGAAACTTATTATCTTTGTGGATATTATTTGAAACTTTTTTTTGATTAATTAGTAGGTTATTAGTGTCAGTTGATATATATATATATTTTTCGTCCCGATAGGAGCCTATTGCTCTGTAAAGAGTCGTGATTTATCGCTCAACTTGAGAACGGGCGGTTTCTGTACAATTGGTGTCTAAAATTTTGGCTTAAAACAAAATCAATTTGAGGATTTAGCGGTATATGATGGATTCGATATTGCATACCTCATTGAGAATAATGTCTTGGTATAAATAGAGGATAAAACTTTGTACTCTTTCTCGAGAAACTTATGGTTTCATTGAAGAAAAAGTAGTTGGCAGTCAATTTGAGAGAAATATACCTTTCTACACAATTGATGTCCTAAAAATGGTTCCAATCTTTACCTAAGACATGATACTCAATTGTTGATGCTTTAAAACTTATGGATATTATGATTTCTCTAAAATTTTGACAGTATTCCTTTTCCATGAGAAATTTGTCATTTTGTATGGATGAAAAGTTTGAAGAAATATTTATTTATTTATTTATTTGTTTTTAATATATAATTGGATTGCGCATGCCTTTTTATTTTATCTTATTTTTTCTATACATGTAATAGACACGTGTTAAAAATCTTCCTTTCAAGGGATTATGATGAATATGGTTGTGACCTACTTCGGGGTTAGAAATCCATTAGGCAAAGGTTAGTTTGATTAGTTTCTACCATCATCGTAGTGAAGGTATGTCTAATTGTGTGGTGACATCTCGTTAGCTACTCCAGTAAATAGTAACGATATGTCACATTCCCTATGGGTTTCATTGGGTGCATGGATGTGATGAGCAAATGATAAGAAAAACGCTCTCCTCCGTTCTAATGTGGGTAGACCCTAAGTTGTGGTCATTGGAATTTGACTCTCAACTATGGGGGGAGGTAGCTATGGCATGATTATCAGTGCAAATTTACTAGGTAGATCTATGATTCCTAAGCATTGGTCCCTAAATTGCCCCCACCATAAGGTGAGGATCTCATTATATAGATTTGACCATGAGAGGAAAGAGATCCTACGCAGGTCAAACCCATATAATAAGGTACAATTTAGGTGAGGTATTCATGATAGCCTCAGGAAGCACAAGGCTTCACAGGGAAATCAGTATAAACCTCTACTAACCTAGGGAGCACTCAGACCCGGGTATAGGGCCCATAATGTGTGTGAGGTGACTGTATCTCGATGAGGTGTGTGAGGAGAGCATTTACCTTCTCATCCTATGGAATACCCAACCCCCATCTGCTAGGCAGATTGACAGAACAGAAAGCAGAGAAGCATATATACAGATATAAGGTAAACGTGCGCGAACATGGTCGTCTACCCTAAGGTTTCTTTCTCATGTTATCTATCCTACACATATCATGTACATAGGCAAGAAAATAAAACGTATAAAACAAGCATGTGAAAAGGCATGTTATCTACCCTAACCATGTGAGGCAAACAACAAACAGAAGGAGAATCAAAATAAAAGAAGGCCATAATATTCTGCACAGCTAACTCAAATTGGGCTTGACTCTCAAAGATTTCCCCAGTGGAGTCGCCATACTGTCACACCCGAAAATGCGACCGCGCGGCGTCGAAATCGAAATCGAAATTAAAATGAAATTGAGAAAAAGTAGAAGAAGTAGAGTCGCCACCAAATTTTTATTTTTTGAAAAGGCAAAATTTTGGAAAAAACCTTTTAATTTAGAATATCAAAAAAAAAAAGTGGTCTGCGAACCAGGTTCGGATTCGGGAGTCGATTGTGAGTGGGGAAGGTGTTAGGCATCCCACAACACCCATTACCAAGAACGGTTACCCAAAGTTAGTCGTGCAAGATCAATATGGCCTTTATCCTATTTTAATTCCCCTTGACAAATCACGTGCAAAAATAAGAAATAGAAATAACATGAATGAAGTTAAAAAGGAAAAAGGAAATTAGGAAATGAAATTAGAAAATAAAATCAAATAAAAGAAATTAAGAAAATGAAAATTGAACAAAAATTTTATTTACAAGGGTGGACTTGACCTAGGATAAAAGCCTAGGGCCTACGTACCCTCTGAAGGGGATCAAAGTCCACGTAATTCGACTGTATTTGGTTGATGTTTGTTTGTTTTTTTTTTTTTTGTCTTTGTTTTTCTCGTCTTATGTTGTTTTTTTTTTTAGTTTTTGATTAATTTTGTTTCGTTTTTAGTTTTTTTTTTATTATTTTTTTCATATGAGAAAATAAAATTTACTTTTTCTTTTAACAAATAAAACGATTTTGAAATTGATTTATGTGTTTTAATTTGTTAAAAGTAAACGTAAATTTACTTTCCTTTTCTATTTTTAATTTTTTTTATCATCTTTTGTCTTTTTATTTGCTCTTGCTAGATCCTTTTTTTGTTTTTTTTGTTTGTATCTTTTTTTTTGTCTCTTTTTTTTCTTGTTTTGTTTAATTTTGTCTTTATTATTTTTTTTATATTTGTTTTGTTTTTGTTTTGGCTTTTTAAATTTTTTTTGCTTTTATTTTTGTTTATTTTTTATGTTTTTGGTTGAGAGGAAAGAAAGAAAAAGAATATAAGAATCATTTAAACCCTTACAATTAAAACGATTTTTAAAGTTGGTTTGTGTGTTTCAAATTTGCAAAGCCTAAATTACTCCCATATCTCAATTCTTCCTTCCATTTCTTAATCTTTTTTATAAATTTGAAATTGATTTAGATGTTTTAATTTGTGAAAATTAAAGTCATCTTATCCTTTTTATGTTCTTCTCATTTTTTAGTTTAAATTTTGTTTGTTTTGTTTTGTCTTGTTTTTTTGTTCTTTTCTTGTGTTTTTTTTTTAAAAAAGATTTAAACCTAATCCAAAAATGTATTGACCTTTTTTTGTGTGTATTTTTTCATTATACTTTCTTGAAACCAAAATTAATTTGAGGTAAACCATGAGAACCTAAAATCAAAAACTTATCTAAAAATTGGTATTCTATTAGAAACTACATTTGAAAATTCCTTCCCCCTTTTTTTTAAATCCGTTTTTTTTAATTTAGAAAAGAGAAAGTTTATTTGATTTTTTTTTCAAAATTATATATTTTAATTCATACTCGAATATTCCCTTAAGAAATTATTTAGTTTTGAAACTCTCCCCTTTTCTCTCTCTTCCCTTTTTGAATTTTGGAAACAAGACTAATGAGGCAGGGTCATTGGAACCCAAGATTAAAATTTCAGAAAAGATCCAATAGGCGCCAAAGAGACTTATTGTCTCACATGATTCCCTGGTTTTAACGATTTTTACTTCATTTTCTAGAAATGGATTGTTTTGTTTTGAAATCTTTTTTGTATTTCGAAAATTCCCTCTTTTTCCTTTTTCCTTTTTGAGCCCACTTTGCTGAAATTAGGATTAATTTGACATAGGTCATTACAACCCACAACTTATGAAACGGGGATTGCACGTACCTAATAAGCATCAAGGAGACTTATTGTCTCACATGATCCTTTGGGTATTTCTATATGAATGAAGGGATGAAGATCCCAAGCGACGACTTTTAGGGAAGGGTAAGAACAAGATCAACAATTGATAATAATAATCAACAAGCGGAAAAGATGGCATATAAAAAAAAACGACCAGAGGGCAACCCGCATTTGTGTCTGTGTGTGCTGTGGGTAGGCTTCTTTTATTATTCAAGTGTATATTACATCATACAACAATGCATCAGAAGAGTTTCTTCCTTCCATTGGGACCTCGGCCTAGCAGCTCCTAAATATACTCTCCACCCGTATACATAATTTCCATATCAAACGAAAACAGGAAGTCTGAAACAGAACCAGATACTCGCTAAAAAAAAGCTATACAAAACACGAAGCCTCCTAACAAATATTCCTGGTCCTAGCAACTCTAAACACACAGTTCCACAACTCGACCCGATAATTTTGGCCGAAACAGCAGCAACAAAGTATTCATATGAACAGCAATTCGAAAGGCATACTCATCTACCGCCTAATCACAACAATGAAAAATCGAAACTAACATCTATGGGATTGTCAGACTCGACCTAACGACTCTCTCTCCACTAACAGCATACGAACCAAAAATCCCTACCCATTTCAGATTTTCTCTTAGACATTTCTACGAACATTTGCTGATCATGTTTTGGATACTTCCAGGAAATGGTTCCCTGTACTCTGTTTATGGCCGCCCAGTACAATAGCGTCATTCAGCCATCCAGTATGACCCCAGACTACCAGTAATCATGAAGTAATTTTATTAAAAAAATAGGTGAATTAAAAATTGTGGCATGGCGTTACCTGCAGGTATCCCGGTAGAAGAGTCAGCTCCTCCCTCGCACCTCCTTCTCGATGGTTTCTGAGCTTCCTGATCTCCGGATTTCACCCACGCTGGACTTTTCTCTCCCGTTTCGGATTCTCCTTCGATCTCTCTGTATTCCCTCGGTCTACTATTTCTCCCCCTTCAGTCCTTCAAATTTCGCTTGGTCTCTCCAGCCTTCTCCGTTTGCCCTTTCGAACCCTCAGATTTTCGATTCGAAAATCTCCCCTTTCTCCATGTCTCACTCTGTCCGCCTCTCTATCTCTCTATCCCTCACTCTCCTTCTCCATCTCTCTATCTCTCACTCTCTGTCTCCATCTCTCCGTTCGCCTCCTTTTGAATCCGAAAATTCCCAAAGTCCTCCCATTCCTCTCTCTCCGTCTCCCTCTATATCCTCCTCAGCATCTCGCCCCGAATAGGATCCCGGCACGCTCCTCGGTCCTTGCTCCCTGAAATCTCCTTTCTCTCCTCACCTTTCTTTCTCGCGGTCTCCGATGGTGAAAGAGAGACGAGGAAGGTCAATTCCTCGAGCCCCTGCCCCGCGAGCTGCTCCCTTCAGACCCTCTGATATGCTGAACAGCTTTTTCCCTTTTCGTGTTTTGTTCTCTGCCCCTCCTCTCCTGCTTTGCTGAGCAGCAGAGACCAAATGAATACCTCTGGTCAAAACGGGTTGGGTCAAATGGGTTCGCAGAAGTGGGCTGGGTCGAAGAAATGGGTTCCACCCTTTTCATTTTTTTTTAAAAGTCCATTTTCCTTTCCATGTTTGGGCTTTTGGGCCTGGAGGAATTGGACTGGAGTTATTTTTGTTTGCTTTGAAATGTTTTTTTCGGATAAAGTTCTATACCTTTTTTTTTGGTATTGGGCTTTTGTTTTTTTTTTTCTAAATCTTTTCTCTCGATCCTTTAAAAAAAAATTTATATATTTTTTAATTTTCTTTTGCTCTTTTCTCTTTTTTGATTTTTTTCTTTGATTTTTTTTAATTATTTTTTTTTGTTTTCTAGAGCTTTTGATTTAGATTTTTTTATGTCTTTTATTTTTTATTTTCTCTTAATTTTATATTTTTTTTATTTTCTCTTAATTTTCTATTTTCTTTCTTTTTTTTTGTATTTTTGTTAATTTGATTTTGTTATTATTTTTGTAACTTATCCAGACAAAATACGGTGTTCACAGTTGCCCCTCTTTACTTGTTTCTTGGGCAAGGAAATTGATATAATTTTTTAATATTCTTGCATAAGGAATAAGTAAAGATAAGAACACGTATTTTGTCTATGATGATTTAATTGCTTTTTGACAATAGAATAAGAGGAAAAAGTGACTCAAACAAAATACGGTGTTTGCAGGTTGCCCCTCTTTACTTATTCTTTAAGCAAGGAGAGCGAAAATATAATTTTTGTTTTCCTTAGCTTAAGAATAAGTAAAGATGGAAACACGTATTTTGTTTGGGGAGCTAATAAACCAAGGAGAATTAACTTACCTAAAGAGACTTAAACCGATTAAAGAGAGAAGAAGTAATGTAATTCTGAAAAGGAGGCTTGTTCTAATGTAGGACTTTTATTGGTGCCTATCTTGGTGCAAGGTTTCAAGTGCCTATTCTGTGTAGGACTTGAGGTGTCTGTTCTGTGCAGGACTTAAAGGTGTGCCTGTTCTGTGCAGGACTTGGGTGCCTGTTCTGTGCAAGGCTTAAAGGTGCCTGTTCTGTGCAGGACTTGGGCGTGCCTGTTCTGTGCAGGGCTTGGGCGTGCCTAGCTTGTAGGGCTTTGAAGGGTGCCTGACTTGCAGGGCTTTGAAAGGGTGCCTGGCTTGCAGGGCTTTGAAAGTGCCTGGCTTGCAGGGCTTAAAAAGTGCCTAGCTTGTAGGGCTTTAAGGGTGCCTGGCTTGCAGGGCTTTGAGGGTGTGCCTAGCTTGTAGGGCTTGAAAAGTGCCTAACTTGTAGGGTTTTAAGGGTGCCTGGCTTGCAGGGCTTAAAGGGTGCCTAGCTTGTAGGGCTTTGACGGTGTGCCTGGCTTGCAGGGCTTTAAAAGTGTGCCTGGCCTATGCAGGGCTTTAAGGATGCCTAGCTTGTAGGGCTTTGAAGGTGCCTAGCTTGTAGGGCTTTGAAGGTGCCTGGCTTGCAGGGCTTTGAAGGATGCCTGGCTGTGCAGGGCTTGGAAAGTGTGCCTGGCCTATGCAGGGCTTTGAGGATGCCTAGCTTGTAGGGCTTTGAAAGGGTGCCTGGCTTGCAGGGCTTTGAGGGTATGCCTAGCTTGTAGGGCTTTAAGGGTGCCTAGCTTGTAGGGCTTTGATGGTGTGCCTGGCTTGCAGGGCTTTAAAAGTGTGCCTGGCTTATGCAGGGCTTTGAGGATGCCTAGCTTGTAGGGTTTTGAAGGTGCCTAGCTTGTAGGGCTTTGAAGGTGCCTGGCTTGCAGGGCTTGAAAAGTGCCTAGCTTGTAGGGCTTTGAAGGATGCCTGACTGTGCAGGGCTTGGAAAGTACCTGGCTTGCAGGGTTTTGAAGGTGTGCCTAGCTTGTAGGGCTTTGAAGGTGCCTGACTTGCAGGGCTTTAAGGGTGCCTGGCTTGCAGGGCTTGAAAAGTGTATGGCTTGTAGGGCTTGGAAGGGTGTCTGGCCTATGCAGGGCTTTAAGGGTGCCTAGCTTGTAGGGCTTTAAGGGTGCCTGGCTTGCAGGGCTTTGAAGGGTGCCTAGCTTGTAGGGCTTTGAAGGGTGCCTAGCTTGTAGGGCTTTAAGGGTGTCTGGCTGTGCAGGGTTTTAAGGGTGCCTAGCTTGTAGGGCTTTGAAGGGCGCCTAGCTTGTAGGGCTTTGAAAGGGTGCCTGGCTTGCAGGGCTTTGAAAGTGCCTGGCTTGCAGGGCTTGAAAAGTGCCTAGCTTGTAGGGCTTTGAAGGATGCCTGGCTGTGCAGGGCTTGGAAAGTGCCTGGCTTGCAGGGCTTTAAGAGTGCCTGGCTTGCAGGGCTTTGAAGGGTGCCTAGCTTGTAGGGCTTTGAAGGGTGCCTAGCTTGTAGGGCTTTAAGGGTGCCTGGCTTGCAGGGCTTTAAAGGATGCCTGGCTGTGCAGGGCTTTAAGGGTACCTGGCTGTGCAGGGCTTTGAAAGTGTGCCTAGCTTGTAGGGCTTTGGAAGTGCCTGGCTTGCAGGGCTTGAAAAGTGCCTAGCTTGTAGGGCTTTGGAAGTGAATGCTATTCTTTGGTGAGCTTTCCTGATTTTGAAGATTTTACTCCGTTTATCTAAATTTTATGCAAGGTAATGCACCTATATGAAATGTGGGATGCATGCAGAATACTTGACTTTTGAGCCTAGCAACACACTTTTGCCTTAATCAGAATTGACATATACAGCCATAAGAAGCATGGAACCCAAAGCATGTGAGATACTACAGTTCAAAACCCTTTTTTTTTTTGGGGCCCCAATAGGAAATCGGGGTTTAAATAATGAATGCACAAGTAAAATACACAAAGCGCATGCAATGTTTTTATGGAATGCCAAATGTTTATTTTGATTGTCCTAACGTGAGCTTAGGGTTTACATGTATACATGTATTAAATGCAAAAAGCAAGCGTGATACTTTGCTTCATAAAATGCGAATGTTGGCTTTTGCCTTGCCCCTGTGTGAAGCAATGTGCACAAAGGATGCTTTATTTGATAAAGTGCCAAATTTGACTCTTTTTTTTTGCTTGCCCCACTGTAAACAGGGGTTCATATGTATGCATGTGTAAAAATGCAAGATTTTGGCAATGTATGCAAACGTGGAATGCATGAAGTAAATGAGGCTTCCTTTCATGAAGTGCTAATTTTCCTTTTCCTTGCCCCAGTGTGGATTAGAGGTTATGTGATGCGTGCAAATGTGGGATGCCTGAAACAGGTGATGAAATGCCAATATTTGTCTTTCCTTGCCCCAGTATAAACTAGAGTTTATGTGAAGTGTGTAAGTATGGGGCACATGAAACATATGATTCCTTATTTCATAAAATGCAACCTACCCTTACTTGCCCCAGTATGAGCTTAGGTTAATGTAATATATATACATATGAGATGCATGAAACATGAGATGCAAATTGTTCTTTGTTTTGGTGTTTTTTGTTTGAATTTTTGAGCTTGAAAATTTTCTTTATTTCCAGAATACGCGTAGATTATACAAGTGAACTTAACCCAAAAAAAATGAGACTATTATCTTCAAACATTCTTAAGTTGACTTTGAGTTTTGAACCCCTTTTTTCTTTTACAAGATCACCTAAAAAGAAAGAAGGAGAGGAAAAGAGCATTATTTCTATTTTTTTTTTTGAATTGATTTTGAACTTTAAACCTCTTTTTTTTCTTTTCTTTTTTTTTAATCAAAATCATCTCAAAGGAAAAGGGGAAAAGAGGGAGAATTGTATTTTTTTTGTGTCATGAAATTGATTTTAAAATTTTAGATTTTGTTTTTTTTTTTTTTGGGAAAATGAATTGATGAGAAATAATGTGATTTGTTGTTTTTAATTTCAAAAAAAAAATTAATGAATTGACGAGACTAAATGTGGTCCCCTTTTTTTTTAGTTCAGTTTTTTTTCGTTTTGTCTATATACAAATTCAATGCAAGCATGTGACGCATGAAAAATCTCAAAATTTATCAAGATACAAGATTTTTAGCCATTCGCATTTGAAGAAATGTCCCACCCTAACTCTTTATTTGCCTTGGTGAGAAAAATTGGACCTTTGATTATCCCACCGAATTTGCCTTTTGTGGATTAGATGGAGGAATTTATTAACGGCTTTTGGCTAGCCAAAAATGCCCCTGAAAGTGTATCATAAGTTAAGAAGACCCCAGACTCTTGCTTTGACTCATTTTTAAATGATTTTTACTCCGAGTGATTTGTTGGCCATCAACCTTGGACTATTAACTTGACAAGGCAATCTTCTCTTGTCAACTTTTCATCATTAATGCTTGAAAGGTCAATAAGTTAAACCCACGCTTACCTTATTTAACAATGCCAATGCAATTATGTATTAAAGGATATAAACATATGAGTTTAAGACGAAAAATAGCCCTTAACATTAGAAGATGGAAGGGCTAATGAGGAGTGACGTCATGTGAAATGTTTTAGGAGTGGACAAATGGAATGAACAATGGCTTGGTATACCATGATAGAACGGAAAGATGCCCTAGTTCTACACTTGAAGTATTCTCCTTTGAACAACGGGGAAGTGGAATGCTGAGAATATGGATAGAATGGGGTAGGGAGAAGTTTTACTTTTGGATTTAAACTCCTTTTGAAAGAAACAATGGATGTAGTTAAAAGGATTTGTTTTGAATCAAACTTTTTGCCCCAATTTCAACTATTTTGTTTTTTCTTTTAATCATTTTTTTTTTGGAGAAAATCTGCCCTGTTATTTTTTCAAACAAGCTAAACCTCAACAAGGACTTTTGATGCTTGTAGTGTGGCCTTGGTAAATAGGTTTATGAAATAAAAGATATCAGGCTCAATAATTACCATACCCCTATCAAGTCTCCCATTAGTCTCCTTCTCCCATTGCTTTAACAAAGTTTTATACTTGAAATTCACTTAGCAAGAGGGGATGTCTCAAGGTTATGATGGGGTCTAATGGGTAAAGATGGAGCTTAAGAAAGAAATGTGAAAAGGCTCAAATATTCATGTGAGCTTGCAATGAGAAATTTGCCTTGGTGATTAGGCAATTTTGGCGATATCTATCGGATTGGAGCTTTCCCCTTAAAGAATCCTCTTTTCTTTAATTCTCCTTCTGCCTAATCCTCTTTAAAGGATTTTTTCTTTTGACTTTCTCTGCGATGTAAAGCCGCCCTTTGAGAACTTTGTCCTTGGATTGCACATTAAAGCGAGGTTCCCCCTTTGGAAGCTATTACTTTTTCAACTTTTATTCTGAGTGAGATTGCTCTTTGAGGATTTTTTTTCTCTACGATTTTTCTTCCTCTAATTCATTCCCTTTTTCATTTAATTTTCTTTTTGAAGGGATCTATTATGGTGCCAAAATTGCTTCTCTTTGCGTGGAATTCTCATTGCTTCCCGGATTCGATTTATGTTCGGTAGTAGAAGCAATTTTTTTTTTTAAGGCCCAAAGTGGTTAGCAACGGTTGAGAAGTGTTTGGATAATTGGAAGGAACTTGACCCTCTCTTGATATTTGAATTATCAGCATAAAAATTTGTTAAAGAATTCCCATCCCAAATGTTTCATGATTAGGGTGGAAGAAATGAACATCACTCCTGGCTCAATTGAGGTGACTAGAGGTTGCTCCTTTGTATTTGGGAAGACAAAGAATGCCTTGTATCCTAGACTTAGTTTGCTTATGGGATATGTAGTCATATGTGTAGCTTGATTTTTCCTCTTCTTTTTTTTTGGTAATTGAATTTGGGGCATATAATTGGTATTAGATTTAACCCTTTTCCACATCGATTAAATTTTTTTCACAAGGAGTCATGGACATTATATTTTGGCTTTTTGGTCATTTGGGAAAGACATGCGATGAAAGAAATTGCATCACCATTGCTGATGAAATAGAAGGATGGAAAAAGAAGGAAAAACAGAGACATATGATTATGGTATTGACAAAGGTAAATAAAATAAGGTCCAATGGAAAGAATCAACTTCTATTGGCCTTAGATTTTAGCTAGGTAGAAGGATATTAACCAAACAAGCATCAATTGATTGTGATATGACAAGAAATTTCTTTGAGAGCTCAAACACTAATAAATTCTCATGAAATCTTATTTTCCCCGTCCTTTTTGTACCTTGTTCATGAAGAGGTTGCAACCTTCATCCCTCCTTTTTTTTAGGGTGCCTCACTGCCTTAGGACTAAGTTCCCAACTTTTGGACAATACTGTTTTGGGTGTGGAGGTTAGAGGCCAGTGAATGAGGCAAATGGATCATAATTGAGGCATATGGCAAACGTCTTGATTGAGATGGCTCGAGGTGTTTAACATAGTCAAATTTGATAGATGTTGATGAGTTTTGAGATGGAAGGCTCAAACTTTGAAGCGGAGAAGATGGGAATGGACAATAATCTAAAAGATATGGCGGTATGAAAGGTTAGGAAGCGAATAACCCACTCTATCAACACCTCTGATAGCTTCCTTTTGCCTAATCAAGTGACACCTTTTCTTTTTGCTCCTGTACCCCAATTTTTTTTTTATCTTGGCCATTCATGAGTGTAGCTTTTTATTCGAATTCTGGATGAAGCTAATCTTTACATTACAAATGGCCAAGAATCCCATATTGTATAAATTTCTGGATCTTTAACACGGAATGTCTCACGACAATGCATGGATGCGATTTCATTATGTAGTTTGACCAAAAACTAATTGGTGCTTTGATTTTGGCCTAAAGGTCCTTCAAGGCAAGGGGTCCTAGTTTTTTTTTTTGGGAACTTACTGCCCTCGTAAGGTAGATTAAGACTACCAATTGATTTAAAAGGAAGGCTAGACCCTTTCCGTTTACATTTATGGTAACAATTTTTATCATTGAACCTTTATTCTTCTCAGATGCTTATTGCACATAGGAATAAATAAAGTTGACGAATCATTGTAAGAGAATATACTAAATTCTACATGAATGATGTCTAAGGAAAAGTCTAGTCGATCCAGATTTCTTTTGACAACTCGTGGGGGTTACTTTCGATCCTCCACCTTGCTTTAGGATTTTATAGTGTCATGATAAGGAATGAGATTAACAGGATCAACTCTCAAAGAGTTTTAATTCCTTTATGGGCAATTCAAGTTAAGCTTTCAACCAGCTTGACTCTTGTAATCAATTTAATTCTTATTTACGTTTAACACCAAACCAGTGGCGTTGTGTTGAAACTTATTATCTTTGTGGATATTATTTGAAACTTTTTTTTGATTAATTAGTAGGTTATTAGTGTCAGTTGATATATATATATATTTTTCGTCCCGATAGGAGCCTATTGCTCTGTAAAGAGTCGTGATTTATCGCTCAACTTGAGAACGGGCGGTTTCTGTACAATTGGTGTCTAAAATTTTGGCTTAAAACAAAATCAATTTGAGGATTTAGCGGTATATGATGGATTCGATATTGCATACCTCATTGAGAATAATGTCTTGGTATAAATAGAGGATAAAACTTTGTACTCTTTCTCGAGAAACTTATGGTTTCATTGAAGAAAAAGTAGTTGGCAGTCAATTTGAGAGAAATATACCTTTCTACACAATTGATGTCCTAAAAATGGTTCCAATCTTTACCTAAGACATGATACTCAATTGTTGATGCTTTAAAACTTATGGATATTATGATTTCTCTAAAATTTTGACAGTATTCCTTTTCCATGAGAAATTTGTCATTTTGTATGGATGAAAAGTTTGAAGAAATATTTATTTATTTATTTATTTGTTTTTAATATATAATTGGATTGCGCATGCCTTTTTATTTTATCTTATTTTTTCTATACATGTAATAGACACGTGTTAAAAATCTTCCTTTCAAGGGATTATGATGAATATGGTTGTGACCTACTTCGGGGTTAGAAATCCATTAGGCAAAGGTTAGTTTGATTAGTTTCTACCATCATCGTAGTGAAGGTATGTCTAATTGTGTGGTGACATCTCGTTAGCTACTCCAGTAAATAGTAACGATATGTCACATTCCCTATGGGTTTCATTGGGTGCATGGATGTGATGAGCAAATGATAAGAAAAACGCTCTCCTCCGTTCTAATGTGGGTAGACCCTAAGTTGTGGTCATTGGAATTTGACTCTCAACTATGGGGGGAGGTAGCTATGGCATGATTATCAGTGCAAATTTACTAGGTAGATCTATGATTCCTAAGCATTGGTCCCTAAATTGCCCCCACCATAAGGTGAGGATCTCATTATATAGATTTGACCATGAGAGGAAAGAGATCCTACGCAGGTCAAACCCATATAATAAGGTACAATTTAGGTGAGGTATTCATGATAGCCTCAGGAAGCACAAGGCTTCACAGGGAAATCAGTATAAACCTCTACTAACCTAGGGAGCACTCAGACCCGGGTATAGGGCCCATAATGTGTGTGAGGTGACTGTATCTCGATGAGGTGTGTGAGGAGAGCATTTACCTTCTCATCCTATGGAATACCCAACCCCCATCTGCTAGGCAGATTGACAGAACAGAAAGCAGAGAAGCATATATACAGATATAAGGTAAACGTGCGCGAACATGGTCGTCTACCCTAAGGTTTCTTTCTCATGTTATCTATCCTACACATATCATGTACATAGGCAAGAAAATAAAACGTATAAAACAAGCATGTGAAAAGGCATGTTATCTACCCTAACCATGTGAGGCAAACAACAAACAGAAGGAGAATCAAAATAAAAGAAGGCCATAATATTCTGCACAGCTAACTCAAATTGGGCTTGACACTCAAAGATTTCCCCAGTGGAGTCGCCATACTGTCACACCCGAAAATGCGACCGCGCGGCGCCGAAATCGAAATCGAAATTAAAATGAAATTGAGAAAAAGTAGAAGAAGTAGAGTCGCCACCAAATTTTTATTTTTTGAAAAGGCAAAATTTTGGAAAAAACCTTTTAATTTAGAATATCAAAAAAAAAAAAGTGGTCTGCGAACCAGGTTCGGATTCGGGAGTCGATTGTGAGTGGGGAAGGTGTTAGGCATCCCACAACACCCATTACCAAGAACGGTTACCCAAAGTTAGTCGTGCAAGATCAATATGGCCTTTATCCTATTTTAATTCCCCTTGACAAATCACGTGCAAAAATAAGAAATAGAAATAACATGAATGAAGTTAAAAAGGAAAAAGGAAATTAGGAAATGAAATTAGAAAATAAAATCAAATAAAAGAAATTAAGAAAATGAAAATTGAACAAAAATTTTATTTACAAGGGTGGACTTGACCTAGGATAAAAGCCTAGGGCCTACGTACCCTCTGAAGGGGATCAAAGTCCACGTAATTCGACTGTATTTGGTTGATGTTTGTTTGTTTTTTTTTTTTTGTCTTTGTTTTTCTCGTCTTATGTTGTTTTTTTTTTTAGTTTTTGATTAATTTTGTTTCGTTTTTAGTTTTTTTTTTATTATTTTTTTCATATGAGAAAATAAAATTTACTTTTTCTTTTAACAAATAAAACGATTTTGAAATTGATTTATGTGTTTTAATTTGTTAAAAGTAAACGTAAATTTACTTTCCTTTTCTATTTTTAATTTTTTTTATCATCTTTTGTCTTTTTATTTGCTCTTGCTAGATCCTTTTTTTGTTTTTTTTGTTTGTATCTTTTTTTTTGTCTCTTTTTTTTCTTGTTTTGTTTAATTTTGTCTTTATTATTTTTTTTATATTTGTTTTGTTTTTGTTTTGGCTTTTTAAATTTTTTTTGCTTTTATTTTTGTTTATTTTTTATGTTTTTGGTTGAGAGGAAAGAAAGAAAAAGAATATAAGAATCATTTAAACCCTTACAATTAAAATGATTTTTAAAGTTGGTTTGTGTGTTTCAAATTTGCAAAGCCTAAATTACTCCCATATCTCAATTCTTCCTTCCATTTCTTAATCTTTTTTATAAATTTGAAATTGATTTAGATGTTTTAATTTGTGAAAATTAAAGTCATCTTATCCTTTTTATGTTCTTCTCATTTTTTAGTTTAAATTTTGTTTGTTTTGTTTTGTCTTGTTTTTTTGTTCTTTTCTTGTGTTTTTTTTAAAAAAAAGATTTAAACCTAATCCAAAAATGTATTGACCTTTTTTTGTGTGTATTTTTTCATTATACTTTCTTGAAACCAAAATTAATTTGAGGTAAACCATGAGAACCTAAAATCAAAAACTTATCTAAAAATTGGTATTCTATTAGAAACTGCATTTGAAAATTCCTTCCCCCTTTTTTTTAAATCCGTTTTTTTTAATTTAGAAAAGAGAAAGTTTATTTGATTTTTTTTTCAAAATTATATATTTTAATTCATACTCGAATATTCCCTTAAGAAATTATTTAGTTTTGAAACTCTCCCCTTTTCTCTCTCTTCCCTTTTTGAATTTTGGAAACAAGACTAATGAGGCAGGGTCATTGGAACCCAAGATTAAAATTTCAGAAAAGATCCAATAGGCGCCAAAGAGACTTATTGTCTCACATGATTCCCTGGTTTTAACGATTTTTACTTCATTTTCTAGAAATGGATTGTTTTGTTTTGAAATCTTTTTTGTATTTCGAAAATTCCCTCTTTTTCCTTTTTCCTTTTTGAGCCCACTTTGCTGAAATTAGGATTAATTTGACATAGGTCATTACAACCCACAACTTATGAAACGGGGATTGCACGTACCTAATAAGCATCAAGGAGACTTATTGTCTCACATGATCCTTTGGGTATTTCTGTATGAATGAAGGGATGAAGATCCCAAGCGACGACTTTTAGGGAAGGGTAAGAACAAGATCAACAATTGATAATAATAATCAACAAGCGGAAAAGATGGCATATAAAAAAAAACGACCAGAGGGCAACCCGCATTTGTGTCTGTGTGTGCTGTGGGTAGGCTTCTTTTATTATTCAAGTGTATATTACATCATACAACAATGCATCAGAAGAGTTTCTTCCTTCCATTGGGACCTCGGCCTAGCAGCTCCTAAATATACTCTCCACCCGTATACATAATTTCCATATCAAACGAAAACAGGAAGTCTGAAACAGAACCAGATACTCGCTAAAAAAAAGCTATACAAAACACGAAGCCTCCTAACAAATATTCCTGGTCCTAGCAACTCTAAACACACAGTTCCACAACTCGACCCGATAATTTTGGCCGAAACAGCAGCAACAAAGTATTCATATGAACAGCAATTCGAAAGGCATACTCATCTACCGCCTAATCACAACAATGAAAAATCGAAACTAACATCTATGGGATTGTCAGACTCGACCTAACGACTCTCTCTCCACTAACAGCATACGAACCAAAAATCCCTACCCATTTCAGATTTTCTCTTAGACATTTCTACGAACATTTGCTGAGCATGTTTTGGATACTTCCAGGAAATGGTTCCCTGTACTCTGTTTATGGCCGCCCAGTACAATAGCGTCATTCAGCCATCCAGTATGACCCCAGACTACCAGTAATCATGAAGTAATTTTATTAAAAAAACAGGTGAATTAAAAATTGTGGCATGGCGTTACCTGCAGGTATCCCGGTAGAAGAGTCAGCTCCTCCCTCGCACCTCCTTCTCGATGGTTTCTGAGCTTCCTGATCTCCGGATTTCACCCACGCTGGACTTTTCTCTCCCGTTTCGGATTCTCCTTCGATCTCTCTGTATTCCCTCGGTCTACTATTTCTCCCCCTTCAGTCCTTCAAATTTCGCTTGGTCTCTCCAGCCTTCTCCGTTTGCCCTTTCGAACCCTCAGATTTTCGATTCGAAAATCTCCCCTTTCTCCATGTCTCACTCTGTCCGCCTCTCTATCTCTCTATCCCTCACTCTCCTTCTCCATCTCTCTATCTCTCACTCTTTGTCTCCATCTCTCCGTTCGCCTCCTTTTGAATCCGAAAATTCCCAAAGTCCTCCCATTCCTCTCTCTCCGTCTCCCTCTATATCCTCCTCAGCATCTCGCCCCGAATAGGATCCCGGCACGCTCCTCGGTCCTTGCTCCCTGAAATCTCCTTTCTCTCCTCACCTTTCTTTCTCGCGGTCTCCGATGGTGAAAGAGAGACGAGGAAGGTCAATTCCTCGAGCCCCTGCCCCGCGAGCTGCTCCCTTCAGACCCTCTGATATGCTGAACAGCTTTTTCCCTTTTCGTGTTTTGTTCTCTGCCCCTCCTCTCCTGCTTTGCTGAGCAGCAGAGACCAAATGAATACCTCTGGTCAAAACGGGTTGGGTCAAATGGGTTCGCAGAAGTGGGCTGGGTCGAAGAAATGGGTTCCACCCTTTTCATTTTTTTTTAAAAGTCCATTTTCCTTTCCATGTTTGGGCTTTTGGGCCTGGAGGAATTGGACTGGAGTTATTTTTGTTTGCTTTGAAATGTTTTTTTCGGATAAAGTTCTATACCTTTTTTTTTGGTATTGGGCTTTTGTTTTTTTTTTTCTAAATCTTTTCTCTCGATCCTTTAAAAAAAAATTTATATATTTTTTAATTTTCTTTTGCTCTTTTCTCTTTTTTGATTTTTTTCTTTGATTTTTTTTAATTATTTTTTTTTGTTTTCTAGAGCTTTTGATTTAGATTTTTTTATGTCTTTTATTTTTTATTTTCTCTTAATTTTATATTTTTTTTATTTTCTCTTAATTTTCTATTTTCTTTCTTTTTTTTTGTATTTTTGTTAATTTGATTTTGTTATTATTTTTGTAACTTATCCAGACAAAATACGGTGTTCACACTAGTTCTCCCATGCATCTACTTCTACATGGAACCCCTTCTCGAGCTTCTCTTCCTTGTTCTGTAGCTCTTCATTCAGCTCGTTTTGTTTTGAACCTCTGTTTTGCTTATTCTGTTTCAGCTCAAGACCCGTGGCACTTTTTCATGTTATTTGCTTTACTTCATCCACATCTTGCTCTGTTCTTCATGTTCCATCCAGCCCATAGCTTCTGCATGCTTCTTTCATTCGTGTTGCTCCAGTAGCTTTTCTCTTCACGTTTTTGGTGTCTTTTCTCCTCCTATCACGTGCTTCAGTTGATGCGAGCTCATGGCAACGTGCTGGCTATCTCTGTTTCTGCATACATGTGCAGCTTCCTCTTTCTCACTCAACCTGTAGCTTTTGTGCTTTCTTCTTGTCAACTTCTTTGCATTTTTATTCCACAAGCTCCCTTTACGCAGCTCGTTGTCTCTTCTAAGCTTCTGCATGTTCTGGAGCTTTTCATTTTCCTTCACCACGTGTTTGTTTATTTATTTCCTCCTACATACAGAGCTTTCCTCGTTCCAGCCACGTTGAGCTTCCTTCTCCTCACTTAAACCATGCAAGCTTTTCACGTTGCTTTCTTGCATTTGCTGCTTCTTCTTCACTCCAATTCACTTTTATTTCTTCCAAACTGTACACATGAAGCCTTCATCTTTCCTTTAAATCAAATGTTCATTCAAGCTAGCCCATCAAAAATTCTGCACAATAGAATGGAAAGAATGAAATAGAAATTTTTACAAAATTCACAAAAATTCATTTAAAAGATTTATGCATTAAAATCTAAAATTTTGTGATTTAATTCCTAAAGTGCAAGAGATGACTACTAAGCTTAAATTCCATCTAAGTAAATCCATAAATCCTCATTTAACTATTAAAATACTTAAGTTTAGGGGGATAAAATACATAAAAATCATACTTATCACCATACATGCATTTATTAAACTTGTTTTGCATCTATTATGTATGATTGAATGGGAGATGAGTTATTGGGATTCTATGAATCTCATCCCCTCCTCTCCAATGATCTAACATACTAGGTGGATCAAGTGGGCAAGGTAATGGAAGCCAACTACCTTGAAGATGAAAAGATGACATGAAAATGCATGAGTTTTACTATTTTAAGGCCATACAAATGGCAAAAGATGTAACCAATGGATGTATATGTATTATGATGTTATGAATACATGTAATTATGATAATATGTCACGTATGAATGAGAGAACATGTTATGTAGTCATTAGAATGTGATTTGAGTATATGATGGCAAACTAGCTTCATTAATGGTATTATGAAATTATGTATAAGTATGGATGAGGTGGCCAAAATGAGATGTATAGAGTTTGGACCATTTGGGTAGCTCACACAAGTCCTAATTATGCTTTTAGACTTGCCCAAGAGGTGCCAAACTCCAAAGAAAGCCATTTTGGATAATTTGGTATCCTATATGGAGCCAAAATTGACCATAATGAAACCCTATGTCACTTCTTGTCCAAATGAACTCTTTTTGATCTGAGATTTGACATGCAATTAGAACTTGTTGAGATCTTTTTGAAAAGCTAAAGAATATAATTTTCAGAGGTCTACAAAATATTTGATAAATTTTTAAAGTTGGCAATTTTTCTAGTTTTAGTCATATCACTATTTACTCAAGTTTGAAAATGAAATCTGTCACACAAGGCTCAAATGATGTCCAATTGACACAAAATTTTATACAGAGAAACTATACATTTACAATGACTTGTGCCAACTAGAATCATCTCATTTGGAGTTCTAGAGAGGGAGATATGAATTTTCAAAAATTTTATCCAGTACCAAGCACACCATTTGACCTCAGTTACTGTTTGATTGAGTTTCGAGATCTAGGTGTACCTGAACTAGTCTGAAGTTATTTTTTTCCTCTAGCTAACATTTGCATTTTTTTCAGATTGGTATTATTTGCATGTATTGGATTTTTTTGAAATTAATTGGACATTTTTTAAGTTTGCTGCAAAATTCTGTGACAGTGCCAGTGGATAGTCTAACCTCTAGACTATTTCAAATGTTAAACATCCTTTGTGTTAGATGCTATGGTCTAGACATATTTTTAACACAAAGTAGATATGTTTAACTTTCTAGAATGGCCAAGAATACATGATTTCGATTTTTCTAGAATTAGTTATGATTTTTCAAAGTTGTGATAGAAATGAGGGCAAATCTGGCCAAAAATATACATATATATTTTATGCTTACAATTGACTTCCACGACTTGTAGGCTACATTTGATGATGGAAATGAGTTGTATCCATGTAATTAAATATTAGAATGTGATGTATGAGCTCACATGATCCACGTGATACTGAATAAAATTTTTATATGCGACACAACGCCAAATAATGTATTATTTTAATGAATTTTTCTTACTTCCTTTATGGAATGCATCACATAAAGCATGAGAATGTGGTGAAATGAGTTAGGAAATTATGGTGTTACACCAAGGCATCATGCTACTCAATGTAGAAAGAGAACTAAAAATAATAATCCTCCCAAGTCGAATGAAAATTTGGTTTAAGGAGATGAGAATAATGATAATGAAATCATTGCTACGGTTATTTCTCAAACTCTGCTTGTCTCTAATGTGAGAAGATGGGTGGTAGACTCTGGGGCTGCTAGGCACATTTGTGCAAATAAAGAGATGTTTGCCTCCTAGGATCCAATAAAGGAAGGAGAGGACTACATTTATCTTGCTAATTCTCGAACTGTAAAAGTTCTAAGGAAAGGAAAAGTGGCTCTTGAACTCACAACTAAAAAGACCTTGATTCTCAGTGATGTCCTACATGTGCTTGATGTTAGAGCAAACTTAATTTCTATAACTCTATTGGGAAAGGCTAGGGTTAAAGTGTCATTCGAATCTGACAAAATTGTAATGACAAAGAATAATGTTTTTGTGGGAAAGGATTATTATAATCAAGGACTGTTTATATTAAATGTTGCTGAAATGAATGAAACCTCTTCTACTTACTTGCCTGTTTATATGATTGATTTGTTTGATGTGCGGAATGCTAAGTTAGGACATGTTAGTAAGTCATATATTAAGAAAATGCAACAACTTGATGATTTCTAGAATTAAACATGATTTTTTGAATAAATGTGAAGTGTGTGCAGAAGCTAAAATAATTAAAAATCTCATTTTTCTACATAAAGAGAAACATAGTTACTTTCCTTAGTACATACTGATTTGGATGATTTAAAACAAACAATGACTAATGGTGGTAAAAAATATTATATTACTTTTATTGATGATTTTTCAAGATATACTAAAGTATATTTGTTGAGAACTAAAGATAAGCTTTTGAAAAATTTCTTTTGTATAAGGTAAAGGTAGAAAATTAACTAAATAAAAGGATTAAAAGAGTAAGGTTAGGTAGAAAAGGAGAATATATTTTATTAAATAATTTTTGTGAAAAAGAGGAAATTATTCATGAAGTAATTCCTCAATATTCACCTAAGTCTAATGGTGTTGCAGAAAGAAAAATAAGAATTTTAAAAGAAATGATGAATTTTATACTTGTAAGTTCTTTTGTACTAAATAATTTATTGGGTAAAACTTTGTTGTCTGCTTATTTTTTACAAAATAGAATACCTTATAAGAAAACAAATGAGACACCTTATGGATTATGGAAAGATTATGCACCAAACCTAAAATATTTAAAAATATGAGGATGTCTTGTAAAAGTAATGCTACCTAATCCTAAGAAAAGGAAAATAGGTTCTAAAAATTCTAATTGCATTTTATTGAACATGCTGAATATAGTACAACTTATAGATTTCTAGTTTTGAAAATTGATATTTTAAATCATAACATTATTATAGAAACTAAATATGTAGAATTTTTTGGACACATTTTTCCTATGAAAGTTGAACACAGTCCTCATAAAATGGAAAATTCTATTTCTTCTCTAGAACAAAATACAAATGAATATTTGGTTGAAAATTTAAGGAGAAGTAAGAGGTAAAGGAAAGAAACTTCATTTGAAAATGATTTTCACACTTATATGATACAAAATGATCCTTTAAATTTTTATAAAGCTGCTTCTTCTTTGTATGCTCATCTATAGAAATAAGCAATTAAGACTGAAATTAATTTTTTTAGTCAAAATACAACTTGGGTTTTAGTTGACTTGTCTCTAAAAGCTAAACCTATAAGTTGTAAATATGTTTTTAAGAAAAAATTTAATCCTGATGGGTCCATTGATAAATATAAAGTTAGGCTGGTAGGTAAAAGTTTTACTCAAAAATTAAATATTGATTATTTTGATACTTTTTCTCCAGTTACAAGAATTTCTTCTATAAGAATTTTGATTGCTTTAGCTTCAATTCACAAACTTTATATTTATCAAATAAATGTTAAAATAGCTTTTTTAAATCGTGATTTAAAAGAAGAAATTTATATAATACAACCTGAAGGATGTGTTGCTCCTGGACAAAAAAATAAAGTGTGTAAACTTATTAAATCTTTATATGGATTAAAACAAGCACCTAAATAATGGCATGAAAAATTAAATCAAGTTTTGACAAGTGATGACTTTGCTACTATTGAAGTATAAAGATATATTTATACAAAACTTGTAAATAATGATTGTGTAATTATTTATTTATATGTAGATGACATACTTATTTTTTGTACTAGCATGAATGTTATGATTAAAACTAAGAACTTCCTTGCATCTAAATTTGATATAAAAGATATAGGTGAAGAAAAAGTGATTTTAGATGTTAACATCATAAGGAGTTAAAATGGTATTTTACTATCTCAAGAACATTATGTGGAAAATTTTTTAAAAAAATTTAGACATTTTTTATTATTTCCCTTCAAGCACTCCTTATGATTCTAGCATACAATTATCAAAACATAAAGGTAATTCAGTGACTCAATCTAAATATACACAGATTATTGGAAATCTGTTGCATCTAATGAATTTTACCATGCCTGATATAGCATATATTGTATGTAGATTAAGCATATATACCCATTATTTAGGTAGTGAGCATTGGATGGCTATGGTTAGATTGACAAGATATTTGAAAAGTACCATAAAATATGGTATACTTTATAGTAGATTTTTTGCTATATTAGAAGGATACAATGATGCTAACTAGATCTTAAATTCAGATGAGATTAAATCCACTAGTGGTTATATTTTCACTCTTGGTGGTGGTGCAATATCTTAGAGATCAACAAAATAAAGTATTATTACAAAATCTTCAAGGGATTTATAGTTTATTGCTATAGAACTAGCTGGTACTGAGGCTGAGTAGTTGAAAAACTTTTTAGTAAATATTCCATTAGAATAAAAACTAATACCATCAGTGTCTTTACATTGTGATAGCCAATTGACGATAGCTATAGCTAAAAATAAGACCTTTAATATCAAAAGTAGACACATTCGGTTGAGACATAATATTATAAGGCAACTGTTAAAAGATGAAGTGATTTTAATCAAATTTATAAGGTTAAAAGTAAATCTGATAGATCCTTTGACTAGGCCCCTGAAGAAGAAACAAATTGATAACACATTAAGAAGAATGGAACTTAAGCCAATCTGAAATTAACAATGATGATAACCTAACCTCTGTGATTGGAGATCCCATGAAGGAGATTCATATGGGTAAGAGAAAGTCATTTGTTAGTTCTGCCAATGCTAAAATTCTAGTCCCTTCCTATGGTATGAGAAAGCGCTAGAATGCATTGTTGGTGAAGTTAAGTAAGCAAAAGCTCTTAATGATTTCATATTCCTTATAGATTGTGTATTCATTGTAGATATACTTGATGAAATCACCTAGATGAATGTGGAGTAGGGCTGCTCTTATGAGATAGTAACAAAATCTCTAGAGCATTCATTAAATACTAGGCATATGCACGGCCGTTTAAAAGCACAAAAACGCCGTTAATAACAAAAATTGTGAAGGCATAATCTGACTAGTAAGGCCTCTAGTATGCAATTAAGAGTTGTTGGTTCATAGAAGTATGCTTCACTGACAATTCTATGTACTAAGAATTATTGGTCTAAAGTCTGGTTCAAAGTCCAAAAGACACCAAATTCAAAATGATTATACTCATGAGTAACTCATATGGTAATGTTTCTTTTGACACATATGGGGGATTGTTGGAGTTTTAGTGTGTGTGTGTCAAAAGAAATCTCACATTCCTCAAAACAAAGGAAGTCTTAGTATATAAATCCTAAGATGGGTTTATGAGCAAGTAAATGGATCAAGGAAATGAGTGGGCTCGCGCACAGTCAACACAGTTGAAAACCTCCGATTTTCCCTTGCACGCGAGTTAGAAACGATACTAGGCATTTTTTGGTGGAAATATTTTTAAAAATTTAAAAATATTTTCTTTAAATAACTTACCGAAAAAAATCTTATTTTTAGCAATTTTGAATTTTAGACCTTTAATTTCTAGATGTTGAAACTTTTAATTACCGGTTTAATTTCTCATTAACCAGTTTTTAATCCCAATATTCAGAAACAATCCTCCTTTATTTGCTTTTAATCCCGACATTCAAAATTGATTTCATTAATCATGATTAAGTCGCTATTAATCAATTTTATTGCTGTCCAACATTCCTATCTGTGTCCTCAGCCTATAAAAGACAATGCATGGTGTAGTTCAAGACACACCGAGCCATTGAGCTATCTACCTTTTCTCCTCTTCCCTTCTACTCTGAGTTTTCTATTTTCTACTATTTTGCTTCCTTGTGTATTTCCAAAGGAAAGATCTATTTAATCGTGGGGAGTTGCTAACCTATGCCAGAATAACTCTTAAGGACAATGCCCCCGGGCACGACTTAAATCGAATTTTTCTAACGTATTTTTGAATTGCAGCTAACAATGTCATTAACACATGGCACCATTAAGTCCCTAGAATGTTCCAATGGTGACAAGCAAAAGACAAGTAACTTGTAATATCTTATTTTCATGTTTGAGAAATTATCCTTTACAGACAACATGATAATTATGTTTAGAGGAAGTAAATAAGTGTATATAGAATTTTTGCAAATCATAACTTTTAAATACTTCTAAATATTAGATAAAATAGCTAGTTATTGAATTTAACAATTTAATTACTTTGGGTAGCAATAAATTGATTCATGCAATAGCGAAAGTAAAGTTTCAAAACTTATACTATCTCAGCAAAACACAAATAGCATAAGAGACTAATTTTGCACCTTAACTCAAGTGAAGAATGCAATGAACAAGGCAATATAAGTAATATGTGCAAGATAAAAATGGGAGATAAGGAAGAGAAAATAATCACTCAATTTATCTTGATTTGGTCAATAAGAATTGCATTCAATCCCTTTGCAAAGGAAGAGAATTTCACTAAGACAACTTGCTTTTGCCCCTTGTACAAGTAACGAATGATTTTTATGTGCTCATCACCAACATATGCTTTTTCCATGCTAACCACCACCATTTATGGAGATGGATTTCACTCACTTACCAATAGGATTTCCTCTACCCACCTAAAATGGATTCAATGAAGGTTTTAACACTCCCTAAAATGAACTCCACCTTTGTTTCCACAAGCTAAGAAGGTAGAACAAAAAAGAATAGGATGGAGGACCCTTTATCTATAAGGGATTACAATAAGGTTGATAAGTCCTATTTTAATATGATTTTATAATGTTTTTCATGGGACTTATCTAAGTTTTTTTATTGCTTTTAGGCTCTTTTACATTATAATATGTTTTGTTTTTGAAATCTTAGACATATGATGTGATTAGAGGCTAATTCCATTTAATCTTCCAATTTTACCACTAAAAAGCAATAATTTTAGAATTTTGGTTTTCACTTGAATCCTCAAAGTTGTGTGGCTTGTCTTATGTTCTGTATATTTCTTTAAAGCCCTATTTGTATCTTGTAATTAGGCTAGTTTTAATTAGATTTAATTGCTTTTATTTTAATTTTCTTATTTAATTTCTTACCTTAGTTCAATTTTGTTGTTTTATAGGATTAATTTGTAAATAAATAAGAAATTCAATGCTAAGAAACAATTACAGGGGGCTAAAGGACTAAATTACAAAAAGTTTGATGGTAAAGCTTGATTTTATGATATTGACCACGATGAGAAGAGTGTTTTGGTCAAAGCGAGATGAGACAGGTACCAAGTCCAAAGAGCGCATTTTTCCTTGCTGCAATGAATCAATAACCAACGACAAGAAGATCGTAAAATTTGGATTTTATAAATTGAGTCTTAAGCATGAAGTTGGCAAGTCTTTTCCATATTTTTTGATATCTTAGGCTTAGAAACTAGTGTAAGAAGTGTTCTCTACTAGGGTTTTGATAGAAAAGTGAAGATATCTTGAAGAGATCAAGTGTTTAGATAGATCTACTCATGGTAATAATTGAATTTGTATTGTAATTCTCCTATGTTGTTATGGATTCAATGTGTTCTTCCTTTAGTCTATCATTTGAGTCATTAAACTTGTATCTTACATTTTGTTTAGTTAATTTTGATTTAGATTTACTTCTTGACTTTAGACCTCCTCATTCTTTGATAATGAAAAGTTGATTTGATGGATTAGTTTGTGTAATTGCATTTATATTTTTACTTCTACTAACTTGATCAAGTGACCCTTGTTTTTTATTGTTCTCCAGTATCTTAATTGAGTTTATGGACAATGGAAAACTTGCTTTAGGTTAATATAAGTTGATGAAACATTTGAATCTAAAATTTACTTGGTTATATTAGGTGTAAATCACATTATAATGTAATCATTGGTTATTAGAATCTTAGGTGTTCAATGAAAATGCTACTAAAAATTTGTTAGAAATGCACTTGAAAAAAAGCTAAACTATAAAGATATGAATAATTGTAACATTGCATTTTGTTTGGGTAAACTCCAAAAATAATAATAAACTCAAATTAACAAAAAAGAATTAAATTTAAAAAAAAAAGAAATTTAAAAGGTAATCAAAAGAAAAGAAAAAAGAAATAAAAGGAGAGTTCAAAAAAGGTAAGAAAAAAAAACCAAAAACAAAAAAAAAAGAATACTTAAGATTAGATCTAGAGTTAAATGGTGAAGAATTGACTCAAACCTAAGTAATTCTAACCCATTATTAAAAGTCCAGATAGCTTTAAAATTAGAATAAAAATTAATATATATATATATATATATATATA
Organism: Erythrophleum ivorense; assembly: GCA_026724425.1. Classification (NCBI taxonomy): domain Eukaryota; kingdom Viridiplantae; phylum Streptophyta; class Magnoliopsida; order Fabales; family Fabaceae; genus Erythrophleum; species Erythrophleum ivorense. Next base: position 2,216,669 of record JAIUCV010000025.1, on the reverse strand, counting down.
ATTAACACAAAAAATATATGAAAAAAAACCTTCAACACAAATTACAATAAAAAAAGTAAATGCAAAATTAAAAACAAATTATCAGCCTTATACCCTCAGCCCAATTGTCCCAAACCCACTATCTTAGGGCTCAACTAAAAAAATAAAAATAAAAAAAATTTGAAACTAACTAAAATTCAACCAAAAAAGTCTAAAACTAACTGGCTCAATTCTTTTGAGTCCATCGTATCAACACCACAATCCAAATAAAATAAAATAAAATAAGTTGAGGTCAAAACACATAAACCTTGCGTTCTGACCCCAACATTCCTTTCACTCATCTGGCTAATGCCATTGGTAGGGAACAACTCGAAGGCCCAGACCAGAAGGCGAAATGGAAAGTCTCAGGCACTCAGTGGATCCGACAACGAGAGGATGGGCAGAGAACCACTCATACGAAAATGGAAATGAAAAACGAGGATGGAAATCGAGGAAGAGAAGGAGAGCATCAGAGGGGGAACGAATTGGGCGAATGATTCGATAGCAAGAGCAATATATACGAGAGAGGGGGAAGCGGACGAGGAGAGAGGAGAGCATTTCTGATTAGAAGCCGATGATACGCCAGTGAATAAAGGGTAAGAGGGAGTCTGAAAAAAAAGGGGGCTGAGATTTAGAGTGGGAAGAGAAGGGAGATTGTGAGTAAGAAGGCTTTCCTAAACTGGTTTCTGATTCGAGAGAACCAAGAGAGGGAGAGGCTTTCAGGGAACGAAATGAGGGTGGCTGAGAGCGAGAGGTTCGATGGTGAGTTGAGAGGAAGAGGGAGTATGAAGAGGAGAACTGAGAGGGAAGAGCTTCGAGCAAAGAAATCAAACCAGGATCCAGAGGAGAATAGATGAATGGTTGGAAAGGATAGCTCACAGGTGTTCTTTTGATTCATTCATGCAATACGAAATTAATGTAACATATCCTTGGAATAATGTGACTATTTGATATGGTACACAAACACCCACAATCACAAGTTGTTATATGCCTGTAAAAATTTTTACTTTATAGTGTATTATTATGTTTGGAGTTGTTGCGTGAAATCTTATATCTCCTCAAATATATAAGAGTTAACTAAAGAGCTATGTGTGACTATAAAGCTCCATTTGGTTCAACGGAGGGGAAGAGATGAGAGGTTAATGAAGGAGAGGGGAGGGGGTTTAATGAATTCTGTTTGGTTGGAATGAAGGAGATGAGAGGTAATTATATTTGGATAAATTTATCTTTATATTATTTTAATTTTATTTTTTATAAAAAAAGTTATTTATATCAATATTTTTGTTAAAAAAAGTATGAATTCTAATCTTTTTTATTTTTAATTTCTGATAAAAAAAATTATCTTAATTTTTATTAAATATTAGTATATTAAAATATTAAAAAATTAATGAGCAATAAAGTAAATTATAACTTAAAAAATACCTCTCCCCTCCAAAACTTTCGGAGTTTGGAAGGGAGGAAAATTTGCCTCCACTTCCCTCCCTTCTCCTCTAATTTTGTCCAACCAAATATCTTATCTTCCTTCTCTCCCTTCTTCTCCCCTCCAAAAACCCTCGACCAAACATACCATAAATCGTTATAAGTATCTTGCTAATTCATAAAATGATCTTATAATAAATTTTGAATTCCAATATCTCAAGCTAAAGTGATTTTGTGTTTTTAAAAAGAAAATTTTTAAGAAATTGAAAAAGTAAATTGTTTTTCTTAAGAAAAAGAGAAAAGAAAAAGTTGGGAAGTTAAAATCAGAATCATTTTGTTTAAAATATTATCAAAGGAAAATAAAACAAGAAACTTTTTAAGAATTAAAAGTTTGCTTAGAAGAGTAAAATTATAAAAACAAAAAAAAATCTAAAAAAAAATTCAAATTGATTTTATTAAACTTTTGCAAACAAATGACCTTTCCTTCAAACTTCTTTTGATAAAATTTGGACTTAAAAAACGCATCACAAAAAAATAAAAATCAAAAATAAAAAAATATGGTGTAAAAAAATGAAGAAAACAAACAAACAAAATGAAAATCACAAAAAATATATATAAATAAAAAATTATAAAAATTATAAAAAAAATATAAAAAAACTCAAACATTTAATATATATATATATATATAAAAAGAATCAATCAAAACGAAAAATTATTAAAAAAAAAAGATCATAAGAAAAACATAAACAATTCAAAAATCATAAAAAAGATCAAAGATTGAAAAATTGTAAATAAATCATAAGAAAATTATAAAAACTTACAAATATTAAGAAAAAAAGGAAGAAATTAAAGTCTAAAGAAAATCTAAGTTCAAAAAAAGGGAGAAATAAAAAAGCAATCAGACAAGGAAAATATAAAAAATACATCAAAAATCAAAAAAATAATAAATAAAAAAGATATGTCATTAAAAAAAATACAAAAACAAAACAATCAAAAACAAAAATGATAACAAAACAAGAAAAAATCATAAAAAATATCAAAAAATTAGACAAATCAAAATAAAAAATACAAAAAAGGATAAAAAATCAAAAATCAAAGAATCAAAAGTAAAATATAAAATATATATATATAAAAAAGCAAATCATAAAAATCACTTAAAAAAAAAGGAGGACGAGGAAGTGGGATTAATTTAGTCTTGCAAACTAAATATACAAACAATCTCTAAAATTGTTTCATTTGCAAAAGTCTAAAGTGATTTTTACTTTCTTTCTCTCTTTATCCCAAATTTTTTTTTTAAAAAAAAGAAAAAACCAACTAACACTATTTTGTATCCAATTGAATTACGTGAATTTTGGTCCATTCTTGAGAGTATATAGACCTATACTCTCATCTTAGGTCAAATCTGCCTCTATAAATAAATTTTCTTTTATTTCCTTTTTAGTTGCTGTTCTTTTCTTTATTACTGCATGTGATTGTTAAGATAATGAAAATAGAATTACAGCTATATTAATTTTACACAATTAGCTTAAATTAACCATTTTTTAAAACAATGATTACAATCGACTTCCAAACTTATATCTAGTTCATAAACCATTTTTTTATAAAAAAAAATTCAAAGTTTTGCATTTAAAAAAATTAAAAATTTTCGTTGTAACCCTAGTACTTGATTTTGGTTTTCATTTTCAAATATTGAAATCTTTTAAATTTCATTTTAGTATCACGCGATCATATGTTCGAGTGTGACAATAGTATATTTTGTTCGGGCATACGTTAAAGATAATGGTAAAATCAAATTAGCAAAATAATTAAAAATATATATAAAAAAAGAAGAGTCATTAGTTAATTTTAATTAAGTATGAGTCACACTTAATTTTTTAATCCTAACCAAAGATAATGAAACTGAAAAAATAAAGAGAAAAGATTATCCAAAAAAAGGGAAAAAAAAAGAAAAATAGAAGATTTAAAAAAAATAAAACACCTATTTCTTTTCCTCTAAATTCGGAAAGTTCAAATATCTCAATACCAAAAACAAAAAAGAGAAGAGAAGTTCAAGGAAATGATCAAAAAGAAAAAGAACCAAAAACAAATAATAATAAAAACAAAACAAATCAAGAAAAAATGAAAGAAAAAAAAACTGAAAAAAGAAGGAAAAGTGAACCTGGGGTTCTCTTGGTCAGAGATCATGGACGCGAAGCAACAAGAAAAGGAGTCCGGTTTCTCTCCAGTCGAAGGCAGGAACATGACGATCCATTTAAGCGTGTTGAGATGTTTGCTTTCTTTTTGGGAGAGAAGCCATTCGCCAAGAAAAGCCTCGAGCCGTTCTTCCTCGCGGCCTTTCTCATTCACGCATCGCACAAGCATCAACGTTTCTTCCTCGTGCACGCAGAGCAGAGCAACGTTCTTCCTCCCCGTGACCTCTTCTTTGTGGGTGGTGGTTGGTTGGTAGGTTGTGCCGGCACTGCTTTCATTGAAGCTTCGATCCAAGCTCCCTGCTGCTCTGGAGTAAAGTATTGAGTATAAAGATGCCTCGAAGACCCAGAAGGCATAACCAGTGTTACCTAATTCATGATTTGCCTAGTTTGTATAATTCGCGATTGGGAATGTAAAATTTGTAATTCTGTATAATAAATAGGAAAATATATATTTATCATTTTATTATACAATATATTTAAAATAGAGATTTCTTCTCTATTCTATGTAATACTAATATAATTATTATAATTAAAATAATATATTTTAAAACTATATATATTAAAATAATATATAATTATCATAATAGATATTAAACTTTTTAGTTTTTTATTTTTTATTAAAATTATAAAATTAAAAGTCAAATCAAATCAATATTTTTTATTTTTTCATATTTTCACGCTATATTTTTTCTTATATTTTTTCAACCATTTTTTTAATCCCTCGAATATTATAATTAAAAAGATTCATTTTTTAATCCCTCAAATATGATAATTAAAAAAGATATATAATAAATAATATAATATATAATAATATAAAAAAATTATATCAACCAAAAACTAAAGATAATTTGTAAATGTATGTTGCCTCCCCAGTATCATTCTTAATTCACCCACTATCTTTTTTTACGCTGATGACTTGTTTCTTAAATAACAAGTATAAGTTGAGAAATATATACTAGAGTTTAAGAACAATATTGATTCCTTGATTTTGATGTTCTAATACGTACCCGCACCAAGTTTGGAAACAGTGGATGGGAAACCGAGGGAGGACGACCGAATTAGTAACACTGGACATAACCAACGATTAAAATCTCTGCCTATGACAGTCTCCCCTTTTGCTCGTTCAGAAGCTCAAATGACCTCTAGTTCAAAATTTAATATAAAAAAATCTATCCCAAGGTCTGCAAGCAATGGATTTCCTAAGCGCATTTTGAAAGGAGAAAAACAGAAAGGGACCGAGAATAAAGGCATCAGACGCAGAGGAGAGAAAAAAAGAAGGAAGCCATTTCAACAAATTGGTATGGGTGAATTGGATACAGATGAAGGGAGAGAGACGGGCATGAGGAAAAAATTACTTTTAGATCTATTAGAAGATTGATTGAAATCAAAGGTCGGAGAGTCCATTGGTGGCTGAGTGAGTTGAGAGGAAGTGGGAGAAGAGAGCTTTTCGGCTGAAATTTTCAGCTGAAGTTTGGAAGTGACAACGGTAAGAGATAAGGAGACTGAGGGGGGAAAGCCCGCGAGGGAAGCTTGGATTCACTGCTAGGCTGGAAGGATCCGCGAAGGAGAAAGAGGGCGAAAGCAAGATACGGATGAGCAGAAGAAGACTGTGAAGGTGCAGGTAGACATTAGAGTGCAGCAACATACTGATGGGTTAAAGGAGTATGGTCTTTCACTACAGAATCTCGCTTCCATTAGGGAACAGCAGATTGGTGGCATTGTTTAGGTTGGGGCACATGGTACTGGTGCGCGATTGCCTTCCATGGATGAGCAGGTCTTTGGTATGAAACTAGTCATTCCTACCAAGGGAACGATAGAGATTTCAAAAAAGAAAAATCCAGAGTTGTTTTATCTTGTTCGCTATGGTCTTGGGGGACTTGGAGTTGTGGCTGAAGTCACCCTTCAGTGTTTTGAGAGACAGGAGCTTGTGGAGCGCATAGTTATCTCAACCGTGAATGAGATAAGGGAAAACCGCCAAAAAAAAAATTGTCCTCTGACAAAAAGCTTGTCAAGTACCTTTATATCCCATATACTGACTCTATTGTGGTTGTGAGATGCAATCCTGTTTCAAAGTGGAGAGGTTTTCCCTAGTTCAAACCCAAATACACTAAAGATGAAGCCATGCGGCATGTCCACGACCTCGATAGGGAGTCCCTACAAAAATATAGTGTTGTGACGATTGTAAAAAGTAAAGGATGCTGAGGGTGCTACGTGCACCTCCCCTCTGATATACCCAATTGAGGTAATGGTTGTCTGCGGCGAAGCTCTATTTCTGATGTGAACTTGGTCTATGATGTTTGCGTTTCTGATGTTTCTGATATACCTTCTTGCTTGCTATGTTCAACTGTTAGCACAAAAAAGAAAAAAAAATTTCAACCCGAGTTGTTTTGTTTTGCTGATATTTTCATTGGGAATTCTATCTCTAGCATAAAAGATTTGGGTTTACATGAATTTCGGCTGTCTTGCTCTATTTATTGATTGTTTGGGTCTTGAATGGTTCATTGGAAATCTGGCCAAGTTGTTTAGTTTATGGTTTTGTATTTCACCAGCTCTGTTTATTGCTTGCTGTTTTTTTTTTTTTTTATGATTTTTGTTTTTTTAGTTGAATCTTTTTGCTGTAACAGAACATAGCCTTAGACTCAGGCTCAGATTCTAAATTGATTCCATTTTGGCACCTAGAATAGATTGGGGGCTTGTATGTGGAATTGAATTAGATCTTCATATGATTACTTATGTTTTATCTCATGCTCATATTAATTGGAGTTGCTTTTTGAACTGTTATGCTGCACTTTATATGATTTCAATTCTGTTTATATGTGGGGATTTCAACATATTATTGAATGATGGTGGCTGCTGTGCTTTTAGTTTTGTTCTTTATTGGATTCCTGTGCAAAAATGTCTGATTGAATATTATATCTGCTTTCCCTTTTGAGTTTCATTCTTCAATGAAAGGTTTGTAGGAAAATTTAATTGAATATAAGGTTTGTTGTCTTATGGCCCTTAATATGCAAAAACACTAAATCACATATTAGTGTAGGCTCATAAATTCTTTTTATTTAGTTTTTATTTTTATATTTATCTTTTAAAGTTGTTGTACGAGACTTTTTATCTTTTTAAGAATATAGGAGGTCAACCAAATGACCATGTGTGATAATAAATCTTCATAGTACCTATCAAGTTTTGTAATCATATTTTAATAAATTGAGTACTAATAGCCTATATCCAATTTTGTTTTCAAAAATATTCAAATAAAAATAAAAAGAGAAATATTCTTAGAAAGGGATTCAAAAAGTATATTTTTTAAAAAAATAAAATGTATTTCTTTTAAAATTAAAAATAGGGTTAAAATAAATAGTTTTTTTTAGAAAATCAAATGAATTTTTTCAAAATTAAGTGAAAAATAGAAAAATTTTCAAAAGAAGCTCAAAGGTTAGGCTTTAATAAAAAAAATCAAATAAGTTTTAGTAAATAGATTTTAATAAAAATCGTTTTCCTAAAAGACTTTTCTTTAAAAATCAAGAAAGAATAAAAGAAAATGATGATCTTTTAAAGTTTAAAGTTAATCTCTAAAAAATTAATTAAAAAATTAAAAAAAATTAAATTAACATTTGAAATTCAAAGGTTAATGTTTCAAAATTTTAAGTAAATAAACTTGTTGTGAGTTTCATTTCATAAATAATTGAAAATAAAAAAAAATTAATTTCCCTTTCAAAGAACTTTTCTCAAACTTTCTTTTGACAAAATTTGTCATAGCAAATATTGTATAGTTAATCTCATATTATTCCATACTTATAGCAACAAAATTTTGAGCGTTACCAAACTTTCAGCAGCAATTTTAATCTGTTTCATACTCCATATGGAACTATAGGGGCTCAAAATATGAATTCTTTTTCCTTTTCACTCTTTTTTGCCATAGACAAATTTTTGTATCCATAAAACCAATTCATAAACCTTATTTGCATATAGGTGTCATATATTTGGCCACTTTTGGCATATTAGGGCCTAAATTTTAGAAATTTATAACTTTAGTTATATAACTCCGATTTATGTAAATTGGTGTCTATAAAAAGCTTGTGATTTGGACTTTACATTGTAAAAATTTAAAGTAAAAATGAATTCATTTGACTCTTAAAAAACACAAAAATCCAAGACAATTGCAGATAAACAATAACAATGCAAATTTGCATAATTTGACCAACTTTGAGAATTTGTAAAATATCCTATATAGCTTCAAAAATTTCTATTCTTGACTTGTTAAACATCTCTATAAATTCTCTAATTATATACCAAATCTCAATATCAAACTAAGTCATTTGGGTTGCCAAAGGTAGAGATATAATTTTATGGCACATTTGAACCAAAATTTAGTTTCAAATTGGTTCACTTGGCCTCTAAATTGCACTCTCTCATTTTGAACAAGTTTTAATCCATCCATGCTAACTTCCCAACAAATGCATTACATGATAAATGACTCACATAAAAAATTGACCATTTTCACGCCCAACTATACATGCATAACCATAAGCTTCTCATGTAGATATTAATGTTCTAAATGCTAACTCATGCACCAAAATGACATATATTCAAGTTCTTAAGCTCATATTCATATTACCATAACATAACATTGTCATTTACATAAGGGTTCATTATTATAGTATATCAGACTTCACTAAATACACATGTTACAACATAAGCTTCCAATATATAATTCCTAAACTTTAAATCTTCTCATTTTCCTTTTCTTTACTTAAGGAACTTAAAATGGTTATTGGGAGGAACATGAGTGAGATTTTACAAAGAATCTCAGTAGCAAATCTTAATCATATCAATGTATAAAAGAATGCCATGAAGAAATGCAAAGTATATGGTGCAATTTTGTGATTCATATGCACCATGTAACTCAAATACAAATTTTGGTATAAAAACTCATTTTTCATCAAGTCATGGCATGTAAACATATTAGCTAGGCTCAACTAAGCTCAACTTTAGGTCAATGAAGAGATATTGCGCTTAATTCCTCGTTTTAAGGAGCTAGGAGCTGAAAATATACAATAATCATGTATAAAACCCATGATAGAAACCATAACAAAGCATAGCTCATGAATACATCAACCACACATGCAAGCATCTCAACTCATCCAAATATTCAAATGCATGCAAGATAAAAAGATATAGCTACCTTGTGGAGTTAAAAGCCTTAAGCTACCATTAACTCCCAATTCCTTCTCCTTTCTTTAATCCATTACCTCAGCCATTCTCATGTTCATACACACCCCCTATAAGGAGTTGCTTTAGCTGAGCCTACATATAGCAATTGCAAGGGAAAATAAGGCATTAGAACTCACTCTAACTTATAGTACCATTATCAAATTCTATTAGAACTCAATATGACATTGTTAGGGTCCTTAAGAGGCAGCTCTTAGAATTCACTTTCTAGACTCCAAACTTTCACTTGCTATAAGTTATATAACACTAATGGAATTCATTTGGGCCATTATATGCTTGATTAAACAAGGCTAAGACTATCTTGCTTCTTTAGGCTCATTTGAACTCTAAAATCTCACTTTTCAATTTAGGGCTCTTAAATTCAATCTAATGGTTTCATTAGTATTTATTCATCGCATTTAAGCCAATTAAAACCTTAAAATCCATGAAAACAATTCTTAGGTACTCTCTCCATGGCTTGGCTAAACCTGCACCTCACACATACATACATAGGAGTTTTGCTTCTTCCATGGAGAAATTGATGTATATGGATTATCCTTAACTCTTTCCTCATTTTAATATGATCTTAGATGACTTAAAATATTTTCTTAGGGTTCTAAAACTTTCAAGGTGCAATTGAAACCCTCGGTGGCTTAACTTGTATTCTATAACTTCTTACTTGATTCTCTTTGCATCATCTAATTCTCTATACTTCAAAACCCTTATGACTATCAAGTTTCAACTAAAATCAAACTCATTCTAGATTTTCCTTATCTAGGCCAAAGCAAGACTAACAAGAAACTCAAAGGAAATGCTAGGTTTTCAAATTATATTATACCCTATTTGATTGCTCTTGATATGGTGCTTCTTGTAATGTAGTTGGTTGCTCCAAACTCTTTGTTTTCCTCAAATGTTCAAGCACCAAAATACTCTTTTCAAGAAACTAAAACCACCATAAAAAAGAGCATGAAGAGAGGAGAAGATTTCATAATTAGTATATTACAAAATTCTACACATTTCCTTACCTATTTGTCACATTTTTCTCTTTTCTTTCCTCCTTCCTTTAGGCATTCATGGTTGCTAGTTCAGGGGTTGAATAAGTTGGTTATAGGAAGGAAGAAGCCTGGCATGCCACATATGAAGGGAAGAGAGATTTTTATAACAATTTCCAAATTATTGATTATGTCCCAAAACTTTAATTCCTCCATTTAAACTCATTGTGAATCTTTTTCTAGAATTATCTTTTCCATCATGAAATTAAGGTTCTCCAATTTACTAAAACTATTTACTTTCAATTTTATGGAATTTAAAATAATTTGGAATGGCTTAGTTAAAATTTCAGTCAACTGATACCTTAAATTATATACCGGTAAGCTTTTAGCCATTCTAATAATTCTTATAGTTTTTAGGGCTTCTAAAAATCTTAATGAGCTTAATTTTAGTATTTAAAACTTCTTTCTTTGAGTTTATAAAATTTTGCTCAAAATTGCGATTTTACCACTGTGTATGTACTTTAATCCATTTAGCTATTTCGATTCCAGTTTCGGGCCATCCATGATTTCTTATTCTCATTTTTGGATATTCTGATTAATATTCTATCCCTTCTTAGCCTTAATTCATTTTATTTTAAAACCCTATTTCATTATCTTACTATTTTCAATTTAGTTTTAGAAGGACCATATAGTACAAAATTAGAGTTAAAAATATGCTTCTTACAAATAAAAAATCCTTTCACTTAAAATAAAATTTTCATTTTCAAAATATTTAAAAAAATATAAAAAGAAAAATAAAAAGAGTAAAGAAGTTAAATTAACTTAACTTTTTCAAATTAAAATATACAAATCAATTTCAAAATCGTTTTGTTTACAAAAAATAAAAGTGATTTTTACTTTCTTTCTTTTTTCACAAAATTTAAAAAATACCAACTAACTAACATTTTCTATCTGTTGAATTATGTAGATTTTGATATCTTCTATAGGGTAAGTAAACTTTAAACTCTCATCATAGGTCAAATTTGCCCTTATAAATATTTTTTTTTATTTTCTTTTCCTAATTTTTTTCTTTTCTTTGTTTTGGATGTAATTCTTAGAGAAATTAAAATAAGATTTAGGCTATATTAATTTTGCACAATTAATTTAGGGTAACTATTTTTATGAATGAGTGTTGTAGGATACCTAACATCTTTCTCATGCATAATCAATTCTCAAATTTGTTTCTGATTCATAAACCATTTTCCTTCAAAAAGACTTTTTCAAAATTTTACTCTTTTAGAATTGAAATTTTGATGGTGACTCTACTTCATTTTTTTTCATTTTCAAAAATCGAAATTCATTTTCTTTTTTTGCCATCATGGGGTCACATTGTGGGTGTGAAAAAAGGTGTCCTATGGAAGTCAAGAAGAGAGGTACATACTTTAGAGAGGCTTTTCATATGAATTGGCTTGGTGTCTCAATGCTCATTCTCCCTAAAGGACTAATAATTGTGGCTTATAAGAAGATTAGTCAAATGCTTTAGTTATTAGGCTAACCTTTGGTGTTTCTATGGCTTGATCTTTATTCATGTAAAGAATAATGAGTGTAAGCAATTTAAAAGAATGATTACAACACACCAGAATCAAGGTAGGTTGAGGCATTCGATAGGAGCTTCAACAATTTAGCCGCCAATTAATCAATCTTTAATCAACTTGTAGTTACAATACCTTAGGAGGCATTATTTCAATCACTATTAGTAAGTCTAGGTGTTACACCACTTCCATTTGAGTCTTTTCTTTATAGCCTAGGAGATATATTAGTTAGCTTAACTTCACCTTAAGTTATTTACTAGTAGCTAGGTCAGCTATGACACTAATTTAGATTGATTCTGTAACATTCGATTTTCATAAAAATGGCAGAAACGAATACGTTTTAAGAGTAAGTTCTCTGAAATAAATTAGTTAAGACTCAGAAAAATTAGAATAATAATCTAGACATTAAGTAATGAAAATAGGAGGCCAGAGGTGCCGAAAAATCGAAGCTAAAATAACCAAACAAAATTTAACAAAATAGTTAAGTAACATAATGACATTTTTGTAATTTTGGGTAATTGTTAGAATACTCATAGGAGGGCTTTTTAAATGAAAAATTTGAGTTTTTTGAGGTTCTCAAAGGCCTTGAAAACCATGGGAAGCCCTGAGATAGTTAAAACCCTTTCGATATATGTTTTCTAACGATGGTTGAGCTGAATTTTGACCCTTTCATTCAGAAAGGTTTCAGCTCCAAATTGAGTGATTCAAAAGATATTTTATAAGTTAGAGAACCTAAATTTTATAATGGAAAAAATGGTTCACAAAAAGGAGCTGAAATAAACCTAAAACAAAAATGCCAAGTTTACGGGATATAAATGGAATTTCTTTATAATAATTTTATTAATGCTCCTTATAAACGTGCGTCCTTTCTTCTCTCCAATCTTAACCAACTTCAATTCTGCCCAAACTAGAAAGTGAGACTAGGGTAGAGAGGCATACAAGAGAAAGGGGAAAGGGAGAAGAAAAAAACTAGGCAAAAGGGTATGGAAATTTATGGAATTGCTCTCCTTTTTAGTAAACTTCTTCTCTTCCTTCTCCTCTTCCTTTCTATGGATTTATTGAAGCTTTTGGTTCTGTTTTTAGCTCAGACCAGAGGGGAGGAGCTTAAGTTGGAGTAAGAGAGCCAAAGGGAAAGGAAGAGCACTCAAGGAAAGCTTGAATTCAAGGTAAAAGCATTAGCCTCCATGCTTCTTCGCTCTTGTTCATGTATAGGTGAGTTTCGACCCTCATAGAAGCAGACATGAGGGAGTTATTTTTGGGCAGAACTAAAAGTGAATCATATAAATTAGAGTGTAGGAAGCAAGAAAGTGCAAAGAGAACAAACAAACATCCATGACTTTGTAAGATAGAAAAGTTAGGGATTTGTGAACATAACCTAAAATCTGTATTACAAAGAGCTCAATAAGATAACTATTAAGAATATATTCCTTCTCTCTTATATAGATGATCTCTTAGATTAGTTAGTAGGAGCATTAATGTTCTCTAGGATAGATCTCAGGTTAAGATATCATCAGTTCAGGATTAAGGCTGAAGAAATTCCTAAGACATCTTTTAGAACTAGATACGGGCATTATAAGTTTTTAGTTATACCCTTTGGGTTAACGAATGCACCGCAGTATTCATAGATTACATGAATAAAGTGTTTAGGCCATACCTAGATCGGTTTATAGTTATCTTCATAGATGATATTCTCATATACTCCAACAATAAAGAAGAGTATGAGCAGCACCTGAGATTAGCCCTATAGACCCTAAGAGAGAGTCAGTTATATGCTAAACTTAGTAAATGTGAGTTCTGGCTCACTGAGATCCAATTCTTATGTCATGTGATCTCCCAAGCAGGGGTCACAATAGATCCCCATAAGTTAAAGGTAGATTACAGTGAGAGAGACCTACGATAGTGACAAAGATCATAAGCTTTTTAGGTTTAATAGGTTATTACAGGAGGTTCATTTAGAACTTTTCTCAGATAGCAATGCCACTAACTAGGCTGACCCAAAAGAACGTGCCATTTGTGTGGGATGAGAAATATGAGAAGAGTTTCCAGAAACTAAAACATAAGTTAACTACGGCCCTAATTTTAGTACTTCCTGACCCTAGAGAGACTTTTGTAGTCTATAGTGATGCCTCTTGTAAAGTCCCACATCGGATAGGAAGGTCCTGGGCTAAGGTCTTATAAGTGGGGGTGAAGATTCCCCCACCAGACACACGTTTTCCTTGAGCGAAGGCTGGGTAACCAAGCCCTTGAAACTTGAAAGGCGACAAAACCCTTGGGAAGACCGGGTCAAAGATCCACGAACCAGGGGACAATACGTCTGGTGGCTCTGTAAGTGTGTTGGTATCAGAGCCGGCCTAGCTGTATGTGCAACCCGATGACGAGTTGGCCCCAAAGGGGGGTGAATTGTAAAGTCCCACATCGGATAGGAAGGTCCTGGGCTAAGATCTTATAAGTGGGGGTGAAGCTTCCCCTACCAGATGCACGTTTTCCTTGAGCGAAGGCTGAGTAACCAAGCCCTCAAAACTTGAAAGGCAACAAAACCCTTAGGAAGGCCGGGTCAAAGACCCACGAACCAGAGGACAATATGTCTGGTGGCTCTGTAAGTGTGTTGGTATCAGAGCCGGCCTAGCCGTATGTGCAACCCGATGATGAGTTAGCCCAAAGGGGGGTGGATTGTAAAGTCTCACATCTGATAGGAAGGTTCTGGGCTAAGGCCTTATAAATGGGGGCGAAGCTTCCACCACCAGACTCGCGTTTTCTTTGAGCGAAGGCTGGGTAACTAAGCCCTCGAAGCTCCGAAGGCGACAAAACCCTTGGGAAGGCTGGGTTAAAGACCCACGAACCAGGGGATAATACGTCTAGTGGCTCTGTAAGTGTGTTGGTATCAGAGCCGGCCTAGCCATATATGTAACCCGAGGAAGAGTTAGCCCCAAAGGGAGGTGGATTGTAAAGTCCCACATCGAATAGAAAGGTCCTAGGCTAAGGCCTTATAAGTGGGAGCAAAGCTTCCCCCACCAGATGCACATTTTCTTTGAGCGAAGGCTAGGTAACCAAGCCCTCGAAGCTTGGAAGGTGACAAAACCCTTAGGAAGGCCGGGTCAAAGACCCACGAACCAGGGGACAATACGTCTGGTGGCTCTATAAGTGTGTTGGTATTAGAGCTGGCCTAGCCGTATGTGCAACCTGAGGACGGGTTGGCCCCAAATGGGGGTGGATTGTAAAGTCCCACATCGGATATAAAGGTCCTGGGCTAAGGCCTTATAAGTGGGCGTGAAACTTCCTTGTAACACACTTATAGAGCCACCAGACGTATTGTCCCCTGGTTCGTGGGTCTTTGACCTGGCCTTCCCAAAGATTTTGTCGCCTTCCGAGCTTCACCCCCACTTATAAGGCCTTAGCCTAGGATCTTCTTATCCGATGTGGGACTTTACAATCCACCCCCATTTGGGGCCAACCTGTCCTCGGGTTGCACATACGGCTAGGCCAGCTCTGATACCAACACACTTACAGAGCCACCAGACGTATTGTCCCCTGGTTCGTGGGTTTTTAACCTGGCCTTCCTAAGGGTTTTATTGCCTTCCAAGCTTCGAGGGCTTGGTTACCCAGCCTTCTCTCAAAGAAAACGTGCGTCTGGTGGGGGAAGCTTCGCCCCCACTTATAAGGCCTTAGCCCAGGACCTTCCTATTCGATGTGAGACTTTACAATCCATCCCCCTTTGGGGCCAACCCGTCCTCGGGTTGTATATACGGCTAGGCCAGCTCTGATACCAACACACTTACAGAGCCATTAGACGTATTGTCCCCTGGTTTATGGGTCTTTGACCCGGCCTTCCCAAGGGTTTTATCACCTTCCGAGCTTTGGGGGCTTGATTACCCAGCCTTCGCTTAAGGAAAACACGTGTCTGGTAGGGGAAGTTTCGTCCCCACTTATAAGGCCTTAGCCCAGGACCTTCCTATCCGATGTGGGACTTTACACCTCTAAGAAAGGGTTAGGAAATGTGCTTATGTAGAAAGATTGAGTGGTAGCTAATGCTTCTAGACAGCTAAAGTAACACGAAGAGAATTGCCTCACACATGAATTAGAGCTAGCAGTAGTGGTGTTTACTCTAAAAATATGGAGATACTACTTGTATGGAGCAGCCATAGAGATTTACAGTGATCACAAAAGTCTTAAGTATTTATTTGAGTAGAAAAAGTTGAATATGAGATAAAGGAGATGGTTAAAATTCCTAAAGAACTATGATTTTACCCTGAAACACCATCCCGATAAGGCTAATGTAGTCGTGGATGCATTGAGTGAAAAATCCATACATATGGCCTACATGATTATTAGAGAGCAGGAATTGGTTGAAAGGTTCAGGGATATGAATCTCTCATGTGAGGTGCATTCAGGGAAGCTATTAATGAGTGAAATTTGAATAGAGAATGACCTAAGGAGCCAAATAAGAAAAGCCTAGTCTAAAGATGAGCATATAAGAAAGATTAGGTTCCAAATATCCCAGGATAGCACTCAGGATTTCAATCTGTCTGAGGATGGGGTAGTGAGATATAAAAAAAGCCTGTATATGCCTAAGAATGCAAAGATCAAAGAAAGAATACTAGATGAGGCATACAAGAGCAAATATACCATTCACCCAAACAGTAATAAGATGTATCATGATTTGAAAAAGATGTTCTGGTGGCCTGGGATGAAAGCAAACATAGCAGAGTATGTCTCTTGATGTTTAATATGTCAGAAAGTTAAGATAGAACATCAAAAGCTAGTTAGGTTACTTTAGCCCCTAGACATCCTTAAGTAGAAATGAGATAATATAATTATGAATTTTGTCATGGGTTTACCTAGGACATCATTGGGGTATGATGCCATATGGGTACTAGTGGATAGATTAACGAAGTTAACTCACATCTTAATAATGAAAGTCACTTATACCCTAGATAAATTAGCCTAACTATACATTCGATAAATAGTGAGGTTACATGGTATGCCTAGGAGCATAGTGTCAGATAGAGATCCTAAGTTCACTTTGAACTTCTACAGATCATTACAAGATGCTCTAAGTATTAAGTTAAGATTTAGCATAGCCTATCACCCCCAAATAGATGGATAAATAAAGAGAATCATCCAAATCTTAGAGGACATGTTGAGAGCGTGTGTTTTAAAAATGAAAGAAAACTGGGATACATACTTTCCTCTAACAGAGTTTGTTTATAATATTAGTTATCATGCTAGTATTCAGATGGCACCATATGAGGAATCGTATAAGAGGAAGTGTAGGTCTCTAATGTAATGTCCCACATCGGGTAGGAAGACCCTAGGAACGACCTATATAAGTGGGAACGAAGCTCTCCCTACCAGCGAGGCCTTTTGAGGGAAGATCCCTATATGGTGGATCTCCTCAGAAACAAAACCCCACCAAGCAGTGTGTCGAGAGCCGCAACAGGGACAATATTGCTGGGGGCTCTATGTGGTGTTTGGTATCAGAGCCAGCCTGTTTGCATGTGCAACCCGAGGATGGGTTAGCCCCAAGAGGGTGGAATGTAATATCCCACATCGAGTAGGAAGACCCTAAAAATAGCCCATATAAGTGGGAGCGAAGCTCTCCCCACCAGCGAGGCCTTTTGAAGGAGGATCCCTGTATGACGGATCTCCTCATAAATAAAACCCCACCAAGCAGTGTGCCGGGTACCGTAATAGGGACAATATTGTTGGGGGCTCTGTGTGGTGTTTGGTATCAGAGTCGACTTATTCACATGTGCAACCTGAGGACGAGTTGGCCCCAAAGGAGTGGAATGTAATGTCCTACATCGGGTAGGAAGACCCTGGGAATGGCCCATATAAATAGGGGCGAAGCTCTCCTCACCAGCAAGGCTGATGACTCCCTAATTTATGATGAAAAAAGGAATACATTTGAGATTAAATTAGGGAGACAAAGCACTTTCCTTTTGATTAATAGGGTTAAAAATATATTCAATCAAACAAAATAAAGAAGTGTTTTATTGTAATATCTTTATCAGTTTGAACCTCATTCTATGATTGATTTCAATTTCAGGAAAAATAAAAGAAGGAAGAAAGAATTGAGAAAAGAGAGGGAAGCTGAGAAGTGAAAAAGTACAAGTGGAACAAGTTCCCTTGCTACAGCCAAAACTCAATTCGTTGTAAAGAGGATGCACTTTCGCTGTAGCGAGGAAGGTACTTCGCCATAGCGAAGTTGCGAGGTATACAAATTCCAGAGAGAAGCTCGCCATAACAAAGCAGTAGAGAGAATAGCAGAAATTTGGGAACTTATGAGCTCTCGCTATAGCGAGAGGCACTCCTCACCATAGCGAGATCGGACCCTGAAATGCACAATTTAGATTAGCAAGCTAAAACAAATGGAAGGAGGCTAGGGTTTGCATCATTCAGCAGAGGGAGAACGTTCTGGTCGACTAGGAGAAGAGGAAAACGCACGAAAGGTGTTGGAGGAGTTTTAACTTGATCGGGAATCCATCAATTATATCATTTATCCTTCCAATTAGGTGTTTCTGCTCTATCTTCCCTTCTAGTTGATGATAGTTAATATGTTTGTTGAATTTGTTTGTGGATTTCAAGCCATGAGTGGTTAAATTTTGTAACCCTTAGGGATTTTATGAACCTTTAGTCTTTGGAGATTGTTTCCCTTTTTGATTATGCGGATTATTGAGAATTTGTGTTTAATCTGAATTATAGTTCATTCTATTATGTGGCCTCCTTTAGTTTGATTATGGATTAGGTAATTAACCTTTGAAAGAAGGGAATTGCTTATAGACCATTGGTTAAACAACTTAGGATTGGATATAATCTAATTTGCACTTGAGATAGAGATATACTCAAGGGCCCTAGGTAGTCGAAAGAAGGTCTGCGCTTAATTAAGTATTAATTACTCCTTGAGACATCAAGAGTGAGTGGATATAGGGGTTCAATTGGATCGAAAGATAGTTGCACCTAATTAGACTTTGACTCTAAAACTTACATTAAGCCGTTTAATTGAAAGGGGAATGATTGACATTGGAGATAAAGGGGATTAAAATTCCTAGGGTGTCTTTAATTGCATACCTTCAAATATAACCATTGTTTATTACTATCTACTACATTTGAAGTAATTTTCATAAAACCCAATTACAATTTGATTGTTTAACTAAAATGAACATGAGAACTCTAACGCCTAATCGCCAATCGTACTAATTCTCTAAGGAAACGACCTTGATTCATCACGTACTACTTCTACGACTCACACACTTGCGGTGTCATTATTCAGTGAGCATCAAGTTTTTGGCGCCGTTGCCGGGGAAGTAAGGCAATTGGTGAAGAGAATTAGAGGGCTTTGAGTAGTTTTAGCTTAAACACTTAGTTTCTTTTATTTACTTCTTTTTGGTTATTTACGCTTTCAGTTGTTAGCTATAGTAATTTTTTTATTACGTTCTTAGTAATTACCTTTTGATTTTCTTGGCTTAGTGAGACTCTTGATCTACACTCCTTTGTTTTCACAGGTGCATAGTTTATGCCACCTAAATCCAAATCTAACAGAACACTTAGAAAGACAAGGAGTTTAACGGATATTTTGGCCGAGGAGTCTACACTAATTCAAGCGAAAAGTGAGATAATCGTTCCTACTACAAATATGGCAAACGAAGATAATCAGAATCGCACTATCAAGGATTTTGTGGGAAGAACCATGAGAACCACTCAGCCTAGCATTATGGTCCCAAACTTTCAAGCTACTAATTTTGAGCTAAAACCCGTGATGATCTCCATGCTGTAGCTCAATGGACAGTTTACTGGTGAGAGGTTTGATGAAGATTCCAACTGCCACATCCTATTATTTTTGGGAGTGTATGATTCATTCAAGCAGAATGGGGTACCAAGGGATGTTCTAAGACTTAGACTATTCCCACTCTCTCTGCAAAGAAAGGCTAAGGAATGGTTGTTGAATCTACCGGAGGGTTCAATCGACACTTAGGACAAGCTAGAGGTAAGGTTCAGAGCTCGCTTCATTCCAAATAATAAAATAGTAGATGCCCGTCGTGAGCTCATCAACTTTAAGCAAGCTTCAGATGAGCATTTGTATGTTGTATGGCAGAGATACAAACATTTACTCTGACAGTGACCGAGTCATGGAATGGATAACTGTGCCATTGTTCAGAATTTCTGCACACACCTAACTCCACAAACTGATACTATGTTGGATGCTATCTTAAATGGGCGTTGGGATGACTTGCCTGTAGATGATGTTATTTTGGCTTTAGACACATTATCTTAGAGCTATGTGCAAAGAAGAGGTGATAGAAGGATAACTACTAATGTTGCTAGCACTCAAGAAGACTCTTCCGTACCACTAGCAACTATTCTCTTCGCCCTGAACAAGAGATTTGATATGTTGGAATCTCAAGTGCAACGAAGCCAACATATGAATATTTGTTCTACCCAAGTGACTCCAACTACTTGTGAGAATTGTGGGGATCTGCACTCAACAGAATATCACCCCTTTGCATCAACAGAATCAGTTAATTATATGGGGAACTTTCCAAAGAATCAGAACCCATACTCAAACACTTACAATCCTGCATGGCGAAATCATCCGAATTTCTCTTGGAAGAATGGTTCATCACTTAATCAACCATCATCTTTTGGAGCAAGGCTAACTCAACCTCCTGGGTTCTCTCAAGTGACAAGGCAGAATGTGCCTGCTCAAGAGCCCAAAACAAATCTAGAAGATGTATTGGCTAAGTTCATGACCACTCAGATCAAAAATAATGAAGAGCAAGTCGGTATTAATGTAAGAGTAGACTCCTCCCTTAAGAACATAGAGGTACAGATGGGGTAACTAGCGTTTGCTGTGAATACACTGCATCAAAGAGGCTTACCAAGCGATACAATTCCTAACCCAAGAAAAGATGGTAAAGAAAAATATAAAGCTATCACTTTGAGAGGTGGTAAAGAACTCCCTGAAGTACAAGTTCAAGTGAAGGAACTAACTAAGATGAATTCCAAGGGTCCATCAAGCACTATTCAGATCGAAGGTGAAGAACTTCAACAAAAAAGAGAGAAAAAGGCTGCCAGTTTGAGTGACAAAGAAGAGGACAAGGAAGGAGAGTTTAAAGTAGAAAAGTCTGAAGAAAAGACAGTGGTACATCCTAAAGTGGTGTCATTGCCCCCATTTTCACAGAGATTGCAAAAGAAAGTCCTTGATGAACAATACAAAAAGTTCTTGAACATGTTTAAGCAACTTCACATCAATATCCCTTTCTCTGAAGCTTTAGAGCAAATGCCTAAATATGTTAAGTTCCTTAAGGACATGCTTAGCAAGAAGAAGCGGTTCACTGAATTTGCAACAGTAGCTTTGACAAAGGAAACCACTAATATTTTGAAATCCAACCTACCAACCAAGTGCAAAGACCCTGGTTCCTTTTCAATCCCTTGTATGATTGGGGATAAATTTGAAGGTCGAGCACTCTGTGATTTAGGATCTACTGTGAACCTCATGCCCTTATCCGTTTTTCGAAAGCTACAGATGGGTGAGGCCAACACAACGAAGGTCACTTTGCAATTGGCCGATAGAAGTCTTTCTTATCCACATGGAATCATTGAAGATGTGCTAGTGAAAGTTAGCCTGTTCATCTATCCCGCTAATTTTATTGTTCTCGATATTGAAGAGGATAGAGATATCCCATTGATAGTGGGAGTCCGTTTCTAGCTACTGGCAGGGCACTAGTTGATGTGGAAAAAGGGGAAATTATAATGTGACTTGGAGATGATCGAGTCACCTTTAGTGTGGAGAAAGCTATGAAGCATCTGGGTAATGTCGAAGAATGCTCACGGGTGTCTATTGTTGAAGAAATGATTCAAGAAGAATTGAACTCTCATGCTTTCATCAATCCTCTTGAAGCAGTACTTGTTGGTAAGCCAAGTATAGAGAAAGTGATGAGAATAGAGGTTGAACACAAGCTCAATGCATTTAGACCTATGGCTAAGCAGAATGGACATTTTGAATCATTGGAGCTGACTTCACGAAAAACCCATGCTCTCCCACCTTCCATCGAGTAGCCTCCATTGTTGGAATTGAAACCTCTTCCACCGCATTTAAAATATGCTTATTTGAGGGAAGGAGAGACTTTACCAGTCATAGTCTCATATGCATTAACACTTTCCCAAGAGAAGCAGTTGTTAAAAGTGTTAAAAGAGCACAAAAGAGCTATTAGTTAGACTATAGCTGATATAAAAGGGATCAGTCCAGCCATCTGCATGCACAAAATTCTCTTAAAAGATGACCACAAGAAATCAGTGGAAAACCAAAGACGATTGAATTCTATAATGAAAGAAGTGGTCAAGAAAGAGATTATTAAGTGGCTTGATGCTGGCATTATCTATCCCATCTCGGATAGTGACTGGGTAAGTCCAGTGCAATGTGTCCCTAAGAAAGGAGGTATGACAGTGGTGAATAATGAGAAAAATGAAATGATTGCCACAAGAACAGTCATAGGCTGGAGAGTTTGTATGGACTACAGAAAGTTGAACATGGCTACAAGAAAGGATCATTTCCCGCTTCCATTCATTGATCAGATGTTAGATCAGTTAGTAGGAAAAGAATTCTTTTGTTTCCTGGATGGCTATTCTGGATATAATCAAATTGCCATTGCCCCTGAGGATTAAGAAAAAACCACTTTCACTTGTCCATATGGAACTTTCGCATTCAGACGCATGCCTTTTGGATTGTGTAATGCTCCTGCCACATTTCAAAAATGTATGATGTCAATTTTCTCTGACATGATTGAGCGTATCATGGAAGTCTTTATGGACGATTTCTCAGTATTTGGCATCACGTTTGAAGAGTGTCTGGACAATTTGACACAAGTTTTACAAAGGTGTGAGGATACCAATTTAGTCCTAAATTAGGAAAAGTGCCACTACATAGTTTGTGAAGGTATAGTACTTGGACATAAAGTATTTAAAAGAGGATTGGAAGTGGATCGGGCTAAGGTTTCAGTAATTGAGCAACTACCACCACCCACCAATGTGAAAGCTATTAGAAGTTTCTTAGGGCATGCTGAGTTCTATCGAAGATTTATCAAAGATTTCTCAAAGATAGCTCTTTCTCAATTACTTGAAAAGGATATCCCTTTCAAGTTAGATGCAAATTGCTTGAAAGCTTTTGAAGAGCTTAAGCAAAAACTTATCACCGCACCAATTATAGTGGCCCCTAATTGGTCACTACCCTTTGAGGTTATATGCGACGCAAGCGATTATGCAGTTAGAACTATGCTTGGACAGAGACATGGTAAGGTTTTTCATCTTATTTACTATGCAAGCAAAACCTTAGCTGGAGTATAGGTAAATTACTCAACTACTAAAAAAGAAATGTTTGCTGTTGTCTTTGCTTTTGAGAAATTTAGAGTATATTTGATGGGTATTAAAGTTATAGTTCATACTGATCATGCTGTTATCAAATATCTTTTGTGTAAGAAAGAATATAAACCTAGGCTGATTAGATGGGTTTTACTATTGCAAGAATTTGATATGCAAATTGCTGATAGGAAAGGAACTGAAAATCAAGTTACTGATCATTTATCTAGGCTTGTGAATAGCTCTGATTGTATGGATAATCTCTTGATTAATGAGAGTTTTCTTGATGAGTCTATATTTGCTGTGAATTATATATCTGTGCCTTGGTATGTTGATTATGCCAACTACTTGGTCAGTGGCATTGTGCCCGATGAATTAAATTTTTATCAAAAGAAAAAGTTTTTGCATGATGTGAAATGGTTTGTGTGGGATGAACCATTTTTGTATAGGAAATGTGCCGACCAAATTTTGTGAAAATATGTGTCTCAAACTGAACAAAATGACATTCTTCATGCTTATCATTCTGCTCCTTATGGTGGTCATTTTAGCAGCCAACGTACTGCTTGCATAGTGTTACAATCTAGGTTTTATTGGCCTTCACTGTTTAAAGATACTTATTTATTTGTTAGCCAGTATGATGCATGTCAGCGAACAAGTAACATCTCTAGGAGGCATGAAATGCCCCAATTAGGTATTTTTGAGGTAGAATTATTTGATGTGTAGGGCATTGATTTCATAGGGCCTTTTGTTTCATCTAGAACTCATCAATACATATTAGTTACTGTTGAATATGTGAGTAAGTGGATTGAGGCTGTAGCTTGCCACTCTAATGATGCTAATACGGTGGTGCGATTTGTGAAAAAGAATATTTTTACTCGATTTGGCACACCTAGGGTAATCATTAGTGATAGGAGAACTCATTTTAACAATAGATTGTTCAAGGGTTTGCTTGAAAAATATGGAGTCACCTATAGAATGGCATTGCCTTATCACCCTCAAACTAACGGCTTGTGTGAAGTATCTAATAAAGAAATAAAAAGGATTTTGGAAAAGACTGTAAACCCCACTAGAAAAGATTAGGTAGATAAGCTCGATGATGCATTATGGGCATACAAGACGGCTTTTAAATCTCCAATAGGTATATCTCCATATCAATTAGTTTTTGGCAAAGCTTGTCATCTGCCCATTGAGCTAGAGCATAAAGCCTTTTGGGCTATCAAGAAACTAAATTATGATATGGCTAAAGTGAGTGAGAAAAGACTAATACAACTTAATGAGTTGGATGAGTTTAGATTGCAAGCTTTTGAAAATTCTAGAATTTACAAAGAAAGAACTAAAAGAGTTCATGATAGACACATCTTACTAAGGAAATTTGAATCTGGAGATCTTATGTTACTTTATAATTCTCGTTTAAAGTTGTTTCCAGGTAAGTTGAGATCAAGGTGGTTTGGTCCATTCAAGGTGATTGCTGTGACATCTTATGGAGCCATTGAAGTTCAAGATGAGAAATCAGGAGATTAGTTTAAAGTAAATGGTCAAAGGCTTAAGCATTATCTAGGTGGCGAAATAGACCGACAGACTACAGTCCATACCTTGGCTCAACCTCCTTGATTGGCAGACAAAGTCCAGTTGAGGACTATAAACCAAGCGCTCCTTGGGAGGCAACCTAAGTTTTCTTCTTGTTCTTATATTTAAGTTTATCATTCTTGTGTTTTTGTTTTGATCTTCCATATTCTTTATGTGTTTTGTAGGTTGGGTGTTGGTACTAAAGTGCTGGATACTGGGAACAAAGTGATTGGTAGGAAAGACCAACGTCTGACATGATTTTCAGGGAGTTTCTAACCTTACTTTAAATTGCACATCTTTATTCTAGTAATGTTGATCAACTATGTTGGTTAAGGTTTGAGGGCAATGGGTTGATGTGATAGGAAATATAAATAGGGTTATAGAATACTTATTTGAATATTCAAGTGTTTAAAAAAAAAATTTGCTATAGCGAGAAGTCCACCTCGCTATAGCGAGGCTGCTTATTCTGCATTAGGTATAGCAACCAAAAAGTTCCTTGCCATGGCTGGGCTGTGGCGAGCCAAATAAGCAATACTAAGTGTCATCGCTACAGCGAGCCAACCATTTCGATATGGTGAGATCTCTGTGTCCAATCTGGTACAAAGTCCAGAGAGTATGTTGCTATAGCCCCGCTATAGTGAGTAACATGTGCAAATTTTTTTAAGTTCCCTCGCTATTGCGAGATGGTCAACTCGCTATAGCGAATACAGCATACTCCTGAATCACATACAAACACCAGAAAGTTCCTCGCTATAACCTCGCTACAGCAATATTCTTCAGTACCTAATTTTTGTACAAGTCTTCTCGCCATATCGAGAGGACCTTTCGCTATTACGAAGACAGCAGCCCTACTTGTCCTACTACTTCCAGAGGCGTCCTCGCTATTGCCTAGCTATAGCGAGGTCGCTAATATCTAAGCTCAAAACATCATTACGTCGCTTAATCAACCCTGCCCTCATTCTCGCTATAGCGCCTCTAAGCTCTCCTCCCTTTGATCTTTTTCTTCGACCAAATTTCTTACGTCCAATGCTCCCATTCCCCTCACGCTCCATTCTCCCTGCATCAAGTAAGTAGATTATCCCTTTTATCTCCTGAATCGTTGTGGTTTGAGCCATTTCTGTGGGCATTAAGGCTGAATGTCGTTTCGCATGAATCTGTGTAGTTAAGGTTAAATAAATTGTTTTGTATGCTTGCGCTGTGTTGATTGAATGTTTCTGTGCAGGGGGCTTCAATTAATCTGGCATTTTACTGTGTGAAATCATGTTTTTCGGACACCAGTTCGTTCTAGCTATAGCGAGAATCAACTCACTACAGTGAGTTTAAACATTTTTCTAGAAAATGCTCTTCCTTTTCCGGGCGCTCCCTCCTTCATTTGCTTCCATCTTCCTTTTTTTCCCTTAGTCCCTTGTAGGCTTTTCAAGGCTTATTTCCTTCTTGCGAGCATGTCACATGTAGTTATTTCATGATTTCTATCTTTTCAGCACTATGCATATGGCCCCCCATTTCCCCTGTTTATCCATTTGATTACTCTTACTGCTTGCACTTATCTTCTTCCATTTCTTCTTTGAATTTCACAGTGATGGCTCCCAAAAAGTAAACCAAGATTGCTGAAGCTTCCTCATCAAAGTAAAAGAAGAAATCCTATGATAAAGATCGGTTTGCTTCAGCCCGAGCGAAATTCCGTTTTGAGAGGCTCTTCTCTGACCGGGGTGTGGTAGAAGACAAATATTATAAGCCTCATGTCTTGGATCTCACTTATCCAGACTTCCAGTGGCATGGATTGCAAGGCTTCACCAAAAAGCCAATGCATCAGATTCTACTCATGATCCAAGAGCTTTATGCAAATTTTGAGGACACTGAGATGAGAAAGTCTTTCAAGACTTCTATGAGTTACCAGATGTCGAGGAATGTGCCTTCCAAACCTACTTGGAGAATCCGCAATCTGTTCCATGGGAGGAGGTGGAAACTAGCATCGCACTGGAAGGATGAGCCAGATTGGTCAACAAAGTGTACCCGGTCAATCAATTGAACAAACCTACCCGATATTGGCTGTAATTCACAACTAGCAATATTTTGACGAGTTCTCATGGATCTGATATGATCCAAGAACGAGCTACGCTGACTTGGTGCTTCATGACAAAGCAGTGGGTGAATATCCCTCGGCTCATGTATCTAAACTTCAAGCAAGTGGCGAGGTCTAATAGGGCGAGCTTGGCATACCCCCACATGCTTACTGAGTTAGTCACTATGGAGGGAAGCCGAGTCTCCAAGAATGATGCGCAATTCAAACCGAAAGGGCCCTTTAAATATGATAGTATGAAGGATGAGCCAGAGCATCCTCGTAGACACCAGGCATCTACACAGGCACCGCCTGAGGTATCTCCACCACCTCCTCCGCAGCACTTGAGCACCCTTGAGCTGATGTAGCAGGATCCACCACATTCAGCTGAGTTTGAGGGCTGGGTACGGGAGTCCATTGCCAGGTTGGAAGGACATGTCCTATCAATGAAAGACCAATTACAAATGCTTATGGACTACCTGATGCTTGCTCCTGCCCCTTCACCTCCAGCGGGCCCTCCACCATCAGTGATTGTTCTTCCACAGAACCCTACACCGCAGGACAGGTCTAGACCTTCTGATTCACAAGACCCTTCTATCCATTGACTGCTGTTTCTTTTTATTATTTTATTTTACATTTTGGGATCACTGTATATGGATGACTGTATATCGCTATGCTTTTGATTCTTGTGCTAGCTAATCTCATGACTAATCTACTGTTTCTCATGCCAATTTATTGTTTGCTGCATAAGTTCTGTCTATTTTTGGCATGTTAGTTGCAGGAGTTGTTTGAGCGCACCCCTCTCGTCCACACATTTTTTTTCTTATCAGGGGAGTCTCGTCACTTTCTATTTCCCTCCATCCCATCCCTCCACCATAGTTTGCTTCTATTTCTCTGTTTTTGTTCTTCTCTTTTACACATTGTGGACAATGTTCACTTTAAGTGTGGGGGAAGGTACACTTAGGCTAAGTGGACACATAAATTCGGTTAATAAGGAAAAATCTATCATTAATAAATAGTCCATCATAATGTCTACAATTTTAACCAGAATTAGCCCTCTTGCTTTTGATGAATACTAATCAATGAATATGGGGGTGAAACAAACTTAAAATGAACAAAGTAAGTAATGTAGTTATAGTATACACCCCCCATAGTAGGACCACCCTTCCATAATATGATCATTAAAGTTATTCAAGGTTTCTCTTTAATTAATTCTCATTTATTTTTTTAGATCCTTCTACTTTACCTGCTTCTAATGGATATCTGATTGTCATTTGAGAGGGATCATTAGTGACAAAAAAAAACTCTACTCTAATGGTTGAAATCACTTAGTAACTGGGGGTTTGCACCAAAAAGTGTAAACTTTTGCGTCAAACAGTGATAGAAACTAAGAGTATGCTAGTGAACACTCTGATGATTTCCTTAATCTGAGTAACCGGGTGGCTTCATAACCAATGTTGTCATTTGCGTCAAAAGGATTAAGAGAACTAAGGAGGAATCAAAAACAAAAACAAAAAAAAAAAGAAAAAAGAAAGAGAATGATCATGTTGAAAGCAGTTCTTTGGTGAACAATAAAAAAACCTCTTTTAATGGATGTTGATGATTGAAGTTAGAGCGGATATTTGGATTGGTCTTGAAAATGTAGGGAGGGTATGTTGAAGGTTACTTGATTGCTTCTTGAAAATCTATCTGTGGAGCACACACACACTTAGAAATCAGGGTGTTGCTATGATTGCATTGTTTTTGAAATTCAATTTGAGTTTTGCTGAACTTCTGTTTCTAACATTAGTTTCATTCTAAGTGTGGGGAAAGCTGAAATTCTGATTGATTGGGTGATGATTGTGGAAAAGAAGTAAATAAATAATCACATTGTTTCATAGTTTCTAAGAGTTGCTTAAGACAAGCAAGGATTTAAGTGTGAAGGAGTTTGATAACTCCCTAATTTAGGATGAAAAAAGGAATACATTTGAGATTAAATTAGGGAGGCAAAGCACTTTCCTCTTGATTAATAGGGTTAAAAATGTATTCAATCAAATAAAATAAAGAAAGTGTTTTATTGTAATATCTTTATCAGTTTGAGCTTCACTCTATGATTGATTTCAATTTCAGGAAAAACAGAAGAAGGAAGAAAGAATTGAGAAAAGAGAAGGAAGCTGAGAAGTGAAAAAGTACAAGTGGAACAAGTCTCCTCGCTACAGCCAGAACTCAATTCGCTGTAGCAATGATGCACTTTCGTTGTAGCGAGGAAGGTACCTCGCCATAGCAAAGTCACGAGGCATACAAATTTCAAGGAGAAGCTCGCCATAGCGAAGCAATAGCGAGAATAGCAGAAATCTAGGAACTTATAAGCTCTCGTTATAGCGAGAAGCACTCCTTGCCATAGCGAGATCGGATCCTGAAACGCACAGTTTGGATTAGCAAGCTAAAATAGATGCAAGGAAGCTAGGGTTTGCATCATTCAGCAGAGGGAGAACGTTCTGGCCGACTAAGAGAAGAGGAAAACACACGAAAGGTGTTGGAGGAGCTTCAACTTGATCGAGAATCCATCAATTTTATCATTTATCCTTCTGATTAGGTGTTTCTACTTTATCTTCTCTTCTAGTTGATGATAATTAATATGTTTGCTGAATTTGTTTGTGGATTTCAAGCCATGAGCGGCTAGATTTTGTAATCCTTAGGGATTTTATGAACCTTTAGTCTTTGGAGATTGTTTCCCTTTTTGATTATGCGGATTATTGAGAATTTTAGTGTTTAATCTGAATTATAGTTCATTCTATTATGTGGCCTCCTTTAGTTTGATTGTGGATTGGGTAATTAACCTTTGAAAGAAGGGAATTGCTTATAGACCATTGGTTAAACAACTTAGGATTGGATATAATCTAATTTGCACTTGAGATAGAGATATATTCAAGGGCCCTAGGTAGTCGAGAAAAGGTCTGCGCTTAATTAAGTATTAACTACTCCTTGAGACATCAAGAGTGAGTGGATATAGGGGTTCAATTGGATCGAAAGATAGTTGCACCTAATTAGACTTTGACTCTAAAACTTACATTAAGCCATTTAATTGAAAAGGGAATGATTGACATTGGAGATAAAGGGGATTAAAATTCCTAAGGTATTTTTAATTGCATACCTTCAAATATAACCATTGTTTATTACTGTCAACTATAGTTGAAGTAATTTTCATAAAACCCAATTACAATTTGATTGTTTAACTAAAATGAACATGAGAACTCTAACGCCTAATTGCCAATCGTACTAATTCTCTGAGGGAACGACCTTGATTCATCACGTACTACTTTTATGACCCGTACACTTGCGGTGTCATTATTCAGTGAGCATCAGAGGCCTTTTGAGGGAGGATCCCTGTATGGCGGATCTCCTTAGAAACAAAACCCCACCAGGCAGTGTGTCGAGTACCGCAACGGGGACAATATTGCTGAGGGCTCTGTGTGGTGTTTGGTATCAGAGTTGGCCTATTCGCATGTGCAACCCGAGGACGGGTTGGCCCCAAGGGGGGTGGAATGTAATGTCCCACATCGGGTAGGAAGACCCTGGAACGACCCATATAAGTGGGAGCGAAGCTCTCCCCACTAGCGAGACCTTTTGAGGGAGGATCCCTGTATAGCGGATCTCTTCATAAACAAAACCCCATTAGGCAGTGTGCCGGGTGCCGCAACGGGAATAATATTGCTGGGGGCTTTGTATGGTGTTTGGTATTAGAGCCGGCCTATTCGCATGTGCAACCTAAGGATGGGTTAGCCCCAAGGGGGTGGAATGTAATGTCCCACATTGGGTAGGAAGACCCTGGGAATGGCTCATATAAGTAGGGGCGAAGCTCTCCCCACCAGCGAGGCCTTTTGAGGGAGGATCCCTATATGGCAAATCTCCTCAGAAACAAAACCCCACCAGGCAGTGTGTCGGGTGCCGCAACGGGGACAATATTGCTAAAGGATCTGTGTGGTGTTTGGTACCAGAGCCAGCCTGTTTGCATGTGCAACCTGAGGACGGGTTAGCCCCAAGGGGGTGGAATGTAATGTCCCACATCGGGTAGGAAGACCCTGGAACGACCTATATAAGTGGGAGCGAAGCTCTCCCCACCAGCAAGGCCTTTTGAGGGAGGATCCCTGTATGGCGGATCTCCTTAGAAACAAAACCCCATCAGGCAGTGTGCCGAGTGCTGCAACGGGGACAATATTGCTGGGGGCTCTGTGTGGTGTTTGGTATCAGAGCTGGCCTGTTCGCATGTGTGGCACACTGCCTGTTGGGGTTTTGTTTCTGAAGTGATCTGCCATATAAGGATCCTCCCTCAAAAGGCCTCACTGTAGGGAGAGCTTCGCTCCCACTTATATGGGCCGTTCCCAGGGTCTTCCTACCCAATGTGGGACATTACATTTCACCTCCCTTGGGGCCAACCTGTCCTCAGGTTGCACATGCGAATAGGCCGGCTCTGATACCAAACACCACACAGAGCCCCCAGTAATATTGTCCCCATTGCGGCACCCAGCACACTGCTTGGTGGGGTTTTGTTTCTGAGGAGATCCACCATACAAGGATCCTACCTCAAAAGGCCTCGCTGGTGAGGAGAGCTTCGCTCCCACTTATATGGGCCATTCCCAGGGTCTTCCTACCTGATGTGGGACATTACATTCCACCCCCCTTGGGGCCAACCCGTCCTTGGGTTACACATGTGAACAGGCCAGCTCTGATACCAAACACCACACAGAGCCCCCAACAATATTGTCCCCGTTGCAGCACCCGGCACACTGCCTTGTGGGGTTTTGTTTCTGAGGAGATCCGCCATACAGGGATCCTCCCTCAAAAGGCCTCACTGGTGGGGAGAGCTTCGCTCCCACTTATATGGGTCATTCCCAGGGTCTTCCTACCCAATGTGGGACATTACACCTGTTAGGTTGAGTTAGGAGAAAGAAGCCTAATAGGCCCAAAATTAGTGGACCAAATCTCTAGACAAATTGAGACTATAAGAAAGAAACTCATAACGACACAGAGTAGATGAAAAGTTATGTAGATAAATAAAGAAGGTCATTAGAATTTAAGATTGAAGACCATGTTTTTGTTAGAGTGTCTTCAGTCATAGGGATAAGTCGGTCCATTAAGAGTAAAAAGCTTAGTCCAAAAAACATAGGTCCATTCCAAATTCTTGATAAAATATGACTTATGACCTACAGACTTACCCTTCCCCAAAACTTAACCCAAGTACATAATATATTCTATGTATCCCAACTCAAAAAGTACCAGCTCGACCCCTCACATGTCATAAAATATAAGAATGTGCAATTATAGGATAATCTATCTTATATAGTATCACCAGATCGGATTCTAGATGTTAAACTCAAGCAGTTATAGAATAAGATGATATTCTTAGTGAAAGTAGTTTAGAAGGAGTTATCTCCCAAAGAAGCTACCAGGAAGCTAAAAGAAGAGATGAGAAAGAAATGTCCAGAACTCTTCTTATGAGGTATATTATCTAAATTTTGAGGATGAAATTGCATTTAAGAGGGGAAGAAATGTAACGTCTAGTTTTCATAAAAATGACAGAAATGAATACGTTTTAAGAGTAAGTCCTCTAAAATGAATTGGTTAAAATTCAAAAAAATAAGAATAATGATCTAGACATTAAGTAATGAAAATAGGAGGCCAGAGGTGCTCGAAAACTGGAGCTAAAATAACTAGACAGAATTTAATGAAATAGTTACGT
Source organism: Erythrophleum ivorense (assembly GCA_026724425.1). Taxonomy (NCBI): domain Eukaryota; kingdom Viridiplantae; phylum Streptophyta; class Magnoliopsida; order Fabales; family Fabaceae; genus Erythrophleum; species Erythrophleum ivorense. The sequence continues at coordinate 2,184,576 of JAIUCV010000025.1, read as the reverse complement.
AACATAATAACATTTTTGTAATTTTGAGAAATTTTTAGAATACTCACAAAAGGGCTTTTTTAATGAAAAATTTGAGTTCTCCAAAGTTCTCAGAGGCCCTGAAAACCATGAGAAGTCTCGAGACAGTTAAAACATCTCCGATGTATGTTTTCTAATGACAATTGACCAAAACTTTGACCTTTTCGTTTGGAAAGGTTTTAAATCCAAATTCAGTAATTCCAAAAGCATTTTATGAGTTAGAGAACCTAAATTTTATGATGGAAAAGACGGTTATCAAAAAGAGTTAAAATGAGCCTAAAATAAAAATGCCAAGTTTACAAGACATAAATAGAATTTCTTTAAAGCAATTTTATTAATGCTCCTTATAAACGTGCATCCCTTCTTCTCTCCTATCTTAACCGACTTCAATTTTGCTCAAACTAGAAAGTAAGACCAAGGGAGAGAGGCGTACAAGAGAAAGGAAAAAGGGAGAAGAAAAACTAGGCAAAAGGGTATAAAAATTTATGGAATTTCTTGCTCTCCTCTTGAGTAAACTTCTCCTCATTTTCCTCTTTCTTTCCATGAATTTATTGAAGCTTTTGGTTCTGTTTTGAGCTTAGACCAGAGGGGAGGAGTTTGAGTTTGAGGAAGAGAGCCAAAGGGAAAGGAAGAGTATTCAAGGAAAGCTTGAATTCAAGCTAAAAGCATTAGCCTCCATGCTTCTTCACTCTTGTTCATGTATGGGTGAGTTTCAACCCTTATAGGAGCAGACATAAGGGAGTTATTTTTAGGCAGAACCAAGAGTGAATCATATAAATTATTGTATAGAAAGCAAGAAAGTGCAAAGAGAACAAACAAATATCCATGAATTTGCAAGATAGAAAAGTTAAGGATTTGTGAACATAACGTAAAATCTGTATTGATCCAAGAATTTTCTAGCCTTCGTAAGTGTTTATTTGAGTTTCTAAGACCCCTAGGGAGCCTCTTAAGTGTCTCCCTCTTCAGGAAAAAATTGAAAACTCCATGGGTACAAGGGAAGAGCATTGGTTAGGCCAAGGAGTGTTCATAGACCTAAGGAGTGTTTTAATTTCTTTTAAACTGGTTTTGTAACATATATGATGGGAAGGTGGAAAAAATTTAGAAAACCTAGAAAATGTAATGGAGATATAGGTTCTATATTGTAGCATAATGAAGCAACACATAGCTAGGCTCCTTGAAATGAATGTGTGATGGCTTCAAAGAGTTTAAATGGAGTCAAGAGTCATAGATTAAGGAAGAGAATGAAGCCAAGATCATGTTTTCCCAAGGTTGTTTTATTAGGTGCCTTATGGAACCATAATTGAATCATATGGGCCATCTAGCTTTTCTAGTGTATGTGTGACATTAGAATTGATTCCAAGAGCCGAGCTAGAGCCCATTTAATGTGGCTAGGCCAAAGGAATCAAGTCCCACATCCTTGTAAGTGTTTGGCCAAGGGAGAGGGAAAACTTCTAAGGAAGAAAGTGTGCTCTTGTATACAAGGTAGCCCATTTTCCTTTCTTTCATACATGATTGGGTATTTTCTTGTCTTTGAATGTGTGTGTGTGTATTTAAACTATGAAAAATATTTCTAGCAAGTGGTTATATGCCATGATACCATGATACTTGATTTATATGCTTGAATGATGTTTTTATGAATGTATTTGGCTTGCTTGAATGTGGTAAGGCCAAAAGTCCCTTAGTAATGGTCAAGATGAGCCAAAAATCCTTAAAGTTGGGTGAGACAAAGCCAAAAGTCTCTAAAAAGAGTGAGATTTAGTCAAAAGTCCCTTGAAAGTGGATGAAACAAGTCCAAAAGTTCTAAAGAAAATGAGTGAGGCTAAACCATAGTCTTGGCAAGCCTATATATGATAAATATGTCTTCTTGAATGTGAAATATGTTCCATGTATGTTTATGGATTCCAAGATAGCCATGCATGCATTTTTAGACTTGAAATTGTATCCTTTATGTGTGTTGGAAAGGGAGAAAGGCTATTAGGATTCCTAAAATCTCACTCTTCCCTTCCCATTATCTAACATGTCTAGGTGGACCAAATGAGTAAAGGAATGGAAGCCATAAAGCTTAAAGGAAAAGGATTGACATGGAAATGTATTATGCATTCACTTTGTGTAACACCATAATGACTTAACTCTAACTAATCTCCCTTTACACTTGATTCCATATGATTTCCAATGAAAATGACTAAAATCGTGGTATTTTACTACTTTAAATCAGGGTTTAACCAGTCATATTTTGCCCCGTGGGTCCCGTGAACCTATCATTCACATTCTTTACTCAAAATCCATTTATACAACTCATACATATCATCAAACAACTCATAAACCACTGATATGAAGCCAAAAACCAAGAAAATATAATTTCTCAAATGAGCCCAAAAATCAGATTTTTGGCTATAACTTTGGAAAATTATAACTAATTTTAGAAAACTAAAAATCAAGCAAACCATAGCTCTCTAGAAAGCTCTAGATGTTAACTTCACATTAAAAATAATTACCAACCACAATCTCAGTGTTTGGACCATATTTGACATCAAAAAAGGGATAGAGGTCCGGCTATCCCTGGTACTTGTGCAGCTTACTGTCATGAACTTTGAAAATCCATAACTAATTCTAAAAAAATCTAATCTAGGAAAACTATACCAATTTGGAAAGCTAAAAATGTTAACTAGAGGGAAAAAATAATTTTAGATCATTTCAGTAGCCCTTGGATCTCAAAAACTGATGGAACAGTAATGAAGGTCGGATGACTTTCCTGATACTGACATAGGACTTCAGAAAGTTCATTCTCCCTTTACAGACCTCCGATTAAGGTGCTTCTAGTTGGTATAGGTCACTGCAGATATCTAGTTTATGCCCTTAAAATTTCATGACAATCGGACATGGTTTGGTCCATGAACGACACAGATTTATTTTTGGACTTAGTTGCATAGTACAATAACCAAAACCAGAAAATTCTCCAACTTCAAAAATTCACCAAATATTCCCTAGACCTCTAAATATTACCCACTTTAGCTTCTTGGGAATCTCTTAATAGACTCTAGAGACATGCCAAATTTTATATCAAGAAGAGCTTATTTAGTCACATCTTGACGAAGCTCACAAATTTGGCAGTTTTGACACCCAAAATAGTTCAAAGTGGGTCCAAATGGCCTCTCACATGTTCTAACACCTCTTAGGAAAGTTTTAAAGTATAAACATAGCATATATGAAATGCTTAAGTAATCCAAATTATCATATATTTCAAATTTACTATGCTACGGGCTAAAATACACTATTACGTATAAGCCACAAAAGGGCCAAATTTCACATTTCTATTGCTTTGGCTCTCTACATAGTTCATATATCATTTATATATATTTCTACACTTACTCAAATATTTACATCTCAAAAATAATAGATACATATTCATTTTGACACCTTTTTACATCAAAGAACCAAAATAAACTATATAACTCCCTAAGCATGCTCAACTAGGCTCCTTGGTGTGCACTTTGATCTCTTTGAGCTCCACCTAACATGTTAAGATGGGAGTGGGAAGGGGTGAGATTTAGGGAATCTCACTAGCTCATACACTCATTTAAGGAAGTAGTCAAGATATATAAACAAGTCAAAGCATGCAAACCATTCACAATTATATAACACATACTTTTCATGTCATGAATTTCATATCAATGCCAAGAATAAGCTCTAGGGACTTTTGGTCTAGTCTCACCCGAGTTTTTAGGACTTTCAGATTGGCTTCACCCTTGGTCTAGGGACTTTTGGCTCTACCTCACCCGTCTCAAAGGACTTTTTGCACTATCTCACCCGAGCAATTTTTACAACTCAAAACACAAGCATATTGGTACCAATGCATCAAGGCAATATCAAATGGCATGTCTCATAATACAAGCACATACACAAGCATACAATGACTATTACACATCCAAGAATGCAACAAGAAAGAGTGAAGAGCTACCTTATCTGCCAACACAAGCCTTCCCTTTCAATTTCTCTTCTTCCTTTTTGGTTTCAGAATCACAACTAGATGGAGTTACTTCTTTTGAGCCTAGACACAACAAAGAGCATGGAATTACTCTCTTGGAAGACAAACAATTACTCACAAAGGCTAGGAGTTTCTTCAGAGCACACTCTATAAAGTATAAGAAATTAGAGGTTTCTCTCTCTCTAGAGTTCCACTAACTCTCCTTCCTCTCTCAAGCTCTCAAGAAAGAAAGCAAAGAAGAAGAAATGAAGATACATGAGTTTCTTGCTCATTCTTGACTAGAACAGAGCTTTCTTACTCAATAACCAATGGAAAGGAAGCTTAAGAGGAGAAGAATAAAATCAAGAAGAAGAAGCATGAAGAGCTTTAAAGGTTCTTACCTTTCTTCCTTAGCTTCCCTTCCTTCTCTCTTAGTTTCTCCTAGTTTCCCTCTCTCTCTCAAGCCTTTTTTCTGTGCTTGGACGAAGCTTAGGTCGGTTTAAAGGAAAAGAATGAATTTGGATGCTTTAAGAAGTTAAATTCTCTTTTTTCACGCTTTTCTGAATTAACCCTCGCTATAGTGAAGCATAACCCTTGCTACGACGAGCACGTATCAGTCCCAGACCTCTGCTTTCACTACGGCGCGCGCTACGGCGAGCAACTCCTTAGTTTTTGTATGGGATGCCCACACTCACTATAGCTAGAAGTATTTTTGCTATAGCAAAAAGGCACTTTCGCTATAACTAGACCCTTTCTCGCTATAGCGAACAGGTACATTTGCTATAGCTAACCCATTTCTCGCTATACCTAGCAGACTTAGAAAATTTCAAGACTTCAAAAATTTTCAGCTTCTTTTTTTTTCTTTTCTTTTATTTTTTCTAGTTGTTACACTTTGTAACTATTTTGATGGCATATGATGTAACCTTATGATGAATGTGATGTAAACCCTTTTAAACATGTGTAATTATATGGATACTTAATATATATATATATATATATATAAGAATTGATATCATTTGAATGATATAGCAAGTATTTGACAATGAATGATTAGTATTGCTCATGTATGCTTTTGTGTATACCTTAGAGTGGGAGAGTGAATTTGTCAGGTCTAGGTATTTAGACCTTGGGAACATGTTTATTAGGCTATTCTTACACTTTTTCACGTGCTCAAGTGGCCTTGGAAGTCTCGGAAACTAAATTGGACCCTTTGTGACCCTTTAAAAAGCACAAAATGACCAAATTGCAACCCTATGACACAAACTAACCAAATGGACGAATTTCCTCATGAACTTTGGCATGCATATAGATCTCATCTAGAGCTTTTTGAAAAGTTAAAAACCAGATTATTTGGAGCTCTATAGAATTAATTATGAATTTTCAAAGTTTTCAAATTTTTGCTATACTAATATGGTTACTATTCATAAGGTCAATTTCTTCTCCTATGCCATTTGAGGGTCAAATGGTATCCAATACTCATGAAAGTTTATAAGCATAAACTAGACATAATAATCTTTCGATGACCACCAATATCACCCCAATTGAATGTCTAAGCAGAGAGATATAAATTTTTAAAGTTTGGAGTCATTACCAGTAATGTAGCAGTACCTTTGGTATTGTTCCATCAATTTCCAGTAGCTAAACATTCCTATTTTGGTTTGAACTTATTTTCAGTATAAATTTAACATATGTAGCTTTCTAGAATGGTATAGTGTGCATGATTTTGATTTTTATAAATTTAATTATGATTTTTCATAATTGGCTCTAGAAATTTGGCAACAGAACATGAGACAGCCTTGTATTATTTTGTGTATGTATGCTATAAGCTCGAGTTTTTGGCAAAATTTTAAGATAGTTTTAAGTTGTATGTATGTATTTAAATAGGAGAATGAGATAGATGAGTTTGTATGCTCCACAGGACACGAAATAAAATTTTTATCTACTACGTAACGTCAAATAAGATATTATTTTAATGGAATATTTTCTTGAAATTTTGCTTGGCCAAAAGAAATGAACTTGAAATGAGACGAGATAAGCTAGATGGATATGGTGTTACAGATTCAACTAACTCTTTAAAAAATCAACTTCCTATCGTTAAGTTAGTAATTGTCACGAGGTGTGCTTTCCTTGAATACTCAAGTGTATTACTTGTAATGATTAGTATACTTGCTATAATATGATTTCATATTTAATTTAAATACTAGAGATGACACAACATGTAAGTATCAACTGGACCTCACCAAAGGCTCACAAAATTCACACCCTTAAAGTGAAAATAACCTAAGTACTAAGCTTAGAAAGATTGGGCAACTTAAAAGTAGTAAGAAACATTATCACAATGTTAGCTTTGTTTCCTTAGGTTAGCTTCCTTAATTTTGAAAAACATCTTCTACATATGTAAGTTCATCAACTAACTATTGAGAAGAATTTAAGCAATAAAATCCATCTAATCTTATATCAATTAATGCAAGCTGTAAGCTCTTTACTAATTTATTTATTTTTATTTGATTATTGTTATTATGTAATGGATAATTGCACTTTGTGGAAAATAAATAATATCAATACAAAAATATGATAACTCAAAACATATTTCATAAGTGAAAATATGTAAACTAGTTACTGATAGTTGTCACTTTCCACTAATTATCAAAATATTATTTTAGTTAAGCCACAATATGACTATGTACAAATATACATCAAAAGATGTCCATGGCTTTTAAGTTAGTATTTTACACTCCAATGTCACTTCTATAGTGTCTTATATGGCAAACAAGGCTTGACTGTCCTCATTCACTGTCGACCACTTCATGCTTGCTATCACTTGCACTTGTCCCGCATCTAGAATATTTAAATACATCCTTTCAACTCCAACTATGAATCTTACTATTGGCATGGTTACTATCTATATTTGAACATATTACTACAAAAAGTGGGAATTTACATTCCTAGTAAAAACATTGATAGTTTTTGAAAAATAGTAATAGTCCAACTGCATAAACTATAAAAAATAGTTTCCTCTTTCCCTTGTCAAAACATATAAAAGATAGCAAATATAAAAATCACACATGAATTTGCATAGTAGGATAAACATATTTCTAGCATACACACTAGTGTTATTTTCTAAATAGGCACCTAGAATCATCTCTTTCACCTAGTATCATCCTTTATGTACATATCCAAAATATTACTAGACCATACAACAATATTTCATGAAAGGGCCTACATACTTAGAAAAAATATAGGTATGTTATATATACAATAATAACTATATGCTAAATTATGTGTGATTAATGATTAAAACCACCGATGTGGTGGGTATCAATACTTGAAATTCTCACCATTGGTACTTGAAATCCCCACCATCCTATTCGATGCAAGGAAAGACAATAATAATTTTGCACATCTATATGAAATAACATGTATAACTAATGAATAACATGTAGACATCATCTAGAAATAAAGTAATTAGCATACTCAATAGATAATCTTAGTTTGAATCTTACGTTATTTAAGATATCATGTTTGATATGATGTAGCTTACCTTGCTCATTCCATAACATAAAATAACATTTTCTCTTGGGCATCATTGCAAAGGAAACATAGGTGATCCATCCTTAAAAGCGCTATTTATAAAAGAAATCATTTCTATAAGTACTGTATCAAGCCTTCCATACTACTTAATAAAGACCTAGTTATTTTTTCAAATTCCATATATAATACACTAAGCATCCTAACTACTTAATATGAGGCCTAGGTTTTTAGCACCTTTAAAGAGGAAGAACTACTCTCTTTTTTTTCAGTTATTTAGCTAACAAAGAATTACTCTCCTTAATTCATATCTATTTGCATATAATGAAAATATGTTCGTACATTCCTAAAACCACAACTGATTAAGCATTAATATCTATATTACACTTTATATAACAATAAAATCCTCTATTTGATAGTAACTAAAAGTCCAAACCACATGCAAATGCCATATCTAAATTCATCATTTGACAAGATAATCCATCATAGTTTAAAGCTAAGAATTTTGCCAACTCTTTAACCAACTTGTACCTAACATTTTATCTCCTATACCACTAAAATTTTAACCTAAAACAAATCCAAAATACGACATATAAAGCCCCTATGTAGTAACCTAAAATCTAAAATACACATCATAAATTCCTTTAAACACTTTGAGTAAGTTTGAAATATATATTTAAACTTTTCTAAATATCCAAACCTTCATTAAAATTAGTAAGACAAAAAGTGACCACTTCAAACTTCACTTATAAAGGCTAGTTTCTAAATAAGCTTATTACGTAGGTTCAACAACAACAACAACAACAACAACAAAGCCTTTTCCCACTAAGTGGGGTCAGCTACATGGATCAATCGACGCCATAAGCACCTATCGTAAATCATATTTTTAGACAAACCATTTAAATCTAAATCTCTCTTAATAATTTCTCCTATAGTTTGTCTTGGTCTTCCTCTACCTCTAATTATTGGACTATTCTCCATCTCATCTACTCTCCTAACTGGGGCTTCTATAGGTCTTCTCCCAACATGATCAAACCATCTAAGTCTTGATTCAACAATCTTTTCCACAATAGGGGCGACTTCTACTTTCTCTCTAATGTATTCATTTCTAATCCGATCTCGTCTAGTGTGTCCACTCATCCAACGCAACATTCTCATCTCTGCAACATTGAACTTATTCTCTTGTTGACTTTTTATTGCCCAACACTCAGTTCCATACAACATTGCAGGTCTTATAACTGTATGATAGAATTTACCCTTAAGTTTGAGTGGTACTCTTCTATCACAAATAACACCTGAAGCACTCCTCCACTTCATCCACCCCGCTTGAATCCTATGTTTTACTTCTTCTTCTATTTCCCCATTATGTTGTATGACGGATCTAAGATATTTAAATCGTGTGACTTGTGGTATAATATGTTCTCCAACTTTCACTTCTACGCTAGAAGTGATGTGTCTCTTACTAAACTTACACTCCATATACTCGATTTTATTTCTACTTAAATGAAATCCATGAGTTTCCAAAGCTAATCTCCACCTCTCTAACTTCTCATTCATTTCTACTCTTGATTTCCCAACTAAGACAATATCGTCTGCAAATAGCATACACCGTGGTACCGGCTCTTGGATATGTTCAGTAAGCACATCCAATACTAAAGTAAATAGATAAGGACTCAGAGTTGACCCTTGATGTAAACCAATAGTTATCAAAAATCTTCTGTACGTCCACCTTTTGTTACTACACTAGTTGTAGCCTCACCATACATATCTATTTGCATATAATGAAAATTATGTAGGTTCACACACCTAATTTTGCAAATTGAGTCTAAGTGACTTTAAGTCTCACCCAACCTTCCTAAACCATTCAAATACATTTGCCCAACATAGGAAATTTACTAAGAAGACATGAAATTCTCCAAGTAGTCATGTTATACTCATAATATTGACTAGAATACTCAAGTGGACACTTCAACTATTAATCACAAATACCAATAGTTCAAATATTAATTTCACAATGCTAAATGTTTATTGGTTACATAATTCCAAGTTACTCATTAAAAATCATCCAAATATAATCACAAGTACTAGTTCCATGATGACTCAAATTATATAATTTATCTTTATATTTGGCAATACATGATGCAATGTGGCAACTCTGTAAGATAATAATCAATCACACAAGAACTAGTGTCTCAATTATGCAAAGCCAATTAAATAAGACATTCAAGCGTATACACCACTAAACCATTATAGTAGGCTTCTATTTGCTTCTCCTTATTACTAAGAAGTTCGATTCTTGAAAATGGTAGCCCACAACTAGGGTGAGATATAAAATCTTAGTAACAAAAGGTAAATTTCATATATATGTATAGATTAATGAACATAATGCTTTACATAGACAATTATAACAAGAGCAATGCATGTATCACTTCAAATGAACAAGTTTGACTATAAGTAACTACCATCTCATACTAGTAATAACATTCAATAAGTTACTGGCCAACAATTAAGAGAGGCATGATCACAACACAAGCTCCTTATTGAACACAATCACATTTGGTGCATTCACAAAAGTATGATCACAACTCGATACACGATCATGGCACAATGCACAAGTGGAAGTATGATTATAGCTCTATATACTAGGACATGATTATAGTCTAGGGTATACAATTAGTTGTCAAACTAATCATTAATTATCAAAATAACATGGACAAATAAACATATGATCAAAACTATACATATTCATGAAATTAACCTACGGTTACCTCAATGAAGCCTAATTACTCTTCCTTTCATAACCAACATGTCCTAAAAAACCATCAAGTTTAAGACAAGCATAGTTACTATTATTTAACTATCATTAACAAAAGAGCTTCATATTCATCAATCAATTTCATCACAGATCAATTAGAAAACACTCATTCAAACTTCTAAAAGGTCAAAGATATTGATTTAAGCTTTAATAACCGAGAACAACTAATGGGTCGCCTCATATACTAGAATCTTTGCACACATGCACCCATACCAAAAATTAGTTCATATAGTATAGTTTCACACTTTAACACTAAAAAATGAAGGAAACACTTACCCAATAAATACCCCAGTTCTCAAAAGTTTCAGAGCACCAATTTAAGCTCACTTGACTACGAATTTTGCATGTGACAACCATGTACCAAAAATCAACCCAAATAATGAAATTTTTGCACATACACATCACAAAGTGGTGGGAGACACTGATCTAATCTTCCATATAGCTAATGGTACTAATTTGACACCAAAACAACTTAAATCCATAATAGGTCACTCCCAACACTTGACTTTTCACACATGGCAACTACTAATTGAAAATTGGTCCAAAGGATGAAATTTGAGCATGAACATGCATCAAAAGGATGGAAAATACTTGCATAACAACTCCATTAGCCCATAAGGTTGAAAATCAAGTAAGAAAGCATCAAAATCCCCAATTTTTAGCATTTAGGGTTTGATTAAAAACCTCTAAATGACAAGTTTTTTAGTTCAAAATGTAGAAGAAGATAAGTAGAACAAGTTTTCCTTCACTTACCTAGGCTAAATCTCACATCTTCTTGGTGAATCAAAGCTACAAAGCTGAAGAACCCAAAATTAAGAACCCTAGGGGCTATGCATCTTATTTATTTTGAGCTGAAACACTTGAATAGCCACTTTGCAAGGAGGAAAAATACAAGGAGCAAAGAGAGCTAATCAAACATTTTTGTCTATTAGGCTTATATCTAAGTATTAAGCTTTAGTCTACTAAGTCTAACTAGGCTGGGTCTTAGTTTATAACTTAGTTTGGGCTCTTAAAAATTATTGTTAATAGAGTCAAACTAATTATTGATTTTTACTTTAATTTTCGAAGGTGCCTCTAATTAATTTCACCTAAATAAATTTAAATTCTACAATTAAAGTTATTTTTTGCTAAAAATCACTAAATAATTATTATTTGCCTTAAAAAGGCCTAAATAATAATTTTTCTTGAAAATTCCTATTTTTCCATAATTTTTCTTAATTCTCATGATAATGTCTTATTTCTTTAAATTAATTCCTAGATTTTCATAATTTCACTTAACTAATTTTGAAATGTTACATTCTTCATTTCTTTTAGGAATTTTGTTCTTAAAATTGGACAAGCTCTACTCAATCTACTCTTAATAATCCTCCATAAATGTTTCCTTTTCTCTCAAAAGGTTTGCCTCAAAGTTATATCCTTCCCAACTATTGTGACTAACAAAGTGTTCTTAATATGCTACTACCTCACTTTGGTATCCACAATTCTCTTTATTGAACCCAATATAACCAAATAACATATAGATGTACATATCCCCATATTCTTTCTTTGCCCACAACTAGGGAAATCCTAGTTAAGTTCCACATAACTACCTTATAGTGAGTTCAAGGCACCTACATCAAACAATGTTAATTTCATTCACCTTTTTAGTTTTCTTATAATTCCAAAGTACCAATAGTTGACTAATGAGTTTCAAGTTGACTCCTTTCTCCTCTTAACTCTCAGATTGTTAAAGGAATAGTTCCTGAAAACTTAGTCTAATTTACCTTAATAGATGACATCAAGAGCTGTAACACCATATATTTTTAGCTCATTTCATAACATTCCCATGCTTTACATTCATAGATTCCATGAAAGAGCAAGAAAAAGGGAATTAAATAATGCATTTCTTTGCGTTGCGTAGGTATGAAAATTCTATTCAGTGTCACATGGACTATGTGAGCTCATACAACACATTTTCATATTTAATTACATGAATACAACTCATTTGAATCATCAAAAGTGGCCTACAACTAATGGAAGTCAAAGGGGAGCATGAAATATACATATTCATTTTCGACCAGAATTTGCTCATTTCTATCACAAACATTGAAAAATCATAACTAATTTTAGAAAAATTGAAATCATACATTCTTGGCTATTCTGGAAAGCTACACATGTCTACTTTATGATAAAAATATGTAGACATAACATCTAACACGGAAGATGTTTGAAATTTGAAATGGTCCAGAGGCAAGCTGTCCATTGGTGCTATCACAGAATTCTGTAGCAAACTTCAAAAATTTTCAATTAATTCCAAAAAAATCCAATCCATACAAATGACACCAATCTGGAAATTTGTGGATATTAACTAGAGGGAAAAAATAACTACAGACTAGTTCAAGCATGCCCAGACCTCGAAATCTTATTAAATCGTAACTGAGATCAGGTGGAGTTCCGGATACTAGACAGATTGTTTTAAAATTCATATCTCCCTCTCTAAACCTTCAAATGAGGTGCTTCTAGTTTGCACAAGTCACTGGAAATGTCTAGTTTTTTCATATAAAATTTCATGGCAATTAGACATCATTTGAGCCCTGTATGATAGATTTTATTTTCAGACCTGAGTGAACAATGACATGACCAAAACCAGAAAATTTGTCAACTTTCAAAAATTTATCAAATATTCTGTAGACCTTCAAAAATTATATTCTTTAACTTCCCAAAAATCTCTCAACAAGATCTAATTGCATGAAAAATCTCATATCAAGAAGATCTCATTTGGATAAAAAGTGATATAGGGTTTTAAATTAGTTAAATTTGGCTCCATATGGGATTCCAAAATGTCCAAATGGTTTTCCTTAGGGTTTGACACCTCTTGGGCAAGTGTAAAAGCATAATTAAGACTTGTATGAGCTGCCCAAATGGTCTCAACCCTCATGTATCTCATTTTGGCCATCTCACCTACACTTATGCACATTTCCATAACATCATTCAAGAGGCTACATTGACATAACAAGCTCATTTTACATTCTAGTATTCACATGCCATAATTTCTCACTTATACATGATACATCAACACATTTATACATATTCATGACTTCATAAAACATGTACAACTATGAATTATAATATATGTCATTCTTATGGCCTTAAAGTAACAAAATTTCTATAGTTTAATGTCATTCCTTCATCTCTCATGTGGTTAGCTCCCATTGCTTTGTTCTTTGGGTCCACCTAACATATTAGATCATTGGATAGGAGAGAATGAGATTCAAAAAATCTCAATAACTCATCTCCTATTCAATCACACATAACATATACAAAGCAAGTCTTGAAAATGCATGCATGAATATAATAGATGGTATGAACATTCAAGAAGCAAGCTTGGCATGTGAATAAATCATACAAGGCATCCAAAGGCTTGCTAAGTGGATGGATTGGCCTCACCCTTTTCCTCATGGATTTTGGACTTGCCTCACCCATTCTTTAAGAGATTTTTGGACTCAACCTTGCTCTTGGGAGTCCATCTCATTTTAGGATATTTTTTTACTTTGTATCAACCAATTCTAAGGGTTCTTAGCCCATCCTCACCATGGCTAAGAGCTCTTGGTCTCTTCACACTCAAGCAAACCCAAACAAATATTATAACATCATTTAGAAACATAATATGTCATCATGAAACCATGGCATATGAAATCATGCTAACATACTTTTCATGGCTTGAAAATATACATATACACATTCCAAGACAAGTTAAGCACACATTCATGCATGAGAAAATGTGGAGAGAGCTACTTTGGAAGCAACCACACACTTTTTCTTTTGAAAGAATGCTCCCTCTTTCGACCTCACACACACAAACGTGCTGGGATGCTTTTTCTTGGCCTAGACATAATTCGTGGAAGCTAATTAGGTTCATGAACTTAATTCTAAGGCCACATAACTTGCTTGAACTCTAACTTGATCTATAAACCTCATTATGGTTCTATAATTGCACCTAATGAAGCAACACTCATCAAATAAATTCTAGGCTCCATTCTTGCCCTTTAAATATGATTTTTGACTCCTTTTAAGTCTTTTGGAGTCATCATACAATTAAAACCAAGAGCCTAGCTACATGTTGCTTCTTTATGTCATAATATGGAACCTAAAGCACCAACTCATTCTCTAAGCTTCCTAATTTTTTTCCAAGACTTCCCCTCACTTTCACTCATCATATATGACTCAAAAATGGGTTTGAAAAAATTTAAAACTCTCCCTAGCTATGCTATGCTTGCTTGATCAAAATATAGAGCCTTAATAGGGTTTAATGGCTTCTTGATTTTTCCTTGATGGGGGAACCACTTAGGGAGGTTATTAAGAGTTGTAGGAGTTCAAGGAAACACTTAAATAGCCAAGGGAACTCATGGATTAAATCAGTTTTTACATTTCATTCAAGAGCTTCACACTTTCCATTCTTGTAAATTAATAGTTCTTACTTGGTTTTCTTTACATATATTTAATTCCCACACCTTAAATCACATGATTTATCCCTTGGTTCTGCCCAAATGTTACTCCTTCTTAGCTATCCATATATAAAACCAAAATGGAGAGGAAAGGGAACAAGAAAGAAGAAGCATTGAGTCTAGCTTTTTACCTTGGCTTCCTAACTCTCTTTGAACGCCTTTTCTTCTTCCTTAGCCCTCCTTTAAATTTCCAAACTCCCTCTTTCTATTCTGCACTCAAAATAGAACCAAAGACCAATAATCCCATGGAAAGAAGTGGGGAAAGATGAGAGAAGAGTTGCTAAAGAGGAAACTAGAAATTTCCATAAATTCTCACCTTTCTTAAGCTTTTCTTCCTCCTTTCTTAGCTCTCTTGGTATGCCACTTTTGGATGAACTCCCCTCTGGTTTTTGGCAGAATTAAGTCGGTCCAAAGTGAGAGAGATTGGAACGTGAGCTTTAAAGGAGAAGAAAAAAGCTTATTGTTAAAATTGCTTCCAATTTTACCCTTCGCAATGGCATTTCTGGTTTGACTTTGTTTTAGCTCCTTTTTTAGAATCATATTTTTAATTATAAAATTTGGGTTCTCAATTTAGTAAAATGCCTTTGGAATCACTCAAATCACTAAAATCTTTCTGAACGAACCAGTCAAAGTTCGGGTCAACAGGCATTAGAAAATCTACACTGGAGGGGTTTTAACCGTCCTGAGGCTTCCCGTGGTTTTCAAGACCTCTGAGAACCCCAAAAAACTTAAAACTTTCATTTAAAAAGCCCTCCTATGTGTTTCTCCAAAATTGTACTTATTTACAAAAATGCCATTGGCCTTTCGAGAAATTTTTTAAATCATTGCGGCCCCGGTTTCTGAGCAACTCAGGGCTTAAATCCTCATTTTACATTATTTAAAAATTTTTTTCTAATTTTTATTAGTCTTAAATAATTCATCTCAAGGGGCTTGCTTTGAAAAAAGCATCTATTTCTATCATTTAACAAAAACCGGACATTACAAGAGCGACATCAACATAGATGAGTAAATCTTATTTTATAACAAGGTTTCACTCATCCTTTACTCAAGGTAACCTTACTCTTCTTTGACTTAAGTGCCTTAATTAAAACAAGTCTTTCCTCTTACAAGGTTATCTAGTTTAAGTATCTAAACCTTATGTTTAGCTATCTTTTAAAGACATTGCATCACGTCATGTCCTAACAATTTTCTCTTAATATAAAGCCTACAATTTCAATCTATCTTACAAAATCTAGTCACAACCCCAATGGCACTTTATTATTCACCTTTTCCATTAGTCAAATTTTAAAATGTTGAAACTAATATGGAATCCATTCCTATGATTCGTCCATTTCAAACCATTAAGCTTTCTAAGGCTGCACCCTCAACAGACACATAACCAAGCATAAGCTTTCAAGTCTAGGTTATGTTCCCTAATAAAACCTCACCTTAAGAAAGGTAATACATCACCTTGGGTGTCGAGGTAATCCTTTAAGACTCAGGGGATGAGTCTTGTCATGTTTTACAAACTTCTAGTTCAAGTAAATGTTCCACTAGATCCCATGACTATAATAACCCACACTAAAATAGCTTGCCTAAAGCACCAGGAATTCTTAATTCATGATGTTGGTCTATCCTAGATAATCTAATCATTGTTCTCAAGTGTAACAGGCCAAGGAAGATCCTTAGTAACCTTTTCAACACTTTTAAAGATATTATCATAATCCCATACACATGGTTCTAGAGGTTAACATGATCAGTAAGTATAGGCATTCCATCTTAACTTTTCATTACTACAAGCATTAGTAGCCAACTTAGAGCCTTCTATGCTTGTTCTAAGTCACCTAAACATCTCTTTGGATCTTACACCATCATAGTCCCAACAGACTACTCATTATTTACACTCTATGCATAATTAAGGTATTTTCACACAAGTATAATCATACTTTAAATGGTATACTACCTATCCTTCCTAGGATGCACTAAATGTTTTCTAACCTTCCCTTATAAGACCAAATTTTCATTCTCATACAATGGCCCATACCAACCATAATTGACTCCTTCACTTTCCCAAAAGTTCTTAAGTCTCAATTCATTCATGACTATTAGGAGTTAAGTTAACAAGGTAATGAGACTCAATAAATCTTTTCATGATCAAACATTCCTTAGTTATCATTAATATTAAGTAGGGATTCCCAATGAGAGGTTTCAAGCATCATCTATATATGATGATTCATTCTTCCTCATCAATCATCATACTGGGGTTCCATAGTCACTATATAACTCAGTTACATTACCACAACTCCTCTTCCTTTTTCCAGAGTTATTGTTTTAAATCAAGAAGTTCTCTTTTCAGATTATGAAGTTTACCATTAGAGTAAATACTAGTCAACAACTTAGGTTTTTAATGCTATCTCTGTAATCATAATCATGCCATACACAACAATAAAACTATTGATGGTATAATCAAGCATTGCCTCTAATTATAATAAACAAGTTTCTTCCTTGACTGTAAACATACTCATCACTCCATGCCGGGTTATATCTTAAATATTGGTACACATAAAGATACCAATCATTTTCTTTTAAATGGATCCATATTACTAAGATCTCCTTTTTACCCATCAAGTAAAGATTCTAATCAGTCTGGTTTGATGTGAATTTGGTGGTTGAAACTCATCGAACACATGATGAGTAGCACGTCTTGCATGCCTTTAATACTAAAGTGTTATAAGATCTTATCTTACACTCCCAGAGTATATCATACACATGAAGTGCCTTTATTTACCACCCAAATGTTGCATTTTAAGGACCAAGCATAGTGAAATAATTTAAAATTTTCCCTAAAACCCATTGAGGATCCTTGTAGAAAAGGTATAAACTAGTAATAAGATTATTACCTTTTGCAAAGATTGCTTCCCATAAGAGAGTTTGCATCTATTCAACTCATAAACTCCCAATCCCATGAATGCATGAATTCCTTCAAACGCACAGCATGAAATATTTATACATTCTGTAACACCTTCATTTCTAGCTCATACCCATCATGCCTTACATACTCATATGCACATGCTTGACATACAAGGAGGTTATTTACTCTACCTTGATGTTTACTCTACATGGCATTATGCATGGGTAGATATCCACTTTAATGTCACATGGACCGGGTGAGCTCTTTCTATGCATCCTCATGCTTGATTGCACTATTAAGACTTATTTCAATCCCAAAAATATGCTTTAAACTCATGGAAAGCAAAAAGGGATATGAGACATGCATTTTCGTTCTTGGCAGATTTTGCTTCATTTCTGGGCTGAGTTTGAAAATTCGGAACTAAATGCAGAAACATCGTAAACACATGATCTCAGTCATTCTAGAAAGCTTAAGATGTCTACTTTAGAATAAAAATATGTATAAGTCTCAATATCTCACATATCATGCGTTTGACATCCGAAATCGTCCACTGGTCAGAGGGGGTTCTGTTACTGTCACAGTTTACTGATATGGACTTTGGAAATGTCTAACTAATTCCAAAAAAATCAAATTCTTACAAACGAGATCACTATGGAAAGATGTGGATGTTAACTAGAGAGGAAAAATATTTTCAGATCAATTCATAGAACCAAACTCCCGGAAACCGATGAAACAGTACCTCGGGTCTGGTAGGATGACTGATTCTGGGCTGGAACTTCGAAATTTCATATCTTCCTCTCTAGACCTCTAAATGAGGTGCTTCCAGTTCCTACAAGTCACTGTGACTATCTAGTTTCTGTGTATAAAATTTCGTAGCCATTGGACTACGTTTGCCCCTCGGATGACACGATTTCTAAACTGACCAAATGAACAGTATTTTCTGAAATCCGAATTTCTGATGCCAACTTTGAAAAATCATAGGAAATGCTATAGACCTCCAAATGACTTGATCTTTAGCTTCCCAAAAAGCTCTAACCAAGATCTAATCACATGTTAAATTTCAAAGTAAGAGGAGGTCATTTGGTTAACTCTTGACATCAAATGCAAAAAACCACTTCCTTGGTTAAAAATAGGGCTCATGGGGTCCAATCTTAGTTCTTCTACCTCTATGACCTTTGAGCACATGAGAAAGCATCTATAGGGACCATCCATCATGGCTCAAGTGTCTAACAACCTAGATTGGAGAAACTCACTACCCCATGCCCACTTAATCATTCATGTGGCCTATACTAGAATCATACTTTTCTTAATCAAGACTTACTTCTTCATTCATCATGGTCTCATTCTCATATATACATCATACATACATTAATTTACAAACATTCGTAGATGCTACATCATATACATCATTTATTTACATCCCTTGTCTTATGTACAAAATAGTAACAAAAGAGACTCTTTACAAATCTTCATTAATCTCCCTAGCTTCAAGCTTGGTGGCTCCCATCTCTAGTCTCACTTGGTCCACCTAGCATGTTGGGATGGTGGAGAGGAGGAGTGAGATTCAAAGAATCTCAATAGCTCATCTCTCATTCAATCATACATATATAGCATGCAAACAAGTCTCACCATGCATGTATCGCATGTTAGCATATAAAATCATAATGAAAACATTTGCAACATGTGAATTGGCCATGCATAAAGGAAAAACATTCTCAACATGTGAGTAGGCCATACATAACATTTAGAAGCTTGCCAAGTACATGGATTAGCCTCACCCACTCACTTGTGGATTTTGGACTTGCCTCACCCATTCTTAAGAGGTTCTTGGACTCAACCCTTACTTTTTGGGAGTCAACCTCACTTTTGGGAGACCCTTTACTTTGTCTCAACCAACTTAAGGGTTTGGCTCATCCTCACCATGGCTAAAGGATTATTGGCTTTTCCATTCCTTAAGCAAACCAAAACAATCATATAAATCATCATTTCAATTCATAATGTATCATCATGCTAACACACTTCTCATGGCTCATATCATACATACATACAAGTAAGACAATGTAAACACACAATTATGCATGAAAGAAGGTGGAGAGAGCTACCTTATTAGCTAGTCACAACTTCCTCTTTCACTTGTCTCCTCCCATGTGGATTTCACTACCACTTCTAGATGGGAAAACTTCTTTTGAGCCTAACCACACAAGAAGCATGGAATTAATTTCTTAACGCTTGATTCTTAAGCTAGGGATCTCTTCTTATCAACCCTACTGAGCTTCTCAAACTAGGTTTCTTTCTCTCACTAGAATTCATTAACTATCCTCTCTCTTTTCTCAAACTCTCAAGCTCTTAAGAAGGGAAAGCAAGAAAGAGAAGACTATATAACTTCTAACCTCCCTCAAGAGTGGTTTTCCACTCTCCCTCTTCTGAACCAAGCTCAAGACCTAACTATTTTAGCTACCAAAACCATAGAAAGAGAGGGGAAGGGGAGAAGAGTAACATGCTAAGAGAAAAGCCATGGAAATCCTTACCTTTCTTGTTCTTCCTTCCTCTTTTAGGCTTCTCTCTCTCTCTCCTCCGCCCTTTTCTCTCTCTTAAAGTGAGCTTGAGTCGGTTAGAAGAAGAAAGGGGAGATTTGGAGGCTTTTAAAAAGTCAAATTCTCTTTTTCTCGCTTTTCCGGACTAACCCTCGCTATAGCGAGCCATAACCCTCGCTATGGTGAGCTCGAATAAGTCCCAGACCCCTGCTTTAGCTACAGCGTGCGCTACGGCGAGCAACTCCCTGGTTTTTGTATGGGGTGCCCGAACTCGCTATAGCTAGAAGCATTCTCGCTATAGCTAGAAGGCAGTCTCGCTATAGCTATACCATTTCTCGCTATAGCGAACAGGTATATTCGCTATAGCTAGGCTGTAGCTAGCAGACTTAGAAAATTTTCAGCTTCCAAAAATTTTCAGCTTTTCTTTTCTTTCCTTTTTCTTTTCTCTTTTCTTTTCTTCTTCTTTCTTTTTCTTGGTTGTTACACATTCACTGGTTCATCTCTAACTATCCTCTTCAGGCTAATCCTATACATCAGAGTCATTATACACATGTTTATCTCAAAATATAGTCTAACAAATTACAATAAGAAAATATAACATTAAGGACATAATTCTTCACTGAGCTAAAGTCTTTTCTTGGTCTAGTATGCTACTTTCACCTGGCAAATGGTTTAGTAGATAAAAGAATGTGATTCTAGAGAGAATCTCAGTAGTATAATTCTATTCTAACACACAATAACTACTTAAACACACAGGTATGCATGTATGTACCTTTCTAACATCTGAGCTTTCTAAACATATGAAAATATGCATGCATGCAGCTAAAATCTGGCCAAGCTTACTAGATTCTCTCCTGAGTGGCTCTAATACTTAGCATAGGAAAAAACTATTGTGCTCAATTCCCCAACCTGTTTTCTTAACCAACATCAAGCAAAGCTTTACTTCTTTGGCTAAAACTCATAGAAATCTCATAAAACTTATAAAACTTATTCAAACATTAAACAAACACATCATACAAGTAATTAAAGCACTCAAGTAGTTAAAAATATAAAAGAGAGAAGAACATTGCTACCTGTACTGAAGACTAACATCAGTGCCACTTAATCTTGCTCTTGTTCTTTTCTTAAATTGCTCTTCTTGGCTAAGTACTGGCAATGAGGCCTTTGCTACTCTGGTAATCTACAATATCATAATATATTTAAATCAGTGCCAAGACTTTAAAATACTAATTTAGGCTAGACTATGCCATGATTTATGCAAACTTCAGCCCTTTAGAGGCACTTTAAGACTCTTTTTCTAGGACTTTCTTTCCTTTAAGTCAATGACCATATTTCTAGGGCTTAAGTTACTCACCATTTGCCTTAAAATATAGCTTAAAACTTTTCTAATTTAGTTGCCTAGGTCGCTTTTCCTACTTACCATTCCTCTATGCCTTGAATTAAGACTTCACATGGGCAACTTTTCCTAAACAATTCAAGCTCCCTAAATTTTTATTTTGAGCCCAAATTTAGTATTTTACTATTCACATGGTCATTCTATTATTCTTTTGGTCATTTTTCATACTTGACATATTCAATAGCTTTAGGCCATTTTTGCTAAACTTTATTTTATGCCTTCAAACCTTATTCTAACTTCTTAGATGGACAATTAAACTCAATTTAAGCTCATTGGCCATACATAGATGGTCATCAATTCAAGTTAAGATTTCATAGGTACCTAGAAAAGTCAACTTTCACATATGGCTTCCACAGTTCAGTTTGAATTATGACCATATCATATATATAGTCTGACTTAGGCTCTTTCTTCTAAGCTAAGGGAAAATTACTAGACTCAATCCCTTTACCACAAACTTTTTTTAAGGCTAAGGGAGAGCTACTACATTTAATCCCCATGCCATAAACTTTTCCTTTAGGCTAAAGGAGAACTACTGCATTCAATCCCTCTGCCACATTTTCTTAAAGCCATAAGCCCATAAAACATAACATTAAAAACAGAAACATAATTAACTTAAAACATCTAAAAAGCATACATCATAAAATATAATCTTATAAGAAACTAATATACACAAATATAATCTACATTCAAGTAAGTCAACATACATATAAGGAAAGGAAGAGTAAGCTACCCAATACAAGTTAGAAATCTTGACTAAAGAACTGTTCCACTTACTCTTTCTCTTTTTCTTTACTTTTTTGGTTTTACACATACACAAGGGTGTGGTTGTACTAGCTTGGCCATAACATATCAATTAAGATACACAATAACTAATTAAAATGTATTCAATCTCATTCCATCAATATATGACATATTAGGGCTTAAAATATGATTTAGGTTACTTTAAGGGTTTTAAAGTGCCTCTTTCCTTTTTGCTACATTGCAAGTAACAATTCCATTATTCATTTATCTCATTCTTATTTACTTTTCATGGTTAAAATAAGTCTAAAAACTTAGTCATATCATTCATTCCATTCATAGGGCTCAATAGGGTTTTTATGGAATCATTCTTTCAATATCATTAAATTTCATTCTTTTTCTTAAACCAATAATTTATCTAGCCTTTATATCACTCTGTTAGGCCTCTTAATTCATTAAACTAAATTAAAAAAATTTTAAGGTGCCTCTTCTTCTCCTAGGCCAAGAGTTCCCTCCATAAGTCCAACCTAGAGATTTTGTTTGTTTAAGAAGGAATTTGGGGTTATAAGGAGATCTATGATTCATTTCTAATTCATTTATGACAATATAGAAATCAAATAATCTTCCTAGGGTTTTGACATATTCATGGCTTAACTTAAATCTTAGGTAAAACTAACTTGCATTTTTTTTTGTTTCTAAGTTAATTTTTTTGCATATTCTTATTTCTCACTCTTTTAAACCTTTAATTGCATCAAGTTTTCATTAAATACGTATTTCTTTTCCTCACACTCTCTCTTAGCTGAACTTATATATAGCTAGGGTTCCAAGAATAGCAAATTTTTCTAACTTAAATCATACCTTATTTTGAAGTTCTCTTAGACAAAAATTCTTTGGTATAGTTACTTTCCTAAAATGAACTCATTCACTCAAGGTAATAGTCACGAACTTCACCCTTTATAGAAACCAAATCCATCATGAGAGAGAACATAAGGAGTAGAGAAAGTTTCATAACTAAAGCATAGCAAGATTTAACACTTTTCCTTATCTTTCTTGGCTTGTTTTCCTTGCTTTCTCTTCCTTCCTTCACGCCACCGTGGAAATTTCTTGGAGCTGCTAAAAGTCAATCATGCAATCAAGAAAAAGGAAGGTGTGATTCATATATAGAAAAGCCAGGGTTTATGATTTTTCAAAAATAACTATTTTGCCCTTACACTTTATTTCATCCGTTTAAACTCATTTTTTAGTATTTTTAGAAATCGACTACTCTATATCAAATTTTAGATTCGCTGTTTTCATTAAAAACATCTACTTAGGTGTTATAGTTGTCATAATATACTCATTTAAGTCATTCTTATATCAATATCATTCAAATGTAACATAATAATTGCTTCAAAATCTTTAGCAATGGCTTTATGTTCGTTCAATATATCAAATTGGCCTATGGAGGCCAAAATTTGGATTTCATTTTATTTCTCCATAAAACCTCCATAAACATATTTGTTTAGCCTCACATGACCATAATTTGAGTCCTATTTGCATATCGAAGCCATGTAGCCACATTTGACCATTATGACATAAAAGAGTTTTAAATTTCACAAATCATAACTTTGGCTACACAACTCTGATTTATGCAAATTAAGTGTTTACAAGAAGCTTATAATCTAAACTTGATACTATAAAATTTTTAAGTGAAAAAAATCCATTTAGCCGCTTAAAAATACAAAAAAGTAAGGTTATAATAGTATAAACAATAAGTGGTGTAAGATGGCTTTTGGGGCTAATTTTGAAAATTCAAAAAATATTCTATAAAACTCAAAAAATATTATCTTTCACTTGTTAAAAAGCTTTATAAATTTTCTAAGTATCTACTAAATTTTAGCCCCAAACTATGTCACTTGGGCTATTAAGGTAAGATTACATTTTATAACTTATTTAAACCAAAATTTGCTCCCAAAGTGGTCTATTTGAACTCCAAAATGCAATCCCTTCCCTTAAACAAAAATTAATCCATTCATACTTCATTTCTATAGGGGCAAATATAAGAAATTTGGTTAGCTATTAAAAATCACTACCTCACACCTAATCATGCATAGTGAATCCATGGCCTCTCATACATAAAATAGCATATATACATAGTCTCACATTGATACATGCAAAGCTATTGCAACTCATCATCGTATACATTATAATCTTAATCTTATAGATGAAGGATGTTACATGTCATCATAAAATACATTAAGTGTGTTACTAATTCGTCTCATGGCATACACCAATATATATATATATATATATATATATCACAAGCCTTTTATTATATTCTTTTGGGGTTCTAGTTCTTCTATAATTCTTTTCCACGCTTGTGGTTCCTATCATGGTTTATGAAAGGTGAATGGGGTGAGATTCATGGGAGAATTTCAGTAGCAAACCTTAATTCCACATCAATGCATACTATAAATGCAAATGTGATAATGCAAGCATGTGGTCATGTGCATTAACATAACTCAAATATAAAAGAATTGGCATGAAACTTTACTTTTCCTCTAACCATGACATAAAGCATATTATCCAGGCTCAACTAGACTCAACTTTGGGTTAAGAAAGAGCTACTACACTTAATTCTCCACCACATGGAGCTAGAAGCCAAACGTAATATCATACATGCATAAAATTTATGATAAAAGTCATTTAAAAGAATAACTAATGTGATCATCAAACAACCAAATATACAAACATTTCAACTTATTCATACACTTAAATGCATGCAAAATAGGAAGAGATAGCTATCTTTAGAGACTAAGACCTTGATATACCATTAACCCTTTTTTTCTTTACTTTTATTTGTTCTTTTACCATGTATTTCTCAGGTACACACACCCACCAAGTGAACTTACACTTGCTCGGCTTAAAATACATCAATTTAAATGTAAGGCAACACATTAGAACTTATTCTAAATCTCATTACTACATAGACTCACTAGAACTCATAAGGTAACTTTAGGTTATTTAAAACCCCTTAAATGGTAACTTCTATAACTCAAGTTCTAGGGATCGAGATCTCACTTGATATAAACCATATGACTCTAATAGAACTCATTAAGGTTATCATATGCAAGACAAAACATGGCTAATACTAAGTTACTTTATTAGGCCTTTAATATACCCTAAAATTTCCCCTTTCAAAATAAGGCTCTAAATTCATTCCAATGGTTTCATTAGTATCTATTGCTCATACTTAAACCTCTTAAAACTTATAACTCATGAAAACACTCTTTAGTTACTTCTTTCCTCCCTAGGCCAAGGCATGCACTCTTTGGCTTCTATGGAGTTTTTGCCATTTTCATAGGAAATTTGATAGATATAGAATATCTAGGAGTTATTTCTAGTTCAAACATGGTTTTCCTAGGCTTTATATCTTCCATAGTTCAATTGGAACCCTAGGTTGTATGTCTTGCTCTCTTTAGCTTTCTTTGCCATTTTCTTTGCATATTCTTACTTTACTCCCTTTAAAACCCTTATTTCTATCCATTTTTCATCAAACAAGAGCTTCCTTCCTTCTCTCTTTCTCTATCTAAGCCGAATTGAAGGGGAAGTGGTATCCAAAGAAAGAGCAAGTTTCTTAACTCATATCACATCTTACTTGGAAGCTTGTTAAATGGTGATTCCCATGCTATATTTGGTTGCTTCAAACCTCCACTTTTCCCCAAGTGGTCAACCACCAAACTCATTCTTTTAAGAAGATAAAACCACCATTAGAAAGGGCTTGAAGAGGAGAAAAAATTGATAACTAGCATATTATGAAATTTGGTCTTTTTCCTTACCTCATTGGCTTCCTTTTCCTTTCTTTTTCTTCCCTCTTTTTCATGGCATGGCTGGTCTAGTTCAAAGCCAATTTGGAAGAGTGAAGGAGGTGGTGTGGCTATACTAAAGTAGAGGGAGATTTTTATAACAATTTTAAAAATACCAATTACGTCCCTTTGCTTAATTTCCTCTGTTTAAGCTCATATTGCAACCTTTTTTAAAATTATTAGTTTCATATACAAATTAAAGCTATATAGTTTATTAAAAATACTTACCTTAAAATTTTTGGGATTTTAAACAATTGAAAAAGTTTAGTCAAAGTTAAGGTCAACTAAAACCCTAAACTGTACACTATTAAGGATTTAGCCATTTTGATTATCCCCATAGTTTTAAGGACCTCTAAAAATATTAGTGAATTTAATTTTGACATTTAAAACTCTTTTTTTTAAGTATCTAAAATTTTATCCAAAATTATGATTTTGCCACTAGTATGTTGGTTTACTCTGTTTAGCCGCTTTTGCTTCATTTTTGCTCTTTTTACTTTTTTTTATCATCTTATATGAACTTCTAGTCCCTCATTATCATGGTTATTAATATTTCCTTTAATGTCTAAGGATTTAGAAAATACTAGGTATGACAATAGTGACTTAAAATAGTTTGGATCAGTCTAGACTAAAATCTCGTTACCGGGAGCCCTAAACTATATACCCTCAGAAATTTGACCAAACCAACCTCATCTAATTAATCTGCTAAACTTATTTCATAATATTATGATGAGAGATATATATTTTTCAATTCAAATTCTCATATTTTCTAGATCTTGAATTTTCTTGCTTTACAATTGAACTGACTTTTTACCATTCTAGTTTTTTTTTAAATCTATTTTAGCATTTTAATACTACTTTTCTAGACCACTTTAATCTATATATTATTTAACTTTCTCCTTTACTCAAAGAGTAAAAATTCAAGGTCCATAGTGACTTAAAATAATTTAAAATAACTCAACCTATATCTGTGCCATTGGTTACCTTGGTTTGCATACAATTAGGATTTTGACCAATTTTATTAGCTCTAGTTGATCTAGTAACCTTATCTAATCATATAATAATGAAAAATGTCTTACTCTTTTAATATACTACTAAATATTTAAATTTCTAATTTTCTCCTATTACACTTTGATAACTCCTTCCAGTTGCTCTTGAATTAGATTTTAACCATTTCTAAGACTCTTTTCTCATTTAATTGCCTTTAAGTTCCTCTTATTACTTCTCATAACTTTATCTCAATGTCTAGCCCAGTATAAAAATACTGGATATTACAGCAACCAAATTCCTTTAACATTCAGATGCAAGCCTCTTAAGGAATTCTAGTTAGCATTTAAGGAAGAAGCTCTAGTTTTCATGCATTAGTAAACATGCTTAGGTTTAGCATTTTCCGTTGTAATGAAAGCCTAGGAATTACATATTAGAGAGAGATTTTATATGCCTCTCATGTGATGTATAGGTGGTGCAAATATGGTAATTATGCTCTAGCTTGACATGATGTGTCAACTTTTGTTAGCTAAATCAACCACATGCTAATGACATTATAACAAATTATAATGATAAGAACCAAAGCTTAAATGATTGAAAACTATAGGAATTTAAAAAAAAAAACCATAGGGACTAGTCTAAAAACTCAGGTAACTATAGGGATTACAAGGTTAATTTTCCCTTAATATTTTTAGAATATAACTTTATTTGGTTTTGTCAAAAAAATTTAATATGTTGGCTAAAGCTAAAAGAAACATATTACTTTAGTCTAGTTTAAGATTAGACTTAAATATAGTTCTTTATATTTTTACTATCAGATTTCCCAATTCAAATATGACAAGTGTATAACTCTCTTATAATACCATAATAAATACATAATTTAATTAAAAAATCATATACACGCCATGTTTTAATTGAAAACCTTTATAAAAAAATATTATAAACTGCATATAAATTTTACCACTCATAGTGGTTAACTCATGAAATATTATCGATGGTTTATTTTATTTGTTTCTTGCCACTTATATTTGTTTCTTTTGTACGTTGTATCAAATGCGAGCACATTATTAAAGCACTTGTAATTTATTTGCCTAACACTAATGAACTAAAATAAATGTTTTAAATGCTTTCCTCCATTCACAATGTAAGTTAAGAGCATCATTGAATCAAAATCAATCATGTTTATTAAGTAGTTTAAAACAAACATAATTAACTTCATAATCTAAATTTTATGTGGTTGTATACATCCATTTCTTTCTATAGGTTTAATCTTTTGAAAAGACTTCTCTTTCGATCTATAGAGCATTATTGTAGTTTCATTGAATGAGTTAGAAACATTCAAAACATGAATTGAAAAAAAAAGCAAAAATTTTATCACGAAGAAAGAAAAACTTTCAAAGAAAAAGAAATTAAAATCGAGTGCCAAAAAGATAGGAGATTTCATTAAGGAGCTTTGCAACTAAAGAATGGACAAAAGAGTGAGTTTATAATGCAACCTTTATTTTTATTTTTTGGATGCATGTAAACTATGTGATGTTACACCAAATTTTGAGAAGTGTGAAGGTTGACCAGTCAACAAAAAAGGCCTCATGTACTCTTAAGTTTTCATGAAAATTGCAAATATAACCCTCACCATTTTGTTATATTTACAATAAAAACACAAGTTACACATCATTCTTAAATTTTTTCTAAAGCATTAAGAAAATTTCTATCAAATGTTGACCTTTTTTTTTATCCTTAAATGCATTCCTCACATAACTCTTAAAAATTATTACAATTGATTTGATTCTTTTATAAATATGACATTGTGAAAATTGACAATGTGAGATATGATACCATATCTATGTTTTTTAAATATAAATCTCAAAATTTTGGCATTGTTATTTTTTTTAATATTAATGGTCAATTGGTAACTCTATCTATGCTGAACTTTGATATAAATCATTTTTCATAACCAGTCTAAATCCAAAAAAAAAAGAGGAGGGTTGTATTAGGTAGTCGATAGCTAATATAAAACTTTGTTGAATCTTTATGATATAAATTATTGCTGTATTAAAAATAATACTAAGTCATTACCAAGAAGCAACACATTATATAACTCAAATACAGTGTCAAATGAGTAAGGGGCACTATATTGACACCTGAGTGTAATGAAAAATAAGCAAAAATTTACACATTTTTGTAAACGAATATGGGTAAAATAAGTAGTTAATGAGAGTAGAATTCATTTTGGAACTTAGAATATAGGTACACTTACGATAAGTTAATGAAAATAGTGGATATTATGATTAGAAGTAGGATTAATTTCATGTGTCTATAAGAAACCAAATAGGTAAGAGAAAAAGCAAAATAATTATATACCTCAGGTTTTAAACTTTTGTATACTAATAAGACTAAATCTAAAAATCGGGTAAGTATAATTGTAGATAAGTTTTGAAAAAATATGGTGGTGAATGTAAAAAAATTAAAAGATAGAATCATTACATTAAAGTTTGTAGTAAAAGGGAAAACCTTTAATATTATTAATGCTTATATACTACAAGTACGATTAAAAGAACATCACATCACAAGATAAAGTTTTGGGAGGATTTAAAATGTTTGGTTCAGAAAATACTATTAGGAGAAAAGATTCTTCTTGGATGGGATCTTAATGGTCATCTGAAGAGTGTATCTAAAGGTTATAAAGGTGCACATAGGGAACATGGCTTAGGGAAAGCAAATGCAGAGGATAAAATTATTTTAAACTTTTTATTAGCGTTTGATCTTACATTAGTTAACACTTATTTTAAGAAGCGTGAGAAACATCTTATCACATACAAAAGTAGAGAGGCACACTCTCAAATTGATTTCTTTTTAATAAGAAAATTAGATAGAAAATTTTGCATAAATTGCAAAGTTATACCTGGAGAGAGCTTGACTATTCAACATAGAGTCTTGATTATGGATATTCAAGTTAAGAGGAGAGTAAAAGGCAAATGCCAATATATGGTGTTAAGGATCAAATAGTGACAATTGAAGGGGGATAAAGAAAAGAGCTTGTAAAAAAAAAATTGGAAGAAGGATCTTGGGAAACATAAGAAAGTTTTAATGATATGTAGGACAAGATGGCTAAAGAGATTAGGAAAGTGGCAAAAGAGATAATCGGTGAATCAAGAGGCTTTGGACCAAAAGATAAAGAATCTTAGTGGTGAGATGCAAGCATACAAGATAAAGTTAAAGTTAAAAGGTAGTGTTATAAAGCGTGATCTTTGTGTAAGAGTGATGAAAATTGGATAAAATATAAGGTATTTAAGAAAGATACTAAGAAGGCGATAAACAAAGCAAAAGTTAGGGCATTTGATGGGTTATACCAATTTTTAAGTACTAAAGTTGAAAAAAAAATATTTACAAGTTAGCTAAAAATAAGGAAAGAAAGATAAGAGACATAGATCAAGTAAAATATATTAAGGATGAAAAAGGAAACTTGATCATATAACAAGATATCAAAGAATAGTAAGGGTTATTTTCATAGACAATAATTAAGGACACAGGATTTTATTGCACTCGAATATGCTAGACACTAAAAAGGAGGACCAAAATTATACTTTTTTATCGTAGGATTTAAGAGTCAGAAGTAAAAGAAGCATTAAAGTGAACAGAAAATGGCAAAGCAGTTGGGCTGGATCATATACCCATTGAGATATGGAAAGGTTTAGGAGTAAAAGGTTTAAGTTGACTTACAAAGTTATTTAAAAAATTATGAGATCTAAGAGAATGCCGAATGAGTGAAGAAGAAGTGCTTTAGTCTTTATTTATAAGAATAAGGGGAATATAAAAACTATATAAATTATAAAAAAATTAAACTCATGAGTCGTATTATGAAATTATAGGAGAGGATAATTGAGTAAAGATTAAGACAAAAGACTCAAGTTATTTAAAATTAATTTAGTTTTATGCTAGGAAAGTTAACTATGGAAACGATATACTTGTTGCGAAAATTGATGGAGAGATATTAAAAGAATCAAAGAGATTTATACATGGTATTCATCCATTTAGAGAAGATATATGATAGGATGTCAATAGAGGTTTTATTGAAGACTCTGGAGAAAAACGGAATTCGTATGACTTATATTCGAACAATTTAAGATATGTATGATGGAGTTACAATTAGTGTAATAATAAAAGATGGATCTAGAGAAGATTTTAAAATAACTATTGGTCTACATCAAAAGTTAACTTGAAGTCATTATCTTTTTATTTTAGCCTTAGATGTACTTACTGAGTTTATCCAAGAGCCGGTGTCACAATGCATACTTTTTGCAAATGATATAGTCTTAGTGAATCGAGAGAGAAAATGAATGGAAAGTTAGAGATGTAAAAATTAACTTTGGAAGCACATGGATTTCACTTAAGTAAAAGTAAAACAAAATATATGAAATGTAAGTTTACTAATGGACGCACTAGTTTTAATGTAGAAGTGAAATTGAAAAACATGTCATACCACAAGTCATATGATTTAAGTATCCTGAATTTATCATACAACATGATGAAAAAAAAAAGATGTAAAACATAGGATTCAAGTAAGGTAGATGAAATGGAAGAGTTCTTTGGTCATTATTTGTTATAGAAAAGTATTACTCAAATTTAAGGATAAATTCTACCATATAACTATAAGACTTGCAATGCTATATGAAATTTTATGTTGGATAATAAAAAGTCAACAAAAGAATAAGTTTAATATTACAAAAATGAGGGAATGTTGCATTGGATGAGTGGATGCACTAGACAAGATAGAATTGGAAATAAATGCATTAGAGAGGAAATAGAGGTTGCACATATTATGGAAAAAATTATAGAATCATGATTTAGATAGTTTGAACATAAGTAGTGAAGACTTATAAAAGCCCCAATTAAGAAAGTAGATTAGATAGAGAGTAATCTAATAGTTAGAGGTAAAGGAAGATCAAGAAAAATTATAAGAGAAATCATTAAGAAAGATTTAAACTTAAATAGTTTGTTTAAAAATATAATTTACAATAAGACTTTATGGTGTCGATTGATCTATATAATTAATCTCACTTAATAAAAAAAAAATTATTATTATTGTTGTCGTATTAATGGTCATTTGATGTTTGATAAAAATAAAAACAATAGACTTATATCATTAGTGAATTGATATTGATCCCTCTTAAAGTAGTAAATTCTCGATGGATCAATATCAAAGGAAATTTAATTTTTATAGCATTAAATAAAAAACATTTATACTCAAAGATCTTTAATTTTAGAATTATTTTGAAAAATTTTAAAATAAAAAATTATAACTTGGGATCCTATAATTTTTTTTTCGTAATTTAAATTTTTATCTTTAAATCCTTCAAAATAATTTTAAAATTTAAAAAGTAAAAATTTTCAATATATATATTTTTTCAATTTTTTTAACCTGAGGTATTTAAGCATAATTTTTCCTAATATCAATCCGTCAGTGAACTGATGTTGCAAAATTGATTCATCCTCCTTGTTTCGTTGATATATACCTCTTGTCTGTGACTCTTTGAATGTCTTGTCATTTGGGTTATTTACAAATCTAGAGGTTACATTTTTTTTTTAATTCCACTTATTGTAGTTGAATCAATTCAACAGTTAACGTTCTGTTTAGGGCCCAAGGGGTGGGCTGATAGGCCCAAAAATAATCCCCGAGAGAATTTTGGGTATCCTCACCAACATTAAGCCCACGCCATATATATATAATGTTTCTTTTTACTTGGAGAAATAAATCTAAACCTTTGAGTAAATTAATTACTAAAACCTCATTCAACCAAAGAAAAAAAACATCATACTCATAATAAAATTAAAACCTCAAGAGATTATTTGTTAAAAATTATTATGGTTACGATTTCCATGGTCTATTAACAGTATATAATTGTTGGAAAACGTTTTTTTTTTCCCTCTTTCCTTTAAAAGAAGAACTGAAATTAAAAGTATATTTATTAAAGAGAAAACTTTATTTTAGCTCTTTAAACTGTATCCTAACTATAAAACTAGTAAAGAATTTTAAAATGTTACTGAACATTTTTCTTAAATTTTAAAATGTAATAAACACTTCTCTAAACACATAATTGCAAACATTATTTTAGGGGAGTTTTGTGACATTTTAAATTTTAAAATTTATTTTATTATATTTTAAAATTTATGAATTAATTTTATAATTAAATTGTAATTTTTAGTATATTTATCCTTTTATCTACTGTATTAACAAAGAGAGAGTGAGAGAGAGAGAGAGATTATTTGTCAAAACATTATTATGGATACGATTTCCCTGGTCTCTAAACAGTATATGATTGTTGGAAATGGAAAAGCATATTTTTATCCATTCCTTTAAAAAGAAAAACTGAGGTGAAATAGTATCTTTTACTAAAGACGAAACCATATTTTACATCTTTTAAACTAAAATTTGGTTATAAAATTGATAAATAAACTTTAAAACGTTAGAAAACACTCTTATAATTTAAAATGTAATAAAACACATCTCTAAATATAAAACATCAGATCCTACTTTTATAAGAGTGTTTTATTGCATTTTAAAGTTTAGAAAAGGTTCATTAATGCTTTAGAATTTATCTATTGACTTTATAATTAAATCTTAATTTAGAAAGTAAAATATGACTTTCTCTTCATTAAATACGTGAAGTCTCACTCATGACTCTAACATGAGGACCCCAAATCTTAATTTCCAAAAAGTACATGCCTTGCCACCATTCATCAATTCAGGTGGCACCAAGCAAAGAGGGAAAAAGATGAGAAAATTATATTTAAAAAATCTCAAATTAAAAATATTTATATAAAAAATTTTAAATTTTAAAATTATTTTAAATTTTTTAAAATAATTTTAAATTTTAAAAAAGTTTTAATATAAATATCTCTAAATTAAAATCTCAACTATAATTTTTCCAAAATTATTCATGATTCACAGCATTTATCTGAGTAAATACTATTATTATCGAACTAAATTATGCACGTCCTTTTCATCAGTGGAACATCTAATTCTCCACTTAATAAATTTGATGATAAAAGCAAAGTTGCATTAAAGAAAGAGGCTTCTATTCTGCCCCCACTCTATGCTGGGCCTTCACAAGAAAAGCATAAAGAAACCCCTCTCTAACTGAAATTTCAAAAAGTTGGTCCCCTCAAACTTTTTTTTTTCTTTGCTTTTGTTGAGAGCTTTAGCTGTCCCAAAAAAAGAAAAGCTTTTGGTACAAGTTTTAATGTGGAAACTTTATAGGGGTACTTTTATGTTTTGATTGAAATTTTAAGTTTATACTAAAATCAACTTTGTATTTTTTAAAAGGATATGATGACATATACAAAAGATTGGACAAGTTTAACAATTAATTATATTCCCATTTGACTCTTTTCTTTTTCATCTTCAACTTGAATATGAAACTCATTTTTATAACTTTTCAGATATACTTGTCAAATTAATATTTTATCACTGCCAGACCAAATATTAAAGGACAATTTAGGTGCATTTTCTTGCATATTAATTAAATTTTTCAATAAAATGACAATATATGATTATCTTTTTTGAAAGAGAAAAAGTAATGACATAATGTAAACTCATAAAAAATACCTGCATGTTATATTTTATAACAAATACTCGAAGTGAAAGTTTTGTCAAATTTTGAAATCCAAATATATGAAATTAGACTTAGATATAATTTTATATATCTTTATTATTGAATTATTCAATAAAAATATGACAAGCAAAATATTCTTTAAAAAAATCAAATTATATAATATTAAACTGTAGAAACTATACATTTATTTTTACAAGCCAAACATTTATCATATTGTTCATATTAAGAATATAGCAAAATGGAAATGAAGAAGCTTATCCTCGTAACAAGAGAATGTTAAGGTTAGAATGTGTATAGGGTATAAGTTCTTTCCTCTTTTAGTTGAAGGAAAAGGGATGTAGTTAATGTCCAATGATATTTTTGGTTAGATAATCGATTCTAAAAGTGACGAATGCCACCAAAGTCCTCTACAAATTAAGCCTCATTTCCAATTAGGAATATGTACTAATTATTGTCAACTTCTTAGGATTACTTGGAGTTGCTCTAATAACGTGGTTCTTAACAATGTAAATTAAACCGTTTTTGACTCACGAAAATATTAGATCCATAAAGTTTCCATAACACATATTATATTAAAAAATTTAATAATAAAAATATAAAATTATGCCTAATTTTTCCCATAAATTTTTGCCCGATAGTTGATGTGCTCTAAATTAAAGACTCACTTTCATACACACAATTATTAAAAATTGACAACTCAGAGAAAGCTCGTAGGCACAAGTGGGTGTGACATGTTCAAATCATTGATCTTCTTCGTGCGACCTAATAAAAAGTTGTTGTTTTGGCCACTAACCCAAACCCATCCAAACCAGTGATATATATACATATATATGTCCTTTACATGCATATGGATGGATGTATAGATTATGACTCAAAAGGTAAAACATCTTTAGCAATTAGCATTGTAATACAGCCACCTGCTTTGCCTAAATCTTTCCTTTTTTCGTAGGTATCTTTGCTTTATTCGATATCCATAATGCCTCCAAATAGAATCATCAATGGTGGTTTAGCAGTTCCATCTTCTCACAAAAGTTATTGTCTCCTCCACCTATAATTGCTAATTGCTATGTCAGCTCCTTCTCACTATTTTATGTTCAGTCGTCCTCGTTAGTGTAATACAGATGGGAACTGATGTTACAAAGAAAATGTTTTAAAATCTTCAAATTAATTAATCATCATATATATTTTTTCAGATCGATTTGGCTCTGATTAGACTTTGAACTCAAAATTCTCAACATGAGCCAAGGTGATTATTTGCATTAATCATATTATTTACATTACTAGCTCAGTATCTTTGTGTCAATAACTTCAATATTACGAATAAAGATCTTCTACAAGCAACATCACATCTCAACTCTATTTGTTCCTATCAATTGAAATCAATCCTTCTTTATTATTATTATTATTATTATTATTTTATATTTTGACTCTTCATTTTAAAAATATACAATATAAAATGATGATAATCTTATAATTTTTACCATTGAAAACAAAAGAATTAAAATATTAAAAAAATACTATATTGCACAAGCAACACCCCAGATCAAACCCTTATATTAATCTTATTGACCGAGAAGCATTTAATAATAACCAAGTAATTGACTTTTAAAAGGAAAAAATTGATGACCATTGAATTAGCAATCATTTCCTCTTTCTCCGGCTACATATAGTACCTACTTTTACATTGAGATGTGTGTTTTAGATAAGACAGTGTAATTACACAGCTAAATTGGAGGGACAGCCAGGACATGTTTGGTAGTTATTCAACGAAAAATAAAATAATTATCATAATTTTATAATTATTATTTAATAATTTTTATTTATAAAATTATTTTTTTTATTTTTAATTTTTTATATATGAAACAATCATTACAGTTGAAATCCAGCAACTATAACAGGATCGAATATAATAGAATATATATAATTTTGGTTTATAGGGAAGTGTGTTATTACTTCATTTTGTATAGTTAATTTATGTGCTTTCATTTTGGTTAATTTTTGTATGTAAAATACAAAAAATAAAGTTAAATATAATAAAATATAATAAAAAATTATAAATAATATGTAAAAAAATTTAAATTTAAAATAAAACAAAAATTTATTTGCTATGGTTGACATTGAATAATTATGTGCTCAAAGATATATTTACTATTTATTCTTTAAATTTAGTTATTTAAACATAGTTAAGTAATTTTTCTAAATATCATAAGTAATTGTAACTAATATTTACCTTTGTTATATTGGTATCCTATCTTGAACATGAACACGGTATATATGCTATTCATACTTATGCATAGATGTAAATTTTGCAGTGATTTTGGTTTTATATTTTAATAATATTTTTATTAAAAAATAAGAAAACTAGATAAACCCAATTAACACATCCACGCGCAACTTCTAGCAAAGTTCAAGAAATTTTTTTTGTTTTATGAGAAAAGTACATAACAAGATGATTAATAATCATAGTTTAAGAACCTTTACGATGCTTATTTGTTGTTTAGACATGCAAATTTACATTATAATGTTAAAACATTTAAGATATTTAAGAATCTAGCATAGCGAATTGAAAACTATAAATTTTATATATTACTTTAGAAGCTTGCTAAAGCAGCAAAAGAATAAAAAATTATTAAAATTGAACATAAATTGATCGACAAGAGTCTTAATCAGATAGACACGTTACTTAGAAATAATGAAGGGCGAGGCATACAATTGTATTATTATTTTTGGTATGCACAACCATGCATGTCATGGGAACCCACCTTGAATTTGACCAAGATATCCAATATAAATTAATTAATAATATATTTATGAAAGGTTCACTTTTTTTCATTCACTCGTTTACTTTTAGATTTATAATCTTGTAATCAAAGAAATATTAAAGATTTATATTTTAAAAATGTTTTATGATAAAGATATCAACTTTATAAAAGATTAAGTTGATCATAGTATCTCTGATTTTTTTTATTAAAAATAAAAAATTGTTCTATTAGTATTAAAAAAATAGTTAATATTAGTTTAACTCATTGATTAGGTTCAAATTTGATAATTCTTTCTTATTTTACTCATCTTCATTTTACATAAAAAATATTATGCATTGTTAAGTGTATTGGGTGTAATAATAAATGAAAGATAAAAAAAATTATTATTTAATGAAATAAAAAAATATACCATGTTTCTTATATTTTGAGACAAAAAATCTCTTTAAATTTTTTTATAAAAAGAACCAGAGGAAGTAATTAATAATATTGTTGCAATATAAATCACAAATTAAAAAAATTTATAATAACCTAATAACAATATCTTGTGGATATAGATATTATTAATAATTGTTACTTATACCGATCCAAATTTCTAGAAATGATGACATTTTCATAGAATCTCGAACATTTAATATGACCATAAAAATCAAATGAGTAGATAACTATAATCAATTGCGAGTGAGATTTGATTATTAATAAGTCAGCCATTTCTTCTTTTTTTTATTATTATTTTTAGCGTTCCGTACAGAGAGTCAGCCATTTCTTTTATGTCACTGTATTTTAATCAAAATGTAACAGCGAGAAGCCAGTATTTTCACATCGTTAAGTCTCTTTGCATAGAGAGCAAAATATCTAAAAATATCTAAGAGCCCTCTTAATTGTAAGATATCGAAAGCTGAAATAAAATATTTATTGTGTTTATTTATGATCTTCCCTTAAAGATTCTTTCTTCTTTTGGAAATCTTTTCTTATTCATTTTCTAACGCCTACTAATTAGATATACAAGTATGCTCTTTGCACTTGTCTAGGTTGAAGAATCTGCACATTAAAAAGTATTAATTTAAAGATCCTTAATATTTGTTAGTAAGTATTAGGGTTATAACATTACCATGGTAGCCATCTTATATCTCAAAAGGATCTATAAATAGGTTAGGTAATCATTGAATTCTAAAGTGCCTAAAGACCCCATAACTTGAAGGAAAGGCTAATTGTTTGGGTGAGAACTCTCTTAAACCTAGTTGGCATGATATAGTAATATAGTAATAATATATTTGACACTTTAGAAATATATTTTTATATGTAAATATTAATTTACAAGACATGAGATTAATTAATAAATACATTGTTTTAATGTTAAATTTCTTTTTTAAATAACTAGCTATGGGAGACAGCCACTTTCTTTCTTTTTCATTCATTTCTCTTTTCTTTTATTTCTTTAACAAATAAATCTCAGTAAACTTAATTTTTTTTCAATCTTACTTCAGTAGCCATATTTTTATTCTCATTTAATCAATTTTTTTTTGTAGGTTTTCTCTTTCCTGTTTCCTTTGCTCTAGTGATTTTCTTGTTGCAACATGATGATGGTGAAGAATTTTAACCCAGAAGATATGCATAGTTCAAACAGAATGCGAAGGTTTTTATTCACTTTTTGGTTTAACGGAAAAACTATACATACATAGCATGTAGTCCTAGAGAGAGAAACACAAAAAGATAAAAATATATATGAGACTTACTTATTCTCTTTAATATTTATTTTTTTTCTTTATCTCTTTCCAACTATCTGTTATGTAGTCAACTTTTTGCTTCAGAAGATATCGATTGTTTTCTCTTATATATTGTCTCTCAATTCCTAATTATTTTGTCAATATTTGATATGTTAGGTCTGTTTTTTCTGTTGGATGATTAAAAGTTCATCTTAAATTTGTAATTGGGGCATAATTTCTCTTTTCATTTTTAATGAATGATTTTGTCCTATGGTTTAAATAAAAAATTGTACTCCCCATAATTATTATATCCCAACAAGTCTAGAATCGATTATACAAACTGGATTAGGTAATTTGTTCATAAAATTTGCGTTTGTTATTATTTACTACTAAGTTACGAAATATAAACTGATAATAAGTTAAGTTCAAATTTTAAAAGAAAAATAATTTTTTGGTGGAAAAAAATTTATATAAAAAGATAATTTCATATATCTTCCTATTATTGTAAAATTTTATATAAATCTCAAAAAAAAAATTGAACTTTAATGGCAAAGTATAAAATAAACATATTAATCTACTTTCAAGTTAATAAAACATACATAAATGATTGGAATTGTTAGTTATTCTAAGATTTGTAGAGCATCAACTTGCATAAGAACTACTTGTACTGTACTAGTTTAAAATACAAATGTGGATTAATATTCGATTAAAGAGGATAATCAAAGATGAGACTTTCTCACGGAACAAGTTAATTTTGGGTCAAACTTATCTAATATTTAATCAAATCTTAACATGCAGTTGAGACTATATATCTTTCACCTAAATAATAAATTAATATTTTGTTATTTATAAGTCTGAAGTTGTAACAATAATTGAGACTTAGGGTATGTTTGGCATACCGTATAAGATTTAATAGTACAAACTAATACAATACATTATGAACTTATCAGTTGTTTAGTACATGTAATGTATTGTACAAGCTTATACATCAAAATGATGTATAACCTAATCATGCTTTGGGGGATGAGATTACACCTGATTAGGTTTTAATGTATAAAACTTTATTAATACCTTTTGATTTTAACCCTTTACTTATGTGGATATTCATTGGCTAAACTGAATTGGGTTTAATTAATATTAATTGGAATCAGGTTAGTTGGGCTATTTTTAAATTTTTGGTAAAAATTATAAAATTATAAAATGACCCTAAAAATAAATTTTTTATATAAGTCCTTATAAAAAAATTTTTGATAAAAATTATAAAATGACCCTAAAAATAAAATTTTTATATAAGTTCCTATAAAATTATATTTTATCATTAAAATTTTTTTATATAAGTCCCTATAAAATAATTTTAAAAAAAATTAATAGGATTGGGATAAATGACGTAAAAACTAATTTATTATCGAATTCAATCTAATTGATTTAGTATGAAGTTGGACTAAATTGGTTTTTTAAACTAACTAAGCTACTTTTTTTATATTTAGTAAAAATTATAAATTGACTCTTAAAAAATAAAAAGTTCACATAATTCCTTAAAAATTATATTTTGCCCTTAAAAAAATAAAATTTTTACTAGATTAGTTGAAATTGGCTGATATGACTAACTTGACTTAGTATGCTAAAATTATTTTTTAATTATTTAGCTCGATGTAATCAAATGAGATCAAGTCACCCAAAGCTCTATTCACCTGTACTTTTTTTTTCTAAAAGTTATTATAACATAATAAATTTAGATAAATATAATATATTTTTTAAGGTAAAGAATATTTTTATCTTTCCAGCATTACCAAATAAATGATACTATTATCTTATATAATACATTATTTTATATAGTATTATACCAAACACTGTATAGACTTAAAATTTTATCAGATTTTATCCTATCAAACTTTATCCTATTAGGTCTTATACTATCAGGTCTTATTCTATACATCATAACAAATGGACAGTGCATGCCAATTTGTTGGTCAACAAGCTATGAGTACTTGCATGGCATGTTATATACTTAATATACTTAAGAGAAAATTTAGATAAAAATTTAATATTTTTGTTATCAAAATTTTTAATAACAACATAACAAATGTATAAATTTTACAAAATAGGTGTATAATTTTTATAACTTAATATTATATAATTAGATCTTTTAAAAATGTTTGTACACATATTGTATTTTTAAATAGAGAACTTAATTATCAAAATATAAATAATAGTACCAAAATTTAGTTCAAATATTAATAAAAAAAAATTACATGTAGTTATTTATATTTTTATTGTTAGATTCCTGAATTAAAATATAATAAGTATATAATTTTTTAATTAATAATATAATAAGTGTATCATTTTAAAAATTTAAAATTATTTTAAAAGACTCTAAGATAAAAAATTTAAATTGTATAAAAAAATTATAGTTTAGAATCCTAAGTTAAAATTTTTTATTCTAAGATCATTTAAAATAATTTAAAATTTAAAAAATTTTTTAATATAAATATCATTAACTCTTAAATTATAATTTTCTTTACAACTTTTGTTGGAGGCCGGAGGCTTGGGACATGTTTGGCAACATCCCATGTGAACTATGTGACCACTGTTCTTTATATCTTAATTAAAGGGGCTCCACCGTCGGCTTGCATTCACAATGCAAAACATTATTTGAAAGACTTTGCGTAAGATTTAATTTATCTATATTACATTTTTTGGGAGTTATTTGAAACATATTTAGGTCTTATGGATGAAAAATACCTATAAAATATTATTATATTTAGAATTTATATTTTTGTTGTGATAATTAAAAATTTTAGAAAAAGGGATAGAATTAACATCTATGAAAGTTGAAAATTGGGAATATGATATTCTTATACCTTGGGGTGATACCACAAACGTATATTGGATTACATTTTCTAGAGAGTACTTTTAAAAATCACATTTTCTTTTGAGAAGTACTTAAGGATATAATTTTTACAAATGATTACCGTGGGGGTTACGAATTAAAAATAATTAAATTTTTGCCAATTTTTATTTTTATTTTTAAAAATCAAAAGTATGGTTGAGCAGGTAAAAGAGTATATGAGGGAATTTTCTTTTGGGGGTGAAAAGTACATGAAGAAATATCAAACATATAAGGGTGGTGAAATAAAATTTGCAAATTTTTAAATGATTTTTTTTAACACAACTTCAAATGAAAGGATTCCATTAAAAGATCGTAGACAAAAATGGAGATGGGAATGATATTATGAATAAAAAAATGGCTGAGATTATATGTCCCCTTCCTAGAAATTTATATATACAGAAATCATTAATTAATTAAATTGCTCTTGAATATCTATTTCTATGTGTTTGGAAATTTTAGTGTCTTAGAATGAGAGTTTAAAAAAATAAGAAATTATTTTAGCCCAAGTCAAATGGTATCGACCCTCCATAGTTATGTATCTTAAAAAGCCTTGATTACATTAAATATAAAGATATTTAAATTATTTTATTGCAATATAAGGTTTTAAAAACTGAAATTAATAATGATCTAACATTTATTTATTTAAGGTTTTAAAAAAATTATTTATTGATAAATAATATAAATATTTATGAATTTATTTAATTTTCACCTAAAAAATGTAGTTTTTGGTTAAAAAGACCAATATTGAGATTCCTAATTAACTTATTATTATTTTCTTTATTATTATTTTTGATCAGGTACAAGTAGATTAAAATATTTAATGTAATTATTGATCATAATTGTAAAATGTCTATTCATATATTCAACACACATTCATCATATACTTTTGATTTTCTTTATTATTATAGTTGATATTATTGCTACTATTGTTATTGTTGTCAATTGTATTTTATTTTTACTTAATTTTGAAAAAATAGCTATATTCCTTCAAACGAACAATGTGAGAAAAAAATTGTTGATTGATCATACCTAACCACAATTTTTTTTAAAAATATATATCAAAAGTAGTTTTGTTTAGGTCTCTTGATTTTAAATTAAAATTTATTTTTGAACTGATTTTAATGTTATCTTCTATCTTCTAAATTATCATCAATATTTTTTTTAAATATAATTTTGTCAGATTTTGTTAACACAATATCAGAATATCTTAAAAACACATAAGATGATACGTCTTCCTCAGTAATCTTCATATAATTAATTTTGAAAAGTTGTTCACATCATTTTCGATAGAATCTGGTAAGTTAGGATATGTTTCCAAACCATTATATTATTATTATAATTTGATATGCTTGAAATGTTACCTGTCCTTATCTGTTTAATTAATATTTTATTTTTATTTCCTAATATAAAATATTTAAAAATTTTCTTCCATAATAATAATAATTATTATTATTATTTTCAACAATAAGAATAATCAAGTGAAGATTCTCCGCCTTCACGCTCAGTACTTTATCTCATTTTACTCCAATAAAAATACTCTAATGTTTATTTGAACTTTTTTTTTAAGTGAAAACAGTTTTGGATATTTCGTCACAAGAAAAAAAAAACTGTTTTCAATTTTGATTTGGGAATGAAAATGTAGCAACACAAGTCCATGTTTCCCATTTTTTTTTTCTTTTTGCTGAACTTATATATAAATTTTTGTAATTTTATTATCACATTTCTCCATAAAATCTCAACATGTAGTTGTAAAAATTATACATTTATTATATTGTTATTAAAAATTTATATACTTATTATATTTTAATTAAAAATTTGATAAAAATATAAAGAATCCCAATTTTTTTTTAATTAGAAATAAGGTGTTCTTATTCACGTCGGCTACTAACACTCCGTTGGAAAAAGTTGATAATCAACTCTATTAACATCAGCTGAGATAATAAAAACTTTGGTACCAGACTGAATTATTGTATTTTTTCAAAAAAAGAAAACTTTTGATTCCTGCAATTTTATTTATTTATTATTTGATTCCTATATTTACAAAATTAATAATTAAGTTTTTACCATTTATGAAATATTTAATTAAGTCATTATTATTAAAATTATGTGATTATTCTGCTACATTTTATAATGTAATTAACTAGATATTATCTTAATACTTTAAGTATATATAATTTATATTAGTAAAACATAATATTACATATATAATAAAATATTAAGAAATGTAATAATTAAATTAAATTAAAAATTATTTAAACTATGGGAATT
This sequence comes from Erythrophleum ivorense, assembly GCA_026724425.1. Classification (NCBI taxonomy): domain Eukaryota; kingdom Viridiplantae; phylum Streptophyta; class Magnoliopsida; order Fabales; family Fabaceae; genus Erythrophleum; species Erythrophleum ivorense. Next base: position 2,140,144 of record JAIUCV010000025.1, on the reverse strand, counting down.
TAATGAAAAATTTTTAAATTATAATAATTAAATTTAAGATTAAATAAAATTATATGGACAAAAATATGAATTTTTCTATTTTTCAAAAGAAAACTTAAAAATGATTTAACAATAATTATTTTTTAAATTGAATTAATGGCAGAAATATTTTCGAGTGACCGAAATGATAATTTATCTATTTAAAAAAGGCAATTCTCCGCATTAAGGTCTCAACCCACAATCTTCCTTGAAGCAAAACGCCAACGCCTTCGCGGAGCTGACACAGAAAGCTAAAGCGAGAGAGGGGGAGGGAGAGAGAAGTGGAGCTGTACCTGTAACTGTCTTCCATGGAAGCCTGTTTCTTCTCTCAGATCTTTCAAAATCCTTAGCTATCACTTCCTTCAACATTCTTCTTCATCTTCTCACTATCATTCTTACCACCCTTCTCACGTAAAATTTGTTCCATTTTCTTCAGTTTCCCACTCTTCTTTTTCCCCTTGTTTGTTTCCTGAGGAAATCGGGATTTCGGTTCTGTTTGTTTGGTTTCGGCCTTTTAGGAGCCTTTGGTTCTATTCGTTTGGGTTTTGGCGTGTTCTCTGGGAAAATTTTTGGAGTTTGATCTGGTTTCCGTTTCATCTTTTGGCGTTTTCAGTTAATTGGATTGTCGAGGAGTGATTTTCTCGAGGAGTGATAGCTTCTGGGTTTATTTGTTGATCATGTGGTTGTAGTGGAGTGAAGAAAAGTAGGATATGGATGATAGAGGTGGCTCATTCGTCGCTGTCAGGAGGATTTCGCAAACTCTTGAGCGTGGCAACACCTGCCATTCAACTTCTGGTAATGCATTAAATTTCGTTATTGTTTATTCTTATTGTATTTTTTGTGACTGCCTCTCTCGAAGTGTTTTCTTCACTCTTTTGATTTTCACAGTAGTTATAATACTGCATTTCTCTCTATCTCTCTGGCAAATTTATGAAGTACGGATCTGTGAATCGAGATCGAATCATGTTTGAGTAGCTTGAACATTGCGGAAGTTACACTTGCATGATGTTTGCTGATATTGCAAATTGTATCGGTGGGTGATTTCATCTATCTGTGTCTTTCTAATATGGATTTTTTTTTTGGGTTATACTTTTTTTTTGGTATATTCCAAAAATTTTGTAAAAGTTATGTCGCGGGCACGCACACTCTCTCGCTCTTAACTTACCGTCTCACTGACACATACGGTCTCGGTTTGTTTGATTGAATAGATTCAAACTTGGTCGAGCCAGCTGTTTCCTATTTCAACCTTTTTTTTTCTCCTCAATATTCCGTTCTTTTGAGCAGCAGAGCTGTTTCCTATGCTTGATTTATAAATGCAATCTATGTATTGGCTATCTCTATAGATCTAATCTAACTTTTATGGCATGCACCTATGCAGCTGTACTTATACTTTGACTAGTGCAAAACTAGTATAATTTATTGTGGGATCATATAACAAATTGTGAAGATGATATTTGAAGTGCATCAGTAGTGGAAAATTGTAAATAAAGGAAGTTGGTGGCCTTCTAATCCTCTCTGATGCTGCCTGAAATTTGAAAACTATGTTCATTATTTTATTGCTTTGCTTTGGTTCAAAGTTTGAGAATCATAGACATACTGCTAGATATGTGTTAAAAGATGATTTGGCGTTTAAGTAATTTACTTGGGCTTGAAATTCTTATGGGTAACAGGGACAAGAGACATAGAAGACATTGATGTCAGACTATTCTTAGGCTATTTTACTAATTTATTATCATTGTATTTTTATTTTTTCTCTTTACTTTTATCATTTATGAGGATTTAATGGCACGTTCTATGCTACCTCATTTTGTTTTCCTACCTTCTGATTACACTCACAAAAATTAACAAATTAATATTTTAAGTAAAATTAGTAGTAGGTGCATTAGGTAGCTTATAATTTTCCAGATTTCCTTAAAACACATTGTAACATATGCAAACTGTCAAGATTAACAAAAAAGTGCCACTTTCTTGGCATATATCTTTTAACAGTTAGTAACATTCACTTTCTTAATATCCTCTGCATAACGTCCATTGTAGTTGTCCCCTGCCCTCCAATTATAGTTTGTTGCTAGGCTATGTCCTTTTTTCTTTTCCCGGAAAGATAAAGCAAAAAATGTTCTGTATACTGCTGTGGTTAAAATAAGCTGCATGGTTCTGATTTCATCTTACAAACTAAGCTAAACAAAAGAACTATCATGTACTGAGATTGATAAATTACATTTTAGAACACTTGGCATTTTCTTTATTGCCATGAACTTATGGGCATTTTATTTGTTTACAGCTGAGGCTGTGGCAGGATCAGCTGCATGGCTTGGCAGAGGTTTATCTTGTGTCTGTGCACAGAGAAGAGATAGTGATGCTCGTCCCTCTTTTGATTTAACTCCATCACAGGTAAAAGTCTTGTTATTTAAGTCCTGAAGTAGCAATTGAAGAAGCAATTTTGTTAATTATGCTCTTGGCAGTTTTATCAAATTGAATTTTGTATAAGAACATGTGACTTGTAGTGCTCAAATTTTGAGGTTCTCTGCTGCTGTAATCATATCCAAATATGTGTCCTCAAATTTCACTTGAGTTCAGACCGATTGTAATATTGTTATTGGAGTATGTCTATCAGTAGTGTTTTAGAAAGATAACAATATCCAGAGTCAAGTTATTCCATTTGTTTTACAAATGATGACCATGCCTTTTGTTCTTTGTTGTTACATGAAAAGGAAAGTAAGTGGCTTGAAACATAATAGATCCATCCGAGTTAATGTATAGTGTTTAGACAAATAACCCGTCCTCTCTATGACTTGTACTTTTTACCTCTAAGATACTATACCTTTGATTTGGAATTACAAAGTTGCTTCATTGAAGATTGAGGACAGTATAAAATTGGGTTATTCCATCTATTTGCATCTTTTTTCATGAATGAAATACTTATATATATATATATATATATATATTTGTTTGGCTCATTTTTTGTGTTTAAAAGATATCTTGCCTTCAGGTGGTTATATAAAAAAATTGAGGAACAAATTGTATTGAACTGCATTTTTTGGTCAAAATTGAAGTTTCATGCCTTATGGCACTTTTTGCAGTTCAGAGGTGCCATGTCACCCATGTTTCACATGGCCGGGCTTATTCAATTAATTTTTCATGCCTTGTGTTGCATTCATTTTGGAATAAAAGTAATATCTTTGGTTTTGATATCTTTATTTTATTAAACATTGTTGTTTGTAATTAAGCCACAATAAATCTTCATAATGTTGAACTTCGACTCTCAGGAGGAATGCTTGCAGAGGCTACAGAGCCGTATAGATGTTCCTTATGATAACTCCATCCTTGAGCACCAGGTATCCTTTCTGTTAATATTCTCAAGTCTTCGTAAGTGATGTGGCAATAATTATTAGTTGTGTTGAAGAATTCATCTTTATGTACCCATGGTTCTATGTTTTTCCCATGCCTTATTACATGTGCAATATTCATGGACTCTAATTTACTTATGGTAATGTTGCTTTATTTTAGGAATCTCTAAGGGCGCTATGGAATGTTGCCTTTCCTGAAGAAGAACTCCATGGCCTAATATCTGAGCAGTGGAAGGAAATGGGTTGGCAAGGAAAGGATCCATCAACAGACTTTAGGTAGATATCTTGTCTTCTCACTGCCAGATCTTGTCAGCATTCTAACTACTTCTTGTTGTTAATGGTTTCTATTTTGGTTTATTTGGCAGGGGCGGTGGTTTTATATCTTTGGAGAATTTGCTATTTTTTGCTAGGACTTTCCCGGTACGATCTTTTTCTCTGTTTGCTCATTTCTTTCTATGCTTTGAATAATGTTTTGGAAGATTGGAAATGGAAGGCCTGCTGTCTTGAACAGTAGTTCATGTGAAAGCCTGGAAAAATTAACAATTTAATCAGTATTTCTCCTGAAAAGAAAAAGGGTTGTTTAGTTCCTAAAAGTAATAGGACATCTGTAATTAACAGAAGATAAAGAGAGAATCGTGTGGAAGGGAATTTACTTGCTTGAAGGATGAATCCTCATTTTTTAAGTAATTTATTTAGAATAGAGGGGTCATTATTTTGAATAACTTGAAGGCTTATATTCACACCATCCTTGCTTCTTGTTACTTAAATGGTTCAGGAGGGAGCTGTTTGGTGCACTTGTATCTTACCTGGTATTGGATACAAGTACCATGATTTTTAAGATTTTCATAATTCATATGTCAATTGAAATTTATCAAAGAAATATTATGACAAGTATTTTATTTCAGTTGGGAAAGCTAAAAATTCAGAAATGTGATCAGATTTCCATGGTTTTTGGGTGAGATACAACCAAAGTGATGGCATCCTATGTCACTAGGAAGTGGATACTACTAGTATACCAAACACAAGCATCTTGGATATCAAAATGAAGATGACAATGATATGGCTCCTGGATGGTTAATATAAAAAAATTAATACTCAACAAATCTAAGCAAGTCTGTGCAGCTCTAAAGACAAATTTTTTTTCCATTTGGACTTCTTTCATAGAAGAAATTTGGCCATATTACTACATTTCTTCTCTTCCATTCTCTTGCTTTAATCTGAGCCTATGTGTTCACTGTGGACTAATTATGCACTTTGATTTTGGAAAAAAAAAAAAAAAGACATTTCATTAAATATTGTGTTCTGTTTGCATGTTAAAATCCCTAGGTTTTTTGCATATCACTCTTTTGGTGCTTAATCATACTTTGCATGTTTAATATATTATCTACTTTGCTGTTAAGGCTAGATATGTATCAGACATGTACTTGCAATCTTTCAGGGGTCAGGTACATGCTGGTATGATCCATCTGTCTGTTTGATCATTGACCCTCTCATGATGTTTCTTTGTTGCTCTATTATAGGTCCCATTCCCCTAAGCATTGTAAAATTTCATCAATCGACCTTAAATTTGACAAGTAGTCTTTACTATTCATGTCTTTGTTATAAAAGTAAAACTTAAAACTTTTCATTTTGTAGAAGTCCTTCCAGGACCTTTTATGGAAGCAGGAAGGAGATCGGTCTGTGTGGGAATACCCATTTGCTGTTGCTGGCGTGAACATCACCTTTATGCTTATCCAGATGCTTGATCTTGAAGCAGGTTTGTTACTTCTTCTATTATCATAACTTTTTATTATCATTATTCATTAAATGTCCCTGGAAGGAATAATGATGTTGCTGTCTATAAGCACTTTTTTCTCTCCCCTGAACTACGATGAGTGCTCCACCAAGCAGAAATCACACAAAATTTGAACCTTGGCTTTCACCAGTGTTCTGAGAGTTCTATATGGTGATATAAAGTTGCTTTTGCTATTTGGCATTGTTAAGAAAACCAAACCTGACCTCCCATTTCAACCTGAAAGCTGTCCTACCGCTTGATCCAGTCATAGACTATAAAGCTGTGCACCATTGAACTGGTCAAACTTGGTTAGGCACTGATCAAAACCAGGTCAAATCGGAGGGTTAAGCATGTAAACGGGGCACCGGTTCAAGAATTATACTGGTCGAATCTGCCATCTCTGCTCTGTTCATGCTTCTTCGCATTCTGCTTTGTTTTTCAACTACTAAAAAATATAAATTATTAAATTCATTTTTTTTCATTTATTTAAATAAAATATCTTTAGATCATCGGAAAAGATTTTTAGAAGATATTTGTAACAAATTTGACAATCTAATATTCATATAATATTAGAGATAAAATACATATATTTATAAAGTCTGAATCAAAATAATACTTTTATGTAACATATATAATATGTATAATATATTCTTAAAAATTTATTAACTTAATCATTATGAAGGATTAGACTATAATCATTTTAATATATTTAATAGACATATTTTAAATATTTTAATCCATTGGGTTAGACCGTAGTTTGACCACTAAATTGTAAACCACTTTCCTCTTCTTCAATGACCAGTTCAATTTATAAACATTGCTGTTTGGCCTGCACTTTTGCATGTGGTAGTCTTACTCTTTGGCAATGATAATGACAGCAATTATCGTAATCATCATCTGGATAACTGATGGTGCCATATTGTAATTTAAGGGTTTAGATCTGCTTAATGGAGAGAATACCATTTTGTGGTGGGTTCATACTGTTACCAACAACTGGCATGTAAAAAATGTCTTGTCACACATCTTTCAAAATTTTCAATCATAATAATTGTTTCTAAAGTGAGATGAAAATGCATATTTTTTATGCAGGCTCTTGTATGATGGATGTCTTTGCAAAGCAATGGATTGAATTCCTTTTTTTTTTTTGGGTGATCAAGAATTGAATTCAATTTGTGCTATTAACTGCTAACAATATGCTTTGGCTTTACAGTCAAGCCGCGGACACTGGTGGGAGCTACTTTCCTGAGACTTCTTGCAGGTAGCCTAAACTATTTTTGTCTATGTACTTTGCTTTCTTATTCTGCCCCTTCTTTTTTGGCGAAAAGGGGGAGGATTTGAATTTGGTCATAATTAAATACTGGTATCTAGACGGTAATAGTTTATGAGACTTCCATATATGCAAGGTGGAGAACAAAGCACTTTGCAGCAATAAGAAAATATTTTCTATGTGGACCTTTCACTTCAGGGTCTGAATCCTCACTGTTTAAGTATTATACCTTAGCTTGCTTTTAAGTAACTAAATTCATTCATTATTATCTGACAGAAAATGAATCGGCTTTTGATCTTCTCTATTGCATAACTTTTAAGCTGATGGATCATCAATGGCTTGCCATGCGAGCATCATACATGGATTTTAATGTAAGTATTCTCTGGTCTGAATGCTTCTGATACAGATAGGAAAAGGCAAAGACACATGGAATTAAAATAATGTATAAATTGCTTTCACTTTCCCTGAGGTTTCTAAAACCTACAGTCATGCTCCCTCCAGTTTCAAAAATATTATACCAACCTCCTTTGCTTTAAGTTGTTATGAGCATTAACTTGGTCGCTTGTGCTGCATTGATATTTAATTAGGCTATTTGGTTGGAAGTTTCAATGATGAGAAGTGCATTTTGTGTCAGCAGAATATAAGCTTGGTTAACAATTTTGTTGTTAATAGAGGAGAAATTTTAGTATAAATTAAAACTAGCAGAGTTGCAATGCAATTGTTGATTTTAAAAACCTCAAGGGAGATGAATGATTTAAAATAAATTTAGAAGTTTGTCAAGAATGGAGGGTGGGAACAAAAAGTAAAATGAATGCATGAATACCAACCCAGAAAAATATGTTGAGGCAAATTTTAATGCAGAGATAATAACTCTTGCAACTGAAGAGAAAAGAGGTTTCTGAATGGAAAAATTAAATTTAAAGAACAAGTTTTGTAAAATTTACAATAAAAGACTTTAAAAATTAAAATTTCCCTTAAGGACCAAAGTTATTATCAAGTTTTAGGGGATTTGCTATTAGGGTTTAGGAAAATTACTACGGAAGTTACTTAAAACTTACTATCAAAGTTATTTAAACTGTAACTTTTTTAAAAATCTGATAGTAATTTTTCTAAACCCTAGTAGCAATTTCGAATAACTTTTGTCTTTGGAGTTAATTTTAATTTTAAATGTCTTTTATTGTAAATTTTGCAAAACTTAGGTCCTTGAATATTATTTTTCCTTTTTAAATTAAGAAGCAAAGGTTTTTGTGTGGGGAGCACTTCATACTTTTATAGGTTAACCGTGGTGGTTCTTTTTTTTCTTTTATTTTTAATGTATAAATGTTCAAGGAGAAATAACCCTAGTCATTGTTTAGACACGGGGTGATTTGTAGAGATACACTCATCTTGTTCCTTAGCAGCTGACTTTCACGTCTAGCTTTTGATTCTCAGTGAACGCTTTGCTAATATATACCTATTATTTCATGTTCTAACAGAGAGTGATGAAAGCTACGCGCCATCAGCTGGAGAAAGAGCTTCTCCTTGAAGACGTAACACGGCTAGAAGATTTGCCTTCATACAAACTTCTTACACGATAGATATCAGTTCTTTCTGTGGGTGTATTAGTTTAAGCAGAATGTTTTTGTACATGATCTTATGCCATTTCTGCCAATTCAGAATTTAAACTCCTGATTTTTCAGCAAGACTGAGCGGAAACTTGTATCACTGAGGCCAGCTTAAGTGTGACGTCCTCAAGATTTTAGATGCAGCAGTAAAGATTCTAGTGCAGCTAGAGGATTATATTTGTTGTCGTAGGATTTGACTCCTCCTAGCACTTTAGAAGGGTAAAGTGCAAGTGATTGTTGATGAGAAAATTAAGGTTGTTGGTCTTCACAAATCCATGGATTGCTATAAATTTGCTCTTCGTAACAATCTGAACCAGAGACTCCCAGGGTTTGACATGTAGGTTTGCTTCATAGCAAAAAAATAAAAAAATGGTAATGATTTCTGGTTTGTTTATTTGCATTTTCCTTGAGGATCATTAACGGGCAAACGCAGCTGGCAGTACTGTATTTCAGGCAGCCGAAAATAATCTGATTGCCTCTGCGTACTCCTTTGTTTGTCAAGGGTTTTCTTAAGAATTAGAAGGGCTGATAACATATTCTCTTCTAAATTTTTTTTACTATTATATTTTCCCAAAAGAAGGTTTTACTATAAGTTATATAGTCTCATTAGGAACTTTGGAATCGGATTGGTAGCTGACTTGTTTAGAAGATGTTTGGCTAATTATATTTGTCTTTCAAATTCCCATTTTTATGAAATAAAAAACCCTGCTTTTGAGTTGATCTAAAATCACTTTTGATACAAATTAAGTTGACCCTGACTCAACATTAAATTTGTATAACTGCAATATAGACGTGCACTTAGAATTTTGGATTACGAGTTTACTGGTTCGATTATTGGATTACTTAAAAAAAAAAGTGTTTGAACTAGCCATTGTTAAACATAAAATTTTATATGAAAAAAAATACAGTAATCGAAATAATAAAAATTAAAAATTTGACAATATGTAACAATAGTTGTTAAATATATTAAAATATATTAATGTATTGTAGCGAAATTAAATTAATTTATTCCTTAATGTTTAGATTTGATCAAAATAAAATTTAGAAAAAATATAACAAGTATTTATCAAATATTAACTGAGCATTTACTCTTTAGAGTACATAAAAAATTAATACGCACTTTCCCATATAATTTCTTTATCCTGGTTGAACTTAAGCCTTTTTAACAAAAGGAAAAACGGAAAAAATAGACTTGATGTGCTTACGTGATGAGAATGTGACGAGGCAGAGCTGCAAATGGAGAAAGTCCAACACTGGCGATGAAATGGTTGAGCCAGTCTTCATATATGTAATGAACTCAACTACACTTTTGTCTGGTTCCAATAATATTGCTTAAAACTATGTATTGTGTCTAATTTAATTTCTATGGGCTATGAGACCCCCCGCTGTTATAACTATCTTCTCTATGAGCGACATGTCCTTATTAATGATTCCCCATTTTAGAACATTCTGGAAATCCTGATGTTGCTTTGAACAACTCCTTTAAAAGCTTTCTGCTTCACTTCTTGATGATAAGGAGTTGTACTTCGAGTGGAGATTTGCTGGTCATTAATAATCATCGAATTTTTTTCAGACCTTTAACGTGTGAGAAGTATAACCCGAATGTTAATACCTGTGCCTATAATATGTGTAGTACTTCATAAGATCAGTTGACTCACTTCTCCTACTTGTGGAAGTATACCTGAATCGGCCCCAACTCTTCTCTCTTCATTTTATGTCTTGTTTGGTTGGATGGAATTGGGCTTTAAAGAATGAATGTAAGAATAAAAATTACCTAAAGTTATGAATGTAAGAATAAAAATTACTTAAAATTATGTTTGGTAGCCAGGTAGAAGCGGGCATTTCCATTTCTTAGTTGTCATCCTCTAAAACTCGCACATTTATTCTCTCTTAGATTTCTTTATGTTGCCCTCTTCCTAGGGGCCGCCAATCCTTTCCTGGTTTTTCTTTGGGGGGTCTCCTGACTCAAGTCGGAGAGCATCGATTCAACTGGATATCAAGCCTGCCATCCCTGCGTTCTGAATACCCCTTAGGGCAGTGTTTTTTACTGCCTTACTAGCAGTTCTTTGCTTTGTAACTTTAAGACACTCATTTTGATAATATAACCACTCTTTCATGCACAGATTTTGTGCTATGCACATCCTATTTAGATCGTTTAAAATTAATTTAAAAAACTTAAATTTCATATATATATTTTTAAAATTTTCACTTTATAAAATACAGAATACCAAAAAAAAAAAACAGTTTTATAACTGATAAATATAAAAAAATATTTCATATAAAAATAAAAAAATTGTATGAACTATAAATTATTTATATTAAATTAAACGGTTCAAATTGGGATGCGCCTAGTTTTAAATTTACAAAGAATTTGCATTCCACTCTTTCTTTGTTTTCTCTTGTTCTCTTCTCTTGCATGCATACTCTGAACCCCATCAAGAACCCCAAAATAAAAGGAAAATTGAAAAACTAAATAAATATAAAAGTATTAAGATATGTGAAGAAAACAACAAAATAAAGAAATATTTACTAAATCTATCATTGAATTATAGATATGAGAAAATTTATTCAATTTTCTTTTAAAAAGAAAATAGAGAAGGGGTGGATACCCTTTGTTATTGCCAATAGGCCCCTATACTTGCCCTTGTTGGATTTAGCAAGGATGAGAAAAAAAGAAGAGAAATAGCACCAACCATTATACTTCATTCCTTCATGAAATTTCAAAGGTAAAGGATTTAAATTGTTGCATTTAAAATTTTTACCTGGATAATTTTATTATTTATAAAATTTGTATTAATTTGAATTTTGAATCTATAAGTTTTAAAAATCAATAAAATAAACAAGTAATAACTTCCTGATTAAAGGTATTTTAATTCTATAATTGTTTTAGAAAAAAATACTGTGTGATCAAAATTTAAGACAAATATTTTTTTTAATATAGTAATTTCCATTCTTAAAAAAATTATTTTTTGACCCAAATCATTTAATTTCATGAAGATCTAGGAATATATTTGATGTCCTCACCAATTCATAAATGCTTAGAAATAATAAACAAACTTTTATACAGCAAAGCTAAAAACAAAGGAGCTAAGGTTGAAGTCCTCTGGAAAGCAATTGTGGAAATATAATAAGATTATTCTAAAATTATGGCTACCAAATTGGTGCAAATGAAATATTCATAGAGCCAAACAAGCAAGAAAGCATGATGCTTAAAGTTAGAAATAGGACTTTTAGATTTTGTGCTGGTAGCCATTAAAGTTGAATAAGAAGTAGCTATTTTGGAAAAAGTTAATTTCCCAACTATCACCTGTGGAGTTGAAAAGAGTAGGGAGCTATCTCCATAGGTAAGAAGACTAGTAATGGCCACCACATCTAGCAAAGTGGGCTAATTGTAGCAAAGGAACTATAAACCCATTAATGGTAGTAAACCAAAAGCTGAAGAATTTATAAAGCAATTTGGCATTAGAGGCAATATCTTGCTTGGACATCATAATAAGGTCATAAATACCCCATTTCTTCCTATCATCTTCTCTTTTTTTTGCAACTCGATTGAGCCAAGTCACATGAGAGGTCATTGTTCTAGGCTAAGATTGAAAGTTAAAAGGGCATTTGAAGATGGTGAACCAATCAAAGGTGATTGGTGAGGCTGAACCTTTTAGACATATGAAATGCTCTAGCAGTAGTTTACCTTTGGTTGAATTCGATAACGATAGACCAAGCACAAAAGTATAATGCTCAGATACAAATGGAATCAAGGCAACAAGGCCTATAGTTCTTTCCAACTTAGGAGATGAAGAGTCAAGCTTATCTTTTAAAGAAGAATTTGAAATTCAAAAATTGATAAGACCAAGTGGTAGCCATAGAGTAGGAGGTAGCCAAGATTTACCATGAGTTAATGCAAGTAACTAATTTTCAAAATAAAAAACCAATATATCATTTTAGCTTCTTCTTCTTATTAATATTACCTAAAAAGATGTTAGGGGCAAAATGTTATCAGTAAAAATAAATGGGCTAGATTGATATATGGGCCTAAGGTTTAGGCTAACCTATTGGAAATTATTAGTTAGATAACTTAGTTGGATTAGGCTATTTAAAGGATATTTTGACTTACAAAACATGATGGGCCTTACCTTGCATTTCATTGAATCCTTTAAATTTTTAAAGAGAAAGTTGGCTTAATATTATGTAGTAGGAAAAAAGGTGATATGAACCGGATCCATATGGGGAAGGATGCTTGTGTGGAGAAGGACTTGATGATAGATGGCCCAATGACAAGAGGAAGAGTTAAGCATATACAAAAGAGCAATTGGGCTTCAATTTGCTGAATTAGAAGCCCATAATGTTAGTGCATGCATTGAGGAAGCAAATGAAGCCTTAATCATGCTTATTCAAGCCCAAGTTGATGCTTAAAGAGCCCATTAAAGCTAGAGGACGTGAATAGTACTTCAAATGCAAGATGTCCAGCCCATTAATATTAATTAGTTTCTATTAGGCTGATTATCTTTTCTGTTTTCAAAAAAATTTGATTTTGTATCCCTATTTTTTAGATCTTTCAGTTAGGATTAGGTAGTTAGTTTCCTACTTTTCCTCCAGTAGATAGGTTTGAGCTACACTATAAATATATGTATTCTGCCTTCATTTGAAACACAATTGGAAGTAATAGAATTATTTTGAGTGTTTCTCTAATTGTGAGAATCTTATCTTATCTTTGCTCTTGTGAAACCTTTGTCTTATCAACCTATCTTTAGGTTGGTGATTCAAGTTCACAAAAGCCCCCAATTCGTGCTTCGATCCAAGTGCGTCGTTGTGTGGGTTGGTTTATTGTGTTCGTGGTTAGGCGCGTTGTCTAAGTAGCAGGTCAACGTTCTTATAACGTTGGTTGGCTATTTGCTTCCGTCGGGTCTCGAACCATCATCTATCCATCAACCTACGTCGTGAAGATTGGGCCACCCCTTGATTTCGCATCATTTGGTATCAGAGCTTCTGTTTACACGGTAGGTTGTCTATCATACATTCATCATCCACCATTCTACTTCCTTTCTAGCCTCCATATTTTTTTTCCTTTTCCATATCTGTTCATTGCTACCTTTTATTATAAAAAAAAATACTAAACTTTCTACCTTCCCTTGTTTCCAGATTTGATCCTTAGTGTGCAAGATTTGATTTTTTATGCTACAAGAGCCATTCATTTTGTAATCTGGAAAATTTTTGTTCTGGACGTGTTATTTTTTCCTTATCTGTTCAACCCCTTTCCTTTTGAGATTTTGGATGATTAATAGGTCAATCCTAAGTTTCAGAATCTCAACTTTCATTTTGTTTTAGAATCGTCAAATTCGGAGTTCTCTAGAGGAAGTTATTGTTATTTTTAGTGGTAACGTTTTCTGATCTGTTTCTTATTGTGTGATCTTGTGATTCTTTTTCATCTAATCCAAAAAAAAAAGAGGCAAAAAAAAAAAAAGGAAAAGGAAAAGGAATAGAAAAGAAAGGCAAAAAAAAAAAAAAAAAAAGGTTAGCCAAAAAAAAAAGTGAAAAAAAAACGAAAAAAAAAATTGTGATTAGATTTCTTTCATTTGTGATCAGCATTGTTTCCTCTTCCATTTGTTTCCTAATTTTTGTGATCCACTTTCCTATTCCTATATTGTTTCCTTTTATCTTGTGATTGTGGACTTTCCTATTGTGACTTCAACTTGTTTCTTATTCCTTTGATTTGAACTTTCCTAATCTAACCCTCCATTGATTTCTCATATCTTGGGTTTTTAGAATCATTGTAATTGGCTCTTTGGTATTTTAAACTTAATTTTGCATTGCTAAGTGGTTAAATCTTCCCTTTTTCATATTGGAACCCTAGCCTAACCAAACCCTAACCTTACTTGTAACTTGTATGTGCCAATCACAACTTTTCATACCATCCACCAGCACATACTTTGGTGAACCGAGAATTGGCAGTCCTTGATCACTTGACAAGGTCTTAGGTAATATAAGAGCTTGGGATTTGATATTGAGAGGTAAAAGGCAAGAGTGGATAAGATCATTGTAGAAAAAGCCAATAAGAGAGAGTAAACACGAGTGAGAGTGTTATATCTCAATTGAGTGAAACACGTGAGAAAATATTTGTGAGGTCCTATATACTTTTGTTTCTTTTTCACTAACATGGCAGATAATCGAGAAAAAGGAGTTGCACATGAAAGTGATAATGATGATCACAATTCATTTGGAGTAGCGCCTTTGCAAATGAAAGCTCTAGTGAGTCATTTTGAAAGGATGCTTGATAAGAAGTTGGAAGGACTCCATGAACGCTTAGATCGGGTGGAGAGTAGAACCTCTAGCCAAAGGACTACTACTCAAGCTAACCAAAGACAAGCTCATGCTGCACGCCCACAACACCGTGAATATGTGGAAGACATGGAGAGCCATGATGAAGATTATGAAGGAGAGGAGACTTAGCCAAGAAGAAGGCCACTCAACATACAAAGAAGACCACTGAGGAGGCCTAGAGATGAAGAAGAAGGCCTTGGAGGAGTCAAAGTCAAAATTCCTTCCTTTCAAGGCAAGAGTGATCCAGAAACATACCTGGAGTGGGAGATGCGTGTAGAGCAAATCTTTTCATGCCATAACTACTCTAAGGGTAAGAAGGTCAAAATTGCTGCTCTTGAGTTTATTGATTATGCTCTTATTTGGTGGGACCAGATGCAAAAGGAGTGGATTAGATATGGAGAGCACCTCATCTCAACATGGGAAGAGATGAAGGTTATCATGAGGAGACGATTCATTCCATCCTATTTTCGAAGGGAACTTCACAATAAGCTTCAACGCCTCACTCAAGGATCCAAGAGTGTGGATGAGTACTACAAGGAAATGCAAATAGCCATGATTAGAGCTAATGTAGAGGAGGATCCAGAAGCAACAATGGCTCATTTCTTAGATGGGCTTAATCATGACATAGCCGATGTTGTGGATATGTACCACTATGTTGAGATTCATGACTTAGTCCACCAAACTGCCAAGGTGGAAAAACAACTCAAAAGGAAGAATATTGCAAGGAAGAACTCCAGTTCAACTTCTTTCAACTCATGGAGGAACAACCCAAAGAAAGATATTCCCTCTACTTCAAATTCAAAGGGAAATGAAATAAAGAAAGAAGAAAAGCTGGCTGCACCACCCAAGAAGGTTCAAAGTGGGCCTAATCCTTCAAGAAATCGAGACATAATATGCTTCAAGTGCCAAGGGAGAGGACACATCTCTAGTGAATGTCTTAACAAGAGAACCATGAATATCAACAACCTTGGTGAGTGGGAAACTGAAGGAGAAACAACAGAGGAAGAAGAAGAGCTATTCATGGAAAATGAAGATGGAGAGTATGCAGAAGAAGGAGAACTCCTTGTAACTAGGAGAGCCCTTAGTGCCTAGATGATGGCAGACGAAGATAAACAAAGAGAGAACTTATTCCATACTTGTTGCCAAATCCAAGGAAAGATATGTGGTGTGATTATAGACGGAGGAAGTTTCTGCAATGTGGCAAGCACTGAGCTAGTGGAGAAGTTGAATTTGTCTACTTTCAAGCATCAACGGCCTTACAAACTCCAATGGCTCAATGAATGTGGAGAATTGAGAGTAACCAAGCAAGTTAAGGTAATGTTTTCAATTGGCAAGTATAAGGATGAAGTGCTTTGTGATGTTGTACCAATGAAAGCATGTCATATTTTGTTAGGTAGGCCTTGGCAGTATGATAGACGTGTTACACATGATGGTTTTCTAAACTGTTATTCTTTTGTACTTAGAGGGGAACCTATAACCCTCCTTCCTATGTCACCAAAGCAAGTGTTAGAAGATCAAATCAAGAGAGAGAAGAAAAGAGAAAGTGAGTGTGTAAAAGTGTCTGAAAAAGAGGAGAGTGAAATTGAGAAAAGAAAAGAGAGCAAGCCAAGAGAAGAGAGAGGAAAAGGAGAGAGAGCTAAAGGTAAAAGAGAGAAAGAGGGAGATAGAGAGAAAAGTTTGTTAGTAACAAGAAAGAGTGAGATCAAACAAGCTTTGTTTTCTCAACAAAACCTCCTAGTAGTTATCTACAAAGAGGCTATGTTGAATACTAACGACTTAACCTCTACTTTGCCTAGTGTTGTTATGTCTCTTTTGCAGGAATATAAAGATGTCTTTCCCGAAGAGGTACCACTTGGGTTACCACCAATTAGAGGGATAGAACATCAAATTGATTTTATACCTGGAGCACCTTTGCCCAATCGTCCAGCTTATCGAGCTAATCCTAAAGAGACTAAGGAGATTCAAAGACAAGTGCAAGAGCTGCTGGAAAAGGGATATGTGAGGGAGAGCCTTAGCCCATGTGCAGTACCAGTATTGCTCGTGCCTAAAAAGGATGGCACATGGAGAATGTGCATTGATTGTCGAGCCATCAATAATATAACCGTAAGATATCGTCATCTTATCCCTAGGTTAGATGATATGCTTGATGAGTTAAATGGCTCCACTATCTTCTCTAAAATTGATTTAAAAAGTGGCTACCATCAAATTAGGATGAAAGAAGGAGACGAATGGAAAACTGCATTTAAGACTAAATATGGACTTTATGAATGGTTAGTTATGCCTTTTGGTCTCACTAATGCACCTAGCACATTTATGAGGTTGATGAATCATGTCTTGCGTGCATTCATAGGTAAATTTGTGGTAGTTTACTTTGATGATATCCTTGTGTACAGTAGGACTTTGCATGAGCACGTAGATCACTTGAGACAAGTCCTAGAGGTTCTAAGAAAAGAAAAATTGTTTGGCAATTTGAATAAGTGTGATTTCTGCACTAATAAAGTTATTTTTCTTGGTTTTGTTGTGAGTGCTGAGGGGGTTGAGGTTGATGAAGAGAAAATCAAAGCCATTCAAGATTGGCCAACCCTTATCACCATTGGACAAGTGAGGAGCTTCCATGGACTTGCAAGCTTTTATAGGCGATTCGTGAGGGATTTCAGCTCACTGGCAGCCCCTTTGAATGAGTTGACAAAGAAGAATGTTCCATTCAAGTGGGGAGAAGCTCAAGAGAAAGCTTTCCAAACCATCAAGGAGAGGCTCATACATGCACCTTTATTAGTCATTCCAGATTTTGGTGAGATTTTTGAAGTTGAATGTGATGCTAGTGGAATTGGCATAGGAGGTGTACTCATGCAAGAAGGTAAGCCCATTGCATATTTTAGTGAAAAGCTAAGTGGTCCTACTCTTAACTATCCTACATATGATAAGGAGCTATATGCTTTAGTTAGAGTATTGGAAACTTGGCAACATTATTTGTGGCCTAAAGAATTTGTCATACATTCTGACCATGAGGCTCTAAAACATATTAAGAGCCAAAACAAATTGAATCGAAGACACGCTAGTAGGGTTGAATTCATTGAATCTTTCCCATATGTGATTAAGCATAAGAAAGGTAAGGAGAATATTGTTGCTGATGCACTTTCACGTAGGTATGTTCTTCTTTCCATGTTAGACTCGAAGGCTCTTGGTTTTGAGTTCATTAAGGAATTATATACTAATGATGTTGATTTTGGTGAAGCTTTTAACTATTGCAAGCCTGGAGTTGGTTGGGACAAATTTTACTTGCATCACGGATTCTTGTTTCGTGTTGATAAGCTTTGCATTCCTAATTGTTCTCTGCGCATGTTATTAATGAAGGAAGCACATTCAGGAGGTTTAATGGGACACTTTGGCATTATTAAAACCTTTGATATCTTGAATGAGCATTTTTATTGGCCTAAGATGCGTAGAGATGTTCAAAAGCTTGTGGGGAGATGCATTGTATGTCATAAAGCAAAATCTAAATTAAATCCCCATGGACTGTATACTCCCCTCCCTATTCCTAGTGTACCTTGGGAAGATGTTTCCATGGATTTTATTGTGGGATTACCTAGGTCTAAGATGGGGAGAGACTCTATTTTTGTTGTGGTGGACAGGTTTTCTAAAATGGCACACTTCATTGCATGTCATAAGGGTGATGATGCTTCTAATATTGCTAATTTGTTCTTTCAGGAGGTTGTGAGGTTTCATGGGATTCCGAGAACTATAGTGTCAGATCGTGATGCTAAATTTCTAAGCTATTTTTGGAAGACATTGTGGAGCAAGTTTGGAACTAAATTGCTATTCTCTACTACTTGTCATCCGCAAACTGATGGACAAACTGAAGTTGTTAATAGGACACTATCTTCTTTGTTACGAACTATGGTTAAAAAGAACCTGAAGAATTGGGAGGAGTGTCTACCGCATGTCGAGTTTGCATACAATAGGGCTGTTCATTCCACTGCTAAATATTCACCATTTGAGATTGTATTGGTTTTAATCCTCTTGCACCCATTGACTTAGTTCCTTTGCCTTTACAGGAAAGAATCAATATGGATGGACAGAAATGTGTTGAGTTTGTTAAGCAAATCCATGAGAAAGCAAAACGAAACATTGAGAGAATGACTCAACAATATGTAGAACATGCTAATAAGGGGCGAAAGAGGGTTGTCTTTGAACTAGGAGATTTGGTTTGGTTGCACCTTAGAAAAGAGAGGTTTCCTGACAAAAGAAAGTTTAAGCTTATGCCTCGCGGAGATGGGCCTTTCCGCGTGCTAGAGAGAATTAATGATAATGCTTACAAGATAGATTTACCAGGTGAGTATGGTGTAAGTGCTGCTTTTAATGTTTTTGACCTTTCCCCTTATTTTGGTGCAGACTTTGAAGAGTTGAGGATGACTCCTTTTCAAGAGGGGGAGGATGATATGAACCAGATCCATGTGGGGAAGGATGCTCGTGTGAAGAAGGACTTGATGATAGATGGCCCAATGACAAGAGGAAGAGTTAAGCGTCTACAAAAGAGCAATTGGGCTTTAATTTGCTGAATTAGAAGCCCATAATGTTAGTGCATGCATTGAGGAAGCAAATGAAGCCTTAATCATGCTTATTCAAGCCCAAGTTGATGCTTAAAGAGCCCATTAAAGCTAGAGGACGTGAATAGTACTTCAAATGCAAGATGTCCAGCCCATTAATATTAATTAGTTTCTATTAGGCTGATTATCTTTTCTGTTTTAAAAAAGATTTGATTTTGTATCCCTATTTTTTAGATCTTTTAGTTAGGATTATGTAGTTAGTTTCCTACTTTTCCTCCAGTAGATAGGTTTGAGCTACACTATAAATATATATATTCTGCCTTCATTTGAAACACAATTGGAAGTAATAGAATTATTTTGAGTGTTTCTCTAATTATGAGAATCTTATCTTTTCTTTGCTCTTGTGAAACATTTGTCTTGTCAACCTATCTTTAGGTTAGTGATTCAAGTTCACAAAAGCCCCCAATTCGTGCTTCGATCCAAGTGCGTCGTTATGTGGGTTGGTTTATTATGTTCGTGGTTAGGCGCGTTGTTTAAGTAGCAGGTCAACATTCTTATAACGTTGGTTGGCTATTTGCTTCCGTCGAGTCTCGAACCATCATCTATCCATCAACCTACGTCGTGAAGATTAGGCCACCCCTTGATTTCGCATATTCATTTGATTTGAAACAGTTTCCAGCCATATATCCACTTTCCTAAAAGATAGGTATACAACCCACAAAATATGATAATCAACTTTAAAATAAAAGTTGGCAATAATAATAATAATATATTAATACTAAATAAAATATCTTAGGGTAGAAAGCGATAATCAATAAGTTTTAATTAAATCTTGAAACCTAAAAATTATCTTATAGAGTCATTGGGATGCCTATTTTATATCCAATAGGATTTTTTTATACATCAAGTCTTCAAATAAATTATCCTTATTAGGCCCAAATACTTATAAGATTTTATTTTAATTACTAGGTTTTAAAATAAATTCATTGGTATTTTATCCTAATCCTAATAGCAAAAAAAACTTAGATCCCTTTCTTTTCCCCTTTCTCCTTTTCTCTTTTCTCTTCTTTTCCTTTCTTCTCTCCTCCCACTTTCGCAGACGCAACCCTCACCTCTAGAACTATTCATCATTTTCTTTCTCTCTCTATTAACAAATCCCTTGTACAGCATCATTTAGCCTTTTATCTAGACACCACTGCCACTTGCTCCAGCCATAGCCACCACATTCTACTCCACCATCCTCACGTTATGGCTATTCACAAAGAAGTTGTAGCTTCCAACATTGTTGAAGCTTTCAATTTGGGGCTTTTAAGTTTAATCCTCCAAAGTGCAAATTCATTCTCAAATTTTCATATAACAATCTCCATGAGTCAATATGAGGCTTATACTATTAGTTCTTATTAGTGAGTGTATAAATAGTAATGTGGTACCTTTCATTTATACCTTGGTTATATTTTTCTTATCTCACATTAAATAGTATGAGATGCTAAGCGTGTCACTTACAAAATCTAAAAACCCAAGTTTGTATCTAGTAGTATGGGATCCTTGGTGCAATACTTATGGAGACATTTTCTTTTTCCTTTTGATATTGCTTTTAAGGATGGATCATCTATACTTTCTTAAGTCCTATTATTAATATATACATATATTTGACAATGTAATAGATGAGATATAATGTGAACCCTATAGTTGTTAGTGAGCGTAACCTCTTGAATGTGCTGAATTAAATAATGAGATGAAAGGTGTAGAAGCACTATGAGATTGATAAATAGCGTGATGGCACTTTGATATTATGAGAGAAGAAAAGTGTGATGACACTAAGATGTGAAAAGTAAGGTGGCATTGAGATGTAAAATAAACAAAATATGGTGGCATTGAGATGTGAAACAAGTATGCGATAGTATTGAAATAAGAAATAAGTAAAGTGCAATGGCACTATTAGAAATAACATAATATGTCCTTTCATACAATATTTATCCAATGAGTTTTTATTTATTTGTCTTTAAAATTTATATTTTTTAGTAGTTGGTTACTATTTGAAAAGAAAGTATTTATTTATTTTTGAATATTCTAAATTGATATTTGATCGTATTTTACTAATGATATTTCATCGCAAAAAACTTAAGTGCACTTGTTTTCCCTTTTGCGTACTTTGTAATTTATGTACTAATTGAGTCAGTGGTAGACTCACTTCACTCCCTATACTTTTGTGTTTTTTATGATTAGTGAGTAGTCAAGCAAAGTGTTCTAGGGGTTAATATGTCTTCTTAGACATGTTGGATAGATTCTTTACTAGATGATGGTGATATAAGATTCTGTGACATCGTGGCTATTAATTGTTAGATTAGGTAGTGTAGCATGAGAATTGTAGTCTGTTCAAGTTGTTTATTTTATTTTTCTTTCTTTTTTTTCAGTCTTTTTATTTACAAAAAGTGTTAATTACTAGATTGAGACTATTTGTATAGATTGTGAAGTATTCGTACTAAAGAAAAGGTTTGCTGGATTCTTGGCAATCCCTAAATGATATCTTTGGTGAAATAAATAATATATTTTGGAAGTGGCAAAAATTTTCCTTTTAAGATCTTCTTAGTCTTATCATGGTCAAGTGTGTTCCTTTAGGCTTGCTAGACTGAGCTATCTTTGGGATAGCTTAGTCTATATGCCAGTCATAGTTAGGGATTTAGGTGGTGACATGGTTAATCACAATCAACTGGAAATAATGAAGGGTTAATGAGTTAACCAAGTCAAGGGATGTGTAGAAAATGCTGAAGACCCATTTCCTTGATTTTAAGGATATGGTTGATGGAGTTAGTTGATGAAGCAATTAGTTAGCAAGTAAACATATTATTTTTATCTGAAGAAAATCTAATATAGCACAAACTAACATTTAAATTGTTAGCCATACTCTTACATGATTTAGAACATGGGCTAAAGGTTTAGAAAGGGTGGCTAACAATTCTAGTGGGGTAACAACTAGTTCTAGGCTTATAAATACTTATTATATTTGTTTTTTTTTTGTTTCTTAAAGATACACATCCAATCAATCCAATATGAGCCTTTACATTTTTATCTTTTACATTAACTTCTAGGATTTATTCCTTTCTTTATCATATTCTTACCTTTATTTTCCTATTAGCTATAGGTCACTCTTTAGTCATTTTTCAAACTAGGTGCTTCCTTTAATAGCTATTAAAACCAAAGCTAAGGAATAGAATCTCTTCCTTGGCATATTGCTTAAAAGTGGGAATCAAAGGTGCAAGCTAGCTGATTCATTTGGCTAGTCATTCTAAATTTGCAAGCAAATATGTTCTAAGAGAAAATACTCTTGATCATTGATCTTAAGAAAAGTTTTAATGGCTAACTCAAAATCTCTTTTATGTTTCTTTAACATTGAGACAATGAAAATAGGATGAATTCTAGAAGAATGAGGGAGTTCCAAATTGTAAGCCACCCTCACAATTTGCTAGATTGACTTGTAAAGTCTATAAAATCGTGGTGTTAGCTTGTGAAGTGATGAATTATTA
This sequence comes from Erythrophleum ivorense, assembly GCA_026724425.1. Taxonomy (NCBI): domain Eukaryota; kingdom Viridiplantae; phylum Streptophyta; class Magnoliopsida; order Fabales; family Fabaceae; genus Erythrophleum; species Erythrophleum ivorense. Next base: position 2,117,748 of record JAIUCV010000025.1, on the reverse strand, counting down.
ATTGTGGTTCCTTCTAAAAGAATGCAACTTCAAGTAAACAAAATCACCTTCATTACACTTTCTTTTTGTTCTTCTTTTATTCACAAGTTGGACCATTCTATTCTATGATTTTAGTAAGTTCTATTTTAATAATCGAATTGTAATTTTCCTTTCTCTTGAACTTCTATCCACTATTTCATTATTTGAATAACCTATTTTGGCATATGTAAGGGTGGTTTAACCACATAAACAACTTCATAAGGGGTCATCAATGGTTAAATGGCATGAAGTGTTATACCATAATTTAACCAATGATAACAACTTTATCTATTGCTTTGGGTTATCATTAGATGTGCACCTCAAATAACACTCTAAACATCTATTTATGACCTTTGTTTGCCCATCTGTCTATGGGTGATAAGTTGAGAAATATAATAATTTGACTTTATAAAGCTTGAAAAGTTCTTTTTAGAATTTCTCTTAAAAAACTAGGTCCTTATTAGTAACAATAGTCTTAGAAAACCCATGAAGTTTCATTTTGTTATCCATAAAAATCTAGGCCACCTCCATAGTTGTACAGGGATGCTTCAAAGCCATAAAATGGGTTTCTTTACTCAATCTATCCACCGCCATAAGAATAATGGTTTTATGATATAAAAATGGAAGACCTTCAATGAAATCCATACTTAAATCTATCTAAATATGGTCTGCTACTAGCAATGGCTACATGAGTCCAATAGTTCCTACATTTTCTGACTTATGTCTTTGACAAAACAAATTACACATTTGTACACATAATTCTTCACCTGATTTTCCATCCCCTTTTCATAAAACACAATAGCTAATCTCTTGTAAGTGGTTGTAACTCCTAAATGTCCTCCAAAAGCATCATCATGAAAATGTTGGAATTGTGACTTAAGGTCTAAGTCATCTCCTACTACAAGTATGCCTTTATGTTTTAAAATTCCATGATTCCATGAATATTTTGAATGTGAAGTAAGATTTTCTTCAATGTCAACAATAATATTCTTCAATTTGTTATCATTCTCCCAAGACTGTCTCACCTTCTTGTCAATGCTTAATGCTTCACAAGATGCTTCAATCATTTCTACTATTGAATCCTCTTCACGAGGTCTCTTAGCGAATGCATCTACTACTATATTCTCCTTTCACTTTCTGTATTATATTTCATATTGTAATCCCCACAACTTATGAAGCCATTTATGCTATTCTAGAAATACTACCTTTTGTTATAAAAGGTACTTAATAGGTAAATGATCAGCATGATGATCAATTTTTGTCCAAAAACATACTGTTACTGTCATTTTACTATGAAGACTTAGCAATCAATTCCCTTTCATATGTGGATAAACTTGTTTTTATAGGACTGATGTTTTGCTTACGTAAGCTATAAGGTGTCCATTTTGTAAAAGAATAGCCTCTATACCTATATTAGAAACATGTATTTCAATGGTAAAAGGTTAAGAAAAGTCTAGAAAGGCTAACATTGGTATAAAAGCCATAACTTGTTTGAGCTGATTAAATGTACTAGTCATTGGTAAAAGTCTACTCAAATTTTGATTTTTCTTGAGCAATTTAGTCAATGGTTTACTCAAAGATCCACAATGCATGATAGATCTCTTGTAGTAGCATGTTGAACCTAGGAATCCTTTTAAGGATTTTATATTTTTAGGTTTAGGCCATGATAACATTGCTTCTGTCTTTGCTGGGTTTCTTCTACTCCTTTCCTAGATATTATATGCTCCAAATAGTCCACTTTTTTAGCTACAGATGTATCTTTGGATCTCTTTGCAAATAGTGTGTTTTCTTGTAATACCTTTAGTGCATATCTCAAATGTTGTAAATGATTATTCCAAGTTTAACTATAGACTAATATATCATTGGAAAAAGAAAAACTAAAATGAACTTTCTCAAGAATGTTCTAAATATAAAATTTAATAAAACATTCTAAAGTTGTAAATGAGTTGGTAAGGCCAAAAGTATCACTACAAATTCATACAACCCCTTTTATGTCCTGAATGATATGCAGATCTCTAGGATTTATTCTTATTTGATGGTGCCTAGCCAAAAAAAAAAATCCCTTATATTTCATCTAGTAACTCCTTTATCACAAGTATGGGAAACTTATTCTTTAATATTTGGTGGTTTAATTTTTTTTATAATCAACACAAAACCTCTATGATCCATTCTTTTTTTTTTCGACCAAAACTACTAGTGATGCAAATGAGCTACTACTTGGCCTTATTACTCCTTGTTAAAGTATTTCCTTTATTAACTTTTTCATGGCATCTTTTTGCATAAGACCATATTTGTATGGATGGCTATTAATAGGTTGCTCCTTCCTAAGTTGATAGAATGATCAAACATTAGAGAAGGGGATAACACCTTAGGTTTTTTTTTTTTAAAATATAAGCAAACTCCAATAATAATAGCTCCAACTCCTTATTCTTTTCTTCTTCTAAGCTATGCCTACTACTTCAATTTTGACTTCTTCTTGTTTTGCTATTTTGACACTTTTAGTAAATAAACTACATTAGTAATCAACTATTTACTTGAAATTGAGTAATCTATCAACTGCCCTTCAATTTGCTTATTTTTGAAAATTTCATATTGTTTCCCTTGGAGATTAAAACATATCATCTTCTCCTTCAAGTCTATCATAAATCTTCCCAGTGTAGATAACCACTAAATGTCCAATACTATATCATGTTCACTTAACTCCATTACAAAGAAATTAGCATAAAATATATGACCCTACATCTTCCATGGTAGTTGAACATATTTGGTATTCACCATCAATATTTGACCATTAGCTATTGACATCTTAATTCCTTTAGGATATTAAGTATTAAACTTCAATTTTCTTCTTAGTGACACATTTAGGAAGTTATGAGTACTTCCTATATCCATAAGTATAGACACCTATTGCTTCTTCACAAAACCATTAACTCTTAAAATAGAATACCTTTCCTTGATTAATGGTGTCTAATGATGCCATTGGTTAAACTTCTTCCTTTTCTAAACAATCTTGAATTTCTTCTCGGTAATCTCCATTTTCTTCCTCCCTTACTACAATCATAAAAGGCTAAGAATTTTTACATTTATGATTTGAAGCGTATCTCTTTAAACACTAATAGCACAAACCTTTCTTCATTCTATCTTCCATTTCTTTCTTTGTTAATTGTTTTACTAGGTTGTTTCAATGGGTATAAGGTTTTGAGAAATTGGTATTTATGGGATTGATTCTCTAGCTGTTCAATTGAGAGGTATTAGTTTAGTTTTTTGTATTAGTATCTAATAGATAGGTTAGATATGGGTTAGGTGGGTTTCTTGTGTTTATGAAGGATGAAGAACTTTGGTTTGCAAAGGGCTTTCTAGTATAGGTTTGGTATGTGAGGCTTTTAAAGAGACTTCTTGCAATCTAGCAAAATACATGGTGTTACATAAGATTAAAGGTTTGAACATTCTTACTAGTTGTTTTATCTTACTCTTTAGTCCACCCAAAAAATAATTGATAGCTACTACCTCCATTATATGCACCTTAGGTAGTAACTCCTCAAAACTTTCTTGATACTCTACTACTATGTCTTTTTGCTTAAGCTTCTTTAGCTTTACCATGGGGTCAACCCTCAATACATCCCTAAACCTTCTTGTCATCTTCTTCGTATACTCCCCTATATGGCTTGCCTACTTTCCTTGCCTTTTATGAAATTTTGATGTTATTGAAGAGTTTTACTATAATACTATATTATATTCTAACATTGAATATTTTCTCACAAGTGAGATTATACAACTCATTCAAGAAATCTAAAGAAATACATTAAAATAATGAATTTAATTATGTTGCGTAGCAGATAAATTTTTCATTTCATGTCTCTGGGACCCTATGAACTCATCAACAATATTCTCTAATTATTTTCCATACATACAAGTGATAACATTATCAAAATTGGCACCAACCACGAATCAAAGGTAAAAAATCCAAAAATTTATTCATTTCCCGCAGCTGTATAATGGCAGATTTCAGGGACAACTTTGAAAAATCATAACTAAATATAGAAAAATAAAAATCACACAAACCATAGCTTTTTAGAAAGCTCTAGATGTTAACTTCACATACAAATAATTCCAAGACGTGAACATAACCTTTAGACTATGTTTGACAATGAAATAGGCACAAAGGTCTGGCTATCCTTGGTAGTGATACAGTTTACTGTAATAAATTTCAAAAATGTCTAATTAATTCCACGAAAATCCAATCCATGCAAATGATACTAATTTGGAAAGCTACAGTGTGGGCTAGATGATAAAAATAACTCTAGACTAGTTCAGGCATGTACAAGCCTCAAAAACCAGTCAAACAATGACATAGGTCTGAGTGGACACCTAATACTGGACAACAATTTCAAAAATTAATATCTCCCTCTCTAGAAATTCAAATGAGGTGCTTGTAATTGGCACAAGTCATTGGGAAGGTCTAGTTTTAGCCTATAGAATTTCATGGCAATTGGACAGCATTTTCCCTATGATTGACATAGAATAATTTTCAGACCATGTGTACAATAGTAGTGACCATATCAGAAAAATTTTTCAATTTCAAAAATTCATCAAATATTATGTAGACCTCCAAATAATACCCACTTTAGCTTCCTAAAAATATCTTAATAAGCTCTAGATGCATGCCAAATTTCAGACCAAGAAGATCTCATTTGGATAAAAAGTGATATAGCTCACTAATTTAGTAAATTTTGCCTCTCATAAGGTATCACTTTAGTCCAAATAGCCTTCCTTTGAGTTTGGCACCTCTTGAGCAAGTTTAAAAGCATAAATATGACTTGTAGAAATTGCCCAAGTGGTTCCAAACACCATGCATCTCATTTTGTCTACCTCACACCCAAGAATACATACATTCAAGTGTCCACTCAAGTGTTCAATTTCCATATTTCTATTGTCTTGGCACCATACATGGTTCATACATTATTAATATATAATATTACATTTGTTCAAGGTCTTACATTACAAAAATAACATGTACAATATCACTCTCACATTGATACACAAAGAAACTATAAAAGATTTAAAGTATAGCCCTTCAAGGCTCTTGGCTTGCTTTCTTTGCTTCTTATGAGCCACCTAGACAATTCAAAATGGGAAGGGAAACAGGAGTGAGATTTCAAGAATCTCAATAGCTCACACACCCATTCACATTCACATTCAAAGCATATGTATGGAAGGTATGGCAATCATAAAGTATACAAAGTCACAATTTCCATGCCACTTATTCACATTCAAGCCAAAGCTATGCTCCAAGGACTAATGATTTTTCCTTACCCCATTTCTAGGACTTTTGAATTTGCCTCACTCTTGGCCTAGGGCCTTTTGACTTGGCCTTACCCTTCTAAGAGACTTTTGGCCTTGTCTCACCTATGCCATGAGACTTTTGGCATCTCTTCACCTTCATTAAGGGACTTTTGGTATCACCTTACCTTTATGAGCCATTTCCACAACCATAGTCATTCGAGAGGACACATTGGTACCAATGTGAAGTCAAGGCATCAAGTAGCATATCATGTCACAAGAACACACACAAGCACACAATAATATACATATGCACATAAGAATGCAAGGATAATGAGGTGGAGAGCTACCTTGGATTTATGCAAGCTTTTCTTGATCTTTTCCTTCCCTCTTTTCTGCTTCACAAGTGCACCTAGTTAGGTGGATATTCTCTTGGCCTAGCCACCATAAACAACACACAATTACACACTTGAAGCAAGCTAAGACACTAAACTAAAGCTTGAATACACACTTGGTCTCATAAGTGGCATAATGGTTCCATAATTGGCTGAATGAAGCAACACTCATATTTCAAGTTTTAGGATCCATTTTCTTGTTATTTCTAGACTTCTTGGACTCATTTAAGGTCCTTGGAGCCCTCACACATTCACTTGCATAATTGGAAAATCAAGTTGCTTCTTAAAACACCATTATGGACACCATTGCTCCATCTTCCAATCCATGGCTCCTAAATTTTTTCCAATAGTTTTTGCCATCTTCTAACATCATATAAAATCCTAAACCAAGGTTAGAATAAATTAAAACACTCCTTAGCCCCTTGAACCTAGCTTGGTCGAAACTAGTACTATGGAAGGGCTTCTTGGACTTTCAAATTTTTTCTTGATGGGAGAGCCACTTGGGAGGGTTTGTAGAGGTCTTAGAAGCTCAAGGAAACATTCAAATAGCCAAGAAAATGCTCATAAAAAATTGGATTTTACAAAATTCTAAAGGAGCCTACACTTTTCTATCTTATTTTCTATTGGTTTTCCTTAGAATTTCTTGCCATATTCCATCTCCCCATGGCCTAAAACCCTTATTTCTCTCTTGCTTTTGGACAGAACTCCCTCCCCTCTAATGGTTCTATACAAGGCCAAAATCATACACAAGGAGAAGAAAAAGGAGAAAACAACATAAACAAGGATTTACCTTAGGTTTAAGCTTATTTTCAAGACTTTTTCTCCTTGGTTGGGCTCCTCTCAATTAATTTGAACTCTCCCCTTATGTGCTGGACCAAAAACAGAATCAATCATCTCAAGAAAACCATAGAAAAAGAGGAGGAGAAGAGAGGAACAAGATTGGAGGAAGAAAGGATATGAAATTCCGTGGATTTACCTACCTTTTCCTTAATTTTTCTCCTCCTTTTTTTCCACTTCTTGTGCTCCTAAGAGAGCAAATCATATTCTGTATTTTGGACAAAAAATTTTGTGCTTAAGAAGGTAGGAGAAGAAGGAAGAAGTGTGTGGGAGCTTTTAGAAACACACTTTTTCAAAAATGTCAATTTCATTCTTCCGTAATGGCAATTTCGTTTCGGCTTCGTTTTAGCTTCTTTTTTAGAACCATCTTTTCCATTATAAAATTTAGGTTCCTAATTTCATAAAATTCCTTTGGAATCATTCAAATTGGAGCTAAAGCCTTACTGAATGAATCCATTAAAGTTTAGGCTCACTGATGTTGGAAAACATACACTGGAGGGGCTTTACTAGTCCCGGGGCTTCCTATGGCTTTTGGGGCCTCTGAGAACCCTGGATGACTCAATTTTCCCATTTTAAAAGGCCTCCTGTGTGTTTTTCCAAAGTTGCACTTATTTACGAAAATGTCATTCCTTTTCGTCAGTTTTCGTCACAAATTGTTTCACTATCCTAGCTTTATTTTTCTTTTCGTCTGAGCCTAGAATTATTATTTTTAGGAGCCTAGGACTCAACCCAAATTTTGTTAGGACATTACCTAGCTTAGTTCAGAGGACTTGCTTTTATATGGCTCATTTCGTTGTTTTACAAAAATTACGTTCATTACATTTACCTTCTAAATGAATACTCATTAATTAAATCCTTTATTATGATGGAATCTCATCCCTTTTTGAAAAATTGTTTACATCTAAATGCCTATCCCGTAAAGTTGGTGCCATCAAATTTAAGAAATTCAATTATGGTATTTTTAATTAGAAATGAATATCTAGATTGCATTCTAGTAAATGACTTGAACTACTAATAGCCCATCAAAACTCGAGGCCCATTCACATTCACAGGGGGCACTAAATTAAGAGACCCCTGACTTCCTTTCGCATTCAATTTCTCATCAGTTCCATTGTCACTTCATTCAAACTTTTATTCACCTGTGGTTGCTTCATTATTTTGTTCATCGTCATATGGTTCTATAACACCTTTGACATGAACTCAGTCATGTATCTATGAGACAAAATTACAAAGGTCATTGATGTCATTCAAAACAAAGCCCTACAATTCATTAACGTCTTTTGTGGTATGCTCTAGCTCTATTCCATCTTGCAAACATAGTCTTGACTGCCAGTGACATTCATCATCCTCTCAAATTGATTGGCTTTGATACCAATTAATGCCAAGACTCTAGGTAATAGAAAAATTTTCAAGTAATTCTTTTTATGAAAATAATTAGTGTCCAATTCAATTAGTGTTCAAGTAATTTTCAATTAATGCCATAACTTTCTAACTTATGTACAAACCGATTGAAGTTAACAAAATCCAAGTAGTTACAACTGAATTTCATCAACCTTTGTGATAGATTAGAAATTTCAAAGTAGGGTAGAAGAAAGAATAAAGGATGAGAAGAAAAGAGAATTGAGAGGAAGAGGATAAAATATCAAAGAAGGAGGAACTTAGGTTACATTTGGCATGCCAGATTCTCTCACATGAATTCAACATATAGCAATTGGTTATTACATGGAAAGATGAAATAACCTTTACTAAATGATATTAAATAACTAGACACCCCTTATCATAAAAATGATATGTATCAACTACCCCTCCATTAGGTTCACTCTTAACCCCAAGTGTGTAAAGACTTAACAAAATTAGAGAATTTCCATTGAACATCCCACCATAGTTCCCATGTAGTTTCCTTAAGTGAGTGACCCTTCCCATCAAGTTTGACCTTGTCTTCCAAGTCAAAAGAGTGAACACGGGTTGGCTTCTGAATATAGAAAATCCTTCAAGATTTAGGATGCCAAACTTTGGAATAGCTAATGAATTACTCAACCATGATCTACTACTCTTCTCATCAACAGTGATTATTGACTGAAGATGCTTTTCATTGATATTGCTATCACCTACTAGTGAGAGAAATTGACTTGTATTAAGTATACTACGAACAAAATATGAAGATCCATTGACTTATTCAAGCATTGCACCTACTCTATCCATCTCACCAAATCTTGAAATTAGACCAACTATGGAACTAACCATACTTGGAGAAGCAAGGGGAAAAAGCCTAGAACCTCCTTTCAATGTACAAAATTGTACCTCCTTTAAGTAAGCATGCCTGTGCAAAAGTAAAGCAAGTTCATGGAAATCTAAATGAAATGCCCTTATCCAAATTTGATACACATATTGCCTTAACCATACAAGAAGTGCTATGCTTGTCAAGTATCTCCAAAAACTATATATTGAGTAAAGGCAAAAAATGCAATAATGTAACATTAACATCAAGTTAATAGTTTAATTCCATTCTTGTCAAGCTCATCTCATTAACCATCTTATTAATATATATCGGATCAATTTAGAATGCACAAAGCATAAGGATGGTAGCTATTGTTGTAATAAGAACAATAAAAGAATCACCTTCAAAATTTTGGAAAAAGACACCTTGCAACAAACTAATGAACTAAAAAAGGCTTAATTTCCCATTAATGCATCTTATCCACTCTACCAATATAACATGAATGAAAATAGAGGAACCAAGTCCAAATGTTGGAATGTGAGCTAAATACTAAGCTTTTTAAACTATTCCAAGATCAAACACTAAGACATATAATGGCAACAAAGTTGGAAAACCAATGCATGATGGAGAAATTCTAATGCAACCCTTTAACAAACACCAAATAAGCAACTAAAAAAGGATGCAATGATATTCAAATTCATGGATATCAATAATAATGTTGCCCAACTCAATCATCTTCATTTATATACATTCCAAACCATCTTTGTGAAGTAGGGTCTACACATAATCAAATTGTTGGTTGAGGATTTAAGCTAAGTAAGGCTTAATTTGAGTAGTTTATCTACTTTAGAGTTATTATTAAATCCAAGCCATAGCATAGACTCAAACCAACTCATTTTAGTATAATCTATCTTTGACAAACCTAATATTGTGCCCATTGATGATATGTTACAAATATTTCCATTAACAACAACAATTGGAGCATCAATAAGAGTATCGATTGAAAACCCATATTTTCGCAAGGTATTACCATATCCTTCATTATCAAAATGACCACTAACACCTACTGTGGAATAATGGCCTTAAGGAAATTTGGTGTTAGTGAAATAAGATCAAAGACAAATTTAATATGCAAACCATGAACTTATAATTTGAAAATCATAAACAAAGAGATGAATATAGCCAAGAATTTGAGGGCAATTGAAAAGTCCAACCACAAAAGGAGGAATGAAAGGCACTTGAAATGCATCCTTAACTCTAAATTTCAGTACTACCTTTACCTTTATTGTATGGGGATCCAAAAACACATTGATCCATGCAAATGGCATTAAGAAGGATTAGTCTAATAGTGGTGGATGAATAATATCATTGTTAGCCATGACGAATTGCAACAAGCTTTTAGATGCATTGAGAAGATTTAGAGATGCTACAAGAGAAATGGAATGGAGGTCTTTGATGACAACATCTACTTCTTCAATGTCGGTAGAAACAAATTGTATGTTGATGATAGTCAGGAACAAAGCTTTAATAACTACCAGTGCACTATGTTTTGCCATAACCACGAGGTCTCCTTGTAGCTTGTGTTTTCATTTCTACACTAATCATCTCTCTCATACTATCTTGTATAAACTCCTTCAAGGTTACAATCTCCTTCCAAACTTCTCCCATATGCACTGTTACTCACTCTAAATCCATTGCTAATGTAAAGAGCTTTTTAGTGTCCATTTTCTCCCTTGGATTAGAGCTACTCTGAAACCAATGATAGATCAACAATTTCAAAGTAGGATAGAAGAAATAATAGAGGAAGAGATGAAAAGAGAATTAAGAGAAAGAGAATAGAACATCAGAGAAGGAGGAACTCATGTTTTATTTTGCATGCCAAGTCCCTTCACATGAGTTCAACATATAACAACTAGTAATTACATGGGAAGACTAAATAAACCTTAATAAATAGATACCCCTAACCATAAAAATGATCCATATCACTCTATATTCTTTTTACTAATAGACTTAACTACTTTCCATTTCTTACTTATTTCACTATCACACGTGTCATTCACTGAAGGGCAAAGTCCATCATTATGAATCTAGAATGAAGAGGATTTGGATGATTGGTGAACTGATTTCATCTCTCCACAATTTCTTATGACATTTTGCTCATTGTAGTGCGAGTTTGTGGCATAAGGCTTCTTCTTTGATTCGAGTTAAGTTATGACCCTCAAACCTCTAAGTTTTTATGCTAGTTCTTCCATTCCAAACAATTTCTTGGGCCTTTCTATTTGTTGATTTCCTTTTTTTTTTTTCCTTAGAAATTCATGTGCAAATATTTGGTTTTGCAAGATGGTATGGCAAAGAGGGGCCATAAGGAATCATCATCAGTGTGTTCATCTTCTGAGAACAAATTCATACCAAGATTTAATGGTTTGTGATTCATTGAAACATTAGTCACTGTGTAATATCTGGCTCCTCAAAAAATCAAAAAACGTGAGAAATGTAATGTATAGTTTCTCTGTAAACGTACAAAATTCACTGGATACAAAAGGAAGTCCCTTAGATAAAGTGATTTGAGGTCCAATACACTTAGAATAATATTCTAGACCTCAAATAATGATGATTTAAGGCTAGAGGTGCTTTAAAACTAGAGCCAGAATAGCTTGACAAATATTAACAAAAATGCAACGAAATATAATGGCATTTTTGTAATTTCGGGCAATTTTTAGAATACTCACAAGAGGGCTTTTTAAATAGAAAATTTGAGTTCTTTGGGGGTCTTAGAGGCCCTAAAAACCATGAAAAATCCTAGGACAGTTAAAGCCCTTCCAGTGAACATTTTCCAATGGCAATGAACCTAAATTTTGACCGATTCATTCGGGAAGGTTTTAGCTCCAAATTGAGTGATTCCAAAGGTATTTTATAAGATTGAGAACTAAATTTTATGATGGAAAAGATGGTTCACAAAAAGGAGTTAAAACAAATTAGAAACAAAAATGCTAAGAACGAAGGATAAAATTGGAATTTTTCAAAATGAAGGTTCAAGAAGCACCTTTATAAAAATGTCCCCACTTCTGCCCCACTCCTTATGACTGAATTTTTAGGGCTAAAATAGAACCAGGGGCAGATGAGAAGGTGCACAAGATGGAGGGAAGAAGGAAGAGAGAAACCTAGCAAAAAGTATAAGAATTTCATAGCTTTTCATACTTTCTCCTTTACCAATCTTCTTCTCCTCTTTCTCCTCTTTCTTTCTATAGATTTATTGAAGTCTTTAGGTCTATTTTGAGTTCATATCAGAGGGATAAATTTTGAAATTGAGGAGGAGAGCCAAAGGAATGGGAAGAGCATTCAAGAAAAGCTTGAATTCAAGGTAAAAATCCTTAGTTCCATACCTCTTTTTCCTTGTTTCTCTTCTTGTGCATTTTGTCCTACATATGGCTAGCCAAGGGGAGAGTGTTTTTGGATAGAACTGATAATGAATCTTAGGAACTAAGGTGTGGAAATTAAGAATATGCAAAGAGAATAAAATAAGAACCATGAAATTGCAAGATAAAAAAGTTAGGATTTTATATGTTCCTTTAAAATTCTATTTTAATACAAGAATTCCTAGGCCTAAATGAATGTTTATATGGGCTATAGAAATCTCTAAGAAGCTTCCCACATGCATCTCCCATCAAGAAAACAAAGCAAGCTCCTTGTTCCCTTTCAGTGTTCATCACCTCGGCCTAGAGCAGAATAAGAGCATAGAGATAGTTTTAATTTGTTCCAAACTTATTTTTGAGTCATATTTAATGGAAAAGGATGAAAGGAAGCCTTAGAAAAATTTTAAAAGCCATGGATAGTGTGATGGTATCATAGGTTCCATATTATGTCTTAAAGAAGCAACACTTAGCTAGGCTCTATGAAATGAATGTGTGATGGCTCCAAGAGACTTCAATGGAGTCAAGAACCTTAAGTGGATGGAAAGAATGGAGCAAAGATGATATTTTCCTAAGGTTGCTTCATTAGGTGCATTATAGAACCATAAATGAACCTTAGAAACAAGCTAGCTTTCCTAATGAGTGTGTGGCTTTATAAATTGTTCCAAGAGTGTAATTGGCTTCTATATGATGTGTCTAGGCCAAAGGAACCAAGTTCCACTTTTTTGTGAGTGTGTGGCCATAGGAGAGGATCCAAGTTCAAGGAAGAAAGTGTGTTGTTGTAACAAAGGTAGCTCTCTCTTTTTTCTCTCATGCATGAGTGGATGTTTACCCTATCTTGAATATGTGTATGTATGTTTTGAGCCATGAGAAATGTTTTAGCATGCATCTATATGCCATGGTACCATGATGTTATATTATGTCTTTAAATGATGCTTTGTGAACTTGCTTTGTTTTGCTTGAGTGGAGTGAAGTCAAAAACCCTCTATTAATGGTGAGGATGAGCCAAAAACTCTCAAGAATGGTTAAGACAAAGCCAAAAGTCTCCTAAGAGCAAGGCTTAGTTAGTAGCCTTTAAGAAAATGGGTGAAGCAAGTCCAAAATCCCAAAAGAGAATGGATGAGGCTAAATCACTTGCTTGGCAAGCCTATATATATTTTATATAACTTATTGGATGCTAAAAATGTTCTATGAATGATTATGAAAGCCATGATGTCCATGCATGTATTTTTAGACTTGGATTTACATTTTTTATATGTGATTGAAAGGGAGAAGAGCTATTGAGATTCCATGAATCTCACCCCCTTCCCTCTCCTATCTCATATGGCTTGGGTGGAACTCAAGAGCCAAGGACTGGAGGCAATGAAGCATGAATAACATTGTTTTGACAATGATTGAGCTATATAATCATAAGGTGTGTAGGAATGTCAAAATACTTATGTATATATTATTTTTGAGTTGTAGACCAATGAGCAAGTGTAATAGCATGTGTGAATGATGCATGAACTACTTTTGGTGTAAATTAATGGAAATGTAAGATTTGGTTATTTGATGGCTTATGTTTGATAGTGTATTCTTAGATATGGAATAGCCAAAATAAGATACATGATATTTGGGACCACTTGGGTAGTTCATACAAGTTGTATTTATGCTTTTAAACTTGCTCAAGAGGTGCCAAATATAAAAGAAAGCCATTTGGAACAAACTAGTGCCTTATAAGAGGCAAAAATGACTATAATGGTGAGCTATAGCAAAATTTGTCCAAATGAGTTCTTCTTAGTTTGAAATTTGGCATGCATCTTGTTGAGAGCTTTTTGGGAAGCTAAAGTATGTAATATTTAGAGGTCTATAAAATTTTTGGTAAATTTTTGAACTTGGTTGAAATTTCAGAATTTGCTATTGGTACTGTCTATTTAGTCCAAAAATGAATCTTTGTTATTCATGGGACAAATGATGTCCAATTGCTGTGAACTTTTATAGAGAGAATCTAGACCTTCCCAGTGACCTATGCCAACTGGAAGCATCATTTTGACGACTAGAGAGGGAGATATGAAAATTTAAAATTTTTATTTTATTTCAATACATAGTCAGACCTCCAGTACTATTCCATCAATTTTTGGGGTCTGAATGCTATTGCATTAATCTAGAACTATTTTTCCCCTCTAATTAACATCTGTAACACTCCAAATTGGTATAGCTTTCATGTATTAAATTTTTGTAGAATTAATTATGCATTTTCAAAATTTATATCGGTAAGCTATATTAGTAATTCTAGGTAGTATGATCTTTGTGCCTTTTCTATTATCAAACATAGTATAGATGAGATTTTTGTTGATAGAAATTATTTTTAGTGTAAATTTAACATCTAGAACTTTCCAAAAAGCTATGATTTGCTTGATTTTTATTTTTCTAGATTTAGTTATGATTTTTCAAAGTTGCCTCATAAATCTGCCACCATGGAACCCAAGGCAAAACATGAGAATTTGTGATTTTTAACTCTTGGTCCATGGTTCGTGTGAAGTTTTAAGATGTTTATGAATTGTATAAATGGAAAATAGTTAGAGAATGTTGTTAGTAAGTTTTCGGGGTCCATAAATCAAAATTTGAAATTTTAACCCCTAACATAATGCAAAGAAATGACATTATTTCATTCCCTTTTTGTGATTTTCTTTGCTTGCACATGAAAGTTACCTTAAATATGGAAATATGGGGTCTAATAAAGTATGGTGTGACACACTGCTCCTCCATAAATGAATCTAGGGCTTCTAACTCATTTATTTCCCCTTTTTCTTATCCTCTATTCGTCTTTTTAATCTGGAGCTATCTAGAAAATTCATCTATGTGAAAGATTTCAAATTTTTTCTTTTATTATTTTTTGACAGTATTTTTCCTATAGAATGATAGTACTAGAAGAATTTTGGATGGAAAAAGAAAAGAGAAGAAGAGAGAAAGATAAAGATAGCAAATGACTTCATTATTCATATGCCCATTACACATACCACAGCTCATGCATAAAGTCATTCGGCAAACGGAATGCATAGCAGTGTAATACAAGTCATTAGAGGTAGTTACAAGCAAAATATTAAGGTAACTTTCATAAATCATAAAGGAAGACATAACTACCCTGAGCAGAATAAAAATTTCCTATCAGTACCTCCCATGACAACACCCTTGTCCTCAAGGGTATAAAGCTTGAGCAAAGTTAGGGTGTTTCTATTGAAAATCAAACCAAAGTTCCCAGGTCACATCTTTTGGCAATTCACCCTTCCATTTGACCAACACTTGCATGACAGCTCTGTTACGCCTAGGAACCATGTGTCTGTCAAGAATAACTTCAGGCTCTCGTGGAGTTAGGTTAGAAGCTAACTTATTAGGGAGGGGGCGCATAAGAATGTTAGAGTTTAGGCACTTCTTCAAGAGTGACACATGGAAATTGGAATGAGTTTTTGACTCAGGAGGTAGATTGAGAGCATATGCCATAGAACTAACCTTAGCTACAATCTCATAAAGGCCATAATAGTGAGGACTCAACTTCTCATAGCTGTAGGATTCTATAGAAGTTTGGCGATGAGGCTGTAACTTGAGGAATACCCAATCCCTTACTTTGAATTCCCTCTCAGAACACCCCTTATCAGCTTATTGCTTCATGCGATTGACAGGCAAAGTGAGATGGTGTGTGAGTTTGCTTAACATCACTTCACGGGCAATAAAGCTGTAATCAATGGCATCCAATGCTAATTCACGGGGTAAATATGGCAAATGAAGTAGAGGAGGTTGATCATACATCATTTCAAATGGAGTGACCCCAGCAAAGGTATGGTAGGTGGTGTTATACCACCATTCAACTAAAGGCAACCATTTGCATTAATCCTTAGGATTATGCTAAGTGAAATTTCTGAGATATTGTTTTAAGCACCTATTTAAAACCTCACTTTGGCCATTGGATTGAAGGTGATAGGCTATAGATAAGTGCTATTCAATTCTTAATTTAACCAAAAACTCTTACTAAAATTTACTTATAAAAAGTGGGTCCCTGATCACTCACTATAGAAGCTAGGGCCCCATGCAATTTATAAATTTATCTAAAAACAATTAGGCCAATCCTACAGTAGTAATAGGATAATGTAGCACTAGAAAATGGGCATACTTACTAAGACGGTCCATAATAACCCAAATCACCTTTTGCCTATCAGATTTAGGCAATTTATCAATAAAGTTTATTGCGATGCTCTACCAAACCCCTTAAGGAATGGGTAAAGGCTTAAGTAAGCCAGGGTAAGCCACAGTCTCATATTTGCACCTTAAACAAGTTTTATGAGTTTGAATGAACCTCTTTACATCAGTCCACATACCTTTCCAATAGAAAATTGCCTTGAGCCTCCTATAAGTGGCTTTAGCACCCGAGTGCCCTCATTGAGGTGAAGAATGAAGCCATTGTAGTAAGATCCTCTGCAACTTAGTACGGTGTGGCCTAATAACTAGCTTATTCCTACGGGACAAAACATTATTCACCCACTTATTCTTGGTGTGGGATTCAGGGTTAGCTTGAATATTAGTAATTATTTCCTATAATGCTGAATCAGTTTGCCACTGCTACTAAATTTGAGTACATAACTCAATGGAAATAGAAAATACATTCATATGTAATTTATCTCTATGTGAAGCACGTGTTAGAGCATTAGTCGCTGCATTTTCATTTCCTTTCTTATTTCTAATATCATATTAGAATGAGAAAAGATTTCAACTTATTCCTATTCCTTTGTTCTTGCACATATTGTGCACACAAATTTGCATTTCTTAAGTAAGGGAGTTATCTTCTCTTTTTGCAGATCTTCTTTAACTCCTCTTTACATCTGCTAGTAACATGTTGCTTTTTGTTGATTACTTCTACAAAATTACCTTTACAATTCAAAAATTATCAGCATAGAAGTTATCGACTGTGATAATAAATTATCAACTTAAATGGCATCTTTTATTAGTAAGCAAAAAAAGTTGTAAAAGAGGTGTACAAAGGGGTGAGCTAGTATCATTAGTTGAGAAGAAAATAGGGCTGTGTGCTTGTGAATGTCTAATTTAGTATTTTCTCATAGTTTTATGTATTGTCTCATGTGTAACATTATACATGGTTATTTTTTTGCAACTTTAATTTACCCTTTGCTAATACTAAATACGATGGACTTTTTATAAGTAAAAAAAAATCTGTGATAGATTCTAATTGCTTGGTTTTGAGAACCGGTTCTAATCACTTGAGTTCTTGGTTAATTCTTATGCATTTCCTATTTTCATACACAACATAGTTATTGTAACTTGACTAACAGATTGCTTAAGATAGCACTACTTTTGACTATGTTATTTCATGAAAGTTGTCATGCTTCATAGATATGCAATGCTATTGCAATGGCTAGCTCCTTCAATGCTACACCAAAAATCAAAGTAAAAATTTGGTTATTGGTTCAAATCTCTATTTACTGCCCATATTATGGACTAAAGTGCTTATTCACCACACTTCAATTAATAGAAACTAATACATGGGGTAGTAATAAAGTCTAAACAATGGCTGCTGAAAAAAATGAGAAAAGGGAAATCATATATTACTTTCTTCATTGGTTTATACTTATTCCTAGTTCTTTAGTTGTTATTGAGATATCTTATATGGTTAAGTGTTGGGACATTGTTGGTTTAATTTTCAATGCATTTTGGTGATGTTGGCTTTGTTTTGGTACTTGTACTACGTGGATTGATAAGGCTTCCACAATATTATGACTATTTGATTTTGCATCCTATTTGCATTGGTTTCACTTTCATCTAATTACTATGAGTATTATTTGCCTATTTCTTTATAATTGTCTTCCTACTACAATCTCATTCCTTTCATTCTTCATTAGTTGTGGAATCTTTTGCTTTGTGTGTATACATACTTTTTCAATTTTTTTTGGGGTAAAAAGAATGTGGTCAATCCTAGTACATAGATTGGTCCAAATTTTGAGGTTGAGAAGATATGGACATGGAAAGTTTATTCTAGTTAATCTTTCAATTGACTGGATTTATATGAATTTTAATGAATGAGCCTAGACTAAAATGCTTGAATTAAAAAGTTCTTGGTAAAATTTGGCCAGGCATAATTTATTTGAAAGCCTTTCTTAAAATATAAGTTGACTATTGGAAAATTAAGTGTTTTTGTAATTTTTGTGAATATTATTACCTTCTGTTTCCTTTTTTCTTTGGGATGTATTACCTTCCTTGATACTTTGAGTATTGACAGTTACTCCAAATTCACTTAAGCTAGGTTAGTTGTGATGAAGCTGGTCTTTATTGAGTAGGTAATGGATATTACTAATGATGGTTTGACAAGTATATGTAACCTTCAAAAAGACTTCTTGAATTCTCACTTTATAGCTGATAAGCATGATTTTTATATATTTTATTCTCCTTAGTTTAAGCTTTTTAATGGTTAAATAAGGCTTAATGGATTTACTTAGGTAGATAATTGATTTTTGTAGCCATTTTCTGCACTTTAGGAATTTAACTGCAAAATAATTGATTTTAAGTGCATAACTCATTTTAAATGAATTTTGTGAATTTTTCTCTTTTGTTTTTATGCAGATTTTGGGCAAATCATCTCTCATGTTGATGAAGGAATGGATGAATCATGCAACACAATTCCCACTTTGAATCATGCTCCATGTTGCAGCAACACAAACAAATATTCCATATAGGAGCTCACTTGAACATGGTTTTATGCATAAACACGTGGTCATTCAAATGCACAGCAGCACATTCCCACATCTCAAGAAGGCCACTACACTAACACACACTCACTTTTACATCCACTCCTTCATACCCATGAGTCCAAGCACACACATTCATGCACGTGGAAACACACACACATGTTAAACCCATCCATTAACCCACGTTGTAGCCACAGTAACACGAGCCAGCCATCATTCACTCCATTCCCTTCACTTTAAGCATTCATTTGCACTCCACAACATTCACGAGTTATCTCACATACCCACACAACCATGCATTCAACATTCTCACATGAGTAAGCCATGGTTTAAGTGAGAAGAAGGAACCTCAAACATGGGCAAAATAGCAGCTAGAGTGAACAATAGATGGCGTGAAAAAAATGCGAGAAGCTACTGGCTAACGTGGGAATAATTACAAGTTGAATATGAAAAGAAGAAGCTATGGGCAATTGGCATGAAAGGAATAGCATATGAAAAAGAATTAATGAAGCACGTGATTCATGAAGGAATACCAGCCATTGGATCATTTTATCAATCCATCTCATGCGTCTATTATTGGAGAAGGGGAATACATTCGGGCAACACACCATCTAGAGAAGGGATCCATCCATCATCATTCACATGCCCCATTGTCCAGACCATTCACCACGCCCCATTCCTCTCCATGCCACTTTCATCCATCTTACTCTATCTCCACTCAAATGAAGCATTAATCTCCATTTGTGACTAGCAAGGAAGAAGGCTCCTAAGTAGTGTTTGGTTTGAGAGTTTTGGAGGGGAGGGGAGGGAAGGGGAGAGAAGGGCCTCCTCTTATTTGGTATGAAAAAATTGGAGGGGAAGGGAGGCAAAATACCCCCTCCCCTCCCCTCCCCTCCCCTCCCCTCCAAACCCTCCCCTCCAAAAGTGGGAGTTTTTGGAGAGGAGAGAAATTTTTTAACTTCATTTGATTAAATTACCTCCACTTTATTTTCACTTAAAACATAATATAGATCTTATTTTTTTAATGGGGTTTAAGATAATTTTTTATGAAAATAAAAAATATTTTTGAATAGAAATAAAAAATTATTTTTTATAATAGAAAGTAGGAAAAAGCTTTTTTTTTTATATAAAAATATCTTAAAAACAAAAAAAATTAATTTTAATATCATAAGGGTATAATTGTCTATTTATTTTTATCTCCCCTCCCATCCCCTCCATTAAACCAAACACTACCTTAGAGAAGCTTGAATCCATAGAGAGATCAAAGGAATTTTGGCTAAGAATTTCTACTTTCCTACAGTTTTTCTTTTTCTTGTACAAACTTGGTTATGATTGTATTTGAATAGGAATGTGTGTTCTCTATAGTTAGTGGTTGGTTAGACACTAATTAGGATGCTTTTTGTTGATTAATTGGTTGGATTAAACACTGAATTTTACACTTTCCTTTAATTTCCTATGTATGCCACGAAGGTGTTCAATGAAATGCATGAGTGAAATAATGAGCTTTATTGTTTGATTTAAGGATTTCTTGGAGTTTGGTTGGTTAATTAAATATCCTAGGGTGTTAATTCAGAGGTTAATTGATCAATTAATTATTCAATTCAAGTGTTCATTGATCCTAATGACAAGAATTAGTGATTTGATGCGGGATTGAGGTTTCAATTCAACATTAAATTGTTAATCCCTTGATTCTTGCATGGTAACTCAAGATAATTTGTATTGGACACAAATAGGGACTCTTAGGCCATAATTAATCACAATTGGATTGGGATAAGGATAGTGGATACCAAGAGATGATTCCAAAGCTAGTCACAAGTCCATTATAAACCATAATTCATCAATTAGGCAGCAATTAGGAGTTTTATTTCAATTTCATTTTACTTAGTTTAATTAAAGCAAAACCCCCTTAGTTTAGAAATTTTTAGAGTCTTTTAACACTTAGAAAATCCAATTAAACATTGAACTCTATTTCCAAGGGAGATGACTTAGATTGTACCACTAGCTATATATTTTTTAACCTAGTTTTATTTTTAGGGTTGTGCGACGAGCCTCTCAATAGCATTATCTACTTGAATAATGTTATATTTTTTCCTAATTATGTTGTATATTTACATATTAGTTATTATTCTTCAAGGAGTTTGATATCATTGGAAATTTGAATGTTGTGATGAGTAATGTAGATTGGGCTAGTGGAAATGTGGAATCTATATTCTTACAATGCACATAGGTTTTTAGTTCCAGTTCTTGATTTCAAGATATTTACCCTATCCCTTTTTATGGGAATTTGGCATAAAGCATAAGATTTTATCAATTATATAAAGAGGTCCTTGTTGACTTTTGTCATTGTCACATGTATGATGTGATATTATACCTTTTACCCCCTTTTGAACAGGTGGCATTTGAAAGGTAAATGCATGTAATGACATAGGATGTTAGTTGTCAAACAACAAAATTTTTTGAGAAATTCAATTGGATATTTTAATTCTTTTTTAACAGTGCGTGCTCTTTCAACCCTAAGTCAGTTACAGAGATATTGAGCATAACTTACTATTTAGGTGACTGTTGATGTAGTTTTTCTTTGCAAGCACTTTGGCTTTTTTGCTGATTTGTTACCTGAGTTTGAGTTGCTTTGCTTCTTGCTTGTATTTAGGCTAAACTTTCATGTTCTGATGTATTTTATATCTTGTTATTTTTGTGGTCATGTGTTTTGATGTATCTTTTTCTACTTTTGATATCATTTCGTCCATGAATATATGCAATATGTATGTTATTGCTAATTGAAGGCTTGGTAACTCCTTTTTCCAATATTCTTTAGCTTTGTTTATTTTTCAGGGCAAATGCCTAGCTAACAGCTGAAGTTGTTTTTATGTATGATTCTTATCATGATCTTTGCTAAAGCTCTTTTTCTCTACTGTTTTGTTGAGGGTATCATCCTTTCATCCTAAGCTGGCCAATCTCGTGCTTAAAAGTTGAGGCCAAATTTGTTTAGATCATAGTTTATCAAATTTTATGTATTTGTAATTGTTTGAGCATAATATATTATTATAATTCCATTCTATTTAGCAACTTCCTTTTGAAATCTAGATTTGGTCGGTTTTATAAATTTGTATTTTCCTACTGATTATTCATTTGGATGGATGTATAATGAAATAATGCTAGCTTTGCGGACTCACCCAAAATAGTCTTACAAAACTAGTAAACTATTAGTGATTCACCTGTTTATGCTATTGATATGAATTTGTAAGTGACTAGTTCAAGAGAGTATTATGGGGGAAGTATTATTATTGCATTTTCTAGTTATTGCCATAAGGGAATGCTTATAATATAGAACAATGTGAATTACTTAAAAAATTGATAATTCTTAAAGAATTACTTCTGAGTTATATTTTTCATATATTTAAGTTATATTTATGACTAAACTTACCTAATTTAAATAGTCTATCTTATCATTATAGGCATGGAGAGATCCTTCCCTTGGTAGCATGCTGCTTGCGTGTTGCTCACCAAAATTCGGCCATTTGCTTCATCCAATGATCCTTGTGAAGCCATATTGTCTACTTGACTAAAACGCTCTATTTCATTGCACTATCTTCCTCACGAACTCTGTTCTCTAATTTTGCTATTCCATTAAGGCAAGAAAGGGTGATTGGCAACAGTTAAGAAGCTTTAACATGTTGAAAAAAAATAAAATTTAAGTACTAATGAAAATAAAGCAGAAATGAGGAAGAAGAAGAAGGTGGGAAAACAGAGCATAGAAGGCTCTTTTTTATGGGTTGGAAATAAATCTAATGAGGAAGAAGAAGAAGGTGGGAAAACAGAGCATAGAAGGCTCTTTTTTATGGGTTGGAAATAAATCTAAGTGCTATTTCAAATGAAAGGTCTTTTCTTCAGCTTCTTTTGGATTTTCTTTCTAAACTGTTCTTTATTCCAAGATCTTTCTTTCTTTCTTCTCTTTGTTTTCAAGAAAAGAAAGAGGATAACTCAACTTTCTTATTCTTGAAAAAAACCATTGTTCTTTGAAGCTTTTAACAACTAGTAAAAAAAATTGCTTAAAATAGAGAAGATTTCAATGCTTCTAAGTTGAGTGAGTATTTCCTTTTCCTTGATCAAAACATTAGTCTTGTTGTGTCAATTTTGTTTCCATGATCACGTCACAGGAATCCTAATTTCCCTTTTTAGCTTACTGAAACTCCTTGCTTGTACAAAACATCCTTAAATGGAATAATGAAATTAGAGAGTAGGGCTGATGAGGAAGACAGTGTAGTGAAATGGAGCATTTTGGTCAAGTGAGTGGCTTAGCTTTGTAAGGATCTCTATATGAAGCAAATGATCAAATTTTAGTGAGCAACAAGCAAGTAGCATGCTAAGTGAAGAGTAGAGAATCTGCATGCCTCCCCATCCCTAAAAGTTAGTTTTATATTTATGATCATGGAGTTTTTAAAACAAATATGGTTAATTTAACTCACATTGGTGAGTGTGATGACACATTTTGATAGTAGAAGAGCAAAATATGGATGGTATTTAACATTCTTATCTTGGATCTTGGTTCTTCAAATTTCACTTGAGCAACAACCTTTGTTAACAAATCTAAAACTTGAGAATTGGTAGAAACATAACTTAGATCAAGTAAGTTGAATCAATCTTCTCCTTGATGAAATGATGGTCAATTTCCACATGTTTCATCTTATCATGGTGAACAAAATCTTTTGCTATCCCAATAACGGCTACGTTATCATAGAATACTTTCATTGGCCCATCAACACTAAATTTGAGCTTTTTTAAGAATCTTAATAACCAAATTCCTTCACATATTCCTAGTGTTAAGGCATAGAATTAAGCTTCAACACTACTCTAAGCAATTATTGGTTGTTTCTTTCTCCTTCAAGTAACCATGTCGCACTAGACAAATGTACAATGGCCAAGGTAGACCTTCTATCAGTTAAAGATATAGCCAAATTTTGCATCTAAAAAGACTTCAACACGTCTGTGAATTCTCTTCTTGAAAAACAAGCCCTTAGTGGGTGTCATCTTAAGGTACCTTAGCATCTTATATATAGTTTCCAAGTGTTCATCATTTGGTTTGTTCTTGAATCAATTGACAATACTCATAAGAAAACTAATATCTAAATGAGTATGTCATAAATAAATTAGTCTACTTACAAGTCTTTAGTACGTCCTAGTGTCTACTAGTAGATCATCCTTTTTGAGACCCACTTTATAGGTAGCTTCCATCAAAGTATCTATTAGCTTGCACCTTAATGTACGAGTTTCTTCAAGTAAGTCTAAAGTAGACTTCTTTTGAGAGATGGTATATGCCCTCCCTATTTCTTGCTACTTTCATCTCTAGGAAATATCTCAAATTGCCAATGTTATTCACTTCAAACTTATTGCAAGGGATTTCATTAATTCATTGATCTTATTAGAATAGTCTCCTATAACTACAATGTCATTCATATAAACAATTAAAATTGCTAATTTTCCACCCGAGATAGATTTAACAAATAATGTGTGGTCAGTTTGACATTATGTGGGTCTATAATTTTTTATAACTGTAGTGAAACTTTTAAATCAAGCTTTTGAAAATTGCTTGAATGCATACAAGGATTTATATCATCTATAAAACATATTGGAATTACTCTAAGACTCAAGTCTCAATGCTTTATATACACCTTTTCTTTAAGGTCCCTATTTAGAAAAGGCATTTTTCATATCTAATTAATGAGTCCAAATTTCCAACAGGAGAAATTAAGATTTTAATGGTATTAAAATTTGCTATTGGAGCAAATATCTCTTAATAATCAATACTTTTAGTTCAAGTCTGTAAGTCTTGCCTTGTGACATTTGATATTGCCATATGGATTGTATTCCATGTTGAAAATCCACTCGCATATGTCTCCACTCTTGCTTCATACACATTATTAGGAAGCTTTTCAAGAGAGACACTATGCACAAACACTTGTAACTTAGGAGACAATCTATCATAGGTAATAAAATTGCTTATAGAATGCTTTGTGCAATTTCTTATCCCTTTCCTCAAAGCAATAGGAATATTAATCTCTTCTTGGTTTTCAAAACTTAGAGTAAGAGAAGCATTTTAGCTTTGCTTAAAGAGAGTAGTTTGTTGCCTCTCATCTTATTATTCCATATGTTGTTAGTAGAGACTCAAGGTTGAATAATCCTTTGATCTCATTTTATTATTTAAAAGTAATCTAACATATATAAGAAAGGAGGCAACAAATTTTGCCACTCAAATCCCAATAATAGATAATAAGGCTTAAATAAAAACTAATGATAAAATATTTTATTTGAAAATTCCTCCTATTATCTAAAACTCTTATCTTAAACAAAATACTTAAAATAACCTTTTATTAATCAATTTAAATTAAAATTTAAAATATAATTTCTTAAGATAAGATAACATTTAACAAGATAATGTCTTCTAGAACAAATAGAAAACTAATATTAACAAGTTATTAAATGCTAATAAAACAAATATTAAAATATGCTAAATTACATGTGCTGTAAAGCATGTGTTTTTCATATTGTTTTCAAGTAGTCTTATTTATGCCATTTTTCAACACTCTTCCTCAAGCTGGGAGTAGCTTGGAAAGATGGCTTCACTGGTTTGTGTAGTGGTTTCAATTTCATTGGTTTGTACAGTGGCTTTAATTTTGTTGGTTGGTGCAACAGCCTTAGTTTTACTAGTTTGTGTAATGACTTTAATTTGGCTAGTTTATGTAGTGGTTTTAAAGTGAGAGGATTTATTTTGGGCATTCTTACCTTAGCTTTTTGTGAGGTAAGATCTTTGTTTTTGCTAATGATTAACATATGGCTTTTTTATGTTAACCACTAATGTATAGTTTATGCTAACCACCATTTTATGATTTTTTTGTTACACTAACAATTGAATGAAAATAGTTGAATATATATAAGAAATAAGGTAACAAACTTTGTCATTCGAATCCTAACAATAGATACAGATAAAATTTTAAACTAAAACTAATGATACTACATTTTATTTGAAAACTCTTATTATCTAGGACTTTTATGCTAGACAAAATATTTAAAATAATCTTATTCTAATATATATATATATATATATTAAAATTTAAAAATATGATTATCTTAAAATAAGATAATAAAAAAACTTAACAAGATAATGTGTTTTAGAATATATAAAAAACTAATATTAAAAAGCTACAGCATACTAATAAAACTAATATTAAAAAATGCAAAATTACTTATGATATAAAGCACATCTTCTTCGTGTTGTTTTCAAATAGTCTTCTTCAAGCTATTCCCAACATTGTTCTGTCACCTAATTTCATTTCTTTTTGGTGTAGACTATCATTTCTTTTTATTGTGCAATATTTAGGTAGGCTATAAGCTCTTTAGGATGAGTAGTGTTTGGATCAAGGTCAGGTCTTGGTGCTAGTAAGTGGGAGATTGCCTGGGGTTGAGATTAAGATGTGTGTAAGATGCTATTTTCTAGTATATAAGTGATCGTGATTCTTGGATCATGAATTTTAGGTGCAAAACTACTTATAAATAGCCATTCTTCTTGTTGAATATCATTAGAATTGTCCTTTAAATGTGTGTTTAAGGAGAATAACATTTCTTCATAGAAGGAGAATAACATTTATACCCTTTTCCGGTAGAAGAATACCTAATGAACATACGCTTAATGCCTTTAGGCTCAAATTTTTCCCTATGATCATTGTGAAGAAATGAAGTGCAACCAAAGAGTTTTAAAGGTAAAGAGGCCATGCTTTGATTTATAGTAAAGGACTAAAGTAATTTTTTTATAAAGTGAAAGTTTAGAATCTTAAAGACATTTTATTGATTAGATATGTGTTTGTCAACACAACTTCTTCCTAGTAAAATTTAGAAGCATTAAAGGCAACAAGAAGTGACCTAGCTACTTCTAAAATATGTCTATTCCTTCTTTCAGCAATCCTATTCTATTGGGGCATATTAACATTAGAACTTTGATGGAGTATACCATAGTGGATAAGACTTAAGATAAGTTAAAAAATTCTCAACCATTACCATATTTGAAAACTATGATGAGAGTTTAGCATTAATTTTGAATGAGTTTGTGAAATCTTTGAAAAAATTTGCAATCCTATATTTCTCTTTTAGGAGATAAACCTATATAAGTCTAGTGTGGTCATCAATAAAAAAAACATACCACTTAGTGCCATTTATATTTTTAACATTTGAGGGACCTTAAACATTACTATGTATAAGAGAGAAAGGTTTAGGTATGAGTGAGATGGATAAGTTGATTTGGTATGTTTAGAGCATTAACAAATTTTATACTAAAGAAAAGAGATATCTTTTTTTAGGTAAAAGAAAAGATGTTTTTATTAATCAAACGAAGGCACACTTTTCTATATAATGAAAGTTTGGGTGGCTTAACCTATAATGCCAAAATAGAACATACTTATTATTATTAGAAAAAACAAAATTTGACAAAACAACAATGTTATAAGTTGCGGGTCCATCAATGTAGTAAAGTCTAGCACTTTCCTTAGTATTGCCCATTTTTTTTGACTTAAAATCCTAAAAATAATAGCCATAAGCATCAGAATTAATTTGACACTTCAAGTCCTTTGCTAGTTTACTTATGGACAATAGGTTGCATTGTAATTTAGGTACAAGAAGAACATCTTTTAAAATCAAATTATGTGATATTCTTACAATCTCCGTGCCACTGATTTCAAACAAGTTTCATTAGCAATCCTCATAAAAACCTTTTTAGGACTTGTAACAAATTTACCAAGGATAGAACTATTATCGAACATATGGTCTGAGGCAGTTTAGTCAACCATCCAAGTGTTCGATTTTTTAAATTCGGCCATGGAAGGATTACTTATATGAGCCATAACAGTAATGCTAATAACTTTCTCAGAAGGCAATCCTTGATTACTGATCATCCTCTGCAATAACTCAAGTTGTTCCTTTGTTTCCTTGTTGAATAAATGAGAATATAAATGACCTTTTTCTGCTCTTCACTAGCCACCATAAGCTCACATGTCTCCCTCTATTGATGTGGGTTCTAATTGGTTTGCTTTCTGTGGATTTTCTAGCATATGTTATTGGTGTGACCAGCCATGTTGCAATGGTCTCACTAAGCCTTTTCGCCTTTCTTTTGTTTTAAGTTGGAGGTAGCATTACTTCTAACAACCATGGTAGAAGTTTTAGTCACTAGTTGAGTGGTACAACCACTTGAGATCAACTACTTTTTACTCTCCTCCCATTTAACCTTAAAGAAAACTTCTCTTAATGAGAGTTAAGGTGGATAGCCATGATCCTCCCCCTAACTTCTTCAAAAACAAAATTAAAGCCTAGTAGAAAAGTACACATCCTCTTCTTTTCTTTTAATTTTTGGTAAGAAGCTAAATTTGCTATTTATGTCCATTGATGGACTTCATACATATCCAATTGCAGCCATGGCTTCACAAGGAAGTTGTAAAATTGAGTAACATGCGAATTGTCCTATCTTGCTTCCCGGAGGATCCATTTGATCTATAATAGTGCAGTTGTGTTTTCAATAGAAGAATAAGACTCCTTCACATCCTCCCATATCTCCTTTGTGTCTTGCATAACACAAATTGTTCTTCAATTTTAGTTATCATAAAGTTCACCAACCATGATATAATCATGTTGCTCTTGATAAACTAGCTTTTGTATTTTGGATCATTGATAGCAAGTTGGACAATGTCTCTTATGAATTACTCTTCCTTTTCACAACCTCTAATAAACATTAGGGCACTTTATGACAAAGGAAGATAATTATTTTCATTAAATCGATGACTAGTGATTACCAAGGGTGGGTGTTTGATAGTCATAGAGGAAGAGGACATACTATCAAGGTTGTTCGACTAGGTGGTGGCAGAAGACTCTGTCGTAACGTCAATGACATAGGCTTGGGAAGTTCTCATAGAACCTTAGGTAATCATTGGTAGGTTTTAGTTTCTAGGCCCTTAAGGGCTTTAATACATTGAAGCAAAAAGGTGGAGGATTTTAAAGGTTAGTTTTTCTTTAATTCATCTTATTTATTAATGAAGAGAGAAAAATGAACACAAGTAGGGAACACTGACCACAAAAGGTTAGCCAATCTAATCCCATAAAATCAAGGCAATTAAAATAAAAATATAACTAATCCTCATGAGGAGATATATAAGGAAATAAAATAAAAGATAAAGAGCTGACCAAATAAACTAAAAGACATTATCAAATAAAGGAAACAAAAGCTAAAGGTTGCACATGGTAAATACTACAAATAGACCTAGGCATAAAATGTAACCAAACACAGGTTTGTATGGCTTTTATACTTAATATATCTAATGAGGAGGGTGGGTTAGGCAATTCTATGGGAATGAACTAGTATGTGCTAGGAGTTAGATAGAATGGAGTATCCAAAAGGAGCATTGGATAGTAGAAGCCATCGACTAGTCAAGCATAGTAACAATGAAAATTCAAATATCTTCTAAAGACTAATCTCTATCATACTTTGGAGTTGAGGTGTTTAGAGCTTTATGTCCTTTTAGTCTTTTCTTTTTGGGTTAATAAGAAGGTTAGTCTATGATCTTAATCACTACTTCCAATCCTAGTGACTAAGTTACCTTGGACACTAGTCTAGCACCTGACATTTAAAGCCAAAACTTGTTCTTCATTAATGTTGTACCTGTTGTTACTGAAAATAGATTTCTTTGTAGGATTGACAATTGAATACTTGAGTCTTTATTATTTAAATGATTAATGCACCTACTAGGAGGAATTAAGGAGGTCAAATCAAGTTAGAGTACATAAAAATTTCTAGGGCAATAGGTAGTATAGTTCTTGAGGGAAAATCAACTCCGAGGATTTTAGTAGTCCAATCATAAGTCCACCAAGTTTTTGTCCTTGTTGTTGGGAAAAGATATTATTTTTCTAATGCAATTGAGTGTTTTCATGAAGAAAAGTTGAGGTTTGAATGATAGGTGTACTTTTTGGGGGGGGGGGTAACTCATTGACTTACTAACATTAGTTCATAGGTTAGTAGATAGTGTATTAGTTTAACTTAGTTGTTAGTGTTAATATGATGTTGTATATAATTGTTTCTTTTATTTCTTAAATTGTTGTTTACTGTACAATGCATTAGATTGGAGTGTCAGCATTGATTTTTCATGTATAGATGTTTCTTTAGTGTAAGTAGATTACTTTGTATACTATGCTGTAATTTTTGGTACTTTTGCTGTCACTTTTTGAATTTACTAGGAAAAATTTTAGAAGTTGAATTTAGCTTCATCTATATGTCTAATTTGTTGTAAAAGTTTAGCATGATTTTTTGTGGTCATTTGGATGTTCAAATTCCTTTGTTTTCACAGTAAGTTCAATCTGCCCTGTTTTTGTCAAATTTTCTGATGAGGTTTAATTTCCTGAATTTATTGGAAACAGCATACACTTTATTTTGATCTGAATTTTTTCCATAGTGATTTTGTATATGTGTTGACTGTTTTTCGTGATTTCCAGAAATCATTTGATAGTTCATACTGATCGGTTTTTGAGTGCTGTAGAGATGTCCTGTCATGGTCTATTTTTCACTCAAGAGTTAACTTCGGTGATTTTTCTATTCTAATGTAGAAATAGTTTGAACCTGAATTTTGGATATGTTTTGGCATACATGTTAGGTATGTTGTGTAATTGTTCCGTAAATTTTTGAGTTCATTTGGTAGGGTAAATATAATTAATTGCGTAGGATGTTCAATTGTTCTGTTTTGCTGTTTTTTAAGGTTTAATTAGCTTGTTTTGTAGAATTTTCTGAATTGATCTGTGAGGAGTTTTAAATCTGGATTTTTGCATGCTTGTTCATTTATGCCTTTTATGTTGAGAAAAATTTGCTTGAGGTTTTGACTACATTTGGTATGAGTTTTTGCTCATGCATCATACTTAGTCCAACAAAGTTTCAAAACTGAGTAACTTGATTTTCCCTCACTTTACAGACATAAAAGAGGACATGGCACATTTGCTATTTTTTTATCTCCTAATAAGGACTATACTTGTTTTCATTATGTCATATGCAGGAGAAGATAATCTGTGATAACGCAACAATACTGTGGCACATATCATCTGTCAAAATCTAAAGGCATACGAGTTGGAGCTACAAGTAGTCAATTTGTCAGTTTGAAGGGAGAGCATATAAATCTGATGAGACAGAGGAGGAGGGTTATGTTCTTCAGCTTTTCGCTAAGTCTTTGAAGGGAAGAGCCCAAGATCCATATACATGGGAGCAAATAAAGAAGAAGTTTTAATATGAATTTATGTCAGAAGAGGAATTGGCAAAAAGGAAAAGTGAAATAGTTATGTTCATGCAAGGATGTGAAGAGTCATTTGGGGAAGCATGGCGACGATTCAAGGACCTTGTGGAAAGGTGTCCCCGACATGGTCTATCCCTAGGATTGAGAGCAAGGTTGTTCCGTGATGGATTAAATCTGAAAGACCAGCTGTTGATAAATAGAAATGTGAGATCTTTTGATGAATGGTGCACCAGAGGCATGTTTTGAACTAATGAAAGATATTTAGGCAAATTTGTTAAGACGAGTCGAAAATGATGGAAGAAACAATAGGAGTGATAGAACTGAGGAAATAATGATAAAATACTTGTAAATAGTTGGAAAAAGGATAGTACCTCAAGACAAAATGTTGAAGAATGTGGAGCTATAATTGAAGCGATTGGAAACCGTTGTTGTAATAATGAATGAAAGGACAAATGGAGATTCAACAACATTATGCCCTAGAGAAATCATTGCAAAGGTCATCCACAACGCATCAAGCTCAGGATTATAAATTTCTTTGGAAGGAAAAAAAAATTTCGATAGAAATAAAATTTTTTATATTTTGGTTTAACTTCCTTCTATTAGATGACTAATTTATATGTTTACTTGTTTCCTCTATGTTTTAGGTACCTACAAAGAGTTGGAGTATACACTCTTGAAGAATGGTTCTTAAAAGAACTTTCGAATCATTGGATGATGCAAAATTAACTGAAGGGAGTTTTGTTAACTCTATTTTACTCTCTTATTCTTGCTTCTTTTTCATTGTTTGCAAAACCAAATTGGACCAGTTTATTGTTTAATTTGGAGGAGCCTGTGAATCCGTCAAAATTGGTTCGGCATTGAATTGAACTGGCCAATTTTGGATGAAAACCAAACAATCAACATACAGATTCAAATAGGTGACTTTTGGAATGAATATCCACACCTTTTGTATTAGGCCACCATTTATTGTATTACCAGAAGTTGCAAAATTTTGATACAATAGATGTGAAATAAAAATAAAATTTAAATAACATTTTTATTAAAAGTATATTAAATATATTTTTAAATACAATAATAAATCCAGTTCAATCATGGTTTGATGACAGTCTAACCACTAAGTTGTGAACGACTCTCTTCACTGTTTTAATGACTAGTTTGCTTTTTAAAACATTGTGTATTATCATCCTTGATGTTTGATTGTTGAATTTTTCTAGTTTTGAATTATTCCTTTCCTATATTTTTACTTATGAGATATGTTGAATTTCGGTTAAAATGCTGAAGCTGATTTTTGGAAATTCACTGTAAATATTTGGTGGACTATTTTGCTGTGATTTTTCTCCGGATATCTTGTCTAATGTCTAGGTTCTCATGGTAAAATTTCATTTGATATGTTAATCATGCTTCATCTTTAGCACTGTTCTGTTTTTCTGAAAAATTCTGTGTGGTAACCTTAATAACTTTCTGGGAATTCATTTGATCGGATCTTTGTATAGGATCAGTGTCTAAATTTTCTTTAACATGTCTAGTTTTTGGGAAAATTGGTTCCGTATTGTTTTGATACCAGATGATTGAGTTATTCACTGTTGAATGCATGTTGTTCTGTTCTGTTCTGTTCTATCTTGGTTTTCTGCTGTAGTTGCATTACGTTGTTGAATTTTGGTAATTGTTTGAGTGATGTACAGCAGATGATTTTTGTATGGTTTTGATAAACAGCATGTACCTTACATCTCACAAATTTTTTTTATAGGATTATATGAACATTTGCGAGGTGATTTTCACTGGAATGCTAGCCAAGCTTAGTTTTAGAATTATGTGCTGTACTCTCAATTTTTTGAGTGCTAAGCACTAAGGCTTCCATATTTTTAGTCAGGTGGCAGGTGAAGACAATTACAAGGTTAATCATTTTTACTAATTTTGGATTATCCCCAATTACTTTAAAGTTTCATTTTCCTATTTTGTGTGTTTTTGTTGATTTTAAGTTTAGGGGAGTGGCTTCCCAGATTTTAGCCTTTTTGATTAAAATAAAAAAGAGAGAGTGAAAGAAAATTTTAAAAATATAAATTGAGCCCCAGTTGTAGTGTCACTGTCACAAAACATGTCTAATAGTTCAATTGAACAAATGACAATCTAAATAAGAATGTAGTGATACTTTTGGCACATTGTGTTGCAGCAGGCATCTGAAGGTAAATAATTCGAGGTTTTATTTGTAGAACTAAATGATTTTACTAATTTTGATTTCCCATAAATTATAATTCAACTTTCAATTACTTAAATAATTGTTGAGCAAGATATTTAGAAGTCAGAGTACACGTCAAAACATAATTTCCTGGTTAATTTGATTTAAAAAAAAAAAAAAGAGAAACTGAACAAGATAAATTTAAATAAAATAAAATAAAATACTATTTGCATTGAACAGAAAT
Organism: Erythrophleum ivorense; assembly: GCA_026724425.1. NCBI lineage: Eukaryota > Viridiplantae > Streptophyta > Magnoliopsida > Fabales > Fabaceae > Erythrophleum > Erythrophleum ivorense. The sequence continues at coordinate 2,084,137 of JAIUCV010000025.1, read as the reverse complement.
TTGAGTCCTCTTTACATTCCATAATACCTCATGCTATAAATCTTATATCAGGTGACATATATTGATGAACAAAAATCAATTAATTTCCATCTCAAACGTGAATCTACTCTCTTCTATATATCAAAACTGATATTGTAAAGCGAAAGAAAAATTAATGAAGGCCAGAAATATTAGATCTTGCTGACCTAGTTTCGATAGTGAATTTCATATAACACGGAATACGTAACCTATCAATGGGCAAATTAACAAAATTAGCGGAGCTTTCACAGATTCACCTTTTCTCCACAAAACAAGAATACTAAAATATAAATATATAAAAAGAATAAAGAAGGATTGCAAAACTGTGGGAAAGTTTGAAGATTAGTGAGCTTTTAAGAAATTCAATGAAGGTGCATTAAAAAATAAAATAAAATATGTATATATATAGTGTGCCTAAAATGAAAACATGATAGGACTTGTATGAATTTTCACTTACCTAAAGTAGTTAAAGCTGATTTTATTCTATTTTTCAATTTAAATGTCAAAATATATTTTAATTTACCAGTGAAACAATTTGCAAATGTTAGCATTCAAATGAGATAGAAAATGTCATATCTAATATGAAAAATTCTATCTCTAAAACTATTTGAGAAAGACAAATTTTTGCCTCTGATTTTCTCATTGTTAATTTAGAGATGAATAAAAATAATCCGTCTCTAACTTAGGATGAAAATTTTTCTCTTTATAAATATTTTTCATCTCTAAATGCATCACAATTGAAAAAAAATATTTTAAGAATAGAAAATTCTGTCTCTAAATTATGGAGAGGTTTTTGGGTCTTAAAACTGGATGAGATAGTCTTCTCTACTTTATTTTTTATCTCTAATTTTGTTTAGTTGACCCAAAAAAAAAAAAAAATACAACAGTTTTGAACGCTGCTTTAGGTCAACAAAATTATTAAAACAATTATTGTGCTGATTAAAGTTGCCCGTATAATTTGTGGAAATGCAAATGCAATACAAATAGTTTGTGTTCAATCAGCAATACGAATTTAAATTATAAAGACAATGATACTAATTAACTGTATTTTTAATTCGAATTCTAACTGAACTTTATGTTTTAATAAAAGTTGATTTCATTACAATGAATAGCTTTTGTGCATTTGAATCTGCCAGAGATTTGTACCTATTCATTATGTAGTTCTTTCAGCTGCTCTCTCTTTTTTTTTTTAATCTCTATTCATTAATGATAGGAATACAAATATATGGAAATAAATGAATAAACAAAAATTTGATAAAACAAATTCATGAACGGATGACATTGAATGTTTATAAGCCATCTATGAGTACGGGCATTGGATATCGACATAAAGGACATAAATCACTAGTTTCTGACCATTGTATGATACAATTATGGTGATAAACATGGTGGCACGGCATTATCGAAACCTTCATGACAGTATAGAGATCTTCAAGACAAATGCAGCATTGATTTTGTTGATAAACACTGACAGCATGACATTGCATCGATTCCCCTATGATCCTTTCGATCCCGGCTATAACCTCCTCATCATGAGGTAATTCAATAATAACCTCCACGAACAAAGGGTATACAATCAAAGAGTCTCCAACGTATGAAGGAGAAGGAGGATCTTTCTCAAAGAGCCTTTGAGCATCAGACATCATCTTCAGTATTTCTGCATCGAGCATTTCAGGGGACAAAAACTGGTGGCATAGATCACTTCGCAAAAAAGTTGGACCATCTTGAAAAAATTGCTCCCACGATATACAGTGTGAAGAAAGTTGTGAATAAGGAAAATTAAATACTGGGATTAGACCACAGTAACAACGTTGTTTAAAGTTAATCGAAAAATTGGCATGAAGAAAAATATTCTCTGTGTCTCTCGATTCGTGGTACTGGATAGGTTCATATTGAAAGGCTTCAAAATGTACACGTCCAGGCCAGAGCCGAAAGTAGTATGATACCACAAGAGTCGACATGATTGATTGTTAGAATGATGATAGGTAGGATGGATAAAGTATATTATAGTGTATTTTAGCGTTCCCTAATTCAGAAAAGGTTTGCTATACACTATTTATCTAATCAAATTAATAGATAAAGACAAAATTTTAAAGTTTATCACTTTAATTAAGAATATAGTTAACCTTATCTTAGATTCTACAAGTAAGTTACGTTGATTTGAATTCGTTCAAGATATAATAAAATAACTAAAAGGATATCGTAATCCAATTGAAACGGTCTTTTCTTTTAATTCTTTTTACCTTTTTAAGAAATTATTGATTAAAAAAACTAGTTCTTATACATTTTTGACAATGATTAAGAAATATATGTTAAAATTCTTATTTAAGAGGTCTTTTGATGACTTTCATCAAACTCAAAATAGTTTTTTCTAATAAAAATATAGTTTTAGTTATATAGAATTATATTTAAAAAATACAACTATTTTTTAAATAATGTTTATTTTTATTAAAATATTAATATAATTACAAGAAATAAAGAAAATCTCAAATTTAGTTGAAATCCCTACTTTTTTAGTAGAAAATCTTAATAGTTGTGGATATATGGAAAAAGGTGCACTTACGATATTCTAAAATTGTAGTTAACAACATTTGAATGAAAATAGAAAACTACGTTTTTTCCTCTTTCTGTTCTCATTCTTAAAAGTAAGAGAAAAATTTTCTAGAGTAATGCGTAGAAATTAAGAGTTAATTTGTATTTCCAAAAAATATGTATAAAATAGATAAAAAATAATTTTATTAAAAATAAAAGGAATAGCAAATCATATATATATATATATATATATTTCAGATAGCTTCCAACTTTAAAAAAAGAATTAGCATTCTTCTTTGGATCAGAAACTTGTTCTGGATACAGGAAATACGTCACAAATATATAGAAAAATAAATAAATAAATAAATAAAAATATGATAAAACAAATTCATAAATGGATAACATTGAATGTTTATAAGCCATCTATGAGTACGGGCATTGGATATTGACATAAAGGACATAAATCACTAGTTTTTGACCATTGTATAATACAATTATGGTGATAAACATGGTGGCACGGTATTATCGAAACCTTCATGACAGTATGGAGATCTTCATGACAAATGCAGCATTGATTTTGTTGATAAACACTGACCGCATGAGTGCATGACATTGCATGGATTCCCCTACGATCCTTTCGATCCCGGCTATAACCTCCTTATCAAGAGGTAATTCAATAATAACCTCCACGAACAAAGGGTATACAATCAAAGAGTCTCCAACGTATGAAGGAGAAGGAGGATGTTTCTCAAAGAGCTTTTGAGCATCAGACATCATCTTCAGTATTTCTGCATCGAGCATTTCAGGGGACAAAAACTGGTGGCATAGATCACTTTGCAAAAAAGTTGGACCATCTTGAAAAAATTGCTTCCACGATATACAGTGTGAAGAAAGTTGTGAATAAGGAAAATTAAATGCTGGGATTAGACCACAGTAACAACGTTGTCTAAAGTTAATCGAAAAATTGGCATTGTGAAAAATATTGTCTGTGTCTCTCGATTCGTGGTACTGGATAGGTGCATATTGAAAGGCTTTAAAATTTACACGTCCAGGCCAGAGCTGAAAGTGGTATGATGCCACAAGAGTCGACATGATTTATTGTTGGAATGATGATAGGTAGGATGGATAAAGTATATTACAGTGTATTTTAGCCTTCCCTAATTAATTCAGAAAATATTTGCTATACAGTATTTATCAAATCAAATTAATAGATAAAGACAGAAAATTTTAAAATTTATCACTTTAATTAAGAATATAGTTAACCTTATCCTAGATTTTACAAGTTATTTTGATTTGAATTCGTTCAAAATATAATAAAATAACTAAAAGGATATCGTAATCCAATTGAAATAGTCTTTTTTTTTAAATTTTTTTTTAGCTTTTTAAGAAATTATTGATAAAAAACACTAGTTCTTATACATTTTTGACAATGATTAAGAAATATATGTTAAATTTTTATTTAAGAGTTCTTTTGATGACTTTCATCAAACTCAAAGTAGTTTTTTCTAATAAAAATATAGTTTTAGTTATATAGAATTATATTTAAAAAATACAACTATTTTTTAAATAATGTTTATTTTTATTAAAATATTAATATAATTACAAGAAATAAAGAAAATCTCAAATTTAGTTGAAATCCCTACTTTTTTAGTAGAAAATCTTATTATTTGTGGATATATGGAAAAAGGTGCACTTACGATATTCTAAAATTGTAGTTAACAACATTTGAATGAAAATAGAAAACTACATTTTTACCTCTTTCCGTAAGAGAAAAATTTTCTAGAGTAACGCGTAGAAATTAAGAGTTAATTTGTATTTCCAAAAAATATGTATAAAATAGATAAAATTAATTTTATTAAAAAAATAAAAGGAATAATAAATCATATATATATATATATTTCAGATAGCTTCCATTTTTAAAAAAGAATTAGCATTCTTCTTTTGGATCAGAAACTTGTTCTGGATACAAGAAATACGTCCAAATTTAAAAGTTCTACATATTATTTGTTGGTGTTAGTTTTCTTTTCCGATACCACAATTATCAGAACAATATTCTTTCATTGTTAAAAGCAAAATATACAAATTTCAACTAATGAATAAAATATCCTAAAGACAAGCTGCAGTCTAGCCAAAGTTCACTTTTTTCCCTTAACTTTGTTGGTGTTAAAATCCCTTGTAGCTAATCAGCTGAAAGCGTCCAGCCATATTCATATTTCGACTAATATTTAAATTTTCCCTAAGATAAGTTGCAGGATAACCGAAGTTCACTTCTTTTCTTAACTTATTGTTGATGTCAAAATCTCCTGTAGCTAATTAGCTTGAAGCGTCCAGCCATGATAAAGGATTGGTTGACATGATCCCTGTTTTTTAAGTGAAAGATGAAGAAAGGACACGAATCTCTAAAGTCCAAATAGAGAATTGAGGTTCCGAATAATTAATGAATGAAAATAGGTAAACATAGTTGGATTGTGAATGTAAATATTGCTTAAAGATGATTCAATACCACTACAAGAAAACTGAAAAATGGAGATAGAATTTAGATATGAAAATTTTTTTTATCCCTAATTCATGGCAATTCTGTCCCCCCCCCCCCAACATTTCAATTGTTTTTTAAATAAAAAACTAATGCTAGAGATGGATTCAAAGATAGAATATTTAGTTTAGAATTCTTCATCTCTAATCTGTTGTCACAATAAAGTTTATATTGAAGAAAAAGGAAATACAGAGATGAAATTGTTCATCCCTAATTTCATCTCAAAAATAGTTTTCTATTTATAACAAAACTAAAATTAGAGACAGATTTAAGGATAGACTTTTTCTATTAAAAAAATTTCTATCTCAAAATTTTATCTCTAATTTTTTGTAAAAAATCTTTTTAAGGAAAATTTATTTACAAATTAGAGACATAATTTTTTGCCTATAGTTTCATTTGAGATTGATTGTATTCTTAGAATTTTCTTCTTTGAAATTTATCTCTAGTCTCATCTCAAAATGATTTTTCTTTATTTGGAAAAACTAAGAGTAAAGATGGATTTAGGGACATAAGTTTTTTGTTTCAATGTATTTAGAGCCAAGAATTGTTTGTAAATTGGTGGCAAGGAAAGAACAATATTTTCCCTTGTGAAAAATTTAGTTTTCAAGCCAAAGATTAATTGAGATTGCTTTTATAAAAATTAATTAGGAATAGATCTTTTGGATATGACACTTTTCTAAATATAATTTGGCCTTTTCATTGCTTATCATTGAATTCATGACTTACACTCTACACTTTGACCCGAATTCCTTCCCTATGCACAAAGGAATAGCTCTTTGCATTTTTTTGACTAAAGTCTTTCATATGTTTTTTGAATTGCAAGTTGGTTTAAGACCCTTTTACTAGAAGGGGATATCATAAAAATCCTAAAAGAAACGAACAAAACTCCATTTAGCTCTTCCTATGTCATCATCTTGGCCAAGGGGTGATTAAAGTACTTAGAAAGTGTTTTGTTGAGTTCTAATGTTTTAAGAGACTTAGATGAGAGAAATGAATAATTATGGAATAATTAGATTGAATTTAGGAGCCTTAAATTGGAAGTTAAAATTGTAAGGCCTAAATAGGGCTAAAGAAGCAAGTTGGCTCTAAGCCTATATAATCATGCAAATGATGGTCCAAATAAGTTCCATTATGATTATATGACTCATAGTAAGTGAGAGTTTGGAGCCTAGAAGAAGGAAACCAAGAGTTGCCTCTTAATGGACCTAAACTAGTTTTAATTTCCACATTAGGTTCTAATAGGATTAAGTGAAGTTAATAAGACCTAGAATGGTCCTAATTAGTTAATTTGCCTTGTAAATTGCTACATGTAGGCCAAGCTAGCCCAAACTTATCTATTTGTGAGTGTCAAGCTAAGAAGAGCCAAGAAAAAGTGAACCAAGAAGTGAGTTAGTGGTAGTTCCAAGTTTTCAAAGTCATAAGGTAGCTCTATCTTCCTATCTTGCATAAATTTGAATGCTTGAATAAGTTGCGATACTTGCATGTGTAGTTTCTTGATGTATTCATGAGCTATGCTTTGGTATATTTTCCACTATGAGTTTTATGCATGTGAAATGGCTATGTTTTGGCTCCTAGCTCCTTTTGACTTGGAATTAAGTGTAGTCGCTCTTCTTTGGTCTTGGGTTGAGTTTAGTTAATCCTAACTAGTTTGTTTTGATGCCATGACTTGATGAGAAATGAGTTTTTATGTTAAAAGTTATGTTTGAGTACATGATGCATATGAATGGTAAATCTTGCACCACATTTATTGCATTTCCTCATGGTATTCATGTATGTATTGATTTAGTTGAAATTGGCTACTAAGATTCTTCACAGAATCTCATCATGTATTCTCACTAACCATTTTAGGTTCTCCAAGCAAAGGTAAAGAAGTTGAGAAAGATTAGACTTTAGGAATGATGTAGTAGAACTATGTTATGTATGTATATTTGATGTATGCATTAGAATCTTGTAACAAGCTTATATAATGTAATTATGGTAACTTGTGTTGGAAATGATAAGGTCTTGTATTGCAAATATGTGTATGAGCTTGAATGCACAAATATATGGCAATTTAATGTAGAAGTTGATCATTTACATCATTATGTCCATATGAGTGCATGATGGATTATATGCTTGATGGGGTGTTGAATGGTCCTATTTTTATGCAAGCCTTATTTTATATGTTAGACTATATGGAATGGATGCTTAGGATGATTGAAATTTGCTCAAACTGAGAGAGCAAATTTAGAGTCCAATTAGACCATGTTAGAATCCAAATTTGAAATTTGGTCCAAAAGAGTTATAAATTACACTTTTACCCTTGAAAGTCCAAATGACTTAGTTTGGGGCTAAAATTTGGCAAGTAATTAGACAATTTATAAATCTTTTTAACAAGAAAAAATAAAAATTTTTGGAGTTCTACAGAATATTATAAAATTTTTTGAAATTATCCAAATTATACAGAATGGTACTAGTATTGTTCATGCTACTACAATTTTATTTTTTGCAATTTTGCGAGTCCAAATGAATTTAGATTTGCTTGAAATTTTTACAGTATAAATTTTATGTTATAAGTTTTTTTGTAACCTCTGAGTTTGCTTAAATTGGAGTTATGTGGCCTTAGTTATGAATTTTCAAAGTTTCATGTATAATATGACAAAAAAAGGCAACTTAGGCCATGGGACTTTTTTTGGTAAACAAGATGTTTCTTATGATTAAATGGACCAAAACAAATTTGTTTATGGTATTATGAGTGAAGGAAAAGAAAATTGTAAAATTTGACCCTTACAACTCCGATTGGTATGTGCATAAATCAATTTTCACTACTAAAAGTATGGTAAGGGTTGTGCTTTTTGTTGCCAATGCATTTAAATGGTATAAATATGTTAAATGAAGCTAGGTATGACACTAAATGGCTAATAATACATAATCATGGGAGATAAATAAAAACTCCAAATCAATTTTTTACATAATCATGAAATTTTCCAAGCTCTATCAAGATGAAATTCGCGGAATAACTTGCCATAATCTTTATGAAAATCAAAATCATATTAATCAATCTTCTCTTTAGGCCTTTTTTTTTAATCAATTTTTCATTTTTTTTTCTCTTCAATTCCTTCCATGGCTTTGTGAAAATCAAAGTTTCATAAATCATAGAAAGGCTTCCAAAATTTAGGAATTTTCTTAATGTATATGAATCCATTAGCCTTGTGTATGAATTCTTCATCTTTTCTTGGCATGGATTCATGAAACAACAAAAATTCCTCTTTTGTTCTTGTCATGGCTAAAGCTTGAAAAAGAGGGGAAGAGAAAACTCATGGTGAAAATGGAAAGAAAATAAAGGAGAAGGGGACTAATTTATGTAACCTTGAATCTGTAATGTATTCTTCCCTTATCTTCTTTCTTTTCCCTTCCTTCTTGGCCATGGCTCCTCCTCCTTGTTCTTTTCTTAGTTGTGTGTTTGGTGAAGCATGTGTTGTGTAAGTGTGGGTATGTTCTTATATATGTTTTACTTTTAATAAACGACTAAGATTTAATGTTGTTTTTATGAAGGATGATCCAAGTGGTTAGATTAGATGGATAGTTGAGATTAAATCTTGAACTCGAGGGTTAGATATAAGCCTTTAGATTAGATGAATGGTTGTGATTTAATTCTTAAAAATAAGAAAGAATTTAAATTGGTAGATTGTTTCAATAGTTAAGATCATATCCTTCACTAAGGATGAATATCTACTGTTTGACCTTCTTTTTCTAATGATTTAGTTATAATCTAATTTTAGTTACCTTCCCATTTTGTTAAAGTAACTGAATTGGTTACTTTTGCATTTATTGTAGCTGATATCAATAGTGACATCAGTGGTTACTTTTTCGTAAAACATGCGATTAAAATATTTTACTAAGATTCTACCGATGTCATCTTATTATCATTACTTCAAAATGCATGTAGCTTCTAGAAATATCTCAACATGGTACCACATCTATCATACCTCATTTATCTAGCATGTATTCTACATCACAAATGGCTAAAGGTTTCCATTTGCAATATTCAACACTTTTGGCAGTGGATTTAATGGACATTAGAAGCCAAATTAATTCATTCCTGGCCAAATGAACCAAGTGAGCTTACCAAACTTGTTTCCATCTGTGACATATTTGTTCAACTAGAAATAACACAATTAGAAGCTCAAAATTTGGGTCCAAAATGAATAACACAAAATGCATATCACACTTGCAATTTCCATGGAACCATATATTTTGATATGAACTTTGAAAAATCATAACTAATTCTAAAAATTATACATACTATAGCTTTCTAGAAAGCTTAGGGTGTCATCTAGCTATCGTAAAAATTTTAGGTTAAGATAATAACATTTAGCCCACCAAAATTGATAGAATAGTATATTAGGTCACTGATATGTTCTGCAGCAAAACTTGAATTTCAAAAATTTATATCTTCCTCTATAGAGCTCTAATGCTCTTAGTGCCTATGGAAAGATTATAATGTCTAGTTTATGATTGTAAAATTTTATGAGCATTAGATTTCGTTTGGCCCCTAAATGACCCAGAAATGTAAATTGGTCATATAAATAGTAACATTGACAATTCTATATAATTTGGCCAACTTTGAAAATTCACAATAAATTCTCTAGAGTTTCAAATTGGGTGCTCTTTAGGTCTTTGAAAAGATCTAGATAAGACCTATATTCATACAGAAAATCATTCATTAGGCTAGTTTGTGGTTTAGCTTAAAATTATGTCAAATTTGAAACTATAAAAGGGTTAAAAGTACACCAAATGGTCTTCTAATCATTTCATAACCACTTGAGTATGTCCAAAAGCATAAACACAACCTATATAAGCTTCTCAAATAGTTCAAATCATCATACATCTCAAAACTACTATCCTATTGGCATATATACATAATCATTTCAAGGCTCTTAGGTACCAAAATCATGTATTCTTATACACATGGCTCCAAATTCTGTTCATACACCATAATTACATGCTTTTATACATGATCAATGATTTACATCTCATAAATAATTCATACATACATACTTTGACAATATATTACATTAAAAACTATTATATTGTCAAAGTGTTGCAAATCATGCTCCGTGGCTTTCTTTTTTGCTTCCTTGAGCTTCATCTAGATATGGTTAGATGGAAATGGGGAAGAGTGAGATTTAAAGAATCCTAATAGCTCTTTTCCTTTTTAAACATACATATAGGATACATTTATATGTAAAAGAATGCAAGTATGTCATAAAAGCTTCTAATAAACATTCATAAGCATATTTCCATGTCACATAACTCATACAAGTCAAACATAGGCTCTAAGGAATATTGGTTTAGTCTCACCCAATTTACTTAGGACTTTTAGATTTGCCTCATCCACTTTAAAGGACCTTTAACTTAGTTTCAATCCTTCTTCTAACTTTTGGCTTTGTCTTACTCATTTTTAGAAACTTTTGGCATTTCCTCACCTATTCTAAGGGACTTTTGGCATAACCATACCCATTCAAATCATTTTGCATTCAAAATTTATTTCAAGAAGTATAATGGTATCATAACATTCAATCAATGGATAGAAAAACATCTCATGGTTCAAACATACACACAAGCATCCAATGACAAAGAAACATCTAAGAAATACATGTAAGAAATGTTAGAGAGCTAACTTAAGTCAGGAAACACACTTTTTCCCTTAAGTTTCTCCTTTTCCTTCTCGGCCATACACACACGCAACTTGGAAAATCTTGATTTTCTCAACCTAGACACATCAAATGAGATAAAATTTAATCATTGGAATCAAGTCTAGCTTCATCTAAACTCTATACAAGCTTACTTTATCTTATAACATCAATTTGAATCCATATAAGAGCATAATGAAGCAACCTTTAGAATTTATGATCTTGGCTCCAATTTCTCTTTCAGTGCAGGACATATGACTCCATTTAAAGTCATTAGAGTCATCTCCAATTCAATTCAAGAATCCTAAACTCAAGTTACTTCTTTATATATTAAAATAGGGCCTAAACTTCCATCTCATAAATCATGACTTCTAAATTCAAACCAATAGTTTTTTTGGTGTTTACTAATCATATTTATGTCATTTTCATCCTAATAATTTAAGAAAAATCTCCTTAGGTGTCTGCTTCCCTCTTAGCCATGACATTGCCTCATCTTGAAGCTCATGGAGTTTCATTTATTTTTCTTAGGAAATTGGCACTTGTAAAGTTTTCTAGATGTCTTATGGACTCATACATACTCTTATATAAGCTAAATTATCCTTAAAAAGCTTAAAAAATGACTAGGTACAACAAAATCCTTAAGTCACATAACTTTCATTCTAATGCTTCTCTTTTGAATCCAATTACATATTCTTTTTTCTCACACCCTACAACCCTTGTTCCTACCTTACTATGGCTTGAATTCCTTCCCATCTTAATGGTCCTAGGTCTAGCTAAACATACATGGAAGAAGAACAAGCAAGGAGATGCAAGAAAGGCCATGGTTCTTACCTTGTTTTAAAGCTTGTTCAAGGAGGTTTCACTTGCCTCTACTCTCTCCCTCAAATTCTCCCTTCCAATTGCTGTACAAGTCATAGAACAATCTCAAATAAATTAATAAAACCATGGGAGAAGAGAGAAGAAAGAGGAGAGAAGGTTTAGTAAAGGAAAGCGTATGAAAAAGTGACCAAATCTTACCCTTTTAAGCTTGCTTTCTTCCTCCCTTGCCCTCCCTTCTTGTGCACCTCTTGGGACATAGCACGAATCTCTTTTAGACTAGAAAAAGTTGATGGTGAGGGCTAGAGAAGAGAGGGATGTGATTTAAGAAGCTCAAGAGTATAATTATGTAATTTTTTAAAATTACAATTTAGTCCTTCTTCTTACTTCTTTCCATGTGGGCTCATTTCTACTCCTTTTTGATAACTATTTTTTCCATCATAAAATTTAAGTTCTCTAATTCATAAAATGCCTTCGCTTTCACCCAAATTGGATTTCAAATCTTACTGAATGAATTAGTCAAAATTTCGGCTAATTGATACTTCAAAATGCATGCTGGAGGGGTTTTAACCATTTTAGGGATTCTTAAGATATTCAGGGCCTCTGAAAACCCTAGAAAACTCTTTTTTTTTTCATTTAAAAATCTCTCATTTGAGTTTTCTAAAAAGTATCCAAAATTATGAAAATGCCACTGTATTTTTGTCAAATTTTATTTAGCTATTTTAGCTCCGTTTTCAGGGCACCTTTAGCCTTACATTCTCATTGTTTAATGTCTAGATCATTGCTTTGCTTTTGTTTAGACTCAATTCTTCCCATTTATGGGGCTTCCTTTTATAACTGATTAGTTTCATATCATTTACGGAGGAATTGAGTATTACATCATTCCTAATTAGTCAAAATTTATGAAAATGCCACTGTTTTGCCGATGGGTCATTTTATAGCTCCTTCATAATATTTTATTCTATTAGTGCCTTTGCATCCTTGACTATATTAATATTATTTATGTCTATGTGGATCCCACTTATATTCTATAGTTATATATTATTATTATTATTATTATTATTATTTTATTATCTTATTATTTCATTATTTTGGGTCTAAATAACTATTTTGCCCGTAATGGAAGGGTAACAGACAAACACCTTTCTTGGTTTTTAGCTTATATCTCCATTTTAATATCATATTTTTTGATTTTGTTACCACCATTTGGTAGTTCTTTTTGCACTGGACCTACTAAAGTAGTTAACTCGAGCTTTGGGACCCAATTTGGTTTGATATAAATTTTTGATCATTTGGGCTATTTTTGGTCCCAACTATCTAAAAAATTTATGGAACACATTTTTTTATCATTTTAGGCATTTTTCCTAACTAATATATATCATGTTAGTTCTTAATTCTCTACCATTTTGAAAGATTTATCAAAGTTTATTTGGGTGGTAAATGACGATTTTGCCCTTAGATCACCTAAACCCCCTTTAACCTTAAAACTTCTAAGGATTCTATTTGTCTTATACTTTTCATATATGAAGTTTTTTTTATTCTAATTCATTCATTTAAGACTAAAATATATTCATTTCATAAAATACTAAATAATTATAAAATCTTAATTTTTAGGAATGTTATAAGGTTCCTTGATATTCATGTGTATTCTTGCACATGGCATAGTAATTTTTAGTTGCATGTTAATTTTTACATGTTGGACCAATTATACATGATGCATTTATGTATTGAAATTTGTTCGTGGTGAGAAATGGCATTTTAAAACTCATTTGGTACCATTTGGAACTAAAATTTTGACCATTTGGACCATAGGATGTCCCTTTGTCCTTGAGAGGTTCAATGACTGAATTTTGGGCTAAATTTTGACTAGAAATTCAAGGGCATTTACAGATTTCTATAGAGCTAAATATCATAAGTTTTGAAACTTTATATGATATTTGGTAATTTTCAAATTTTGCTCTAGAAAGTTGTCAAGTGTAGTTACTGTTCATAATGGTTTGGCCTTGGATTTTGTCACTTTTGGGGGAACAAATGGATCCATTTTAACTTGAAATTTTTTAAAAAAAAATTCAAGTCACAAGCTTTTTAAGGACATCTATTTGGCATTAATCAGAATTATGTATCTCATGTTATGAGTTTTGAAAATTGGACTTCATTAAGTGTTCTATGGTAAATTTGAGCACATAATCTTCTTTATAAGTTTAATTCCTGTATATATGTCATTTTGGTTGTAACAAATTAGTTATATATGAAATTAAGAGGAAATGGAAAAAAATCCATGTTTAAGAATTTTTGGATCATTTGATGCCTTTAGTGGCTAAAATTTCTATTACTAAAGATTTGGTACTATAATTTTGCCTTAAATAACTGTATGTATATATTAAGAATGAAGGATGTGTTATGGTGTAACAATTTGAATCCTTTAATACCATATTTGAAGTAGAAAAGAGTAAAAAATATCCTATATCCTTTAAATTCCCCATGAAAATGACAAAAGCTCCATGGATAAGAAAATTGTACATGTTTTCGCCAAAGAGGAAAGGAAGCACCTAGAGAAGTGTTTCATGGATTCTAAGGCTATAGATGGTCTAGATATGAGTTAAGAATACTAATGGAATCATTGGAATAAATTTAAGAGTCTTATTTTGATAAGTGAAAATTTAGGGCTAAAAAAGGGCTTAATGAAGCAACTTGATGCTTGACATGTGTGAACTTGTATTTGATGGCCCTGATGAGTTTTATTGGAATCATATGTCTCATGCAAAGTGAGATCTTGAGGCCTAAATGTTGAACAAGAGTTCCCTTTTAAGGCACTTAAAATATCTTAAGTTTATGTTTAAGTTTTATTAAGCCTATATAGTCATGAAATTAGTTAGAATGAGTTGCCTTACATTCAAATTCATATATTTAGGCCAAGCTAGTGCATTCACTCCTTTGTGTGTATGTGAACTTGATAAGAATCAAGGAAAATGAGGGAAGGAACAAGTAGGTTAGTGACACATTGTAACACCCTAAAATTAATTAAGACTAATTATGGTGATTAGAGAGTTAATGTGAGGTAAGTAGCAAAATCAATTAAGAGGGTGAACATTTACTTTAGGTCATATAGAAAACTTAATTATGTGTTAGAGTAAATGTCGAAGCTCAATCTTAGCTATAGGGAGATCCAATTCCACTTTTTGGGGGCCTAACATCTATATGGTGTAGACCCAAATTAAATGGGCTCTTAAGATAGTCTAAACCTATTATAAACTCTCTAACATGTGGCCCAATAAACTCTCATATGAATCTAAGTGAATTTTGGGCCTTTGGATCAGCCCACAACCTAACTTAAACCCATTTAAATCCTAAAAACCACCCTAGCCCTTCCTTATTCTTTAGAAAACACAAGAGGCAAGAGTACATTTTCTCACTTAGAGAAGGGGGGCTAAGGTTCTTAGTAAAAATCTATCTTCCCCCATTCTTAGGGTCAAAATTAGCAAAGGTAACTAATATATAATTTAATCCTTTATTTTTCCTCTTTAATTTGACCTGATTAGTTTTTTGTTTAGAGCATTTTTACCCACACCCAAAATTTGATATGTGTTGTTTGATGTTTTATTGGAGGATTTTTGGAGGTTAAGGCTAAGAGGGATATTGGATAAGTATAACCTTCCTATTTTGATGCATTTTTTGCTAATTTGATATCCCTATAGCTGGTTTATGATATGAGCTTTAGTTTTATGCAAAATTACCCAAAAATTAGAGTGGACTATTTTCGTTTCTGGAGTGGGGAAGTTAGAACCCAAAATTGAAATTCATTGGTGGTTAGGTAAGTAACTTCTAGGTAGTCATTGGTAATTCAACTCTTTGGGTATCTGATTTATTACTAAAAATAATGATAACTATACTTATCTTAAGTTTAGTGTGCATTTGGTTCATAATGGTAGTTAGAGGAAGAGTAATTGGTTTCATTGAGGTAACTGAGGTTAAATTTTCTAATTCTATGTGTATGCTCATTTTAATCTGATATTTGTTGCATATGTATGATTTTGAAATACTAAATAACTAGTTGCTTATTTGAATTATTATTGTGATTAGACTTTGTGAGTCCATACTAGAGTTGTGGTGCGGCTGCCACCTACACATCATATTTTGATTAGACACTAAGTTATGATCAGACCTCTAAATGTACTGAGCCCAGGTTGTGCTCATTTGGGAGTTGGTGCTGTGGAAGGGCCTTTCTCAGTGTTATTGGCCATTAACATGTTTTATGTGATTATTAGTATGGGATGTAACACCATAATGACTTAACTTCAACTCATCTCCCTCTAGGCTTGATTCCATATGATTTCTAAAGAAAATGACCAAAACCGTGGTATTTTACTACTTTAAGTCGGGGTTTAACCGGTCATATTTTGCCCCGTGGGTCCCGTGAACCCATTATTCATATTCTCTACTCAAACACCATTTATAAAACTTGTACATAGCCTCAAAAAATCCATAAGCCACGGATATGAAGCCAAAAACCAAGAAAAGGAAATTTCTCAAATGAACCCAAAAGTCAGATTTTTGGCTTTAACTTTGGAAAATCATAACTAATTATAGAAAAATGAGAATCAAGCAAATCATAGCTCTCTGGAAATATTTGGATGTTAACTTCACACTAAAAATAACTTCCAACCACAATCTCAGCGTTTGGACCATCTTTGACATCGAAAAAGAGACAGAGGTTCATCTATCCCTGGTACTGGTGCAGCTTACTGTCATGAACTTCGAAAATTCGTAATTAATTCCAAAAAAATCCAATCTGGGAAAACTATACCAATTTGGAAAGTTACAGATGTGAACTAGAGGGAAAAAATAAGTTCAGATCAGTTCAGTAGCTCTTGGACCTCGAAAACTGATGGAACAGTAACGAAGGTCGGATAGCTTCCCTGATGCTGATACAGAACTTCAAAAAGTCGTTTCTCCCTCTACAGACCTCCAGTTGGTATAGGTCACTATGGATATCTAGTTTATGCTCATAAAATTTCATGACAATTGGACACCATTTGGTCCATGAATGACATTGATTCATTTTCGGACTAGTTGCACCATACCATGACCAAAACCATTAAAATTTCCAAACTTCAACAATTTGCCAAATATTCCCTAGACCTTCAAATATTACCCACTTTAGCTTCTCAAGAAGCTCTCAATAGAATCTAGAGGCATGCCAAATTCCATATCAAGAAGAGCTCATCTGGTCATACTTTGACGGAGCTCACAAAATTGGTGGTTTTGGCACCCAAATTGGTTTAAAGTGGGTCCAAATGGCCTCCCATATATTTTAGCATCTCTTGGGCAAGTTTGAAAGTACAAACATAGCATTTATGAATTGCCCAAATGATCCAAGTCATCATACATTTCAAATTCACTATGCTACGGAACAAAATACACCAGTACATGTAAGCCACAAAAAGGGGCAAATTCCACATTTCATTACTTTGGCTCTTTACACAGTTCATACATCACTTATACATATGTTTACATGTGCTCACATATTTACAACTAAAAAATAATAGGTGCATATTTATTTTGGCACCTCTTTACAACAAAAGAACCAAAAGAACTACACATTTCTTTAAACATTCTCAACTAGACTCCTTGGTGTGCACTTGATTCTCCTTGAGCTCCACCTAAGATGTTAAGATGGGAGAGGGAAGGGGGGTGAGATTCAGGGAATCTCAATAGCTCATACTCATTCAAGAAACAATCAAGATATGTAAACCAGTCAAAGCATGTAAACAAGTCACAATGACACAACATATGTGTTTCACGCCATGATATCATATCAATGCCAAGAATAGGCTCTAGGGACTTTCGGTCTAGCCTCACCCGAGTTTTGGGACTTTTGGATTGGTCTCACCCTTAGTTTAGGGACTTTTGGCTCCACCTCACCTATCTCAAGGGACTTTCGGCACCACCTCACCCGAGTAATTTTCACAATTCATATCATAAGCATATTGGTACCAATGCATCAAGGCAACATCAAATGGCATGTCTCATCATACAAGCACATACACAAGCATAAAATGACTATTACACATCCAAGAATGCAACAAGAAATAGTAGAGAGCTACCTTATCGGCTAACACAAGCCTTCCTTTTCAATTTCTCTTCTTCCTTCTTGATTTCACACTTACAACTAGATGGAGTTGTTTCCTTTGAGCCTAGGCACAACAAAAAGTATGAAATTATTCTCTTATAACTCAAATAAACACTCACAAAGCTAAAGGGGCTCTTTATCGAAGTAAACCCCTACTACTCATGTAAGAAACTAGGGATTCTCTTTCTAGAATTCCACTCACTCTCTTTCCCCTTTCAAGCTCTCAAGAAGAAGGCAAGGAGGAAGAAATGAAGCTACATGAACTCTACCCTTCCTCAAGAGTGGTTTTCCACTTTCTTTCTTCTGAACCAAACCCAAATCAACTACTAAAACCATAGAAAGAAAGGGCAAGGGGAGAAGAATAACATGCTAAGGAGAAAAGCTATGGAAATCTCAAGATTGCTTACCTCTTTGCTTGTTCTCCTTCCTTCTCTAAGTCTCTCTCTCTCTCTCCACAGCTCTTTTCTCTCTCTTAGTCGAAGCTTAGGTTGATTTACAGAGAAATGAAGAGTTTGGAGGTTTTAAAAGGTCAAAATCTCTTTTTTCACGCTTTTCCGGACCTACCCTCACTATAGCAAGCCATAACCCTCGCTACGGCGAGCTCATGTCAGTCCCAGACCTCTGCCTTCGCTATAGCGCACGCTACGGCGAGCAACGCCCTAATTTTTGTATGGGATGCCCGCACTCGCTATAGCTAGAAGCATTTTTGCCATAGCGAGAAGGCACTCTCGCTATAGCTAGACCAATTCTCACTATAGCGAACAGGTACATTCGCTATAGCTAAGCTATAGCTAGCAGACTTAGAAAATTTTCAGCCTTACAAAATTTTCAGCTTTTTCTTTTCTTTTTTTTTTCCCGGTTGTTACATGGGACAGTAGTCATTGATAGCTCAACTAATTCATTTATTAATTAAGTTGATACTTTTGGTATTTGATGATATAAAAATGTATTATGTTAATTAATCTATACATATATATGGAATTTGCCTCTGATTACTGAGATTGTATATTTTACCCTAATTATGGGCTAACATTTTTAGGGATCAGACCTCTTAATAGTAAGAAGTTAATGGAAGCTTATTATGATAGTTTAGTAGAGTATACGCTTAAATGCCTTGTTTGAATGGATTGTACAATAGGTATTCTAGCATTATTTATTGTGTTGTAATATTGTCACTTTGCATCATGTATTGCCAAGTATAAGGACCAAATTTATAATCCAAGACATTATGAATTGGTGCTTGTGGTTGTACTTGAGATTATTTTTAAGGACTATTCTTAAATTATATGACTTCTAAACATATAACATTGTAAAACCAAAGTTTAGGCTAGTTTAAGTATGCACTTTACAATTTAGTCTTTCATCTTAATTCTTTTCATTTGGGCTCATTTTCACTCCTTTTTGAGATCCGTCTTTTCTATCATAAAATTTAGGTTACTAATTCATAAAATGCCTTTGGTTTTATCAAAATTTTGGTCAATTGAAAATCTAAAATGTAAACTAGAGGGGTTTTGGCCATTCTAGGAGTTCTTATAGTTTTTAAGACTTTTGAAAATCTGAAGAAACTTAATTTTCCTATTCAAAGATCACTCCTTTGAGTTTTCAAAAAGTTATCCAAAATTATGGTTTTGTCACTGGCTTCTGTAGCATTCTAATTGGTCATTTTGGCTCTGGTTTCTGGCTAATCTTAGGCTCTAAATCATATTTTAAGATATTTTAATTAATATCCTAATCTTATTTAGATTGAAGTTACCTTGTTTTAGGGTGTTCCCATATCAATTTCTCGATTTCAATTTAGTTCTAAATTATTGGTTATTACAAGGCTTCTTGAGTAAGCCACACCTCATCTTCTTCCTCACAACTCCATTTTCATATTTTGGAATCTTTAATGGTATCACATATAAGGGAAGAGAGAGAAGGATTTCAAGCCTTTGTTTAGGTAGTCAAATGGCCCTATTTCACCTCACTTTAGTTAGGAAGGTTGATATACTCTTTAAGAGCTTTCTAATGGTGGTTTCTTTTTCATGAAAATTTAAAGTTTAGATCTAACCAAAGGGGAGAAGAAGCCCATTTCAAGAAACTATTTGGTAGAACTCAGTTTATGCAAAGAGTACTTTGCATTGAGGTAAATTTCTAGTTGAAACACTTGCAAAATCTTTGTACTCCTTAGCCTTGATGGTTCAGCCATAAGAGAGAAAGTGAGGAGGAGAGTTTTTTTGTAAGTGTTCTTGATGGATTCAAGGGTTTTAGTATGCAAGAATTTCATATCTAACATTGGTTTCCATTGAATCATGAAAGAAAGCAAGATAGGCCATAATGTGTGTGTATTCAGCAAAGGCATAGATGAAAAGGAAATCATATGTTTTCAACTTCTAATGAGTGTGTTTAGATGTCTTATGATGCAATGAATAAAAATCTAAGCCTAAAATTGAATGAATCCATGAAAATCTTCAAGTTAGGTTTAAGGGTATCTATTTGGCCATGGGAGATTTAAGGGGTCTAGGAAGTTTTTTTAGTTGACTCCAGGGATATAGATAGTCTTAAAATGATATAAGAACAATAATGGAAGCATTGGATTGAATTTAGAAGTTATATTTTAGAAGTTGAATTTTTAGAGTTCAAGAAAGGGCAATATGTAACAATTTAATGTCAAGCTAGTTTGTGCAAGCTTTGTGATGCCTCTAATGAATCCTAATGAGGTTATATAGATGTTATATGATGAGATTTTGAAGCCTATAAGTTGAATTTTAGAAGTTATCTCTTGAGGCTAAAGGTTACATAATGGGTTCTAGTATATCAAAAATGAAAAATACTGAATGAATAGTGCCAATGGCCATGTGTAACAACCGGGAAAAAGAAAAAAGAAAAGAAAAGAAAAGAAAAGTTGAAAAATTTTCAGAAGGCTGAAAATTTTCTAAGTCTACTAGTTATAGCCTAGCTATAACGAATGTACTTATTCGCTATAGTGAGAAATGGTCTAGCTATAGCGAGAGTGCCTTCTCGCTATAGCGAAAATGCTTCTAGTTTATAGCGAGTGCGAGCATCCCATACAAAAACTAGGGCGTTGCTCACCGTAGCGCGCACCATAGTGAAAGCAGGAGTTTGGAACTGATACGTACTCGCCATAGCAAGGGTTATTCTTCGCTATAGTGAGGGTAAGTCCGGAAAAGCGGTGAAAAAAGAGAATTTGACTTCTTAAAGTGTCTATATTCATTCTTTCTCTGTAAACTAACCTAAGCTTAGACCAAGAGAGAGAAAAGGGCTGTGGAGAGAGAGAGAGACCTAGAGAAGGAAGGAGAACAAGCAAAAAGGTAAGCAAACTTGAGATTTCTATAGCTTTTCTTCTTAGCATGTTGTTCTTCTCTCTTTACCCTCTCTTTCTATGGTTTTAGTAGTTGAGTTGGGTTTGGTTTAGAAGAGGGGAAAATGGAAAACTACTCTTGAAGAAGGGGTAGAACTCATGTATCTTCACTTCTTCTTCTTTGCTCTCCTTTTTGAGAGCTTGAGAGAGGAAGGAGAGTGAGTGGAATTCTAGAGAGAGAGAATCCCTAGTTCTTACATATGTAGTAGGGTTTGCTTCGATGAAGAGGCTCTTTAGCTTTGTGAGTGTTTATTTGAGTTATGAGAGAATAATTCCATGCTCTTTGTTGTGCTTAGGCTCAAAGGAAGCAACTCCATCTAGTTGTGAATGTGAAATCAAGAAGGAAGAAGAAAAATTAAAAGGGAAGGCTTGTGTTAGCCAAAAAGGTAGCTCTCCACTCTTTTTTGTTGCATTCTTGGATGTGTAATAGTCATTGTATGCTTGTGTATGTGCTTGTATGATGAGACATGCCATTTGATGTTGCCTTGATGCATTGGTACCAATATGCTTATGATATGAATTATGGAAATGCTGCCGAAAGTCCTTTGAGATGGGTGAGGTGGAGCCAAAAGTCCTTAAACGAAGGGTGAGACTAATCCAAAAGTCCCAAAAACTCAGATGAGGCTAGACCAAAAGTCCCTAGAGCTTATTCTTGGCAATGATATGATATTTATGGCATGGAAAGCATGTGTTGTGTAATTGTGAATGGTTTGCATGCTTTGACTTGTTTATATACCTTGATTGCTTCCTTGAATGAGTATGAGCTATTGAGATTCCATGAATCTCACCCCCTTCCCTCTCCCATCTTAACATGTTAGGTAGAGCTCAAAGAGAACCAAGTGCACACCAAGGAGCCTAGTTGAGTATGCTTAGGGAATTGTGTAGTTATTTTAGTTTTTTTGTTGTAAAGAGGTGCCAAAATGAATATGCACCTATTATTTTTGAGATGTGAATATGTGAGCAAATGTAAACATATATATAAATGATGTATGAACTGTAGAGCAAGTCAAAGCAATGAAAATGTGGAATGTGGCCCTTTTGTGGCTTACATGTAATAGTACATTTTGTTCCGTAGCATAGTGAATTTGAAATGTATGATGACTTGGATCACTTGGGCAATTCATATATGCTATGTTTATACTTTCAAACTTGCCTAAGAGATGCTAGAACATGTGAGAGGCCAATTGGACCCACTTTGAACCATTTCGGGTGCCAAAACCTTTATAATTGTGAGCTCCGTCAAAGTATGGCCAAATGAGCTCTTCTTAATATAGAATTTGGCATGCCTCTAGAGTCTATTGAGAGCTTATTGATAAGCTAAAGTGGGTAATATTTAGAGGTCTAGGGAATATTTGGCAAATTGTTGAAATTTGGAAATTTTGATGGTTTTGGTCACGGTATTGTGCAACTAGTCCGAAAATGAATTCATGTCATTCATGGATCAAACGGTGTCCAATTGTTATGAAATTTTATGAGTATAAACTAGATATCTATAGTGACCTATACCAACTGGAAGAACCTCAATTGGAGGTCTGTAGAGGGAGAAACGACTTTCTGAAGTTCTGTATCAACATCAGGGAAGCTATCTGACCTTCTTTACTGTTCCATCATATTTTGAGGTCCAAGAGCTCCTGAACTGATCTGGACTTATTTTTTTCCTCTAGTTAACATCTGTAGCTTTCCAAATTGGTATAGTTTACCTAGATTGGATTTTTGTGGAATTAATTACGAATTTTCGAAGTTCATGACAGAAAGCTACACTAGTACCTAGGGACAGCCGGACCTCTGTCTCTTTTTCGATGTCAAAGATAGTCCAAACGCTGAGATTGTGGTTGGAATTATTTTTAGTGTGAAGTTAACATCCAAATATTTCCAGAGAGTTATGATTTGCTTGATTCCCATTTTTTTAGAATTAGTTATGATTTTCCAAAGTTAGAGCCAAAAATTTAACTTTTGGGCTCATGTGAGAAATTGCATTTTCTTGGTTTTTGGCTTCATATCCGTGGTTTATGAGTTGTTTGAGGCTATGTAAAAGTTGTATAAATGGTGTTTGAGTAAAGAATGTGAATAATGGGTTCACAGGATCCACAGGGCAAAATATGACTGGTTAAACCCCGACTTAAAGTAGTACAATACCACGGTTTTGGTCATTTTCTTTGAAAATCATATGGAATCAAGCCTAGAGGGAGATGAGTTGGAGTTAATTCATTATGGTGTTGCACCATGTGAATAGTAAATATATAATTTGTGGCTTGAATTATGAATTCTAAAAGTATAAGTTTGCCTAAGATCCATATTTAATAAAATCCTTAACCTAAAGCCTAAGTGAAGAACTAATTATAGGAACTTAAAAGCCAAAAAGAGTTCTAGGTACACTTTAAGTGGCTTAAAGCAGAGCTAATGTAACATCTAGTTTTCATAAAAAATGACTAACCATTTATAAAAGAAAGTCCCCCAAATAGAAAGATTTAAGGCTAAATAAAATTATAGCAATAATCTAGACCTCAAATAAAGAAAATATAAGGCCAAAGGTACCCTGAAAATGGAGTCAGAATAACCAAACGAAATTTAATGAAAACACAGTGATATTTTTATAATTTCAGGCACTTTTTAGAAAACTCAAAGGAGGGATATTTAAATGGAAAAATTCAATTTTCCAAGGCTTTCAAGGCTTTAAAAACTATAGAAACTCCTAGAATAGTTCAAACCCCTATGATTTATGTTTTAGAATGTCAGTTGACCCGAACTTTGACTCATTTGTTTAGGAAGATTTTAAATCTAATTTGAGTGAAACCAAATGTATTTTATAAGTTAGAGGACCTAACTTTTATAATGGAAAAGATGATTTTTAGAAAGGAGTTAAAATGAGCCCAAAAGAAAATAGCTAAGGAAAGAAGACAAGAATAAAATTTTTAAAATGTGTTTTAGTGATTTTACCTCTTATAAGACTCATCCTCCTTCTCCTTATCCCTTAACTGACCTAGCTTTTGCCAAAAATAGAGAAGAACTCATCCAAGAAGAATGCACAAGGAGAAGGAAAAAAGAAGGAAGAAAGCCTAGGAAAAAGGTAAGAAAATCATGGATTTTCATGATCCTCCTTTACTAATGTTATTCCTCTCTTTCTCCTCTTCCTTCCTATAGTTTTAATGACTTATGTAGGTTTGTTTTGGGATTGGTTCAGAGGAGAGAACTTAGAATTTGAAGAGAAGCTTAAAGCAATTGAAAGAGCTCTTGAAAAAGTCTTGAAACAAGGTAATTTCCATAGCCCTTCATGCTTCTTTTTCTGGCTCTTCCTCCGTGTGAGTTTTGACCAACTCTAGCCCAGCTAAGAGGGAGTGAATTTTGGTTTTAGCAAGGAAGAAACATAGATTTTAGAATATGAGGAACAAGAATATGCAAAGAAATTCAAATAAGATGCATTAGAATTTAGGTTAGCAAAGTTAGTGATTTTGTTACACCTTGATGTGTAAGAGACTTTCCAATGGTAATTTAAGTTGTCTAAGAGTATATATGAATTCTTAAGACACCTAGGAAGTCTTACATTTGCCAACTCCCTAAAGAAAATGAAGCAAACTTTGTGGGTTCAAAATCAAGAGCATGTCTTGGCCAAACTATGTTCATGCACCTAGGGAGAGTTTTAAATTTTTCTAAAACTAGAAAGAGACTAAATATGACTAATAAACATCAAAGGAAGCTTTGGAATAAATTTAGAAACCATATCTTGTGTGATTGAGGTTGTAATATCTGGTTCTCTAAAAATGAGAGAAAACGCGAGAAACATAATATATGGTTTCTCCGTAAATGAATGAAACTCACCAGATACAAAAGCAAGTCCCCTAAAATGAATTAGTTAAAGTCCCAAAAAATTTATGTAACATTCTATACTCCTAAAAATAAGAATCCTAGGCTCAAACAGAAAGAAAAATAGAGTTAGAATGAAAAAAATAAATTTGAATAAAAAGCTGACAAAATGTAATGGTATTTTTGTAATTTTGAGCAAATTTTGGAATTTTCAGGGAGAGTTCAAAAATTTTGAGTTCTCTGAAGTTCTCAGAGGCCCTGAAAACCATAGAAAGTCCTGAAACAGTTAAAACCCTTCTGGTGGACGTTTTCTAATGTCAGTTGATCTAAACTTTGACTGATTCATTTGGGAAGGTTTTAACTCTGATTTGAGTGATTGCAAAGGCATTTTACTAAATTAGGAACCTAAATTTCATAATGGAAAAGGTAGTTCTAAAAGAAGAGCTAAAACAAACCAAAAACGAAAATGTCAAGAACAAAGGGCAAAATTAAAATTTTTGAAAAGCGGTTCTTAAACCCACCTATGTATATGAGGCGCCCCATCTCCTCCTTCATTTAGCCACATTTGTTTCTACCCTAAACTAGAGAAAAACCCTAAGCATGAGGCACATAAGAAGGAGGAGGAAGGAAGGAGAAAAATAAGGAAAAGGTATGGATTTTCTTGGCTTTTCATGCTTTTTCTTTAGCAAACACCTCATCCATTTCCCCTTCTTTCCTATGGCTTTATTGAAGTTCTTGGATCTATTTTGAGGGTAGAACAAAGGGGAAAATTCGGATTTGAAGAGAGGAGGCTAAGAAAAGTGAGAAACAAGCAAGAAAAGCCAAGGAAACAAGGTAAATTTTCATTCCATGGTAGCTACATCTTGCTCCCTTCTTCTCCATGGTTTGCCCCATGTATGTAGCTGCTAGAAGGCTTGGATTTTGGGTAGAACCAAGGGTAAATCCTAGGAATTTAAGGGAGGAGAATAAGAATATGCAAAAAAATTAAGTAAAAGCCATTGATTTTCAAGATAGCAAACTTAGGGTTTTATGGGCTTCCTTAAAAATCTGATTTGATGTAATTGTACCTAGGCCTAAATGAGTATTTGTATGAGCTCTTGAGACCTCTAGAAGGCTCTTCATATGCATCTTCAATCAAGAAAGTGAAGGAAATCCACTTGGTACTCATATAGAGCATGATTTTGGCCTAGGCTAGAAAGAGTACCAAGAGGAAGTTTTTATTTGTTCCAAGCCTATTTTTGAGTCATATATGATGGAAGAGGATGAGAAGAAGCCTTGAAAAAATTTTAGAAGTCATAGAAAGTGAGATGGTATCATAGGTTCCATATTATGGCTTAAAGAAGCAACACCTAGCTAAGCTCCTTGATTTGATTGTGTGATGACTCTATGAGGTTTAAATAGAGTCGAGAATCATAAATAGATGGAGAGAATGGAGCCAAAATGATATTTTCTTAAGGTTGCTTCATTAAGTACATTATGGAACCATAAAAGAGTTATATGAACCACTTAGTTTTTCTAGTGAATGTATGGCCTTAAAATTTGATCCAAGAGTATAATTGGCTTCCATATAATGTGTTTAGGCCAAGAGAAATGATCTCCACCTCCTTATGTGTGTGAGGTCGAAGGAGAGGACTCGAGGCTCAAGGAAAAAGTGTGCTTGTATGGCAAATGTAGCTCTCTCCACCTTCTCTCATGTTTGAATGTGTGCTTACATTGTCTTTGGATGTGTGTATGTGTGTTTTAAGCCATAAAAAGTATTCTAGCATGATTTCATATGCTATGGTACCATGATGATGTTTTATGCATCCAAATGATAGTTATTATGCTTACCTTAGTTTATTTAAATGTGGAGAAGCTAATAACCCTTTAGCCATGGTGAGGATGAGCTAAGAACCCTTAAACTTGGTTAAGACAAAGTAAAGAGTCTCCTAAGAGTAAGGTTGACTTCCAAGAGTAAGGTTGAGTCAAAACCTCTTAGAGAAAATGATTTTCAAGCAAGTCCAAAATCCATGAGTGAATGGGTGAGGCTAATCCACTCATTTGGCAAGCCTATGTATGCTATATATGACTTGTTCAAATGCCAAAGATGTTTCTTGAATGCCCATACATTTCAATATGCCCATGCATACATTTTCAAGACTTGTATTGCATACTTTATGTGTGATTGAAAGGGAGATGAGCTATTGAGATTCTTTGAATCTCATCCCCTCCTCTCCAATGTCTTAACATACTAGGTGAACTATTTGGCAAGGTAATGGAAGCCATCAAGCCAATAAGAAGAAGATTGACAACCAAGTGTATGAAAATGCCTAGTTTTATCTCTTTTGTAGCCATACACATGGCATATGATGTACTTTCATGATGAAATTCTTATGTAATTATATGAATATATGTAATTACCCAAATGTTTAATGCATGTATGAGTTTTAGTACCAAATAAGTGGTAATTTGTATTTTGGATAGTAAACGGCAAGTTCAAGTATGTGAAATCTTGTGTATGGCATGGGGTAAGAGAGTGAGTTTGAGAAATCTGGGTTTATGCACTTTTGAGACAAGTTTAGAGAGCCATTTTGGTGCATTCCTACGTGTTCAAGTGGTCATGGTTGCCTTAGAACTCAATATGAACCATTTGGACCTCTTTAATGACACAAAATGAGCCACAAATTTGTCCATGAAATTTAGCACACATATAGATCTTATTCAGAGATTTTTGGGAAGCTAAAGACTAGATTATTTAGAGTTATGTAGAATTAATTATGAATTTTCAAAGTTGGCATTTTCTTACTGGATAGATGCAGGCACTATTTATATGATCAAAAACTTAGGCTATATTATTCATAGGCCAAATATTGTCCAATACTCATAACATTTTATAATCATAAACTAGACATGATAAAATTTTCATGGCCATCGAGATCACCCCAATTGGACCTATGAGTAGGGAGATATGAATTTTTGAAGTTGGAGGTCAGTACCAATAATCACAGTCAATCTTTAGTACTGTTTCATCAATTTTTGGCAGTTAGCAACCACTGTTGTGGTTTAGATTGATTTTTAACATAAAGTAGACGTCTGTAACTTTCTAGAATGTTATAGTGTATCTAATTTTGATTTTTCTAAAATTAGTTATGATTTTTCAAAATTTAGGCACAGAATCTAAAAAATCAGTCAGAGGCTGCACTATTGTATTTTGTGTATCTACTCCCTTTGCTTGAGATATAAATCACTTCTTGAGCTTGTTATGAGTTGTATTTGTGTATTTAAATATGAGAATGAGATGGATGAGCCCATATAGCCCACGGGACACCAAAAGAAAAATTTACCCATGATGAAATGTAATTTTATTTATGATTTCCAATGCCATTATGTTACTCCCTTTAGAACTAGCATGAGGTAAGGCATGGAATTTGTACGAGTTAAGCCTTAGAATTATGGTGTTATAGAGGTTTAGGTTCCATTTTAGAACATAAAAATGAAACTTGTGTCTAGGCTCCTTAGATTGAAATGGTGATGACTCCAAGGAGTTTAATTAGAGTTAAGAGACTTGGATTGAGTGAGAAGTGGAAGCCAAGATCATGAAATTCCAAGGTTATTTCATTGTATCTTGTATGGAACTATAATAAAGTTATATGAGAAAGTGAACTTCCATAGAGTTAGTATAAAGCTAAAGTTTGTTCCAATAATTGAATTATGTGTCATTTGATGTGTCTAGGCTAAGAGAATCAAGTGCCATTTAGTTGCAAGTGTTCAACTAAGAAAAGGAAAGAAATAAGTAAAGGGAAGAGTTGTGATTTTGCTTCAAGGTAACTCTCTAACCTTTCTTACATGCATGGCTTGGATGTTTGCTTGTCTTTGAATACTTGTGTATATATTTGAATTATGAGAAATGTTTTTAGCTATTGATTACAAGTTATGGTACCATTATCTTGTAATGTGTTCATGTATGAAATGTGACTTGAATAGGTATGGTTATGCTAAAAGTCCCTTAAAATGGGTGAGGATGAGCCAAGAGTCCCTAAAAGTGGGTGAGACATAGCCAAAGGTCTCAAGAAAGGTGAGGCTAAGTCAAAAATTTCTTGAAAATAGGTGAGGCAAATCCAAAAATCCCAAGAAAGTTGGATGAAGCAAGACCATTGCCCTTGAGAGCCTGTGTTTGACATGTATGAGTTCATATAACAAGGAAATGGTTTATGTATGTTCATTTGTAGTTTAAATGCTACACATGCATTCTTTGACTTGAAATTACATCCATTATGTGTATTTGAAGGATAAAGAGCTATTGAGATTCTTTGAATCTCACTCTTCCCCATTTTTCATCTAACCATGTCTAAGTGAATTTCAAGGATGCAAAAATGGAAACCCGGGAGCATAATTTGCAATACTTTGACAATAGAATAGCTTTTAATGTAATTTCATGTCAAAGTATGTATGTATGAGTAGTTTATGACATGTAAACTATTAAACATGTATAAAAGCATGTGAATATCATGTATGAATAGAATTTAGGACCAAATATATATTTATATGGATTTTTTCCATCTATGTGCCTTAATGGTCATGTGTATTTAAAGTAGAAAGGTGAGAATGAACTACATGATGTTTTGAACCATTTGGCATGCTCCTATATGCTACAATTGTGCTTTTGGACATGCCCAAATGGTGGTGGAATGGTAATAAGGTCATTTGGTGTCTTATCATCCCATTTTGGACTTCAAATTTGACCAATTCTTAAACTAAACCAAAGTCTAACCAAATGGATAAGTTTTTATATGAATTTTGGCTAGTAAGTAGGTCTCATATAGAACTTTCATAGAGCCAAAGAGCACCTAATTTGAAACTCTAGAAAATTTATTATGATTTTTTAAAGTTGTCTAAATTATGCAGAATTAGTATAGTTACTGTTCAAACGATCAATTTGCTTCCCTATGCCACTCGTGGGACAAATGAAATTCAATGCTCATAAAATTTTATAGGCATCAACTAGACACATAAGCTTTCTATAATCACCAAGAGTACTTTATTTGGAGCTCTGTAAAAGGAGAAATGAATTTTTGAATTTCTAAGTCCCAGTGCTATTTGAGAATGTGACCTAATGTATTGTTCCATTATTTTCCATAGGCTAAATGTAATTTTCTTAGTCTAGAACGATTTGTAGTCATTAGTAACACCAAGAGCTTTCCAAAAAGCTATCATATGCATGATTTCTATTTTTCTAAAATTAGTTATGAATTTTCAAAGTTCATATCAGAAAAATTCCACTGTCAACCAGAAAGCAAAACATTAATTTTATGAAGTGTGGCCTAAAATCAGAGAATTTTAAGATGATTTGTGATGGTTTTTATACGAATGGATATGTTATGGATGAAAAATGAAATTGGTAAATCACATGGTCCTAAAAGCTGAAATGAATTATTTGGGTTTTCAATGACATTAAAATCTGCTACCAAAAGTGCCTAAATCATGTAAATAAATCCTTTTAGCCAATTGTGATTTAAAATGGATGCTATCTATGTATAGTGCAATAGTTACAAGTCAAATAAGTTTAGGGAAAGTTGTTGTAAGCATTAAATACTGATGTTATGCTCATGTGATAGCTAGTGAGGTTTGATCCCATTGTAAATGTAGAGCCTAAAAGGAAAAGGAAGTAAAGTAACAAAAAGAGTGAAAAGGTTAAAGGTTTTATTGGCTTCCTTTCACTTATTCAAGGTAGCTTATTCTTCCTTATCTATTTACATGCAGACTTGTTTGAGCTTGATATGCATTGTATTATATTGCTTGTTTCTCACAGTACATGTTATAATGTATTGCATTAGTTATATGTCATGTTTTGCATGTTATATTTAATGAGTTATGGCTATAAGATAAAGAGAGGCAATGGGAACGAATGCAGTGATTCTTCTAATCCTAAGAGAAAAGCCTAAACTAAGCTCAAATGCATGGCTATGATAGAGTATTTTGTAAACATATAAAGCATTTATGTTAGTTTTATATGACTATGCATACTTGCATTATTCTTGCTTAATTGTCTCATGCATATTTTGGTGATTTGAGTATAGCTACTGAGATTCTCTAGAATCTCACCCCTATTTCTATTCTTTCCACTGACCAATGCCAAGTGGAAGTACCAGTGCTAGCAAAGGAAAAGAAACAGAATGATGTTGGCATTAGAAAACATTATGAATCATATATGTATATGATTTTGTTGTAATATTATGATAAATGTATATGTCGAATTTTAATTCTTCAGTAATGTATTATGTGAACTGGTATGAAGTTATTAGTGAAGTAACTCTAGGTTAAGTTTATTTAAAATTAGATGATGATGTATGTCCAAATAGTGTTATTTGATAATATTATTATCTGTATTTTCTATGTCTATAAGTTCTGGGCTAAAATGTGATCATTTAATTGATTTGGATAGCTAATTTTATAAGGGGAAACTATGCTAGATGTTTCTTATAATGTAATGAATTTTTCAGTTTTCATTTGTTAAGGTAAATTAGTAATAAAAGATTTCTAATGTTTAATTGCTAAACTTGGAATGACATGGAATTATGGAAATGTTAAGTTTTTGTATTTTGAATTTTTGGATTCAGTATTTTACATGCATGAGTAAACAGACTCACTGTTGAACCATAATATCCAAAGGAAGAGCTAGATAGCAAGGTGTTATTGTAATATCTGATTCCTCTTTAAATGTTTGGAATTAGCTAATTATAAAAGGAAGTCCTCTAAATTGAAGGATTTGAGACTAAATAAAATTAGAACAATAATCTAGATCTCAAATAAAGATAAGATAAGACCAAAGATGCCCTAAAAACGGAGTAAAATAACCAGAAGAAATTTAACAAAAATGTAATGGTATTTTTGTAGTTTTAGGAATTTTTTATAAAACTCAAAGGAATGATCTTTAAATAGAAAAATTAAGTTTTTCAAGATTCTCAAAGGCTCTAAAAACTATAAAAACTCCTAGAATGGTTTAAACCCCTCCGGTTTATATTTTAAAATGTTAGTTGACCTAAATTTTGACCAATTTGTTTGGGAAGGTTTTAAATCCAATTTGGATAAAACTAAAATAGTTTTACAAGTTAGAAGACCTAAATTTTATGATGAAAAAGATTATTTTCAAAAAAAAGTTAAAATAAGCCCGAAAGGAAATAGCCAAGAAAAGAGGACAAGAATAAAATTTTAAAAAGATATTAAGTAGCCTTGCTCCTTATATTTCATGCCCTCTTATCCTCCTCATTTTAACTAAAATAAGTTTTGCCTAAAACCAGAGGAGAGACTAGCTTGAAAAACTAAAGGAGAGACTAGCTTGAAGAGGTGTCCAAGAAGGGACCAAAAGAGGAAGAAAAAACTAGCAAAAAGGTAAAGAAATTTTTAGTTTTTCATGAACCTTCCTTTATCAAACTTGTTCTCCTCCTTTTTTTCTTCCTTCCCATGGTTTTAATGACTCAATTGGTAATGATTTGTGGCTGGATTGGAGGGAGGAAAATAGAATTTGAAGGAGAAGCTAAAAGGATGGAAAAGCTCCTTGAAAGAGCTTTGAAATAAGGTAAGTATCATGGTATTTCTTGCACTTTCTTAGTTGTTCTTCCTATGCCATGTTCAGCCAGCCTAGAGGAGATGAATTTTGACCTAACCAAGGAAGAAACATAGGTTTTAGAGTATAAGAGACAAGATTATGCAATGAATTTCAAAAGAAAGGCATTAGAATTTAAGTTGGCAAAGTTAGGGATTTTGTTGCACCTTGATATGTAGGAGACTTTCTAATAATAATTTAAGTTTTCTAAGAGTGTATATAAGTTTTCAAGACACGTAGGAAGTCTTATAAGTGGCAATTCCCTAAAAAGAAGTAAGCAAACTCCATAGGTGCATTAGCTTATGTATGTCTAGGCCAAGAGCTCTCTAAACACCTAAGGAGAGTTTTAAATTTTTTTAAGGCTAGAAAAGAATTAAATATGATCAATGAACATCAAAGGAAGTCTTAGAATAATTTTCCAAACGATTTATGAGATAGAAGAATAGGTTCCATTTTGAGACATAAAGAAGCAACTTGAGTCTAGGCTCCTTGAATGGAATTGGTGATGACTCTAATGAGTTTTAATGGAGTCATATGTCCTAGATTGAATGAGAAATTAGAGTCAAGATCATAAATTCTAAGCGTTGCTTCATTGTGTCTTGTATGGAAATATAATAGAGTCATATGAGAAAGTAAGCATGCATAGAGTTTGTATAAAGCTAGAGTTTGTATAAAGCTAGAGGTTGTTCCAATGATGTGATTATGTCCCATTTGATATGTCTAGGCTAAGTGAATCAAGACCTCCCTAATTGTGTGTATGTGGCTAAGAAGAAGAAGGAAAAAACTCAAGGGGAACTATGAAAGCAAAGGAAAAAGTAAGTGATCCTTGGCACAAAGTAGCTTTCTAACCTTTCTCTCATGCATTGTTTAGATGTTTACTTGTCATTGAGTGCTTGTATGTATGTTTGAATTATGAGAAATGTTTTTAGCCATTGTTTATATGTTATGGTACCATTATGTTTCTTGAAATAAGTTTATGAATGCAATGTGACTTGAATAGGTATGGTTATGCTAAAAGTCCCGCAGCATGGGTGAGGATGAGCCAGCCAAAAGTCCCTAAGAATAAGTGAGACAAAGCTAAAAGTCTTAAGAAGAGTGATGCTAAGTCAAAAGTCCCTTAAAAGTGAGTGAGGTAAATCCAAAAGTCCTAAGAAAGTTGAGTGAGGTTAGACCAATGCCCTTGAAAGTCTATGTTTGACATGTATGAGTTCATATGACAAGGAAAATGATTTATGTATGTTCCTTTGTAGCTTAAATGCCATATAGGTATTCTTTGACTTGAAATTGCATCCATTATGTATATTTGAAATGGTAAAGAACTATTAGAATTTTTTGAATCTCACTCTTCTCTCACAAATATTTAACTGTCTTGGTAAGCCAAGTGCACCAAGAAATGAAGGCCAAATGTCTTGAAGCATGACACTTTGACAATGAAGTAGTATATTATGCATTTTAATGGCATTTTAATGTCAAGATTTGTAACCACATGAGATGTAAACCCTTGAGCATGTTCAAACATATGAATATGATGTAGTATCTATTTTGGGACCATATGAATGAATATGTAAGTTTTTGCCACATATGAGCTTTTATGTGTATGTGTATAAATGCAAGTGGTAAGGTGAAGGTGAGCTCCATGATGATTTAGACCATTTGGCATGCTTCCATAGGCTGTAATTGTGCTTTTGGACATGCCCTAGTGGTTCATTTGATACATGTTGAACCCATTATGGACTTTAAATTTGACCAATTCTTGAGTTGAACCAAAGTCTAACCAAATAGATAAGTTTTTGCATGAAATTTGGCCAGCAAGTAGATCTCATCTAGAGCTTTTCACAGAGTTAAAGAGTACTCAATTTAGAGCTCTAGAGAAATTATTATATTTTTTCAAAGCTAGCCAAATTATGTAGAACTATCTAAGTTACTGTTCATATGGTCAGTTTGCTTTTTTATTTCACTCATGGGTCAAATGAAGTCTAATACTTATGAAATTTTATAAAATATAAGCTTTCTATAGTCACTAAGAGCACTTTATTTAGAGCTCTGTAGAGGGAGAAATGAATTTTAGAAGTTCCAAGGTTTGATGCTGTCCGAGAGCATAACTTGATATACTATTTCATTATTTTTCACAAGTTAAATGCTATTGTCTTGGCCTGGAATTATTTTTATTATTAGTTAACATCTACAGCTTCCTAAAAAGCTATCATATACATGATTTCAATTTTTCTAAAATTATTTATAAATTTTCAAGGTTCTTATCAGAAAACTGCCACTGCCAACCCGAGAGCAAGACTTTGAATTTGTAGTGTATGGTTCAAAATTCGAGAATTGTGAGATGTAATGTGATGTTTCTAATATGAAT
The DNA here is from genome assembly GCA_026724425.1 of Erythrophleum ivorense. NCBI lineage: Eukaryota > Viridiplantae > Streptophyta > Magnoliopsida > Fabales > Fabaceae > Erythrophleum > Erythrophleum ivorense. The sequence goes on along the minus strand of JAIUCV010000025.1, from coordinate 2,049,327 downwards.
GGAAAATGATATTGATAAGCTAAGGATATGAATGGATATAATGTTTCTAAAACCATTAGTTTCATATAAATGTGTAAGAATAAGCCTTGGTGATATGGTTTAAAGGCTAGAAAGCTAAGGGTATGATAGTTATAGTTGACACTTCATTTAATGCTTTTAATGAGTTATATGAGTGTCTAATAAGCCATCTAAGAGATGAGAGGAATCCTAGATGTATGGAAGTGGCCAAACATGCCTAGCTATAGAAAAGGCCATATGAGCTTTATCAGACCCTCAAAGAATATTCATGAATCTTATTCCATATTTCTTTCACAACAACAATTTCTCATATTTATATTTTTAATAGTGGAATTTACTATTATTAAAACACCAATTACTTTAAATGTACATAAATGATTATTCTCATAATAGAAATTCTCAAATTCATGCCAAGTAAGTTTGTTAGGCTTAGGTTATCACAATAAGAAGTTTAAAATTCAGATATGGCCTCATGTGCATGAATTCACAACTTTAGCACATATTGGACATCAAATTTTAAAAAATCATATCTTGGGCTACCAAATTCCAATTCACGCAAATTTGGTGTCTATGAAAAGTTAAGATATGAACTATATGCTGTAAACATTTCAAATGCGAATGAATCTATTTGATTTACTAAAATCCATAGAGATAAGAGATTGCTATAGTGAATGACCATAACCAGACTTTAGTTTATTGGCCCTTCAAATACACAAAATATTAGAACTGACTAAATGAACAGTACCATGGACTAATATACATAATTTAGGCAATTTTAGAAATTCATAAAATATTCTACAAAGTTCTAAAAATTGTGTTTTTTAGTTCTGTAGAAAGCTTTAGATAAGCTCTGAATAGCTGCCAAATTCCAACAAAAAATTATTCATTTGCTTTATTTTTGGTTCAAGGATAAATTATAGCTTAAATAATGTCATTTTTTGGTTCCAAATGGCTTATTTTGAATCTTTTCTGCTAAGGCTCCATTTACGCATGATTTAAATGTTAAACACAGCATGTATAACTGATCCAACATATTTTAAAAGTTATTCAACTCAAAATTAGTCCTCCATTTTTCATTATATACATTCACATCATGGACTCATATGGTCAAATTACATGATATCATATAATTACATCCAAAAATAGTTTATGCATCATTGTCTCATGCTTTCAAGTGTGTGGGGATGATTACATCTCATCATATATGTATACATCATTACATATGCAAAAATACACATTAAAATTTAAACTGGTGTCAAAGAAGTGCTTCTCATGATCTTCGCTCATCATTCTTGGCCCCAAAAGAATTTCCTAAACATGGTTAGGTAAAATATATGAAGAGATGAGATTCAAAGAATCCCAATAGCTCATTCATCATTCAAGCATATATATAAGGCATTTTCCAAGGTCAAAGAAAGCAAGTATGCATATTACACAATCAAGTGTCAATCATAATCATGCATTAGAGATCCCATGGCTCCATTAAGAGCAAGAACAAGTTCGAGGAACTTTTGCCTAGTCTCACCCATTAATTAAGGACTTTTGGTTTAGCTTTAGTAATACTCAGTTTTTCTAAAATTGAATTGAACCCGATGAGTCATAAAAGGAAGACCCCATAATCCAAGGATTAGAGGCTAAATAAAATTAGAATAATAATTTGGACATATAGAAATGAGGATCCAAAACTAAAGATGCCTTAAAATCAGAACCAGGATAGCTAAATAAAATTATCCAAAAATATAATGGTATTTTCGTAATTTTAGGCAACTTTTTAGAAACTCAAAGAAAAAAGTTTTAAATGGTAAAATTAAATTTTCTAGGGTTCTCAGAGGTCTTAAAAATCATAAAAATCCTTACAATAGTTAAAACCCCTCTAGTGTGCATTTTAGGCCATCGATTGGCTTGAACTTTAACTAGATGATTTAGCTTTGAAACTCATAAAATTGAAATAAAATATTTTTAATAAATAAGATTACTGAAATATTTGTATGGAAAAGATGATTTTCAAAAAGGAGCCAAAACGACTAAAAAATGTTATAACTCACCCATTTCCTTCTTAGATTTGTCCAGCACAACTCAAATCCCTCAAAATAGAACTTGAACCATATGAACTAGAGTAGAGAGGCAAACCACAAAGAGGATAAAGAAGAAGGAAAGAAGACCAAGAAAAGGTAAGAAAATGTCACTTTTTCATGGTCTTGCCTTCACCAACTCGTTTCTCCTCCTTGAGGTCTTTCTTTTGGTGGTTTTGGGTTTTAGAAAGACGCATTTTTATGGCTATTTTGTTAGAGGAAGGAGAGAGTTTGAAGAAACCCAGTCAAGCACTAACTTTCTCTTTTGAAGTACATTAGAACAAGGTAGTTTCTATAGTTAAAGATCACTTCTCTTGGTCTTTCCATTATGTGTGTGTTTGGCTAGACCTAGAATATGTGTTTTGACCATAGCAAAGTAGGAATAAGGGTTTTGGAACATGGGAAATAAGAATATGTAATTGGAACCAAAGGAAAAGCTTTAGAATTTAAGATGTAAAAATTAGGGTTTTAGTTGCATCTTAGGAGTTTTGTGACTATTGAGAAGCATTTGGAGTCATATGAATTCATGTCTAAGAAGTAGAGAAGCTATAGAATAAGAGTGTGCATCAAATTTTAAGTAAGAAATAACAAAAGCTCACAATGCTCTTCCATAGTTGAAGTAATCATCCTTTTCACAACCTTTAATAAACATTATGGCACTTTATGACAAAAGAAGGTAATTGTTTCCATTAAATCATTGACTATTGATTATGAAGGGTGATTGTTTAGTAATCATGGAGGAAGAGGACATACTGCCAAGATTGTTTGACTAGGTGGTGAAAGTCTTTATGGTAGAGTTAATGATGTTGGCCTAGGAAGCTCTCATAGAGCCTAAGGTAATCATTAGTAGGTTCTAGGTTCTAGGCTCTTAATAGCTATAATACCATGAAGCAAAACATAAAGGAGGAGAATTTTAGGAATTAATTTTTTTAATAAATCTTATTCATTGATGAAGAGAGAAAAATGAACACAAGTAGGAATATTAGTCACAAAGGTTAGCCAATCTAATCTCAAAAAATCAAGGCAACTAAAATTAAAATATAACTAATCCTAATTAAGAGATAAATAAGGAATTATGACCAAATAAACTAAAAAACACAATTAAATAAAGGAAAAAAGCTAAAGGTTGCATGTGCTAAATACTATAGATAGACCTAGGCATAGAATGTAGCCAAACAACTATTTCTTATGGCTTTTGTACTTAATATATCTAATGAGGAGTGTGGATTAGGCAATTTTGTAGGAATGAATTAGTTTGTGCTAGGAGTTAGATAGGATGGAGTATCTAAAGGGAGCACTAGAGAGTAATGAAAAGTCAAGTGTCTTCCTAAGACTAATTTGTAACATCCAGTTCTTTGAAAACCAGAGAAAACATGAGAAACATAATGTATCATTTCTTCGTAAACAATCAAAATTCACTAGATACAAAAGGAAGTCCCCAAAAATGACTTAATTAAGGTCTCAAAAAATTTAGAAAGTATTCTAAACTTCTAAAAATGAGAATCTTAGTCTAAGACGAAAAGAAAAATGGAGCTATAATGAAAAAATGAAAATTTGACAAAAAACTTATGAAATGTAATGGCATTTTTGTAATTTTAAGCAAAATTTTGAAATTCCCACAGGAAGGCTTTTTAAATGAAACTTTTGAGTTTTTTAGGATTCTCAGAGGCCCTGAAAACCATCGGAAGGCCTGGGATAGCTAAAGACCCTCCGGTGGACGTTTTCTATTGTCAGTTGACTTGAACTTTGATTGGTTCGTTCGGGAAGGTTTTAGCTCTGATTTGAGCGATTCTAAATGCATTTTACTAAATTTGGAACCTAAATTTTATAATGGAAAAGACAGTTCTTAAAAAGGAACTAAAATGAATTAGAAACGAAAATGCCAAGAACGAAGAGCAAAATAGAAATTTTTGAAAAGTTCTTCTTCCTCCTTTATATATATAGGTGGCACCCTACTTTCACTGTAATGCTCGGTACATTGTAAAAACACCGAAACAGGCTGGTTTGAAAATCAAGTCCCCTGAGATGGTGATTCAAGGCTAAATAAAATTTGGATAAAATTTTAAATAATAGAAAATGAGGACTTGAGCCTTGAGTTGCTTAGAAACCGAAGTCGGAGTGATTCAAAAAATTTGCCGAAAGGCCAGTGGCATTTTCGTAAATAAGTGCAATTTTGAAAAAACACCTAGGAGGGATTTTTAAATGGAAATTTTGAGTTACTCAAGGTTCTTAGAGGCCCCAAAAACTATGGGAAGTCTCGGGACCAGTAAAGCCCATTTGGTGTACTCTTTCTGACGTCGATTGACCTAAACTTTGACCAGTTCGTTCGAGAAGGTTTTAGCTCAGATTTGAGTGATTCCAAAGGCATTTTATTAAATTGGGAACCTAAATTTTATGATGGAAAAGATGATTCTAAAAAAGGTGCTAAAACAAAGCCAAAACGAAATTGCCATTACAGAAGGGCAATAATGGAAACAATTTGCAAAAAGGAAACTTCCAAACTCTCTTTTTAAGTCACGTTCAACCTCCCCCTCTCTAAAATGAATTTCTTGTGTCCAAATCTCAGAAAAGGAGCTGCTGTCTTAGGCACACAAAGGGAGGGAATTTTGGAGGAAGAAAAACCAAGGAAAGGTGAGAAAGTGTAAGATTTTCATGCTCTTTCCTCTTGAAACTTCATCCTCCCCTTCTAGCTTCATCTTTCCATGGTTTTAATGTAATTTTTGGTGCTGATTTGGGTCCAGATCAGAGGATAGAAATTCAAAATTTAAGGAGGAGGAAGAGGGAAGAGGAAGGGCTCTTGAAGGAAGCTTGATTGCAAGCTAGCTTCTCTTCCTTTGTTGCTTCTTTTTCTCCTTCTCCTCTTCTATGGTGGGATGCCTCAAACAGAACCATGGAGTGGGAAGAGTTTCTATTTTATAATCCAAAAGAATCCATCAAACTAACCTATGGGAAGATGGATTATACGAAAGAAATGCATGAAAAGCTAGTAAAACTCAAGTTAGAAAAGTGTAGGGTGCTTGAACATAGTTTAAAATCTGGGTTGATTCAAGACTTCCCCATCATATATGAATGTTTGTTTGAGTTTCTAAGACTCGTAGGGAGCCTCCTAAGTGCCCCATCCATTAAGAAAAAACCCAAACTCCATGGGTCTTTAATGGAAGCATAAATCGGTCAAGACCCTTAGAGATAGCTAGGTGATGTTTTAAATGGTTCCAAACTTGATTTAGGATTTTATATGATAAAAGAAGATAGGAGAAACCCTTGGGAAAAATTTAGGAGCCATAGATTGGGAAATGGGACAATGGTGTCCATAATAGTGCTTTATGAAGCAACTTGGTCTTCCAATGGTGCAATTGAATTGATGATAGCTCCAAGGACCTTAAATGAGTCCAAGAAGTCTAGAAATAATAAGAGAATGGAGCCTAGCACTTGAATGATATGAGTTGCTTCAATAGGCCATTTATGAAACCAATATGTCCATTATGGAACCAAGTGTATAATAGGCTTTAGTTTAATGTCTTGGCTTGCTTCAAGTGTGTAATTATGTGATGTTTGTAATGTCTAGGCCAAGAGAACCCTACTCCACCCAAGTGTTCTTGTGAAACAAAGGAGGGAAAGAAAATTGCAAAGTGAGCTTGCATAAATAAAAGGTAGCTTTCCATCTTATTCTCTTTGCATTCTTGTGTGCATATGTATGTCATAGTGTGTTTGCATGCATTCTTGATGCTTGATGACATGCCACTTGATCCTTGTTGTGCATTAGTACCAATGTGTTGTTTTGAATGACTATGGTTATGGAAAGAGCTCATAAGGGTGAGGTGATGCCAAAAGTCCCTTGATGAAGGTGAGGAGATGCCAAAAGTCCCTTGATGAAGGTGAGGAGATGCCAAAAGTCTCATGGCATGGGTGAGACAAGGCCAAAAGTCTCTTGAATGGGTGAGGCAAAGTCAAAAGTCCCAAGACCAAGAGTAAGGCAAATCTAAAAGTCTTAGAAATGGGGTGAGGTTAAGCCAAAAGTCCCTAGAGCATGAAAGTGATCTTGACATGTGAATGTGGTAAGAATGAAATTTATTGCACACTTTATGCTTGTATAGTTATGAATTTTTAAACTTCATATCAGTAAACTGAACCATTGGCTCAGACAATAGCGACCTCAGTGGCTTTTCAGATATCAAATATTCTCCCCTTAATTGTTCATGAGCTGGAATTATTTTTATGATGGGGTGGACATCTAGAGCTTTCTGGAATGGTAAAGTTTGTTGGGTTTTGATTTTTGTGGATTTAGTTATGATTTTTCAAAGTTTTAGACAAAATGGGGGCAAATTTGGCCGAAATTCAATAAGTTTAATTTATGCTCAATTTCGGTTTCCTTGGCTCATGAGCAAGATTTTGTGATGCAAATGAGTAATAATGATGTATTTAAATATAAGAATGCATGGTATGAACCCACATGGTCCACGTGACACTAATTGTAAATTTTTAAGCATAACGTAATGCGATTAAATCCATTATTTTTGGTTCCTTTTCTATGTGCTCTTTCAAATATAATGATATGGAGCTTATGAATGCCAAGAATGGGGTTAGATATATATGGTATTACATTTTATGGTATCAGAGTAAAGGTTAAGCACTTTTGCTCGACATTTGATTCTTGAATGGTATATTTGGCTTGTTTTTGGGTGGAATATATATGTATATGTGTTAAAATTATGTTGTGGGCTAAAGGCTATGATTTTTCTTTTTAGTAAAGATGGTTGAAACTTAGAAAGGTCGAGGTCGAGGTAGAGGAAGACCACCTCGAGAACCTGAGGTTGAGTCTGAGGATCTAGTGTAAGCTATCAAGGAGCAGATTGACCAGTTTGAGAACGTTATAGCCCAGCAACACTATATGATCCAGCAACAGCATAAGATGATCATGCAGCTATAGGGAGCCCTGGCTAGGCAAGAAAAAGCCAGGAGAGAGGCCCCTCCACCACCTCCGCCTTAGCCATCCACCTTTAGTGTACCTTAGCTATCCACCTCTGGTGCATCCCAACCTTCCATTTCTGGTGCTCCACCCCCACCTCCCCAGGAACCAGCTTAGCCTCCGCCATCTATCCAGAAACAATTGAATCAATTTAGAAAGAACAACCCATCAGTGTTTGACCGGGAGTTAGATGCTGATAAGGCAGAGGCTTGGGTGTTGGAGACTGAGAAGATATTCTTAGTTATGGATTACACCTCTGGGCAGAAGTCCTAATTAGCCACCTTCATGTTACAGAAAGAAGCAGAAAGATGGTGGCGTAGCACGAAGTCTCTGATGGAGACGAAGAATTTGCAAATCAACTAGGAGAACTTTCTAGTGCAATTTTATGAGAAATACTTTCCTAGTTCAATAAGGAAGCAAAAGGAGATGCAGTTCATGGGGCTAAGACAGGCTGATGATATAACATTCGATTAGTATGTGGCCTGATTTATTGAGCTATCTCAGTACTCTTCCTACCTTCAGAGATACGATGATGAGCCCTGGAGGTGTGAGCAGTTTGAGACTGGGTTAAAGCCCCTGATCAAAGATAGAGTGACTCTATAGAGGATTAAGAATTTTAATGCCCTTGTGGAGATTAGTAGAGTGATTAAGAATAATTTGAGGGACATTATGCCTGCTGTCATAGTGTTTGGTCAGAGAGGGGCTCCAAAATTGAAGAGGTCACGACCCGAAGAGGGAGCTAGCTTTGCACCTACCAATAAGAAGAAGAGTAAGGTGCAGTGGAGTAGGAGACCGTAGAAAGGGAAGAGGCCACAGCCCCTGAGGACTCAGTTATCCGTCGCCTCACAATCTACAGTGATCTGCTACAAGTGTGAGAAGCCAGGGTATATTGCCAGAAACTACTCTTAGGAAAATTAAGCACCTCCGCTCAGATCGCCTCCTCCCAGGCCACAGACCCAGGGTAGGGTGTTTGCCCTTTCTCAGTAGGAGGCTAGTGCGTCTCCCAATCTTATTCGAGGTACGCTCATAGTAAATGATTTTCCTGTGATTGCAATATTTGATTCGGGTGCTAGTCACTCGTTTATATCTTATGACTATATGAGATGTTTGGGGCTGGCCGTTAGTACTCTACCATTTGATTTATCTATCACCATACCCATTGGAGGCCACGTTCTTACTTCCCATGCTTGTTTAAATGTCATTATCCAGTTTAATTATTGTCATACTACCATCGACTTGATTTGTATGTCATTCCATGACATTGATTTAATTATGGGTATGAACTGGATGACTACTAATAATGTTGTCCTTAATTATGAACACTACATTATATCTGTACCTTCTTGTGGGACCATACCTAGGATAGGAGCTGAGCTATCTCTCATTACTACTGCTTAGGTTGAGAGATACTTAGAGCAGGGGTGTTAGGGGTTTCTATTCTTTTTCTCTATATGAGCAAGGTAGAAGAAGGGATAGAGGAGATCCCGATCGTTAGGGAATTCTCGGAGGTTTTCCCTAAAGATTTTGATTTTAGTAGCTTACCTCCTGAGAGAGAGATAGAGTTCCCTATAGAGATAGTGCCTGGGGCTGGACTGGTGTCCAAGGTTCTGTACAGGATGGCTCCCACTGAGCTTGCTGAGTTAAAAAAGTAGATAGAGGAGCTATTAGAAAAAGGGTTCATATGCCCTAGTATGTCACCTTGGGGAGCTCCAGTGTTGTTCGTGAAAAAGAAAGATGGTAGCTTGAGATTGTGTATAGATTATAGAGAATTGAATAAGGTTGCCATCAAGAATAAGTATCCTCTCCCTAGGATAGATGACTTTTTAGATCAGTTGTGCATCTGTCTTTTCTAAGATAGACCTTAGATCTGGATATCACCAGCTGAGGGTGAGAGCTGAAGACATCCCAAAGACGGCCTTCAGGACTAGATATGGGTATTATGAGTTTCTCATGATGCCATTCGGGTTGACGAATGTGCCTGCAGTATTCATGAACTACATGAATAGGGTTTTTAGACTGTATCTAGATAAATTTGTTGTGGTTTTTATTGATGATATTCTAGTGTATGCTAGATCTTTTGAGGAGCATGAGAGGCATTTACGATTAGATTTAGAAACTTTAAAAGAGAAGAAATTGTATTTCAAACTGAGTAAATGTGAGTTTTGGCTAACTGAGGTGAAATTCTTAGATTATGTGATCTCACGAGATGGGGTCGCAGTAGATTCCCATAAAGCCGAGGCTGTGTTACAGTGGGATAGCCTAGGACCATCACCGAGGTTAGGAGTTTCCTTGGTTTGACAGGATATTACCGATGATTCATTTAGGGCTTTTCTCAAATGGCCTTGCCACTTACGAGGCTGACTCGGAAGGATACACCTTTCGTGTGGGATGAGAGATATGAGAGGAGTTTCTAGGAGTTGAAACTTCGATTGACCACTGCCCTTGTGCTAGTCATTCCTGACCCTAGTTTGCCATTTGTGGTATATAGTGATGCCTCGATGAGAGGGTTAGGATGTGTATTGATGCAACAAGGTAGGGTAGTGGCATATGCCTCTAGGCAGCTGAGACCTCATGAGGAGAATTATCCCACACATAACCTAAAGTTAGCCGCAGTAATGTGTGCTCTTAAGATTTGGAGGCATTATTTGTGTAGTGCGACTATAGAGATCTATAGTGACCATAAGAGTTTGAAATACCTGTTCTATCAGAAGGAACTCAATATGAGACAGAGGAAATAGATGGAGTTCCTAAAAGATTATGATTATGTATTAAAATACCATCCAGGGAAGGCCAATGTGGTGGCCAATGCCCTGAGTAGGAAATCCATCCACGCTGCCTATATGATGATCAGGGAGTAGGAGCTCCTAGAAAAATTTAGAAATCTGAACCTCTCTTGCCAGCTGGTATCAGACATATTATTTTTGAGTGAAACTTGGATTGAGAATAAGTTGAGAGTCTAGATCTTAGATGCCTAGAGAGGGGTGAATTCTTGAGACAGATTAGGAGTGAAATCTCCTAGGATAGGACCTCAGATTCTGGGATATCTGAGGACGGTGTGATAGTATACCGAGATAGAATCTGTGTGCTTAGTAGTAATAAGTTGAGAGAGAAAATTCTAGAAGAAGCATACAAGAGCAAATATACTATCCACTCAGGTGCCACCAAGATGTATCAGGATCTAAAAAGAATCTTTTGGTGTCTAGGAATTAAGAATGATGTCATGGATTACGTGGCGCAGTGTTTAGTGTGCCAGAGGGTTAAGATAGAGCACTAGAGACCAGCTGGGTTATTGCAACCCATAGATATCCTTGAGTGAAAATGGGATAGTATAGCTATGGATTTCGTTATGGGGTTACCCAGGACATCCTCTGGACACGATGCTATCTAGGTCATTATAGATAGATTGACGAAGTCTGCACATTTCTTAGTGATCAGGGCTACTTACTCATTGGATAGATTAGCCCAATTATATATATGTGAGATAGTGCAACTTCATGGAGTACCTAGCAGCATAGTATTTGATAGGAACCCTAGGTTTACATCGAACTTTTGGAGGTCATTATAGCAAGCCTTAGGGACCAAGTTGCAATTTAGCACTGCTTATTACCCCTAGACAGATGGTCAGACTGAAAGGACCATCTAGACATTAGAGGATATACTCAGGGCATGTGTATTAGAGATGAGGGATAATTGGGATGTATATCTACTATTAGTAGAATTTGTCTACAATAATAGTTATCATTCCAGTATTCAGATGGTCCCTTTTGAGGCTCTCTATAGGAGAAAGTGTAGATCTCTGTTATGTTAGGTTGAGCTAGGGGAGAGGAGTTTGCTAGGACTTAAGTTAGTGGACCAGACTACCTAGCAGATAGAATTGATTAGAAAGAAACTTCTTACAGCCCAGAGTAGGTAGAAAAGTTATGCTGATCAGAGAAAAAGGCCGTCAGAGTTTGAGATTGGAGACCACGTATTCATCCTAACGTCTCCAATGACTGGGGTAGGTTGGTCTAAGAGGATAAAGAAGCTCAATCCTAGGTATATTGGTCCATTTGAAATCCTTGAGAAAATCAGACCCGTGGCCTACCAAATAGCTCTACCTTTAAACCTGGCCCAAATCCATAATGTCTTTTACGTCTCCTAATTGAAGAAATACTTACCAGACCCTTCACATATCATAGAATATGAGCATATTTAATTGCAGAAAAATCTTTCATATGTGATAAAGCTAGAGAGGATTGTGGATGCCAAGTTGAAACAATTGAGAAACAAGAGCATTCCTCTAGTGAAAATAACCTAGAAGGGCCCAACGTCTGAAGAGGGAACCTTGGAACTGGAAAATGACATGAAACAAAAATATCCAGAGCTATTTCCCTGAGGTACGTATTTGAATTTTGAGGATAAATTTATTTTAAGGGGGTGGAAAATGTAACGCCCGGAACGTTGTAAAAACACCGAAACGGGCCGATTTGAAAAGCAAGTCTCCTGAGATGAGTGATTCAAGGCCAAATAAAATTTGTATAAAATTTTAAATAATAAAAAATGAGGATTTGAGTCTTGAGTTGCCCAGAAACTAGGGTCGGAGTGATTCAAAAAATTTGCCGAAAGACCAGTGGCATTTTCGTAAATAAGTGTAATTTTGGAAAAACACCTAGGAGGGATTTTTAAATGGAAATTTTAAGTTTTCCAGGGTTCTCATAGGGCCCAAAAACCATGGGAAGCCCCGAGACCGGTAAAGCCCCTCCGGTGTACTCTTTCTGATGTCAGTTGACCCAAATTTTGGCTAGTTCGTTCAGAAAGGTTTTAGCTCTGATTTGAGTGATTCCAAAGGTATTTTATTAAATTGAGAACCTAAATTTTATGATGGAAAAGACAGTTTTAAAAAAGGAGTTAAAATGAAGCCGAAACAAAATTACTATTATGAAAGGATAAAATTAGAAATAATGGGTTCTTGAATGTTCTAAAGAGTTCCACACTTTTCTCCCTTCTTCTCCTCTTTAATGAGCACGACCCTTCTACCCAAAATACAAAAAATCTTCAGCTCTTTTAGGCACACTAAAGGGAGGAGAAAAAGAGGAAGAAAGCCAAGGAGAAACTAGGTAATTTCATGGATTTTCTTAGGAGAAGAAACAAGCAAAGTAAAGCTTGAATTTGCACCAAGGTAGCTTTCCACCTTTTCTTGTTGCATTTTCTTGTTGCATATATGTTATTGTGTGCTTGTGTGTCTATGTATATGTTTGAGAGCCACTTGATGCTATGATGCTATTTTGGTACCAATATGCTTTCTTGAATGTCCTTGAATTACGAAAATGACTCACAAGGGTGAGTTAGTGCCAAAAGCCTCTTAATGTAGGTGAGGAGATGCCAAAAGTCTCATAGCATGGGTGAGACAAGGCCAAAAGTCCCTTGGATGGGTAAGGCTAAGTCAAAAGTCCCAAGAATCAAGAGTGAGGTAATCCAAAAGTCCTAGAAATGGGTGAGGCCAAACCAAAAGTCCTTAGAGCTCATTCTTGTGCTTGACATGACTTTGTGACACAAAAAGTGAAAGATGAATGCTTCATAGATTGATTGATTGCATACTTGTACCTTTGACATGTTGTATGCCTTGAAAATGTGCTTGACTAAGTGTATGAGCTATTGAGATTCAATGAATCTCACCCCCTCTTTTCTCTCATCTCATATGATCTAGGTGGAGTTCAAGATCCAAAGGATGGAAGCCAAGGAGTTAAATCTCCATCTCTTGGCAAACTTTTCCATTTTTGATGTACTATGATGTTTAGAATGTCAAAGTAGATATGTAAATGTTATTTTTGAGCCATGACACTTTGAACAAGTGAAAAACTATGTAAAGTTAGTGTATGTATTAAAAATAGAGTTTAATGAATAGAATTGTGTATTTTGACCACTTGGGAGTCCACTTATGTATGTATGTTTATGGAAGTGGCATGGTGAATTTGAGTTGTATGAGGATTCAAACCTTATGAGGGACTTATTTATGCTATATTTATACTTTTTAAGTTGCTCAAATGTGTGTGGAATAATGGATGACTCATTTAAACCAAATTTGCCTAATAGATTTTCTTGCTCCATCTTCCTTCAATCTTGTTCTTCTCTCTTCCTCCTTTCTTTCCATGGATTTTTTTAATAATTTAGTTTTGTTTTAAGGTTAGACCAAGGAGGGAAATTTTGTGTTTAGAGAGGAGAAGCTAACTAAGGGAAGAAACATCCAAGAAACTAAGGAAAAACAAGGTAAAATATCATTCCTATGGTAGCTTCTTCTTGTCCCTTCTTCTTACATGTTTCAGCCAACCTAAGATTGGGTAGGAGGGGCTGGATTTTGGGTAGAACTAAGGGAGAAACCTAGGGAAAAGAGTGCAAGGATTAAGAATATGGCAAGAAATTCCAAGAAAAACTAAAGGAAATTAAGTTAGAAAAGTGTAGTGTTCTTGGAGGTTTTGTGAAATCTGATTTTGTGTAAATAATTTCTTGACTATTTGAATGTTTCCTTGAGCTCCTAAGACCCTTAGAAACCTTCCCACGTGGCACTCTCTCAAGGAAAATTTTGAAACTCCAAGAAGCCCAAAGTCATGCTTGTCTCAGCCAAGAGGGGTTTAATGGGCTAAGGAGTGTTTTAATTTATTATAACCTTGATTTGTGACTCTATATGGTATTAGAAGATGGGAGGAACCATTAGGAAAAATTTAGGAGCCATAGATTGGGAGATGAGATAATGGTGTCCATAATGGTGCTTTATGAGGCAACTTAGTCTTCCAATGGTGCAATTGAATTGATGATGGCTCCAAGGACCTTAAATGAGTCCAAGAAGTCTAGAAATAATAAGAGAATGGAGCCTAGCACTTGAATGATATAAGTTATTTCAATAGACCATTTATGGAACCAATATGTCCATTATGGAACCAAGTGTGTAATAAGCTTTAGTTTAATGTCTTGGCTCGCTTTAAGTGAGTAATTGTATGATATTTGTAATGTCTAGGCCAAGAGAACCCTACTCCACCCAAGTGCTCTTATGAAACCAAGGAGGGAAAGGAAATGGCAAAGTGAGCTTGTATAAATAAAAGGTAACTCTCCACCTTATTCTCTTTGCTTTCTTGTGTGCATATGTATGTCATAGTGTGCTTGCATGCATTCTTGATGCTTGATGACATGCCACTTGATCCTTGTTGTGCATTGGTACCAATTTGTTGTCTTGAATGACTATGGTTATGGAAAGAGCTCATAAGGGTGAGGTGATGCCAAAAGTCCCTTGATGAAGGTGAGAAGATGTCAAAAGTCTCATGGCATGGGTGAGACAAGGCCAAAAGTCCCTTGAATGAGTGAGGCAAAGTCAAAAGTCCCAAGACCAAGAGTGAGGCAAATCCAAAAGTCTTAGAAATGGGGTGAGGTTAAATCAAAAGTCTCTAGAGTATGAAAGTGATCTTGACATATGAATGTGGTATGGAATGGAATTTATTGCACACTTTATGCTTGTATAGTTATGAATTTTCAAACTTCATATCAGTAAACTGAAGTGGCTCAGACAGTAGGAACCTTAGTAGCTTTTCGAATGTCAAATGTTCTCCACTTAATTATTCATGAGCTGGAATTATTTTTATGATGGGGTAGACATCTAGAGCTTTCTATAATCGTAAAGTTTGTTGGGTTCAGTTTTTGTGGATTTAATTATGATTTTCCAAAGTTTTGGATAGAATGGGGGCAAATCTGGTCAAAATTCAATAAGTTCAATTTATGCTCCATTTCGGTCTCCTTGGCTCATGAGCAAGATTTTGTGATGCAAATGAGTAGTAATGATTTATTTAAATATAAGGATGCATGGTATGAACCCACACGGTCCACGTGACACCAATCGTGAATTTTTAAGCATGACGTAACGCGATTAAATCCATTATTATTGGTTCCTTTTCTATGTGCTCTTTCAAACTTAATGATATGGAGCTTATGAATGCCAAGAATGGGGCTAGATATATATGGTATTACACTCACCCTCATGTAGCCTCATATGTTTTTGCCCTAAACCAGAGAAGGAAGCCCAAGGATGAGGTGCATAAGAGGAAGAAGAAGAGGAGGAGAAATTCAAGCTGAAAGGTATGAAATTTTAGTACTTTTTATGCTTTCTTCCATTCAAACCTCCTCCCCTCCATTCTCCTTTGTTTCCTTTGATTAAAATGAAGTTTACAAATCTATTTTAAGGGAGAAATTAAGGAAAAAAATTCAAATTTGAAGAAAGTAAGATTTAAATGAGAACAAGCAAGAAAACAAGGTAATTTTTTCTTCCATGGTTGCTATTTCTTCCTCCCCTGCTCCATCGTTTCGCCCCACTCATAAAACCCTAGGAGGGTTTGATTTTTAGGTAGAACCAAGGGTGATTATTAGAAAAAAGGGTGTGGAGTTAAGAATATGCAAAGAGAATTAACAAATAACCATGGAAATTCAAGATGCAAAGTCTAGGGTTTCATATGTTCCTTGCAAAATCTGATTTGGTACCTTGATTCCTATGTCTAAATGAGACTTTAAATGATCTCCTAAGATCCCTAGATGTCTCCCCATGTGCTTCCTCCATCAAGAAAACAAAGCAAAGTCCATAAAGCTTAAAACCTTCCATAGGTTCAGCCAAGAGGGGATAGCATAGCTAGGGATAGTTTCAAATTTTTCTAAACCCATTTTTGAGTCATATGTGATGAATGAATATGAGGGGAAGCCTTGGAAAAAATTTAGAAACCATAGAAAGTGAGATGGTAACTTATGTTTTATAATATAACCTAAAGAAGTACTATGTAGTTAGGCTCTTAGTTTTGATTATGTAATAACTCCAAGAGGCTTAAAAGAAGTCAAGAATCATATTTGAAAGGAAAGAATGGAGCCTAGAATTTATTTGAGGGGTGTTGCTTCATTAGGTGCATTTATGGAACCATAATGAGGTTTATAGATCAAACTAGTATCTAAGCAAGTTGTGTGGCCTTAGAATTAATTCCATGAACCTAATTGGCTTCCATAAATTGTATTTAGTCCAAGAGAAATCATCCCCACACCTTTGTGTGTGTGTGGCTAAAGGAGGGAGTATTGATTCAAGAGAAAAAATGTGTAGTTGCTTCCAAGGTAGCTCTCTCCACCTTTTCTCATGCATGATTGCTTGCTTTACTTGTCTTTGAATATGTGCATATGTATTTCAAGCCATGAAAAATGTTTTAGCATGAGCTTTTACTCCATGGTACCAAGATGATCATTATGTTTTCCAAATGATATTTATGATGTTTGCTTGAGTGTGGTGAGGTCAAGAACCCTTAAGATTGGTTGAGACAAAGTAAAGAGTTTCCCAAAAGTGAGATTGACTCCCAAGAACATGGCTGAGTGCAAGAACCTCTTAATGAATGGGTGAGGCAAGTCCAAAATCCACAAGTAAATGGGTGAGGCTAATCCACTTGCTTGGCAAGCCTATGTATGCTATATATGACTTTTTCAAATGTTAAGAATGCTTTTTGAATGATTGCACATGTCCATATGCTATGCATGCATTTGTGAGACTTGTTTTGCATGCTTTATGTATGATTGAATGGGAAATGAGCTATTGGGATTCTTTGAATCTCATCCCCTCCTCTTTAATGTTCTAATATGCTAGGTGGACCAAGAGAGCAAGAGAATGGAAGCCAAGTACATGAGAAAGGAGAGGATGACATGAAAGTGTTTGAATTTTGCTACTTTAAGGCCATATGAATGGCAAATAATGAAATCAATGGATGTATATGTCTTATGATGTTATGAACATGTATAACTATGTTTATGTATCATGTATAATTGAGAGCTAAGGTTATATAAATGGAAATGCACATTTTGGTCATGTAATGACAAGTTTACATTATGAAAGTGTTTGTATAAATGCAAGTGAGATGGCCAAATTGAGATGCATAAGATTTGGGACCATTTGGGCAGCTTCCACAAGTCATATTTATGCTTTTAGACTTGCTCAAGAGGTGTCAAACACTAAGGAAAGCCATTTGGAACTTTTGGCATCTCATATGGAGTCAAAATTGACCATAATAAAACCTTATGTCACTTTTAGTCCAAATGAGCTCTTCTTGATCAAAGATTTGACATGCAATTAGAGATTGATGAGAGCTTTTGGGGGAGCTAAAGAACATAATTTTTAGAGGTCTAGAGAATATTTAATGAATTTTCAAAATTGAAAAATTTTCTGATTTTGGTCATGTCACTATTCATACTGGTTCGAAAATGAAATCTATCACACAGGACTCAAATGATGTCAAATTATCACAAAATTTTATATAGAGAAACTAGACATTCACAATGACCTGTGCCAACTAGAAGTACCTCATTTGGATGTCTAGAGAGGGAGATATGAATTTTTAAAAATTTTATCTAGTATCAAGAACTCTTACTAACCTCAGGTACTATTTGATTGATTTTCGATACCTAGACGTACATGAGCTAGTCTGGAGTTATTTTTACCCTCTAGTTAACATCTACAGATTTTTAGATTGATATTATTTGCATAGATTATATTTTTATGAAATTAATTAGACATTTTTGAAGTTTGCTGCAGAATTCTATGACAACACCAGTGAATAGCCTGACCTCTAGATCTTTACGAATGTCAAACGTCCTCTGTGTTGGATGTTATGGTCAAGAAATATTTTTACATAAATTAGACATATGTAGCTTTCCAAAATGTCCAAGAATGCATGATTTTGATTTTTCTAGAATTAGTTATGATTTTCCAAAATTTGTGACAGAAAAGAGGAAAATCTGGCCAAAAATATACACATGTATTTTATGCTTCCTTTTGAGTTTCACGAAATGTAGGCCACTTTTAATGACACATATGAGTTGTATTCATGTAATTAAATATGAGAATGTGATGTATGAGCTCACATGGTTTATGTGATAGCAAATGAAATTTTTATACGCAATGTAACACTAAAATAGTAATTATTTTATTGCCTTTTTCTTGAGAATGTATATGATTCTTGGAAATGAGTTATCTAAAGGCATGAAATGAGATAAAAATGATGGTGTTAATCTCTTTCATTCTTTGGAGTCTAGGAGTTTAGAGTGTTATGTCCTTTTAGTCTTTTCCTTTTGGGTTAGTAAGTAGGTTAGTTTATGATCTTAATCACCACTTTGGATCACTAGTGACTAGGTTACCTAGGATACCAATTTAGCACCAAACATTTAAAGTCAAAACTTGTTCTTCATTAATGTTTTACTTATTGTTATTGAAATAGCTTTCCTTGCAAGATTGACAATTGGATACTTAAGTATTTATTATTTAAATGACAAGTGCACTTGCTATGAAGAATAAAGGAGGTTGAATCAAGTTAGAGTTTCATTGCCTAGGTTAAGCATAAAAGTTTCTTAAGTAATAGGTAGTCTAGGTCTATAATCAACACCTAGGACTTTAATAGTCCAATCATAAGTTCAACAAGTTTTTGTCCCTATTGTTAGGAAAAGATATTATTTTCCTCGTGCAATTAAGTGTTTTCATGAGGAAAATTTGAGGTTTGAATGATAGGTGTCACACCATTAAACTGTAACACCATCATTTTTAGCTCATACCCATCATGCCTTACATGCTCATATGAGATGGAAGAATAAAGTGAGATCTTCCTCATTGGATTCATACACTTTCTTAGAGTTGCGACATAGTTAAAAATTCATTTCAGTGTCACATGGACCGTATGAGCTCATTCTATGCATCCTCATATTTAATTCCATCATTACAACTCATTTAAATTCCAAAAACATGCTTTCAACCCATGGAAACCAAAAAGAGGTATGGAACATGCATGTTCATTTTCGGCCAGGCTTGGCCTCATTTCTGGGCAAAGTTTGGAAAATCACAACTAAATATAGAAAAATACAAAACATATAATCTTGGTCATTCTGGAAATATTGGGATGTCTACTTCATGCTAAAAATATGTACAAGTCATAACATCCCACACACAGGACGTTTGACACTCAAATTGGTCTGGAGGTCAGACTGGTCCTGATGCTGTCATAGTTTACTGATATGAAATTCAAAAATGTCCAACTAATTTCAAAAAAATCCAATGCATACAAATGATACCATTATGGAAATATGTGGATGTTAAATAGAGAGGAAAAATGTCTCCAAATCAGCTCATCAAGCCAAACTCTCAGAAATTGATGGAACAGTACCTCTGGTCAGACAAGATGACTAATACTGGGTAGAAACTTCGAAAATACATATCTTCCTCTCTAGACCTCCAAATGAGGTGCTTATAGTTTCTACAAGTTATTATGACTGTCTAGTTTCTGTCTATAAAATTTTGTAGCCATTGGACATGTTTGCCCCTCAGATGACACAATTTCACAACTGACCAAATGAACAGTGCTTGTGAAAATCCGAAATTTTGATACCAACTTTGAAAAATCATAAAAAATTTCACAAACCTCCAAATGACCTGATATTTAGCTTTCCAAAAATCTCTAGACAAGATCTAGTCACATGCCAAATTTCAAGGCAAGAAGAGGTCATTTGGTCAGACTTGGATATCATGGGGCAAAGTGACCAGTTTTTATGTTACAAAAGGGCTATTAGGGTTCAACTTTGCTTCTCCTACCTCTAAGGCTCTATGAGCACATGGGAAAGCATCAACATAGGCTATCAAACATGGCTCAAATGTTTAACAATCCAGATTTGCAAAACTCACTCTCGCACACCAAAACATACACCATGTACATAATGCCAAGATCTTGTTATTCATAACAAAACTTGCTACATCATTCAAGATGGTTCTAATTCTCATACATATATGATAAATACATTCATTTACAAGTATTCATACGTGCTACATCATGTACATCATTAGAGTACATCTCTTAATTTAACTACAAAATAGTGACTACATAACTATTTCACAACTCCTTTGCCAATTTTCTAGCTTCAAGCTTAGTGGCTCCCATCTCTTGTCTCACTTGGTCCACCTAGCATGTTAGGATGGTGGAGAGGGGAAGTGAGATTCAAAAAATCTCAATAGCTCATCTCTTATTCAATCATACATAAAATATGCATTACTAGTCTCACACATGTATGCATGGGCATATTAGCATGTGAAATCATAAGAAAAGTATTTTCAACATTTGAGTAGGCCATACATAACATACAAAGGCTTGCCAAGCAAGTGGATTAGCCTCACCCATTCACTTGTGGATTTTAGACTTACCTCACCCATTCTTTAAGAGGTTCTTAGGCTCAACTTTACTCTTGGGAGTCAACCTCACTTTTGGGAAACTCTTTACTTTGTTTCAACCAACTTTAGAGTTCTTGGCTCATCCTTACCATGGCTAGAGGGTTGTTGGCTTTTCCATACTCAAGCAAACTAAAGTAATCACATAATACATCATTGAAATACATAAGGCATCATCATGCTAACATACTTTTCATGGTTTAAAAACATACATACATACATGTAAGACAATGTAAGCACACATCTATGCATGAGAGAAGGTAAAGAGAGCTACCTTATAGGCTAACACAAGCCTTCCCTTTCAATTTGTCTTCTCCCTTCTTGATTTCACAATCACCACTAGATGGGAGTGCTTCTCTTGAGCCTAGGCACACAAAGAGTATGAAATTACCCTCTTATCACTTTATTCATGAAGAGAAACTAGGGTTTCTCTCTCTAGAATTCCACTAACTCTCCTTCCTCTCTCAAGCTCTCAAGAAAGGAAAGCAAAGAAGAAGAAGTAAAGATATATGAGTTTTGGTCTTCTTCAAGAGGGGTTTTGCACTATCCCTCTTCTGAACCAAGCTCAAAGCCTAACTACTTCAATAACCAAAACCATAGGAAGAGAGGGCAAAGAGAGAAGAACAACATGCTAAGAAGAAAAACCATGCAAATCTTATATTTTTCTTATTCTTCCTTCCTCCTTTAGGTTTCTCTCTCTATCGATAGCTCTTTTCTTTCCTTTGGTCGAAGCTTTGGTTAGTTAAAAGAAGAGGAATGAATCTAGACTCTTTAAGAAGTCAAATTCTCTTTTTTCACACTTTTTCGGAGTTATAGCGAAGAATAACCCTCGCTACGGCGAGCACGTATCAGTCCCAGACCCCTGCCTTCGCTACAGCACACGCTACAGCGAGCAACTCCCTGGTTTTTGTATAGGATGCTCGCACTCGCTATAGCTAGAAGCATTCTTGCTATAGCTAGAAGGCACTCTCACTATATCTAGACCATTTCTTATTATAGCAAACAGGTACATTCGTTATAGTTAGGCTATTTCTCGCTATAGCTAGCAGACTTAGAAAATTTTCAGCCCTTCAAAAATTTTCTAGCTTTTCTTTTTTCTAGTTGTTACATAAACCATACGCCTTAACATACTATAATAAAAGACCTTGTAGTACAGGTAGAAAACCTTGTACTTACTGACAGAAAATCTTGTCGATAAAGTTTTAGAATTTACATTGCATAATACAAGATCTTGTTAACAAGATCCTAGACCTTGTTGACAAAATGTTATCTTAGCCTTTAAATTAACATGGTTTAATGCCAATTCAATCATAGTATGTTTGTTCAACTAGAAACATCACCAAATAAGGCATGAAACATTCATTATCAAGAACTTTCTTACCTTTAGTAAGGGAAATAACCATCATCAAAGGCCAAATTAATTCAATTTTAATCATATAAGCCATATGACCTTACTAATATCATCTTCCATCCACAACATACTTAATGGACTAGAACATCACAATTCCATGCTTGCATTTCTGGTTTAAGACAAGCAACACAAGTTCAAGGAAAAGTTGTAGTTTTTTCGTAGGTCCATAATCTGATGCAAAATTCAAAAGTTCATAACTAATTTTAGAAAAATCCAAATCATGCAAATTGTACCATTCTGGAAAGCTCAAGATGTGCCCTAACTGCCATAAAAATTTTAGATTAAAACAACTACGTTTGGCTTGAGAAATTTAATGAAACAATACATTAGGTCTGGGTGGCATCCTGCAACTGAACCTAAACTTTAGAAATTCATATATCTCTTTATACCTATCCAAATAAGGTGCTCTCGATGGTTATGGAAAGCTTATAATGCTAAACTTGTAAAATTTTATGAGCATCGGACTTCATTTGGCCCTCTCAAGACACCAAAAACTAGATTGTCTAGAAGCACAATACAATGATAGTTTCTACATAATTTAGCTAATTTTGAAAAATCATAAGATATTCCATAGAGCTCCAAAAGTTTTGCTCTTTAGCTTTGTGAAACACTCTCAATGAGATCTATATGTTTGCTAAATTTTATGCCAAAACTCATTCATTTAGTCTAGTTTTGGTTTAGGGGAAAAAGATGGCTTAAAATAGTAACCAGATAGCTCTAAATGGTACCAAATGATTCCCTACATGAACTATGACCATTTGAGCAAGTCTAAAAACTTAAAACATAGGATGTAGAAGCATCCCAATGGATCTAAATCCTCATGGAACTTAAATTCACTATTCCACTAGCGTAAATACACATAGACATCATGGTTTAAGGATGTCCAAATCATGCATTCTTATACATTTGACTTCAAATTTATTACATAAGACATATTCATATAGTTTTACACATGTTCAAAGCATTACACCTCATAAATAGCTTGTACATGGATACTTTGACATCAATATACACAACATCCTATTCTATTGTCAAAGTATCATCATTCATGCTTCTTGGCTCTCATTCTTTGCTCATTAGGCTTTACCTAGACAAAATTAGACAAAAAATGAAAGAGAGTGAGATTCAAAGGATCCTAGTAGCTTTTTCCACCATTTCAAGTAAGCTTACATGGTATATAATCATGTCAAAGAACACAAGTATGCACCAAACACTTTTAATAATCAAACATAAACATATTTTCAATATCACATAAACATGTTAGGATCAAAATCAAGCTTTAAGGACTTTTGGTTTAGACTCACCCATTTTTTAAAGACTTTTGGCTTAGCTTTACTCATTCTAAAGGACTTTTGGTGTAACACCATATTTATAGAACTCATCTCATATAAATTCTAGGCTTCCTTCCATGAACAACACAAGAGGAAGAAGGAAAATTATTAAAAATAATCAATTTAACTGTGTTATGTCATGGATAAAATTTTTATTCGATGTTTTTATGGGCCATATGGACTCATTCATTCCATTCTCATATTTAAATACATAATTACAACTTATAACAAACTCAATAAGTGGCCTAGAACTCGAGCAAAGGAAGTGGATACATAAAAACAAGGTGTGCAGCCTTAGTAGAATTTCAGAATTTTGACATAAATTTTGAAAAATCATAACTAATTCTAAAAAAATCAAAATCATGTATACTTTACCATTTTGGAAATATACAGATGTATAACTTATGCTAAAAATAAATCTAGGCTACAACTAGAGGTCGACTATCGTTATTAATATTGTCCTCCAACTTCAAAAATTCATATCTCCTTGCTCAAATGTCTAATTGGGGTGATCTTAGTGGCCATAAAAAGCTTATCTTGTCTAGTTTATGTTTAAAAAATTTTGTGAGTATTAGACACCATTTGGCCCTAGAATAATATAGCTCAAGTTTCTGATCATATGAACAGTGTCTACATCAGTTCAATAGAAAAATGCCAAATTTGAAAAATCATAATTAATTCCACAGAGCTCCAAATAACCTGATCTTTAGCTTCCCAAAAAGCTCTAGATGAGATCTATATGAATGCAAAAGTTCATGGGCAAATTCATTTATTTGGTTAGATCTTGATATTGGGTTATAAAATGGCTCATTTTGTGTCATGTAAGGGTCTCAAATGGTCCAAAATTACTTCTAAGACAACCATGGCTACTTGAACACATGGGAAAGCACCAAAATGACCTAGGAAACTTGTCTCAAAGGTGTATGAGCCCAGAATTTAAGAATTTACATTTTCACCCTATGCCACATACAAGAACATACACGCTACCCTTTGTCATCAAGAGTCCAAAAATCACAATAACATTCATTTGACACTAAGCTCTATACACACATCAAATATTTAGGTATATACATGTGTTCAAATGGTTATACAATATTTTCATCATAGAATTATATCATATTCCATATATCTAGCTATAAAGTGAACAAAACTATACACTTTGTTGTCAATTCTTCATCTCCCAATTTGATGGCTTCAATTACCTTGCTCATTTACTCCACCTAACATGTTAAGACATTGAAGAGGAGAGAATGAGATTCAAAGAGTCCCAATAGCTCATCTCCCTTTCCATCATAGATAAAGAATCCAAATCCAAGTCTGGAATGTATGCATGAACATCATAAAACATGTAATCATTTATGGAACATGCTTAGCATTCAAAAAGTCATAAAAATGCACATATAAGTTTGTCAAGCAAGTGTTTTAGCCTCACCCATCCTTTCTAGGATTTTGGACTTGCCTCACCCACTTTCTTAAGAGGTTTTAGACTAAACCTCACTCTTGGAAAACTCTTAACTTTGTCTCAACCATTCTTAAGGA
Source organism: Erythrophleum ivorense (assembly GCA_026724425.1). Classification (NCBI taxonomy): domain Eukaryota; kingdom Viridiplantae; phylum Streptophyta; class Magnoliopsida; order Fabales; family Fabaceae; genus Erythrophleum; species Erythrophleum ivorense. The sequence continues at coordinate 2,024,747 of JAIUCV010000025.1, read as the reverse complement.
TTCTTGGCTCATCCTCATTATGGCTAGAGGGTTCTTGGCTTCACTACACTTAACCAAACCAAATCAAACATACTAAGCATCATTTGAAAACATAATGTAACATCATGGTACCATGGCATAAAGACACATGCTATAACACTTTTCATGGCTTAAAACATATACACATATTCAAAGACAAGATATACATTCATTCCTGCATAAGAGAAAGGAGAGAGAGCTACCTTGATTATACAAGCACACTTTTTCTTTAAATTTCCCTTATTTCTTCATAGCCCAACCAAAAGCTTAAGGAGCATTAACTTCTCTTGGCCTCGACATACTAAAAGAAACATGAATTACTTATGGGAATAGCCTTGGTATTATACACACTTTACATGATGCTAGGCTCCATTATGATTCTATAATGCACTTAATGAAGAAACTATAAGATTTCATGATCTTGGCTCTCTTCTCTCCTTCAATCTATGATTCTTGACTCCATTTAGACTCCTTGGAGTCATCATACAATTATTTTAAGGAGTCTAGCTAGGAGTTGCTTCATTATGCTATATTATGAAGCCTACACCTCCATCTTGCTATCTATGAATTCTAAAATTTTTCTAAGGCTTCCTCTCATACTCTCCCATCATATATGATGCAAAACTAAGCTTTGAAATTAAAACTATCCCTAACTTATAGTTCTGCCCTAGGTTAAAATAAGCTTTAAGAATGAGAACCAATGGGCTTTCTTTGTTTTCTTATGGGAGATGCATATGGAGAGGTCTTTAAGGGTCTTAGGAACTTAAGCAAACACTCATCGAGGCTAGTGAATTCATGGATCAAAACAGATTTCACAATGTCTCCATGAATCCCTAACTTTTCTATCTTGTATTTTCATGTTTCTTTCTTTAATTTCTTTGCACCTACTTGCTTCTCACACTCCAAAACCTATGAATCTCCATTGTTAGGACCAGAATTCATCTCCCTTTGATTGTGCTCTATATGGTATGACATGCTTACAAGGAGGAGCAAGGAAGAAGAAGCATGGAAGACAACAACTTACCTTGATTTCCTAGCCTTTTTCAAGTGCTCTTCCAAGTGGTGGATTCCTTTCTTTCAAATTCTATTCTTCCTCCTTCGGATCAGACCTAAAACATCACCAAATCCATCAATGAAACCATAGAAATGAAGAGGAGAATGAGAGGAATAAGTTTACTCAAAGGAAGAGCATAAAATTTCACACTTTTCTTACCTTTTTCTTGAATTTTTCCTCTTCATTTTCCCCCACTCTTGGATGCCCCTCATGTAACATTCGGTCCCTCTGTAAACATGAGAAACTGTAAATGTCAGAAATGGGTCAAATATAAAAGGAAGTCTCAAAATAGAAGGAGTTGGGGCCAACTAAAATTAGGATAAAATTCTAAATAATAAAAAATAAGGATTTGAGCCTTAAGTTGCCCAAAAATCAAGGCCCGAGTGATTCGATAAATTTGCCGAAAGGCCAGTGGCATTTTCGTAAATATGGATACTTTTTGAAAAACTCACAAGAGGACTTTTTAAATGAAAATTTTGAGTTTTTTGGGGTTCTTAAAGGCCCCAAAAGCCATGGGAAACCTCGGGACTGGTAAAGCCCCTCCGGTGTACTCTTTCTGACGTCAGTTGACCCAAACTTTGACCAGTTCATTTAGGAAGGTTTTAGCTCTGATTTGAGTGATTCCAAAGACATTTTATTAAATTAGGAATCTAAATTTTATAATGGAAAAGACGGTTTTCAAAAAGGAGCTAAGATGAAGCCAAACCGGAAATGCAATTATGGAAGGGCAAAAATAGAATTAAAGTGTTAAAGGAAGCTTCCAAATTCCTCTTTATAACTCACGTTCACTCTCCCTCACTTTAGACTGACTTGCTTCTGCCCACGTTTAGAGAAAAACTCTAGCTTCTTAGGCGCCCAAGAGAAGGAGGATTTTGGAGGAAGAAATTTAAGAAAAAGGTAAGAAACTTTAAGAAATTCCATATCCTTCCTTTTTGAAACTTGCTCCTCTCCTCTCAAGCTTTCTTTTATTGTTTTAATGGAGAGTTTGGTGTTGTTTTGGGGGTCGAACAGAGAGGGAAATTTCAAAATTTGAGGGAGCAAGCCAACCAAGTGGAAGAACAAGCTAAAGAACTAAGGAAACAAGGTAAAACTTCCATTCTTGGTAGTTTCTTCCTCCCCCTTCCTCTTGCACGAATTTGGCCACCATGAGCCCAATTCTTAGGGGCTATTTTATGTCTAATTTGTTTTAGCTCTTTTTTTAGAACTATCTTTTCTATTATAAAATTTAAGTTCCTAATTTTATAAAATACCTTTTGAATAACTCAATTTGGAACTAAAACCTTCCTAAATGAATTGGTCAAAGTTCGGGCTAACTGTCATTAGAAAATGCCTATTGGAGGGATTTTAACTGTCCCAAGCCTTTTCATGGTTTCCAGGGCTTCTAGGAACCCCTGAGAACTCAAAATTTTCATTTGAAAAACCCTTCTTTAAGTATTCTAAAACTTTCCCAAAATTAAGAAAATGTAATTACATTTCGTTACATTTTCGTTAAAATCCATCTAACTATTTTGGTTCTGGTTTTAAGGCACCTCTGGCCTTGAATCACCATTATTTGAGGTCTAGAATATTATTCTAATTTTATTGGACCTCAAATCACTCTATCTGGGGGACTTCCTATAATGAACATAAACTCTGTAAAATAATGGAAAGAGTTATATAAAAGCAAGTCCTTTAAAATGAGCTAGATAATGTCTTGAAAAATTTGGATAGAGTCCTAGAGTTCTAAAAATGATAATCCTAGGCTCAGACAAAAAGAAAAATGGAGCTAGGAAGGTGAAACAATTTGGGATGAAAACTGATGAAACGTAATGGCATTTTTGTAAATAAGTATAAATTCTGAAAAAAGACATAGGACAAATTTTAAATGGAAAATTTAAGTTGCCCAAGGTTTTCAAAGGCCCTAAGAACCATGGGAAGCCCAAGGACTAGTAAAGCCCCTTTGGTGTACTTTTTCTAATGGTAGTGAGCCTGAACTTTGATAGATTTGTTGGGGAAGGTTTTAACTCCAATTTGAGTGATTTCAAAGGCATTTTATTAAGTTGGGAACATAAATTTTATGATAAAAAATATGGTTATAAAAAAGGAGTTAAAATGAAACCAAACTAAAAATGCCATTACAAAAGGGCAAAATGCGCATTATTTTCAAGAAAAGAAGCTTCTTGAACCCTCTTTAAAACTCACGATTCTTATCTTCTCTTACACACAATTTTATTTTGCCTAAAATACAAAAAAGAAAGAGCTTCTTTAGGTGCACAAAGAGAGGGAGAAGAAGGAGGAAGAAAGGCCAAGAAAGGTAAGAAAACTTGGAGAATTTCATGCTCTTCCTTCTTCCAACTTTGTTCCCCTCTTTCGAAGCTTCCTTTCTATAGTTTATTTAATTTATTTAGTTCTATTTCAGTCCATAATTGAGGGGGCAGTTTGAATTGCTTGAGAAGGGGAGAACCAAGAAGAAGAAGCCTTGGAAGTATGCTTGAAACCAAGGTAAATCTTGTTCCTAGTTGCTTTATTCTTTTGCTCTCCTCTTAGGTGTATGTTCGGCTAAACTAGAACCATGAAGGGGGGAGGGAGTTCTATCTAAAACAAGAGAGAAACAAGGGAATTAGGCCATGGGAAGATAAAATATGCCAAGAAATTTCATAGAAAATCAATAGAAATTAAGTTAGAAAAGTGTTGGCTCCTTAAGGAATCTTGAAACCTAATTTTGTGTGGATATTTTCTTGACTATTTAAGTGTTCCATTGAGCTTCTAAGACTCTTAGAAACCTACCCAAGTGGCTCTCTCATCAAGGAAAAGTCAAGAAGTCCAAGAGCCCCACTTTGCTCTATAGGTTCAGCCAAGGCAAGAGCATGAGGTTAGAGGATGTTTTAATTTGTTCTAGCCTTAGTTTGGGATTCCTTATGATGTTAGAAGATGGGAGGAACCATTGAAAAAAATTTAGGAGCTATGGAATAAGAGATGGGATAATGGTGTCCATAATGATGGCTTAAGAAGCAACTTGGTCTTCCACTTGTGCAAGTAGTTATATAAAGGCTCCAAGGATCCTAATTGAGTTCAAAAGGTCTAGAAATGGGAAGAGATGGGAGCCTAGAACTTGAAATGTGAGAGTTGCTTCATTAGGCCAATTATGGAACCATTATGCCACTTATGAAACCAAGTGTGTATTCAAGTTTCAATTTAGCGTCTCGACTTGCTTCAAGTATTTGATTGTATGTTATTTGTAATGTTTAGGCCAAGAGAATATCCCACCACCTAAGTGTCCTTGTGAAGCTGAGAAAGGGAAGGAGTAAAGCAAAGAAAACTTGCATCAATTGAAAGGTAGCTTTCCACCTTATTCTTCATACATTGTTGTATGCATCATTGTGTGTTTGCATGTACTCTCGTGATTTGATAACATGCTACTTGATGTATTGATGTTGCATTGGTATCAATGTGTATTCTTGAATAGTTTGGTTGTGAGATTAGCTCATAAGGGTGGGGTAATGCCAAAAGTCCCTTAATATGGGTGAGGATGTGCCAAAAGTCTCAAGGCATATGTGAGATTAGGCCAAAAGTCCCTTGGATAGCTGAGGCTAAGTTAAAAGTCCTAAGACCAAGGGTGAGGCAAATCCAAAAGTCCTAGGAATAGAGTGAGACAAAACTAAAAGTCCTTAGAGTATGAGAAGGGTTTGATGTATAAATGTGGCATGGAAATATGGCATTACACACTTTATACTTACATACTTGTGATTTTGATGTATGTATGCTTTGAATGTATGTGTGAATGGGTGTGTGAGCTATTGAGATTCTTGGAATCTCATTTTCCTTTCTCTCTCACTCTTGAAATGTCTAGGTGGTGCTCAAAGACAAAGAAATGCAAGCCAAGAACATTAAAAAATGTTACTTCACCTATTATGTAGTCTAAATTGTAGTTGAATGTCAAAGTGGCTTCATACATATTATTTGTGTGATATATGACCTTTAGCAAATGTAATATGATATATGGATGCTATGTAAATCTTATGTGACACTAGATCAATGTAAATGTGGAATTTGACCCTTGGATGGCATGTATGTTTTAGTGCATTAATGGATGCAGAATAGCCAAATTGAGATGCATGGTATTTGGGACAACTTGGGTAGTTGATACAAGTCATATTCATACTTTCAAATTTTCCCAAGAGGTGTCAAACTCAAAGAAAGGCCATTTGGACTAAAGTGATACCTTATGAGAGGCAAAATTGGCCATTTTGGTGAGCTATACTACTTTTTGTCCAAATGATCTCTTCTTGGTTTGAAATTTGGTATGCATCTAGAGCTTGTTGAGAAATTTTGGGAAGTTAAAGTGGGCATTATTTGGAGATCTATAGAATATTTGATGAATTTTTGAAGTTGGGAAAATTTTCTGATTTAGTCACTGTACTATAGCTTTGGTCAAAAAATGAATCTATGTCAAACATGGGAAAAACGATGTGCAATTGATATGAAATTTTATAAGCGAAAACTAGATCCTTCCAGTGACTTATGTCAACTAGAATCACTCAATTTGGATGTTTAGAGAGGGAGATATACATTTTTGAAATTGCTGTCTAGTATCAGGCATCCAGTCAGACCTATATCACTATTTAATTAGTTTTCAAGCCTAGGATGTACCTGGACTAGTATAGAGTTATTTTTTCCCTTTAGCTAATATCCGTAACTTTCCATATTGGTATCACTTACATAGATTAGATTTTTTGAAATTAATTGGATATTTTTGAAATTTATATCAAAAATTTGTATTAGTACCAGTAGCCAGTCGAACCTTTGTGCTTTCTTCAATGTCAAACATGGTCTAAATACTATGTTCATGACTTGAAATTGTTTTTAGTGTAAGTTTAACACTCAAAAATTTCCAAGAAGCTATAACGTGGCAAATTTTGATTTTTCTACATTTTATTATGAATTTTCGAAGTTGCCCCTGAAATCTACCATATGCTATTCGAGGTGAAAAAAAGATCTGTGGTTCTAAGCTTGAAATCCGTGGATTGCTTGATGTTTTAGATTTTTTTTGACTTGTACAAGTGATAAATGAGTATAGAATGATGTTGGAACATCGACGAGGCCCATATGATGTGAATTGAAAATTTAACCCTAACGTTGCATAACAAAAGTGCATTATTTTCATACCTTTCTTGTAAGTTCATAAGGAAAATGAATATAATAGCCTTAAATAGAAGAGTATGATAATGGAATATATGTGGTATGATACTTCCTTTTATATTTGGTGAATTTCGTGTATTTATAGAGAAACCGTATGTTACGTTTCTCGCATTTTTTCTCATTTTCAAAGAACTGGATATTACATTTAGCCTTGTCTCACTCATTCTTAGGGACTTTTGGCATCACCTCACTCATTAAGAGTAAAATCACATTCCAAACACAATTCAAGAAGCATAATGGTACCATAATATTAAATCAATAGCTAGAAGCATGTTTTATGATTCAAACACACATACAAGTATTCAATAACAATCAAACAATCAATAAATGCATACAAGAAACAACCACTTTTCTTCTTTGGTTTCTCACTTTCCTTTCTCGGCTTCACAAGCATACTTGGGAGAGACTTGATTTGCTTGGCCTAGACACATCAAACAACATATAAAGGTATCAATGGAACTATCTTTAGCCTCATATAGCCTTATATAAGCTACTTTTAGCTTTAGGCATCCATATGGCTCCATATAATAGCATAATGAAGCAACTTACATAATTCATTATCTTGGCTCCAATTTCTCACTCAATTTAAGTCACATAACTGCATTTAAGCTCATTAGAGTCATTACAAATTCAAACCAAAGAGCCTAACTCTAAGTTGCTTCTTTATGCATAATGGAACTTTAAACTCTCAACTTTCAAACTATGGTTTCTTTAGTATCTATTATTCATTTCTAGGCCTTTGGTATTCTTGGAACCAAGAAAAACTCTCCCTAGGTATGGAATCCCATTCTTAGCCAAGATACATACACATTTAAGGAGCCTATGGAGTTTTTTTAGCTTTCCTAAGGAATTTGCCATCCATGAAGCTTCCTGGATGTCTTGTGAACTCATTCATACTCTTAGACAATCTAAATCATCATTAGAAAGTTTCATAATTTTTTAGGTGCCAACAAATCTCTAATTTCCATAACTTGTTATCTATAGCCTTTTTTTTTTAGTCCCATTTGTTCTATATTAATCTCTACACTCCAAAACCATTATTCCCATTAAAATTTCATAAAAAACCAGTTCCCTCTAAATTGCTCTAGGTTTGGCCAAACCTATGGAGAAATAAGGAACCAAGGAAATGTTTCTCCCATGCCATGAGTTATACATCAAATGGAAAGACTCTTCATGGTGGTTATTTTGGTGTATTTGGTTCCTTGTTAAAAGCTCTTCCTTCCATGGGTTCAGACCAAAACTCTATCTATTCAAAATGTTAAAACCATAGAGAGAGAGAAGAGAAGAAAAAAAAAACATTAACAAAGGCAAGATAGGAAAAATTGCAAGAAAAATTACCTATATGAGGCTTCCTTTCCCTTGCTTCTTCCTCCTTCTTTCTCAAGCCTAAAATCCTATTTCAGAGGTAGAAAGAGTCGGTTATGGCTGAGGGAGGTGTGCTAGTCTGATATGGAAGGGAAAAAGTGGTTTTATAACACTTTTCAAAATGTCCATTATGCCCCTCTACTTCAATTTCTTTGTTTGAGCTTGTTTCAACTTTTTTGTGAGAACTGTATTTTCTTTTATAAAATTTCTCTAATTCATAAAATGCCTTTAGTTTTACCCAAATTAGATTTAAATCTTTACCGAATGATCTAGTCAAAGTTGAGGTCAACTCTTTACTGAAAACCCACATCAGGAGGGTTTTTATTATTATAATGGTTCCTATAGTTTTTTGAGCTTTTGAGGACCTTGGGAAACTTAATTTTTATATTTAAAACTCCATCCTCTGAGTTTTCTAAGAGTTGCTCAAAATTATAACAATGCCATTGGTCTCTACAACTCTCTGTTTAACCATTTTGATTCTGATTTTGGGCTATCCTAAGGCTCTAAACTAAATTTTTAGATATTCTAATTGACATCCAAATCTCAATTAGCCTTAGTTCACTTTACTCTGCGTCCTCATTCATTAATCAAATGATTTCGATTTTGGTTTCTTGTAGTTCCTATTGGCTTTTGCTAGACCCATGATCTTTTGTAAGTAATTTATTCCACTCTTTAGGAATAATTTTATATTTTTAAAGCATAGAATATTATAATAGCTATACTTTTATAGGAAAATAAAAATAAAAAATAACTCATTGACTTACTAACATTAGTTCATAGGTTAGTAGCTAGTGTGTTAGTTTAACTTGACTTAGTTGTTAGTGTTAAGATGATGTTGTATATAATTGTCTCTTTTACTTCTTAGATTGTTGACTGTACAATGCATTAGATTAGAGTGTTAGCATTGATTTTTCATGTATAGATGTTTCTTTAGTGTAAGTAGATCACCTGGTATACTATGCTAAAATTTTTAGTACATTTTGAATTTATTGGGAAAAATTTTAGAAGTTGAATTTAGCTTTATCTATATGTCTACTTTGCTGTAAAAGTTTAGAATGATTTTTGGTGGTCATTTGGACAAATTCCTTTGTTTTCACAGCAAGTTCAGTTTGCCCTCTTTTTGTCAAATTTTCTGCTAAAGTTTAATTTGGTGAATTTACTGGGAACAACATACACTTTATTTTGATCTGAATTTTTTCTATAGTGATGTTGTTATGTGTAGAGTGTTGTGTATATATATATATATATATATTGGTGATTTTTAGAAATCATTTGATAGTTCATATTGATCGGTTTTTGTGTGCTTTACAGATGTCCTGTTCTAGTCGATTTTTCACTCGAGAGTCAACTTCAATGATTTTTCTGTTCCAATGTAGAAATAGTTTGAATCCCAATTGTGGATATGTTGTTTGCATACATGTTAGGTATGCTTTGTAATTGTTTCGTGAATTTTTGAGTTCGTTTGGTAGAGCAAATATAATTAATTGTGTAGGATGTTCAATTGTTCTGTTTTGCTGGTTTTTTTTTTAAAGGTTTAATTAGCTTACTTTGTAGAATTTTCTGGATTGGTCTGTGAGGAGTTTTAAATCTGAATTTTTGCATGCGTATTCATTTAGATGTCTTTTATGTTGAGAAAAATTGGCTTGAGGTTCTGACTACATTTGATATGAGTTTTTTTGGTCATGCATCATACTTGGTCCAACAAAGTTTCGAAACTGAAGAACTTGATTTTCTCTAACTTCATAGACATATAAGAGGACATGGCACATTTGCTATTTGTTATCTCTTAATAACGACGATACTTGTTTTTATTATGTTATTTGCAGGAAAAGATAATTTGTGATAACGCAACAATACTATGGCACATATCATCTGTCAAAATCTAAGGGCATACGAGTTAGAGCTATAAGCTGTCAATTTATTGAGGATGAAATGTCGGTTTGAAGGGAGAGCATATAAATCTGAAGAGACAGAGGAAGAGGGTTATTTTCTTCAGCTTTTCGCTAAGTCTTTGAAGGGAAGAGCCCAAGATTGGATTAATTCCTTACTATTCATAGAGGCATATACATGGGAGCAAATAAAGAACAAGTTTTTATTTGAATTTATGTCAGAAGAGGAATTGGCAAAAAGGATGAGCGTAATTGTTATGTTCATGCAAGCATAGTTTTAAATTGCGGGCCGCATTACAAAATGTGGCCGCAATATTGCGGATGCGGTTTAGTCCGCATCCGCATCAGTCCGCAACTATAGAGAGATCAAATATCACACTAATGGGCCGCAACGGAACGTTATTGCAGCCGCAACGGAACGGTGTTGCGGTTCCATCACAACGCATTATATAAAGCTAAAAACTCAAAGCTCTGAATAAAGTAGCCGACCCTAGATCTGCTTTCCCAAACAACAAAAGAGAAAAAGCCAGCGAACAACAATAGCAACCAGTAGAAAGAGTTTTGATCTGATAAATTTGAAGTTCTGAAATCTAAAACCATACCTGAAGCTGAAGGTTGAAGCACAACGATTTGAAAATCGAATCTGAAGTCTTGAAGCAGAGCCAGTTAGCCACCGAACGCTCAAATCTGAAGAAAGAAGGGCCCAGAGGTATGCATCCATCTTCTTCTTCTTGATCTGCTCCGTTGCTTTTTTTTGCTTTGGCTTTCCTCGATTTTTTGAAAAGTTAAATGAATCTGAGTAAGGAGGCATGCCGTGGAGTTACACAAACACAATACACAAAGATATCATTTTAATATAATATAATATATATCTACTAATGGAATGGAGGAGGAGAAGCCATGTACTACTTTGATAACTCAATGCAATATATATTATATATTTTGATCTTATTAATATAATATAATTTACATGGAATAGGAGGAGCCGAGGAGCTGTAGGTCTGATCTCTTATCCACCACTTTCTCACCATTAGTCTGCCTACGATCAGAAAGGAGGAAGATTGGAACTGGCTCAACGAGTAGTCAATCAATCCGTGCAAAATGATTAGATTTTCAACACGGACCTTTTGATAATTGCACACCATTTCGCAACATGGATTGACTACCTAATGCATTGAATTGAGATTGAGGCCCGTCAGGAAGCTTGGAGAAGGAAAATCCGTAAAAGAGATTCAGTGATTTGGCAGGCATAAAATCAATTCTTTGCAGGTAAGTTATATTAATGTAAAGAGCCACGCATGATTTGTCTGGGATTCATATATTAATATAATATAATATATATTGAACGGGAGAAGCTACGCATTGAATCTATATATATGTATATTATATATAATATGAGATATATATTCAATTGAAAAAGCTGCACATTGGAATTGTGTATATATATTCAATCAAGAGAAGCTACGCATTGGAATCATATATTTATATATATATATGTATATTATATATAATATAATATATATTCAATTAGGCACATATATATATTATATAGTATGGAATTCATATGTATCCATATATATTAAAATTTTTTAATTAATTAAGATAAGATTATTTTAAAAGATAATATTGAGATATCTTTTATAAGTTTAAAAATATTAAAATATTTTTCTTGATAAATATTTTTTATAATTGGGTAGTATTGAATAGGAGCCACACATGATTACTTATGGGGATTCATATATTAATATAATATAATATATATTCAATGGGAGAAGTTGTGCATTGGAATCATATATCTATCTATATATATATATGTATATATATATTATATATTATGGGGATTCATATGTATCCATATATATTAAAATTTTTTAATTAATTAAGATAAGATTATTTTAAAAGATAATATTAAGATATCTTTTAGAAGTTTGAAAAGATTCTACAATTAAAAAAATATTAAAATGTTTTCATGATAAATGATTTTTATAATTAGGTAAGTGTTTACAGGACTCTACAAGGGTCAAACATGTTCTACTAGAATCCCTAGATGTTTGACAGGTGGAATTAACCTAAAAGTTGTTTGATACATCAAATTATTCTATAGTCTTTGTCTAACTATAACTACTAAAGATAAAGATAGAGTTATGCTAAAAAAAATTAGAAAAGAAAAGATAAAGATAGCTATGTTGGTTGAAGGTGGAACAATTTTTCCTTCTTTTTTTTTGGCACTTTTAGGACAACAATCACTAACCAGCATAGATTAAAGCGAAATGTCATATTTAAAAGGATCAGTCATGAAAAAGTTGCAAATTAAATTGAATATCACGAGTTTAACTTCCTCTTTGGTGTTGGTCAAATTCTGTTGCAATTATTGTGTGTGGCTGCTTTCATGATAGATCGGTCTTCCTTGCTTTTCCTTTTGATTCCTTTTTGGTTGTCCTCGAATTTAGTTTTTGTTTTGCTCTGGAAAGAAAAATTGGATGGCTATATAATTGTACTTCATTTTGGGGTTTTGCATGTTTTGTCAAGATAAGGAGGCATTAACTTATGAGACGGTCCAATAGCATTATATCAATAAAAGAAATTGCATTTTAGTGTCAAATAGGGTGTTGTGTCAGCTTGTTAATTTTTGATTAAATTAATTAAGGCAATTTAAGAAAGAAGCAGACAATTGGCTCATTATGATTGGAAATTATGAATTATATTTTGGCTTAATTAATCATTTCTTAATCATTCCATTATTTTTACTATAAATAATATAATATCTTTATTATATATAAAATAAAATAAATTTAAAACATGTAGGTATTACACATTAAATATAAATTTAATCATAAATAACATTTTTAATTGATAACCAATATTTCAAATATAATAAAATTAATTAAAAATATTACGTGAAATATGAGAGAAGTTTATGGTGTTTTGATTATTTTGTATCACTTTATATACATTTGTATAAGTAGACCATTCATATATAAATGATTACTCTATATATGAAATTATATTTTTTCCATTAGTAACTATCATTTTTAGAATTTGGTACCAATAAAGCATAACTCTTATATTGAAATTTAGTTTACTAGATTTTGCATATAATACCTATTTATATATATATATATATATATATATATTTTTTTTTTTAATTGGATGTTTATATAAGATGTATAGTGACTTCCTCTTCGTGTGAATCCCTTAGATCTTAAGTTTATAAAAATGTTGATATTAATTAATTTTCCTAAAATTTGTTTTATAATTGAAAATTTTGTAAATCTATATTAAAACAACTCATAATAGTTGTAGCAGCTTAAAGCCTTAACTGGATAAGAGCTTTAATTTTATCCAACTACAATATTGTTAAAATTATAAATAATGATAGATTGACTGTAATGATAGTAATAAAATATAGTAATAAATAAAAGAGAATTGAACATGAAATGGGAATTTATAAAATGAAATATACATATATATATTCATGATTTGTAAAATTAATTTAAATTTAACATATTTAGTAGTTGTATTATTACTTGTTTGTTAAACCATTTTCTTTGCAACTAGTATTTTTGGCTACTCTTATTAATCTTACTCTTTTGTTTGATCTTTCTTAAAGGAAAAGGAGGATGCAATACTTTTTTTAAGGGAAATTTTAGTATTTATTCCTATGATCAAATTTTTAAGTCAACAAATTAATTGGAAACTATAATAGCAAGGATAGAGAAAGGATCATATCATAAACATATAATTTTTATAAGAAAACATGAGTATTGCATCTTTTTCCTTAGATTACTAAGCCATGCATCTTTTTATTATATCCCATCTTTAAGCCTTTGTCATTTGGCTTATAAACTCATTAAATTTTAAATGTTTAACATATCAAAAAAAGAAAATAAAAATGCCAACCATTGAAAGTAACAAATTTACATTTTTACAAACTTAAATATCATTTACCAATCAATAACTATCATTATACGAGCATTAAAAAAGAGTTGTTGATATTAGTGGTGGAATTGGGATGATTATTAGTGAACTTTGAATGTTTATTCTAAATTTGTTTAATTGGTTAATTTTTTAATTATTTAATTATACTTTTAGTTTTGTTATATTATGTTATATGACCAATTTCATTTAATCAATAGGTACTATAAAATATAAACAATGCCACCAAGAGAGGAATTTCCAATAGAAAGATTAAAAGGTGCTCCTAGTGATGATATTAGTTGGCATTTTGGAACACCTGTAGCTGGAAATCGAAACAACATAATTTGCAAACTCTGTGGAAAAGTAATAAAGGGTGGAATTACTCGATTGAAGCAACATATTACTCATTTTAAAGGACAAGTAGCTGGTTGTCCTAGAGTTACGACTACTATTCGGGAAGGTATGATGAAACTTCTTTTAGATAATAAAGATAAAAGAAATGATTCAAAAAAAAGAAAGGAAGAATTTGAAGCAAGGTTGAGAGGCGATGAAGATGATGAAATAGAAGCATTTGTTGATGAAGAAATGCAAATGAGGTGTGCAACGCAAGAAAGCATCAGATCACATCGTGAATGGGAAGATAGACAACAATTTAGACAACAAACTAGAGGAGGGCAAAATGTGCATGAAGAGGGTAGAAGCTCTCATGCAAGGGCAAGAGGATCAGAAGATATTGCCTTCAATTTAAGATCTACAAATGTTGATCTTGTAAGGAGTAAAAGCATGAAACAACCAAAAATTTCTGGAGGTTTGATGAAAACATTAAGGAAGAAACTAGGAGAAACAGTATCAAAACTTATTATATATGAACGTCTTCCAATGAATTTATCTAATTTTCCTTGGTTACATAATTTAATTACTGCAGCTGCTGAGATAGGCACAACAGGGGTTAAATTTCCTACTCCTTATGAGATTTCAGATGTGTATTTGGAAGCTGAATATCAATCCATGAGGGAATGGATAAATGGGTTGAAAAGTGCATGGAAGGAAAGAGGTGTTACAATAATGTGTGATAGTTGGACTAATAGCATTAGTCACATGCACATAATGAATTTTCTTGTCTATTGTAGCAGAGGAACTATTTTTCTAAAATCAATTGATGTTTCTTCTGTTGCTAGCAGAAATACTGATTACTATCTTCAATTACTTGACCAAGTGGTAGAAGAAGTTGGAGAAAAGTATGTAGTCCAAGCGGTTACAGATAATGAGGGAGCTTTAAAGGCAGCTGGAAAGAAATTGATGGAAAAAAGACCACATCTCTATTGGTCACCTTGTGCAGCTCATTATCTAGATCTATGCTTAGAAGACATTAGAAAAAAGAGCAATGTACAAAAGGTGTTAGAGGATGCAAAGATGATAACATCCTTTATATATAACCACATTTGGACTATAAATTTGATGAAAGAATATACTGGAGGTTGAGAAATTATTCGTCCAGCCATTACTCGCTTTGCTACACAATTCTTGCAACTACAATCTCTTGTAAAGCAAAAGCAAGCTTTGAAGAACATGTTCAACTCTGAAAAGTTTAAAGAGTCTAAATTTGGCAAGGAAAAATCCGGACCACACATGATGCAAGAAAAAAAATTTTAGATAATGACTTTTGGATCAAAGCTAATGAAATACTAAAAGTATTTGAGCTAATTGTCAAGGTGTTAAGATTGGTTGACGGTGATGAAAAACCAACCATGGGTTTTATCTATGAAGCTATAGATAGAGCAAAGCTATCTATACAACAAAATTGTCGTTATCACTCAACTTATAATGACATGATAGATAAAAGGTAGAAATTCCTACATACCGATTTACATTCTGCAAGTAAGTTTATATATATATATATATTATGTTGTCACAAAAAGAGAAATATTTGTGTATTGACTAATTAATTCTATTTTTTTTAGGTTGTTTTCTTAATCCTCAATTTCAATTTGGAGTTGAGCATGGTCATTCAGTTTATAAAGAAACATTTGATGGAACTAAAAGTGCAATCTCTAAATTAGAAAGAAATATGGATGTTGCAATTAGAGCACTAAATCAGGTGAGTTATTTTTTTTATAATGAATATTTGGAATATATTATTATATATTTACATTAAATTTAATATGATTTTGCATAGTTAATACTCTTTCGAGAAAAGAGAGAGAACTTTGGAACGCCACAAGCTCAGAGAGCATGGTCTCAAATGGATCCTGGTAAGATATAATTCATTTTTTATTTACAAGTATACATGGTAAAATATGTAACTCAATCAAAATGATTAATTTTGTTTATAATTTAAAGTTGACTAAATTTGTGTATTGTTTGTTTAAATAGCTGAATGGTGGATGATATATAGTTCGTGTGCTCTTGAACTTCAAAGCATTGCAGTAAAAATTTTAAGCCAAACAACTTCAGTTTCAAATTGTGAAAGGAATTGGAGTATATTTAGCTATATTCATACAAAGACAAGAAATAGACTAAAGTATAAAAAATTACAAAAACTTGTCTTTACTTTTTACAATATGAAGCTAAGAATGAGGGAGAAGAAAAGGCGTAGTCAGGAAGAGATAGAAAATAGTTTCAATCCAATTAATCTTGATTACATATTTCAAGAAGATGATCCCTTGTCTCCATGGATTGAGGAGAGAGAAGGCCCATTATTAGATGGACTTCAAAATTTAGAATGGCTTCCAAGAGTGGATACTGATGACGAAGAGGTAGAGGCCGATGTTGATTCAAGTTCTCATGAAGGTCATAGTCAGGGCAGTGATAGTGGTTTGAGTCCACCAAGCAACAATAGTGGTGGTGATGGTGGTAATACAGTAGAAAGTGATCATGACATAGATGAAGATAGAGAACAAGATCCATATCAAGACATTCCATATACTATGCGTGATTTGGGTTTTGTTGTTGATATGACATCTTTTTAAGATAGAGGCTCTGATGATAATAGAAGAGGTGGTCATCAATCTATAAGAGGTAGAAGGCAGCAAAGTGGTGTACTAGAAGATAGTTCTTCCTCTAGTTTTTCGCAAAGTTTTGGTGATTTTAACATTGGTGACTCGTCTCAAAGTAGTCAAAGTTACTATCCTCCATTTTATCAACAACCTTCCCGTATGTCACATGATCATTATCCAATAATTCAAGCCCCACCATATTATCAACCTTCAATAAATTATCAAGAGCCTTATTATCACCAAGCACCAAGTTTTCCTTATCAGCAAATGGAGAACACAGGTGGAGGATTTTTTGATTATGTTTTTGGACAAGGAGCAAGACAAGGTGATAATGAAAGTGAAAGTGGAAACTATGATCCTCCATGACATTCTACAATGTGGTGATTCTAATTCTCTCTTTGTAATAAGTATGTAAGTATACTTTTATATTATCTGATTTTTCTTTTTAGTTTTCTCCAATAACATTGATATGCTTGTTCAAAATAAGAATTTATTTAATTAATATTGATGTTAGACATGATATATTTATGTGTATGAGAGTTATAATGATTATATATATTTTTAAAATAATTTGTGCAACTTCTAAAAAAAATCACAGCCGCAGTGACCGCAACCCGCATTATGGCACCCGCAATGCCCGCAACCGCAGTAACTGCAACGCAGCCGCAACCGCAGCCTCAGCCGCAATTTAAAACCATGCATGCAAGGATATGGAGAGTCATTTGGGGAAGCATGGCGACGATTCATGGACCTTGTAGAAAGGTGTCCCCAACAAGGTCTATCCCTAGGATTGAGAGCAAGGTTGTTCTGTGAGGGATTAAATCTGAAAGGCCACCTGTTGGTAAATAGAAATGTGAGAGATCTTTTGATGAATGGTGCACTAGAGGCATATTTTGGACTAATGGAAGATATTTAGGCAAATTTATTAAGAGCAGTCGAAAATGATGGAAGAAACAATAGGAGTGATAGAACTGAGGAAATAATGATAAAATACTTGTAAATAGTTGGAAAAAGGATGGAACCTCAAGACAAAATATTGAAGAATGTGGAGCTATAATTGAAGCGATTGGAAAACGTAGTTGTAATAATGAATGAAAGGACAAATGGAGATTCAACAACATTATGCCCTAGAGACATCATTGCAAAGGTCATCCACAACGCATCAAGCTCAAGATTATAAATTTCTTTGGAAAGAAAAAAAAAGTTCTACAGAGAAAAACTTTTTTATATTTTGGTTTAACTTCCTCCTGTTAGATGACTATTTTATTTGTTTGCTTGTTTCCTTTTTGTTTTAGGTACCAACAAAGAGTTGGAGTATACACTCTTGAAAAATGATTCTTAAAAGGCTTTCAAATCATTGGATAATGCAAAATTAACTCTTAGGGAGTTTTCTTAACTCTATTTTTGAATTTAGTTCGTGAACTTTAGAATGAATATCCACACTTTTTCCATTAAGCCACCATTTGTTCTACTATTAGTGGTGGCAAAGTTTTGATATAATAAATAAGAATTAAAAATAAAATTTAAATAAATTTTTTATTAAAATTATATTAAATATATTTTTAAATAAATTAATAAAATTAGTTCAACTATGATTTGATGACGATCTGACCACTAAACTTTGAATAACTCCTTTTTCCTAATTTAATTGTCAGTCTAATTTTTAAAACATTGTTCATTATCACTCTTGATGTTTAATTGCTGAATTTTTCTAGTTTTGAATTATTCTTTTCCCATATTTTTATTTGTGAGATATGTTGAACTTCGGTTAAAGTGCTGAAGCTGATCTTTGGAAATTCACTTTAAATATTTGATGAACTATTTTGACGTGATTTTTCTCCTAAAATTTCTTAACCAATTATTTTCGTTTGATATGTTAATCATGCTTCATCTTTAGCGCTGTTCTGTTTTTCTGAAAAAAATCTCTGGTGATTTTAATAATTTGCTGGGAATTCATTTGATCTGATCTTTGTGTGGGATCAGTGTCGAAATTTTCCTTAACATGTCTAGTTTTCGGAAAAATTGGTTCCATATTGTTTTGACGCCAGATGATTGAGTTATTCACTGTTGAATGCATGTTGTTCAGTTAAGTTCTATGTTGTTTTTCTGCTGCAGTTGCATTACGTTGTTGAATTTTGGTAATTGTTTGAGTGATGTACAGAATTTTTTTAAAGGATTATATGAACATTTGTCAGGTGATTTTCACTGGAATGCTAGCCAAGCTTAGTTTTAGTAATATGTGTTGTACTTGCAATTCTTTGAGTGCTAAGCACTAAGGCTTCCATATTGTTGGTCAGGTGACAGGTGAAGACAATTACGAGGTTAATCATTTTTACAAATTTTGGATTATTCCCAACGTTTTGGGTACTTTATAGTTTCATTTTCGTATTTTATGTTTTTTTTTTTCTGGATTTCAAGTTTAGTGGAATAGCTTCCCTAGTTTTTAGCCTTTTTTATTAAAATAAAAAAGAGAGAGGGAAAGAAAATTATAAAAATATAAATTGAGCCCCAGTTGTAGTGTCACTGTCACAAAACATGTCTAATAGTTCAATTGGACAAATGAAAATTTTGGCACATTGTGTTGCAGCAGGCATCTGAAGGTAAATAATCAGAGATTTTATTTGTAGAACTAAATGATTTTACTAATTTTGATTTCCCATAAGTTATAATTCAACTTTCAATTACTTAAATAATTGTTGAGCAAGATATTTAGAAGTGAGAGCACACGTCAAATCATAATTTCCTTGTTAATTTGATTTAAGAAAAAAAAGAGAAACTGAATATAAATTTTAAAAAAATAAAATAAAATACTATTTGCATTGAACAGAAATTTGAGCCCTCTTCACATTCCATAATACCTCATGCTATAAATCTTATATCAGAGGACATATATTGATGAACAAAAATTAATTAATTTCCATCTCAAACGTGAATCTACTCTCTTCTATATATCAAAATTGATATTGTAAACCGAAAGAAAAATTAATGAAGATCAGAAATATTAGATCTTGCTGACCTAGTTTCGACAGTGAATTTCATATAACACGAAAACATAACCTATCTATGGGCAAATTAACAAAATTAGTGGAGCTTTCACAGATTCACCTTTTCTCCGCAAAACAAGAATACTAAAATATAAATATATAAAAAGAAGAAAGAAGGATTGAAAAAATGTAGGAAGGTTTGAAGATTAGTGAGCTTTTGAGAAATTCAATGAAGGTGCATTAAAACATAAAAAAAATATGTATATATATAGTGTGCCTAAAATGAAAACATGATAGGACTTGTATGAATTTTCACCTACCTAAAGTAGTAAAAGCTGATTTTATTCTATTTTTCAATTTAAATGTCAAAATATATTTTAATTTACCAGTGAAACAATTTGCAAATGTTAGCATTCAAATGAGATAGAAAATGTCATATCTAATATGAAAAAGTCTATCTCTAAAACTATTTGAGAAAGACAAATTTTTGCCTCTGATTTTCTCATTGTTAATTTAGAGATGAATAAAAATAATCCGCCTCTAACTTAGGATGAAAATTTTTCTCTTTATAAATATTTTTCATCTCTAAATGCACCACAATTGAAAAAAATTATTTTAAGAATAAAAAATTCTGTCTCTAAATTATGGAGAGGTTTTTGGGTCTTAAAACTGGATGAGATAGTCTTCTCTACTTTATTTTTTATCTCTAATTTTGTTTAGTTGACCCAAAAAAAAATACAACAACAGTTTTGAACGCTGCTTTAGGTCAACAAAATTATTAAAACAATTATTGTGCTGATTAAAGTTGCCCGTATAATTTGTGGAAATGCAAATGCAATACAAACAGTTTGTGTGCAATCAGCAATACGAATATAAATTATAAAGACAATGATATTAATTAACTGTATTTTTATTTCGAATTCTAACTGAACTTTATGTTTTAATAAAAGTTGATTTCATTACAATGAATAGCTTTTGTGCATTTGAATCTGCCAGAGATTTGTACCTATTTATTATGTAATTCTTTCAGCTGCTCTCTCTTTTGTTTTTGTAATCTCTATTCATTAATGATAGTAATACAAATATATGGAAATAAATAAATAAACAAAAATCTGATAAAACAAATTCATGAACGGATGACATTGAATGTTTATAAGCCATCTATGAGTACGGGCATTGGATATCGACATAAAGGACATAAATCACTAGTTTTTGACCATTGTATGATACAATTATGGTGATAAACATGGTGGCACGGCATTATCGAAACCTTCATGACAGTATAGAGATCTTCAAGACAAATGCAGCATTGATTTGTTGATAAACACTGACAGCATGACATTGCATGGATTCCCCTATGATCCTTTCGATCCCGGCTATAACCTCCTTCTCAGGAGGTAATTCAATAATAACCTCCACGAACAAAGGGTATACAACCAAAGAGTCTCCAACGTATGAAGGAGAAGGAGGATCTTTCTCAAAGAGCTTTTGAGCATCAGACATCATCTTCAGTATTTCTGCATCGAGCATTTCAGGGGACAAAAGCTGGTGGCATAGATCACTTCGCAAAAAAGTTGGACCATTTTGAAAAAATTGCTTGTACGATATACAGTGTGAAGAAAGTTGTGAATAAGGAAAATTAAATACTGGGATTAGACCACAGTAACAACGTTGTTTAAAGTTAATCGAAAAATTGGCATGAAGAAAAATATTCTGTGTCTCTCGATTCGTGGTAATGGATAGGTTCATATTGAAAGACTTCAAAAGGTACACGTCCAGGGTAGAGCCGAAAGTGGTATGATACCACAAGAGTCGACATGATTGATTGTTGGAATGATGATAGGTAGGATGGATAAAGTATATTACAGTGTATTTTAGCTTTCCCTAATTGATTCAGAAAAGGTTTGCTATACAGTATTTATCTAATCAAATTAGTAGATAAAGACAAAATTTTAAAGTTTATCACTTTAATTAAGAATATAGTTAACTTTATCCTAGATTCTATAAGTTATGTTGATTTGAATTCATTTATAGTTAACCTTATCCTAGATTCTATAAGTTACGTTGATTTGAATTCGTTCAAAATATAATAAAATAACAAGGGATATCGTAATCCAATTCAAATAGTTTTTTTTTTAATTCTTTTCATCTTTTTAAGAAATTATTCATAAAAAAACTAGTTCTTATGCATTTTTGGCAACGATTAAAAAATATATTTTTAAATTCGTATTTAAGAGTTCTTTTGATGACTTTCATCAAACTCAAGTAGTTTTTTTCTAATAAAAATATAGTTTTAGTTACAGAGAATTATATTTAAAAAATACAACTATTTTTTAAATAATGTTTATTTTTATTAAAATATTAATATAATTACAACAAATAAAGAAAATCTCAAATTTAGTTGAAATCCTTACTTTTTTAGTAGAAAATCTTAATACTTGTGGATATATGGAAAAAGGTGCACTTACGATATTCTAAAATTGTAGTTGTAACAACATTTGAATGAAAATAAAAAACTACGTTTTTACCTCTTTCCCTTCTCATTCTTAAAAGTAAGAGAAAAATTTTCTACAGTAATGCGTACAAATTAAGAGTTAATTTGTATTTCCAAAAAATATGTATAAAATAGATAAAAATTAGTTTTATTAAAAAAAATAAAAGGAATAGTAAATCATATATATGTATATATATATATATATTTCAGATAGCTTCCAACTTTAAAAAAAGAATTAGCATTCTTCTTTTGAATCAGAAACTTGTTCTGGATACAAGAAATACGTCCAAATTTAAAAGTTCTACATATTATTTGTTGGTGTTAGTTTTCTTTTCCGATACCACAATTATCAGGAGAATATTCTTTCTTTGTTCAAAGCAAAATATACATATTTCAACTAATGAATAAAATATCCTAAAGACAAGCTGCAGTCTAGCCAAAGTTCACTTTTTTCCCTTAACTTTGTTGGTGTTAAAATCCCTTGTAGCTAATCAGCTGAAAGCGTCCAGCCATATTCATATTTCGACTAATATTTAAATTATCCCTAAGATAAGTTGCAGGATAACCAAAGTTCACTTCTTTTCTTAACTTATTGTTGGTATGAAAATCTCCTGTAGCTAATTAGCTTGGAGCGTCCAGCCATGATAAGGGATTGGTTGACATGATCCCTGTTTTTAAGTGAAAGATGGAGAAAGGACACGAATCTCTAAAGTAAATCTTCTTAAGTCCAAAACATAATTAAGCCTAGAGAATTGAGGTTCCGAATAATGAATGAAAATAGGTAAACATAATTGGATTGTGAATGTAAATATTGCTTAAAAATGATTCAATACCACTACAAGGAAACTGAAAAAAGAAGATAGAATTTATAGATGAAATTTTTTTTATCTCTAATTCATGGCAATTCTGTTCCTCCCCCCCCCCCCTCCTCCCCAAAAACATTTCTAAAACTTTTTTACGCAAAAAGCTAATGCTAGAGATGGATTTAAAGACATAATATTTCGTTTTAGAATTCTCCACCTCTAATTTGTTGTGAAAATAAAGTCTATAATGAAAATAAAATACAAAGGTGGAATTTTCCATCTCTAATTCTGTCTCAGAAATGGTTTTCTATTTATAGCAAAACTAAAATTAAAGATGGATTTAAGGGCAGACCTTTTTCATAAAAAATATTTCCATCTCAAAATTTTATCTCTAATTCGTTGTAAAAAAATCTTTTTAAGAAAATTTATTTAGAAATCAGAGACAAAATTTTTTGCCCATAGTTTTATTTGAGATTGATTGCTTTTTTAGAATTTTTTTTCTTTGAAATCTATCTCTAGTTCCATCTTAAAATGATTTTTCTTTGTTTGGAAAAACTAAGAGTAAAGATGGATTTAGGGACATAATTTTCCTGTCTCAAAGTATTTAGAGCCAAGAGCCAAGAATTGTTTGTAAATTGGTGGCAAGGAAAAAAAATATTTTCTCTTGTGAAAAATTTAGTTTTCAAGCCAAAGATTAATTGAGATTACTTTTATAAAAATTAATTAGGAATAGATCTTATGGATATGACACTTGCCCAAATATAGTTTGGCCTTTCCATTGCTTCATTGAATTCATCATTTACACTCTGCACTTTGACTCCAATTCCTTCGCTATGCACAAAGGAATAGAATTTTGCATTTTTTTTACTAAGGTTTTCGTATGTTTTTTGAATTGCAAGTTGGTTTAAGACCCTTTACTAGGAAGTGTTTTGTTGAGTTCTAATGATTCAAAATCCTAAAAGAAATGAACAAAACTCCATTTAGCTCTTCCAATGTCATCATCTCGACCAAGGGATGATTAAAGCACATAGGAAGTGTTTTGTTGAGTTCTAATGACTAAAAAGACTTAGATGAGAGGAATAAATAATTATAGAACTATTGGATTGAATTTAGGATCCTTGAATTGAAATTTGAAATTTTAAGGCCTAAATAGGGCTAAAGGAGCAAGTTGGCTCTAAGCCTATGTAATCATACAATGATGGTCCAAATGAGTTCTATTGAGATTGTATGACTTATAGCAAGTGAGAGTTTGGAGTCTAGAAGAAGGGAATCAAGAGTTGCCTCTTAAAGGACCTAAATTAGCTTTAATTTCCACATTAGGTTCTATTAGGATTAATTGAAGTTAATAAGACCAAGAATGAATCCTAGTGAGTTAATTTTCCTTATAAATTGCTATATGTAAGACAAGCTAGTCTAAACTCACCTATTTGTGAGTGTCAAGCTAAGAAGAGCCAAGAAAAAGTGAACCAAGAAGTAAGTTAGTGGCAGTTTCAAGTCTTCAAAGTCATAAGGTAACTATATCTCCCTATCTTGCATGCATTTGAATGATTGAATGAGTTGAGATACTTGTATGTATAGTTACTCGATGTATTTATGAGCTATGCTTTAATATATTTTCCATTATGAGTTTTATACATATAAAATAGCTATGTTTTGGCTTCTAGCTCCTTATGCTAAGAATTGAGAGTAATAGCTCTTCCTTGGTCTTGGATTGAGTTTAGTTAAGCTTAGCTAGTTTGTTGTGATTCTATGGCTTGATGAGAAATGAGTTTTTATGTTTAAAGCTATGTTTGAGTACATGATGCATATGAATGGCAAATCTTATAACACATGTATTGCATTTTCTCATAGTATTCGTGTATGCATTGATTTGGTTGAGATTGGCGATTGAGATTCTTCATAGAATCTCACCCATATATTTCCACTAACTATTTCAAGTTCTCCAAGCTAGGGGTGTTCACTGGGCCCGGCCCTGCTAGGTCAAATTGGGCCAGGTTAGGCCACACACAAAAAAAATTTTTTAAAAAAATTTACGGTCACACTGGGCTACAAAATCGGGTTGAGCATTGGGCCAACCCTTAGGACAACAAGGGCCCAGACCAACCCTAAAAATAAATTTATTTTTTTAAAAAATATTTTTTTATGAAGATTTATATCAAAATTTTAATTTTTTTAAGAATAAAATATAATTTTATAAAAACTTATATACAAATTTTCTTTTTTAAGTATTATTTTATAATTTTCATAATAAATTTAGGTTACCCCTAAAAGATATATTAATATAATCAAATCTAAAAAAATAAAAAATATATTTTTTATAAAGATTTATACCAAAATTTTAATTTTTTAAAGATAAAATGTAATTTTATAAAGATTTATATAAAAATTTTCTTTTTTTTAAGTCATTTTATAATTTTTATAATAAATTAAAAAAATATTGGGCCTCCCGGTTTAGCCCAACTCTACCCTATATTAATCAGGCCAAGTAGGGCCAAGCTTGGGCTAGGGTAATGGGCTTCAATTTTGAAGCCCCTCTAAAATTGGGCCGGGTATGGGACACAGGCAAAGCCTTGCTCTGCTTGACCTATGTACATTCCTACTCCAAGCAAAGGCAAAGAAGTTGAGAAAGATTAGACTTTAGAAATGATGTAGTAGAACTATTGTATGTATTTATATTTGATGTATGTATTAGAATCTTGTAACAATCTTGTATAATGTAATTATGGTAACTCATGCTGGAAATGATAAAGTCTTGTATTGCAAATATGTGTATGAGCTTTAGTGTACAAATATACGACAATTTGAGGTAGAAGTCGATCATTTACATCATTATGTCCATATGAGTGCATGGTGGATTATATGCTTGATGGGGTGTTGAATGATCCTATTTTTATGCAAGCCTTATTTTACATGTTAGACCATATGAAATGGATGCTTAGGATGATTGAAATTTATTCAAAGTGGAAGAGTTCATTTTTGAAAACTAATTGGACCACTTTAGAATCCAAATTTGGTCCAAAAGAGTTATAAACTGCACCTCTATCCTTGAAAGCCCAAATAACTTAGTTTGGGGCTGAAATTTGGCATGCAATTAGATAATTTATAGAGCTTTCAAACAAGTAAGAATAAACATTTTTGGAGCTCTATAGAACATTTTATACATTTTTTAAATTGCTCAAATTATGCAAAATGGTACTATTACTGTTCATGCTGCTATTGTTTTATTTTTGTGATTTTACAGGTCCAAACAAATTTATATTTTCTTAAAATTTTTATAGTATAAAGTTCACATTATAAGCTTTTTGTAGCCTTTGGGTTTACATAAATCAGAGTTATATAGCTCAAATTATGAATTTTTTTAAATTTCATGTATAACATGACAAGAAAAGGTGACTCAGGCCATGGGAACCTTTTTTGGGTAAACAAGATGTTTTTTATGATTAAATGGACCAAAAAAAATTTGTTTATGGTGATTATAAGTGAAGGAAAATAAAAATCCAAAATTTGACCCCTACAGCTTCAATTGGTATGTAAACCGATCAATTTTCGTTGCTAAAAGTATGGTATTGGTTGTAATTTTTGTTGCCAATGCATTTAAATGGTGTAAATAAGTTAAATGAAGCTAGGTATGACATTAAATGGCCAATAATACATAATTAAGGGAGATAAACAAATACCCTAAATCAATTTTTACATAATCATGAAATTTTCCAAACTCCACCAAGATGAAATTCATGGAACAACTTGCCATAATCTTCATGAAAATAAAAAATTATATTAATCAATCTTCTCTTTAGGCCTTCTTCCATCAATTTCCCATTTGTTTTCTCTTCAATTCTATGGTTTCTTGAAAATGAAAGTTTCATAAATCATAGAAAGATTTCCAAAACTTGGGAATTTTCTTGAAGTATATGAATCCATTAGTTATATGTATGGATTCTTCATCTTTTCTTGGCATGGATTCATAAAACAACAAAAATTCATCGTTTGTTCTTGCCATGGCTAAAGCTTGAAAGAGAATGGAAGAGAAAACTCATGGTGAAAACTAAAAGAAAACAAAGGAGAAGAGGACTAATCTATGTAACTTTGAATCCGCAGTGTATTCTTCCCTTATCTTCTTTTCCCTTTCTTCTTCCTTCCTTCTTGGTTGTGGCTCCACTTCCTTGTTCTTCTCTTGGTCATGTGTGTGTGTGTGATTTTAGTAAAGTGTGTGTTGTGTAAGTGTGGGTGTGTTCTTATATATGTTTTACTTTTAATGAATGGCTAAGATTTAATGTTATTTTTATGAGGGAAGATCCAAGTTGTTATATTAGATGGATAGCTAAGATTAAATCTTGAATTCGAAAGTTAGATGTAAGCCTTTAGATTTGATGAATGGTTGTGATTTAATTCTTAAAATGAGAAAGAATCTAAACCATTAGATCATTTTAATAGTTAAGATCGTATCCTTTATTAAGGATGAATATCTACCATTGGACCTTCTTTTTCTAATGATTTAGTTATAATCTAATTGTAGTTACCTTCTTATTTGTTTAAAGTAACTGAATTGGTTACTTTTGCATTTATTACAGCTAATATTAACAGCAATGTTAGTGGTTACTTTTTCATAAAACATGCAATTACAATCTTTTACCAAGATTTTGCCAATGTCATCTTGATGTCATTACTTCGAAATGCATGCAGCTTCTAGAATTATCTCCACATGGTGCCACATCATTCATACCAATTCAAAATTTATGAAAATGCCATCATTTCACCAATGTATCTTTTCATAGATTCTCCGTGATATTTTATTCAGCCAGTTTCTTTACATTCTTGGCTATATTAATATTATTTTATGCCTCTGTGGGTCCCACTTATGCTCTATAGTTATATATTTTATTATCTTATTATTTCATTATTTTAAGTTCAAATAACCGTTTTGCCCCTAATGAAAGGGTAATAGACAAGTACCTCTATTTGTTATTTGCTTATATCTCTATTTTGACCTCACATTTTCGAATTCTGTCACCACCATATGGTAGCTCTTTCTGCGCTGGACCTATTAAAGCAGTTAACTTGAGCTTCAGGACCTAATTTGGTTTGGTATAAGTTTTTGATCATTTGGGGTTATTTTTTATCCTAACCATCTCAAAAATTTATGGAAAGAATTTTATAATATTTTGCACATTATTTTCTAACTAATGATATATATATATATATATCATGTTATTTTTTTAATTCTCTACCCTTCCGAAAGTTTTGTCAAAATCCTTCTGAATGATAAATGACGATTTTGCCCTTAGATCCCCTAGACCCCTTTGAACCTAAAAAATTCCTATAGGTTATATTTGCCTTATACTTTTCATATATGAAGTTATTTTGTTCTAATTCATTTATTTAAAGTTAAAATAAATTTATTTCATAAAATATTAAATAATTATAAAATCCTAATTTTTAGGAATGTTACAAGGTTCCTTGATATTCATATGTATTTTTACATATGGGATAGCAATTTTTAGTTGCATGGTAATTTTTACATGTTGGACTAATCATACATGATGCATGTATGTATTGAAATTTGCTCATGGTGAAAAATGGCATTTTAAAGCTCATTTGGTATCATTTGGAACCAAAATTTTGACCATTTGAACCATAAAATGTCTCTTTGTCCTTGAGAGCTTTAATGACTTAATTTAGGGCTAAAATTTGGCAACAAATTAAAGAACATTTAGGGCTTTCTATAGAAGTAAAGGTCATAATTTTTGGAGCTCTATAAAATATTTGGTGAGTTTTCAAATTCAACCCTAAAAAGTTATCAAGTGTAATTACTATTCATACTGGTCTAGTCTTGGATTTTCTAACTTTTAGCAGAACAAATGGATTCATTATAACTTGAAATTTTTACAACAAAAATTTCAAATCATAAGCTTTCTAGGACACCTAATTTTCATTAATATGAGTTGTGTAGCTCGAGTTATGAATTTTGAAAATTAGACCTCATTAAGTGTTCTATGGCAAATTTGAGCGCATGATCCTCTTTATAAGTTTCATTCCCATATGTCATTTTGGTTGTAACAAATTAGTTATGTGTGAAATTATGAGAGGAAATGGTAAAAATTCATGTTTAAGCATTTTTGTATCGTTTGATACCTTTAGTGACTAAAATTTCTGCTACAAAAGGTTTGGTTGCCATAATTTTGCCTATGTGTATATATTAAGAATGAATAATATGTTATGGTGTAACAATTTGAATCCTCTAGAAAAGAGTCAAAAATATCCTATATCCTCCAAATTCCTTATGAAAATAACAAAAGCTCCATGGATGAGAAAGATGCACACATCTTTAGCCAAAGAGGAAAGGAAGCATTTAGATAAGTGTTTCATGGATTCTAAGGTTATAGATGGTCTAGATATGAGTTATGAACACTAATAGAATCATTAGAATGAATTTAGGAGTCCTATTTTAATAAGTGAAAATTTAAGGCCAAAAAAGAGTGTGACAACCCTATCTTCTAATCATTGTAATTATGGTTAAATATATAATTAATAATTAATGATCAAGGTTTGGAGTTGTTACAATTTATCACATTATGAAAATATGGAAAAATTTGAACATTGATGTTAGGGTCATAACTATACAACCACAAACAAAACAAAAATGTATAAAAGACATCATACTATCATGAGGGGTTTATAATTCATCCATCCATCAGTTTCAACACTCAATAACCTCCCACAAGTATTCTCATATCATTTCTTAACATTACCATTGAAGAAAAGGGGGTTTCTAGGCTAAAGGTAAGAGTTTGGGGACCTGCGCCGCGGCGTAGAACTCCTCTGCCGCGACTAGATTAAGTTCTGGAATCATTGAACAAATTACACAATTTGCTGCCGCGATGAGTTGGACCATCGCCGCAACGAGACTACATGGCGTCACAGTGGAAATGCCTCATGAAGTTACTATTCCAACTCCCACGATCCTCGGCTCAGCACAATATGTTCATGCCGCAGTGAGTTTTGCTACTGTGCAACCTTTTATTAATTTCCACGACTCACGCCACGGCAGGACATACTGCACCGCGACGAGTTTTGGTTCTGTTACCCTCCTAGGAAATTTTCTTCGCTTTGTGCTACAGCTAGATTTCTCAAGCCGCGACGCTCCTCGCCACTGTCACTCCCCAGACCAATTTTCTTCTCTTGCACCGCGGCGAGATGCGTTATACCGCAACACCCCTTGACTCTGTCACTCATTTGGCTGCGGCGAAGCCTTTTTAGCCGCAGCATGACTCCCTCCTGTGACTATATTACCTAAATTTTGTCCCATTTACTCTAGCTCTCATCTTAGGAATACTCTAGGACCACTTTCTCTCATTTTATATGACTCTAATGGTAGTTTCCTACCCTATTTACTCATTTAACTCTCCATTACTAATTCAAAACTTAGATACTATATCCTGCTCGCCCAACTATCTCATATCAGCAAAATCATAGAATAATGACAGCAAGAACTCATGCATTAGCAACAATTAACATCCCATGCACATTCCATAGAGATTTCATTCATCAATAGCTTATATCAACATCTAATGCATCACATGACTACAATTCCCAAATGGTAAACCATATCACAAATTTAACAAAGCTATATATATCAGATGTTACAAGTTCAAACATCAATATCCACTATAATGAGATTTAAATCCTTAATGGTTACATTTCAACCAAGCAAAATATAAATACCTACACTTTGCAACATGAATATATGATGATGCTATACCATGAGGAATAAAAAATCTAGCATCTACACTAAATAAGTCAGCTTAAGTGTAGCCTTCTCCCAATATGCCGAAGCTCATAGATTTTCATCAACTTGCTTCCCCTTATCCTTACCCGAAAAACCTTCACCTGAAATGTTAATCCCATGAAATGGGGTGAGATATAAATCTTAGTAACTAAGACAATTCCATCATATATTCCAATTTAATTAGCATACGTGCATAATTTCACATAAGCATCAGAAAAATATCAGTCATATCGATAAATGAAACAATTAGGCTATCATGATCACTATCTTATACTAACAATCATATTCTCATATGTTAAAGGCCATTAACACCAGGAGAGGCCCGTCCACGGCACCTACTCCCCATTGAGCACAACTAGGACTCAGTGCATCTGGGGTTTGATCATAACCCAATGCCCGATAGAAGCACATGTACTAGTAGTAGCCGCACCACAGCTCCACCATGGACTCACAAGATCCAACACAATATAATGACAGCCAACCAATTCATTCAAAATTTCAAATCATTCATGTACAGCCAAATATGAAATTAAAACAGATATATGCATGGAATTACTATAAACCCGGTTACCTCACTTGTAGACAATTGCAACAGCCACCAATGGTACCAAAATCTCCCGATAATCATAACATCATAGAATTACTACTCTAATTCATCATTAACAGTTGCAATAAGTACCCAAAGAATTTAAAATGCTAATGACTACCTAAGAATCACTTACCTAACGACTACAAGTCCCAAATTCGGATTGAGTATGTCCCCCACCAGAAACTTCAGTATATCACCCAAATTCCTAAGCAAATTCGTACATAATTAACACCCATACTATAATCAAGTCATTAGGGTCTCAAATCAGCAGAATTACCTCAAAAAAAAGAGTTCATACCCATCTAATGACAGCCCCAACCTCAACCTACGAATTTTATCAAGAAAATCCCCAAATTCCCACATTTCAGATTTTGGGTATGGTGAAAATGTAACACCATAATAACTTATCTCCAATTCAACTCCCTTTAGGCTTGATTCCATATGATTTCCCCGGAAAATGACCGAAACCGTGGTATTTCACTACTTTAAATCGGGGTTTAACAGGTCATATTTTGCCCCGTGGGTCCCGTGAACCCATCATTCACATTCTCTACTCAAACACCATGTATACAACTTGTACATAGTCTCGAACAACTCATAAACCACGGGTATGAAGCCAAAAACCAAGAAAATGCAATTTCTCAAATGAGCCCATAAATCAGATTTTTGGCTCCAACTTTGGAAAACCATAACTAATTCTAGAAAAATGGAAATCAAGCAAATCATAGCTCACTGGAAAGCTTGGGATGTTAAGTTCACAATAAAAATAACTCCCAACCACAATCGCAATGTTTAGTCCATCCTTGACATCGAAAAAGTGACAGATGTCCGGCTGTCCCTGATACTGGTGCAGTTTACTGTCATGGACTTCGAAAATCCGTAATTAATTTCACAAAAATCCAATATGGGTAATCTATACCAATTTGGAAATATACAGATGTTAAATAGAGGAGAAAAATAAGTCCAAATCAGTTCAGGAGCTCTTGGACCTTGAAAACTGATGGAACAGTAACGAAGGTCAGAAACTTCCCTGATGCTGATACAGAACTTTAAAAAGTCGTTTCTCTCTCTAAAGACCTCCAATTGAGGTTCTTTCAGTTGGTATAGGTCACTGTGGATATCTAGTTTATGCTCATAAAATTTCATGACAATTGGACACCATTTGGTCCATGAATGACATTGATTCATTTTCGGACTTATTGCACAGTACCATGACCAAACCATGAAAATTTCCAAACTTCAACAATTCGCCAAATATTCTCTAGACCTCCAAATATTACCCACTTTAGCTTCTCAAGAAGCTCTCAATGGAATCTAGAGGCATGCCAAATTCCATATCAAGAAGAGCTCATCCGGTCATACTTTGACAGAGCTCACACAATTGGCGGTTTTGGCACCCAAATTGGTTCAAAATGGGTCCAAATGGCCTCCCACATGCTTTAGCCTCTTTTAGGCAAGTTTGAAAGTACAAACATAGCATATATGAATTACTCAAGTGATCCAAGTCATCATACATTTCAATTTCACTATGCTACGGAACAAAATGCATCATTTCATATAAGCCACAAAAAGGCCACATTTCACATTCTCAATGTTTTGGCTTTTTCCACAATTCATACATCATCTATACATATGTTTACATTGGCTCATATATATACATCTCAAAAATGATAGGTGCATCTTCATTATGGCACCTCTATACAACAAAAGAACCAAAAGAACTATACAATTTTCTACACATTCTCAACTAAGTATGCTCAACTAGGCTCCATGAGGTGCACTTGGTTCTCCTTGAGCTCCACCTGGATGTTAAGATGGGAGGGGAAAGGGGTGAGATTCAGGAAATCTCAATAGCTCATACTCATTCAAGATGCAATCAAGGCATATAAACTAGTCAAGCATGCACACAAGTCACAATAACACAACAGATGTGTTTCATGCCATGATAACAAATCAATGCCAAGAATAGGCTCTAGGGACTTTCGGTCTAGCCTCACCCAAGTTTTGGGACTTTTGGATTGGCCTCACCCTTAGTTTAGGGACTTTTGGCTTCACCACACCCGTCTCAAGGGACTTTCGTCACCACCTCACCCGAGCAATTTCCACAATTTATATCATAAGCATATTGGTACCGATGCATCAAGGCAACATCAATGGCATATCTCATCATACAAGCACATACACAACATACAATGACTATTACACATCCAAGAATGCAACAAGAAAGAGTAGAGAGCTACCTTATCGGCTAACACAAATCTTCCCTTTCAATTTCTCTTCTCCCGTCTTGATTTCACACTCACAACTAGATGGAGTTGCTTCCTTTGAGCCTAGGCATAACAAAGAGCACCAAATCATTCTCTCATAACTCAAATAAGTACTCACAAAGCTAAAGGGGCTCTTCACTGAAACAAAACCCCCACTACCCTTGTAAGATCTAGGGATTCTCTCTCTAGAACTCTACTCACTCTCCTTCCTCTCTTAAGCTCTCAAAGAAGAAAGCAAGGAAGAAGAAGTGAAGCTATATGAGTTCTACCCTTATTCTAGAGTAATTTTCCCACTTCCCTCTTCTGAACCAAACCCAAATCAACTTCTAAAACCATAGAAAGAGAGGGAAAAAGGAGGAGAACAACATGCTAAGGAGAAAAGCTATAGAAATTTAAAGATTACTCACCTCTTTGCTTGGTCTCCTTGCTTCTCTAGGTCTCTCTCTCTCTCCACAGCTCTTTTCTCTCTCCTTGGTTGAAGCTTAGGTCGGTTCTAAGAGAAAGGAAAGTTTGGAAGCTTTTAAAAAGTCAAAATCTCTCTTTTTATGCTTTTCCGGACAAACCCTCGCTATAGCGAGCCATAACCCTCGCTACGGCGAACTCGTGTAAGTCCCAGACCTCTGCCTTCGCTATAACTCTAGCTACGGCGAACAACTCCCTGGATTTTGTATGGGATGCCCACACTCGCTATAGCTAGAAGCATTTTCGCTATAGCGAGAAGGCATTCTCACTATAGCGAACAGGTACATTCACTATAGCTAGGCTGTAGCTAGCAGACTTAGAAAATTTTCAGCCCTCGAAAATTTTCAGCTTTTCTTTTCTTTCCCTTTTCTTTTCTCTTTTATTTTCTTTTCTTTTTCCGGTTGTTACAGAAAATACTCCAAATGAAAAACTAATTAGACCAAAATGCAGAGAAAGATGAGAGGATTAAGTTATATAACTATTACCTTGGCCAAATCTTGCTCTAAAAGTGGGAAAATATGGAATTATGCCAAGAACTCTAGAGCCTCCTTTGGACCTCCGAATTTTGATATGGGTGTTTGTGTTTCAGCAAATGGAGAGGTGGCTGAAGCATTAGGGTTTTAGTTGGGTCAAATATGGGTCATGGGTTGCTCTAAGGTCCAACTCCTAATGGGCTTAGATTTTTGCTTTGTTGGGCTGTAGAATTCTATTAGGCCAGACCTAGTTTCAGGATCTCCATTGCTTTGGGTCTGCACAAGGTTTATTGAGCCTTCCTAAGAGCCTATACAAAGTGGGTCTTGGGCCTCTATCACATTGGATCAAGTTAGGTCTACACCTAGCTTATTGGGCTCCCATTAGCCTCTTATCATGATCTCCTACATTAATTTGGGCCTAGATAAAATTTCTCTCCTAATTAAATCTCAAACCCATATTAATAATTTGTCTTTCTAAAATTTTCATTTACTTAACTTACTCGATTATTCCATATTAATTATTCTTAATTAATCCAAAACTATAATTAACACCTTAATTAATTTTGGGGTATTACAAAAAGCCTAATGAAGCAACTTGATGCTAGATATGTGTGAACTTGTATTTGATGGCCCTAGTGAATTCCATTGGAATCATATGTCTCATACAAAGTAAGATCTTGAGGCCTAGAGGTTGAATTATAAGAGTTTTCTCTTAAGGCACTTCAAGTATATTAAGTTTATGTTTAAGTTCTATTAGGCCTATATAGGCATGAAATGAGTTAGAATGAATTGCTTACATTCAAATTGATGTATTTAAGCCAAGCCAGTGCATTCACTCCTTTGTGTGTATGTGAACCTGATAAGAATCAAGACAAAAGATGGAAGGAACAAGCAGGTTAATGGTGCATCATGTCACATCTAATATTTTATACTAGGCCTAACTCCTAGAAAGGAGTAAGAGAAAGGATTAAAAGTGATTATAAGCCTTAACAAGATGAACAATTAGGACTAGGAACGAGAGAAAGGCCCAAAGAGGTAAACACAACATGTTACAGTGTACCAAGAGAAATACTAGAAAAAAAAAGGTATATCTTGTACTTTAATTCAAGTATAGACCTCTTACTAAGTCATAAAAACATGAGAAAATGAGTAGAAGGCCTACTAAAGGAAGAAAATGAGAAGTTAAAAAAGAAACAAAAATAGGGATACCTATACAAGGTAGTATAGCATAAAATAAAAAATATAAAGAGTTAAATAGAAGCAAAATAAAGTGAGATAAAGTCATTTCTCCTATATGAGTTAAATAAGCTAACTAGAAGACATAGGAAGCAAAAAACATGTTAAAACACTAATGACACAAAAAATGAGGAAGCCTACAGCACATTGCTATTTTGAGTTGTGTTTACATTGTTTTAAGCCCCTATAGCCCAAGAAAGTTGGCCTGAGGTTTTAAGACATTCTAAAATAGATTATGAGGTTGAAATTTACAGACAAAATTGAGCTAGAATGTAGAAAATTAGTAACTCAAAGAAGTAGGGGTAAAATGGCCATAAAAGTCAAAAAGTCAACCTCCTTTTATTCCCTTTTATATATGCTTCATGTAACTCTTTCTTCCACTGCCTTAAATATGAAACTCTAGCATCTTTAAGGTCTTTAATGGCATCTATGGAGAGAGGAAGAAAGAGAAAGAAAAGGAGGCAAGATTAGAGTGTGTTTAGCCCTTTCAACCTTAATGTTAGTTATAAAGATTGCTTCACTCCTCATGGGCTTTCCATTAATGGTTTTATAATTTCAAAAGGAGGAAGTTAAGTATTTTTAAGAGGGCAAGAAGTGCTTTATTTAGAAAATGAAGAGCACTGAAAGAGCTTCAAATTAAAGTATAGTTTGTTATGCTTCAAGTTAATCTTTCAAGAGCCTCAAGACTTCATTGTCACATGTAGAGAGAGAAATTATCTCTCTCTCCTTGTTTTCTTACATGCTAGTTGTAACATCCGATTTTCTAAAAATCTAAGAAAACGTAAGGAAACGCGAGAAACGTAACATATAGTTTCTCCGTCAATGTACGAAATTCACCAGATATGAAAGGAAGTCCCCCAAATAGAATAAATTAAGGTCTAATAAAATTAGAATAATATTCTAAACCGCAAATAATGATGAGTTAATGCCAGAGGTGCCATAAAATTGGAGCTAAAATAGATAAAAGAAAAAGAGATCAGAAAAAGGTCCCGATGAGCCTCCAAAGTCAAGTATGAAGGAGCCAGGGACTAAAATGCAAAGAAAAGTTATATACAGGAAAAAATGTATAAATTGCCCTAAAGTTCAAGGAACCCTAGTTTCACCCTCCATTTGTGGCTTTAAGCACGAATATCAAAAGATCGGGCAAGAATCTCATAAATCCGTGACCCACGGTTAAACTCAGTTTGATGAGACGGGTCCAATGATGCCAAGTTGTCCGAATGGCCGGGCGGGATCCGGTCCGGGATTTGGTTAGCCCAATCAGTAGCCATGAGCAAAATAAAAAAAAGAAGTTGTAACAACTATAGAAATAAAAATAGTTGAAGGGCTAAGAAACCCTGAAGGAGTTTCAGGGATAGAATTGCAGTAAAGGAAAAGTTTATAGCACAATCATAATACAGAACGGTGAAAATTACACCTATAGATCCGGGTGTCCAATTGACACCAAAATTTGTGAGGATTGAGGTTACGGGCCCTTGAACCATGTTTGAAGCTCAGTATGGCCAGAAAGCAGAGAAAATAATATTTATAAATTTTAGAAAGTCTAATGGTATGTATTGTACCGTAAAACCTTAATTGGACTCAGACACCGATGTTAGACTGCGGTAAGGCCCAATAGCAATTCTAAAGGCCCAAAAAGAAGAGAAAATATAATTAGGGTTTTAGAGAAGATGAAACCCAAATATAAATATAAAATGAAAAGGAGAGAAGAAAATGATTTTAGTTATGTTAAAGAATTCACCATGGTTAAGTTAGAAACTAACTATGGTTGAGTTAAAAGTAGATCATGGATGAGTTAAGGAAATTAACCATGGTTACTATCCATAACTTAAGGGCAAGAAAAGGCATCCAAGTGTGTGGCTAAGGATTTTTGAAAGAAGATATTTAGTTATGAAATTAGAAAATCAAAAGAAAAAGGAATGGAGGGCTAGGATTTGATTTTGAAAAGGTTGATCCAAGGGTCCAAATTTAGTATGACCCTTTAACTTCATACTAATTCATCTCCTTCACTCCATTCCACCATTTTCATGCCACACACAAGGGAGGAGGAGAGAAAAACGTGAAGAGAGAGAGAGGGAGGGAGAAAAAGTGGAAGATGAAGTGAAACCAAGCAGAACTACCACCATTCTTCACCAAATTTCTTCATCTTCTCCATCCTCCAACCATTTCCTCCAAAGGGCAGCTGCATATTCATCTTTTCTTCAAGGTGAAATGTTGCTCTAAGTGGGAAGAGAAGGGATTTTAGTGTGAGAAAAGCAAAGAAAGCAAGGCTTAAGTTTAAAGGGTAAGTTTTCTCCATCTTATATTTGTAAATTATATGCTTTAAGCTAGTTTTGTTAAACCCTAGCTATGAGTTATTTTTGGAAAGCATATGAATCATTAGAAATGGAGTTTATATGCTGAATATGAAGGCCTTGAAATGAAGTTTATATGATGAACATGAAGGCCATATGAGCTTAGTTATTATTGTTATGTGCTGAGACTTTGAAAAACACAAAGACTGTAATTTTTGAGAAAATAGAAAGCATGGGGAGATGCTGTCCGAATTTTCCCAAAATTTTTATGGTGTTTTCTTGATGTCTTAAAGTCATGTATACCAAATTTTAAGTCCTAAAACATAAAGGAAAAGGTTATGGAATTTTTAGAACCAAAGAAACGCACTTTGAGCCTAAAATGGAGCTAGATTATGTGATGACCAAAACGTGATGTTGGAGCTGGAATTTGATGATGTTATCCATTCCAATGGATTCAAAAGGGTGTTTTTAGCTAGGAATACCTATGAGAAAGCCCCAAAGCTCATGGGATAAAATTCCTAAATTTTAGCCAAGAAATGCATACTATTCGGCCATAGTGAATGGGAATGGAAGGAGTTAGATTTTTCCAATTCCAATGGTCCCATTAAGTTTAAAAGGGGTCATCCTATTTTAGAAGTTAATGTTTATATGTTGATTGTAATGAATTATCATTATGATTATAGGGTTTAATATTGTTTTAGAAACTCCAAAAGTAAGTAAACCGAGTCCCAAAGATTGAGGAGCAAAATTTGCTAAGGTAGTAGTTTTCCTCTCTCTTTCCTTAAGCTTGTATGTTTGTATAATGATGAGTGTTATGCTATATCAGTTGTCATTTATGCTATAAGATGAGACATGTATACTTAGATTGTGCTTGGCCTTGTATGAAATTCCTTGTATTGCTATGCGATATGTGGCATCTTGACTGGCATTATGTTATGTACTTACATGCTTGCTTGTGAATGACATTGGTTTACTACTATTGAGATTTCATAATCTCACCCCAAATATAACCCATGCTAGGTTTGAGTTCAAGTAAAGAAAGAGCAAAGAATGTAGAGACATAAACCGAGGACCTTACTTTTATGCACCACATTTTGTTATGTAATTAAATATTTTAGATTATTGCGTGCATGAGTTACGTTATGATACTGTAAGATACTCAAGTATGGAATGGAAAGTCAAGAATATAATCAACCCTTGAGTAAATAGAATATGACTGATGATCCTAAAATGCAAAAATGTATCTGCTTATATAAAGACAAAATAATAATAATATGTCAAGTGAATGGGTAAAACTGTTTAATTTGTTGTAGGGGCAACTTTATATGAATTCATATGTGCTCCGCTAAGTAAGCATTTTCCCTGTGTAAAGAGCTTAAAGAGCTTGAAGTAAAGCCCTGAATTAATCTCATACGATTTTTCTATAATTAAGTATGTATTTTCAAAGTTAGATAAGAATTTGGAAAATGACCAAATAAATAGTGAAATTGTATGAGGAAGTTTTAAAATAAAAAATTTTTATCAGTTCAGGTTTTCGTGAATCCTCTAAGTTTTATATGAGGTAATTGTAGTAGGAAAAGTGTTAT
The DNA here is from genome assembly GCA_026724425.1 of Erythrophleum ivorense. Lineage (NCBI taxonomy): Eukaryota > Viridiplantae > Streptophyta > Magnoliopsida > Fabales > Fabaceae > Erythrophleum > Erythrophleum ivorense. The sequence goes on along the minus strand of JAIUCV010000025.1, from coordinate 1,985,355 downwards.
AAAATAAGGTATGACACTAGTAATAGTAAAGAGCATTTAGGAGTGAGCTAGAGCATGAATATGGAGAGAATTGGCTATAGAAATTTAGAGAACTCCATTGGTGCCAAGTGTGGGGGGCTCTCGACCTCAACATAGTTTATGCCCCAAATGAATTTGTTTTATAGTTCTATAGAATTTAAAGACTCTTTGGAGAATTATAAAGGTTAAAGTATTGGTTTGAATTATAGAAGCCAATTGTGAAAGTAAAAAATTTAGGGCTTAAGTAAAACCCCTGGTAGTCAAAGTAGTCTTGCATGGAGTTGATGTAACATCCGGCTTTTTAAGTGAATTGGAGCAAATATGTTAATGAAAGAGGACCCTAAAGTAAATTAAAATACCATCAAATAAGGGTAAGAATTAATCAGAACATTAAGAAACAGGGTTATGAAATCAGTTACAGAAAGAAAACAGAGCCAAAGTGGTTAAATAGAGAAAAATGGTATCTTAGTGGCAAAATTATAATTTAAAAAAAATTTAGAAACTTAATAAAAATATTTTTAAATGCCAAAATTAAGCTTATTAGAGTTTTTAGAAGTCATGAAAATCATAAGAACAGTTAGAATTAGTAAAAAGCCTTCTTGTACGCTAAAAGAGTTAGAGAATGTGAGGGCTTTAAGTGGAGCTATTTTTCTCTATTTTTAGCCATATAAACCCCAAAATAATGTTTTTATGTAAAAGAGCAGCCAAATTTGAGTAGGGAGCAGTTAGATCTTGAAAAGCCTAAAAAATGAGTTCGAACGAAGCAATTCTGCAAGTAGGGACAAAATGGTCATTTTGAAAAATTATAAAGTGAGACTTCTTGAGTAAGCCACGCCTCATCTTCTTCCTCACAACTCCATTTTTAGATTTTGGAACCTTTAATGGCGTCACACATATGGGAGGAGAGAGAAGGATTTAAAGCCTTTGTTTAGGTAAGTAAATAGCCTTGTTTTACCTCGTGCTAGTTAAAAGGTTGATATACTCTCTAAGAGCTTTTTAATAGTGGTTTTCTTTTCATGAAAATTTGAAGTTCAAATCTAACCCAAGGCAAAAAGAAGTTTTTTTAAGAAAACTATTTGGTGGAAATCAATTTACGCGAAGAGTACTCCATATTGAGGTAAATTTCTAGCTTAAACACTTGCAAAACTTTGTATTCCTTGGCCTTGATGGTTCAATCATGAGAGAGAAAGTGAGGAGGAGAGTTTTTCTTTAAGTGTTCTTAATGGATTCAAGGGTTTTAGCATGCAAGGATTTCATATCTAACATTAGTTTCCATTGAATCATGAAAGAAAGCAAGATGAGCCATAATGTGTGTGTATTTGGCAAAGGCATAGATGAAAGGGAAACCATGTTTTTTTCAACTCCTAATGAGTATTTTTAGATGTTTTATGATGCAAGGAATAACAATTTAAGCCTAGAATTGAATGAATCCATGAAAATCTTCAAGTTAGGGTTTAAAGGTACCTATTTGGCCATGGAAGATTTAAAGGGTCTAAAAAGTCATTTAATTGATTCTAGGGATATGGATAGTCTTAAAATAATATAAGAACAATAATGGAAGTATTAGATTGAATTTAGAAGCTATAGTCTAAAAGTTGAATTTTTAGGGTTCAAGAAAGGGCAATATGTAACCATTTAGTGTTAGGCTAGTTTGTGCAAGCTTGTGATGCCTCTAATGAATCCTAATGAGGTTATATATATGTTATATGATGAGGTTTTGAAACCTAAAAGTTAAATTTTAGAAATTACTCATTGAGACTTAAGATTACATAATGGGTTCTAATATGTCAAAAATGAAAAATACCAAATAAATAGTGCCAATGACCATATAAATAGTAAATATAGAATTTGTGGCTTGAATTATGAAATCTAGAAACATAAGTCTGCCTAAGATCCATATTTAGTAAAATCCCTAACCTAAAGTCTAAGTGAAGGACTAATTACAAGAAGTTAAAAGCCCAAAAAAATTTCATACGGTTAGGCCCTTAAATATGGTATAAATAAAGCATTTTGGATGGTGTAATTGTCACCTAATAGGCGTGCATCTTGGAAGTGTACAAAATAGAGTTCTAAGTACACTTTAAGTGGCCTAAAGCATAGTTAAAAGTTAAAGAAGTTTAAGGGACATTTTTATAAGCTTTATATGTTAATGTTATGCTTATGTGATATTTTTAGGACAAGTTAGTGAGGCTTCATCCTATTGTAGGTGTAGAACTGAAAAGGAAAAGGAAGCGGGAGCAACAAAAAGAGTGGGGAGGTTAGAGATTTTATTGGCTTCCTTTTACCTATTCAAGATAGCTTACTCTTTGTAATACCATATGAAGATAGCACTTAATCTACATCACGAAGTGCCTAACTTATCCATCTTATCAATTTTAACCCTTTTAGCAGTGGAATTTATTGATATTAACATGTCTCAAACTTCTTGCCTTCCATTCTTGGTACCATAAGAGTCACCTAGACAAGGTTAGATAAAAGTAGATTAGACTGAGATTCAAAGAATCCCAATAGCTCATTCACCCTTTCAAGTAAGCATATATGGCATGTTATCATGTCAAAGATAGCAAGAATGCATCAATTACTTCCAAGTACCACACAAAAGCATGTTTTCAAGATCATATGAATATATTAAGATCAAAAGCAAGCTCTAAGGATTTTTTGATTTAGCCTTACCCAATTATTGGGACTTTTCGATTAGCTTCACCCAAGTTTTAAGGACTTTTGACTTAGTCTCACTTATCTTTGAAACTTTTGGCCTCATCTCAACCATTCTTAAGGAATTTTAACTTCACCTCACTCAAACTAAGGGACTTTTGGCACAACCTCATCCATTAAGAGCCATACACATTCAAAATACAATTTAAGAAGCATAATGGTACCAAAGCATCAAACTACTAGTTAAAGGCATGTTTCATGGTTCAAACATATACACAAACAATCAAAGACAATCAAATAACCAAGGAATGCATACAAGAATAGATGAAGAGCTACCTTGTGTCAAGAAGCCCAATTTATCTCTTAATTTTCTAGCTTCTTGGTTCGGTCTCACACACCCACTTGGAGAAGGCTTGTTTTCCTTAGCCTAGACACATCAAACAAGACACAAACATATCATTAGAACCATCTCTAAGCTTACATAAACTCCTCACAAGATACTTTTAGCTTATGACATGATACAAGAACATAATGAAGCAACTCATATAATCCATCATCTTGGCTCTAATTTCTCACTCAATCTAAGTCACATGACTCCAATTAAATCCATTAAAGTCCTTACAAACTTATTTTAAAAAGCCAAACCCCAAGTTGCTACTTTATGCCTAAAGGAACCCTAAATTTTCAACTTCCAAAATATAGTTTCTAAATTCAAACCAATAGTTCTTTAGTATTTATTATTCATATCTAAATCATTTCTATCCTTGGAATTAAATAAAATTCTCCCTAGGTGCAAGAACTACTCCTTGGCCGAGACTATGCATAAGATAAGAACCCTTGGAGTATTATTGGTTTTCCTAGGGAATTTACCATTTGTGAAGCTTCCTAGATGTCTTGAAAACTCAAACATTCTCTTACACAAATTAAATCATCACTAGAAAGCTTTATAAATCTCTAGGTGTAATCAAAACCCTAATTTCCATAACTTATTATCTATAGGTTCTTTTTTAGTTCTATTACTTCCATGTGATTCTTTAGATTTTAAGACTCCAATTTCTATCAAGTTTAGGTCAAGATAAAACTCCCTACATAGACCCCTTATTCTAGCTGAAATAGTGTACACAAGAAGAAGCAATTTTAACCATGGTCTTTTACCTTGTTTTAAAGCTTACAAGATGCACTTTCTTAGCCTTCCAAGAATTTCTCCAAATCCTTTCTTCTTTCTACTGAACCAGCCATAAAACAAAACCATTTAAGACACCAAAACCATGAGAAGAGAGGGTAGAAAGAGGGGAAGAAGTTTAATGAAGTAAGAAGCATGAAAAGTAGCTAAATCTTGCACTTTGAAGCCTTAGTTTCTTCCTCCTTTGCTCCTCCTTTGGTGCACCACTTCAAGATGCCCTTGATTCTGATTTTGGCCAAAAGAAAGTTAGTTAAGAAGTGTAGAGAAGGTGGGACATTTAGAATAAGAAGGGCGAGTCTTATTATAACACTTTCTAAAATTTCAATTTTGTCCCTAAATTTTGTTCTTTTCATTTGAGTTCATTTCAACTCCTTTTTAAGAATCATCTTTTCCATCATAAAATTGAGGTCTTCTAATTCATAAAATGTCTTTGATTTCACCTAAATTGGATTTAAAACCTTACCAAACTATTTGGTCAAAGTTTTAGTCAACCAACGACCTAAATCACATGCCAAATGAGTTTTAACCATTCTAAGGATTCTCATAGTTTTTAGGACCTCTGAGAATTCTAAGAAACTCAATTTTTCCATTTAAAGTTTATTCCTTTGAATTTTCAAAAAGTTACCTGAAATTACAATTTTGTCACTATGTTATTCCTTAAATTCATTTAGCCATTTTGGCTTTAATTTTGGGCGATCTTGAGGCTCTTATCCAAATTTTTAGATGTTTTAATTACATTCTAATCTCAATTAGCCTCAATTCACTTTACTTTGGGGGTCCTCATTCATTAATTAATAATTTTATTTTCAATTTCTCATAATTCATACCGGCCTTCGCTAAGCCTGTGACCCCATATAAATAATTCATTCCACTCTTTAGGAATTACTCTGAATTTCTAAATCATAGGTATTACACTCTTCCCTATCTGGCTGCATGCAGACTTGTTTGAACTTGATATACATTGTCTTGTATTGATTGTTTCTCACAATATATGTTATAATGAATTGCATAAGTTATATGTCATGTTTTGCATGTTATGATTAATGAACTGAGGTTATAAGATAAAAAGGGGCAATGGGAACAAACGTAGTAGTTCTCCCAAGCCCAAGAAAAAATCCTAACCTAAGTTGAGATTCATGGCCATAATAGAGTATTTTGTAAATATGTGAAGTATTTATGTTAGTTTTCTATAACCATGCATACTTGCATTATTATTGCTTAATTGTCTCATGCATATTTTGGTGATTTGGGTATAGCTATTAAGATTCTCCAGAATTTCACCCCTATTTTTATTCTTACCACTAACCAATACTGGGTGGAAGTACCAGTGCTAGTAAAGGAAAAGAAACAAAATGATGTTGGAATTAGAAAACATTATGGATCATATGTGTATCTGATTTTGTTGTAATATTATGATGAATGTATATGTCAAATTTTAATTCTTCAATAATGTATTATGTGAACTAATATGAAGTTATCAATGACGTAACTTTAGCTTAAGTTTCTTAAGTATCAAATGATGAGTATGTCCATATAATGTTATTTGATATTACTATTATCTATATTTTCCATGTCTATAAGTTATGGGCTAAAATATAAGCATTTAATTAGTTTGGATAGCTAATTTTATAAGGGAAAACTCAGTCAAATTTTCCTTAGAATGTAATGTAAGTTTTTAGTTTTCATTTGTTAAGGTAAATTGGTAATAAAGGATTTCCAATGCTTTAATTGCTAAACTTGGAATGAGATGGAATTATAGAAATGGTAAGTATTTGTATTTTGAATTTTTGGATTTAGTATTTTACCTGATGAGTAAAGAGACTTCTTGTTGAACTATAATATCCAAAGCAAGAGCTAGAGAGTTACGGTGTTATAGCTGACACTTCATTTAATGCTTCTAATGAGTTATATGAGAGTCCAATAAGCCATCTAAGAGATGAAAAGGGAGTCTAGATGCATGGAAGTGGCCAAACATGCCTAGGTGTAAAAAAGACTATATGAGCTCTATAAGTTCCATAAGTTAGCATAAATTAGAAAATGGTTATATAGCTAGTCTAGCAAGTGTAAAATGACATATGGATTATGTGCACGTCATGAGATTAGAGTTAGAATCAATGAAATGTAATATGGCCACCAAAGGTGCAAGATGATGACATACCTATATTTTGATGTAGGCCATATTTTATATTTAAAACCAATGAGATGAGTTAGTTGCTAGTAAAGAAACTTCCTCAAATGAAGAAAATTGTAAGTTTGGAACCTAAAATGATCAAAATAGACCCATAATGAGGGCAAAAATTTATCTTTGTCCATAAAGGCCTTAATGGATGAATTTGGACATGAAACTTGGTAGCCATTTAGAGCATATCATAAGGTTTCATATGAGTCAAAGTTTGTAGAATATTTTATAAATTTTTAAATTTGCCCTTATAAAGTTTCCCTATATTAGTTTTGTTTTCTGGTATAGCCATAGTTTTTATGTTCTTTGAAAGTTAACTTAAGTATGCATTGGTTACTTGTTTTCCATACTCAGTGTAATGGTTTAGCCATGTGGAGATGGTTAGAGTGATCTTTGGGCGAGAATACTAAGAAGTAGAGTATTAAGCTAGTAAAGGCCAAATAAAAGAGACAAATAAAGAAAGTTAGATAAGGCAAGAGGCAAAGTAAGAAGTTTTGCATCAACTTTCCATCTCCCAAGTAGCATCTCTCCCTTCTTTATATGCATGCTTATTGCTTTGAGTGTGTAACATCCCTAAAAATTAGGATTTTTTAATTATTTAGTATTTTATGAAATGAATTTATTTTATCCTTAAATGAATGAATTAGAATGAAATAACTTTATAAATGAGAAGTACAAGACAAATAGGATCCATAAAATTTTTTAAGGTAAAAGGGGGGTCTAGAGGCAAAATCATCATTTGTTATTCGAATGAACTTTGATAATTTTTTTAGAGGAGTAAAGTATTAAGAACTAATGTAATATATATATATATATATATATATATATCATTAGTTATCATTAGTTGGGAAATAATACATAAAAAATTATAAAATTCATTCTGTAAATTTTCAAAATCGTTGGGACCAGAAATACCCTCAAACAATTAAAAACATATACGGAACCAAACTAGGCCTTGAAGTTCGAGTTAATTGCTTCAAAAAATTTTATGTAGAAAGAGCTATCAAATGGTAATAATTGAATTTGAAAATGTGACCTTAAAACGAAGACATGAGTGAAAAATAAATAAAGGTGCTTATTTGTTACCTTTTTATCAGGGGTAAAATGGTCATTTAGACCTTAAAATAATAAAATAATAATAAAATATATAACTAAAGAACATAAGTGGGACTCACATTGGCATAAAATAATATTAAAATATAGCTAAAAACATAGAGATACTGGTCAAATAAAATATTACAAGAGCCTATTAAAGGACACATTAGTGAAAAGGTGGCATTCTGGGTGAAAAGGAGATAATGTGGCACGATGTGCAAAGAAAGAGATGATGTAGCACCATATGCAAGGGAGAATTCTAGAGATTGCATGCATTACATAGCAATGATGATGCTTATGTCAACAAACCTCATTAAAAGATAATAATTGCATGTTTTACAAAAAAGTAATAGCTGACATTACCACTAACTTCAGTAGTAATTATGATAAATATAACCAAATTAGTTACTTTAACCAAACGGGAAAGTAACTTCAGTTAAATTATAACTAAAAAAAACATTCAATGGTAGATATTCATCCATAACAAACGATATCATCTTAATCGTTAAAATGATCTAACAGTTTAGATTCTTTTTTACTTTTAAAAATTAAATCACAACTATTCATCTAATTTAAAGGCTCATATCTAATCCTTAAATTCAAGATTCAATCTTAGCCATCTATTTAATCTAATGACTTAGATCTTTCATCATGAAACAATATTAAATCTTAGCCATTTATTTAAGACAAATTGCAATTAAAAATACACACATGCTTCATGCCACACTCACATACAAGAACACACATACACATTTGGTCAAGAGAAGAAAAAGGAAGGGAGGAGCTTGGCCAAGGAGAGAAAAAGAAGAAGAAGAAAGGAAGAAAAAGGGAGAAAGGGAAAAAGAAGCTGCGGAAAATGAAGGTAATGTAGATGAACCCTTTTCTTCTTTGTTTTCTTCCATTTCACCATGAGTTTTCTCTTCGTCTTTCCTTTAAGCTTTGGCCATGGCAAGAACAAAACGGGAATTGTTGTTGTTTCATGAATCCATGTCAAGAAAAGATGAAGAATTCATATATGTAGCTAATGGATTCATATACTTCAAGGAAAATCCTAAATTTTTGACACTTTTCTATAATTTATGAAAATTTATTTTTCAAGAAGTCATAGAAGGATTTGAAGAAAAAACAAATGGGAAATTGATGGAAAAAGGCCTAGAGAGAAGATTGATTAATATAATTTTGATTTTCATGAAGATAATGGCAAGTCATTCAATGAATTTCATCTTGGTAGAGCTTGGAAAATTCCATAATTATGTAGAAATTGATTTGGAATTTTTGTTTATCTACTTTGATTATGTCTTATTGGCCATTTAGCAAGGGGAAAATGAAGATCACACCTCCACACACACAACCCACGTCGCGGCCAAACCCACTTAGAGTACTTAGGGAGAAGTTTTTCAAAATCCAACTAAGTTAGGTTAGTCTACACTAAAAATAAGGCCTATGGAGAAATTTTGCTGAATTATGGATAATTATATAAAAGTTAACTTTTTGGAAGAAAATGTTAACCATTAATTTCTTGAATTTTTAAGTATGTTATTTGAGGTATTTTAAATAATCTGTATAGTCTGATATACTCTATATGTTGTCTAGATTATGCTAATATTTATTTTACAATTTTTGGAGCCTATTTGTGAAAGAAATTTATGAAGCATTATATTGATATTTGATTAAACAGTGAAAATTTGTTTTGGTAATATGCTACTTGAATTCATGTTTATATGGTTGCAGGTTATTTGGTAAAGGACTAGCTGGTATGAATTATGGCAGAGTTGCCTTAATCAAGGGATAAGCCCTATGCATACCAAAGTGGACACTAGATGGCTACAGTTGTGCTGGATTTCCAATTTTAATTAATTAAGATACTTAAAATATTTAAAATAACTAATTAAGATCAATGAAGGTCATTCAGATATTTTGGACCTATTCAAACTTATTAGGCCTTATTAAGCCTTCCTTATACTTGAACAAGTTTGTCATGGCTTTATTGTACTATGGCTTTAGACCATGAGTTATGGACCATTCTGAACGTTGCATGAGCCCCAAGACAAATCTAGCTTTAGAAAAGTGAGAAGATAATTTTAATTAGAGAAAATTGCATTCAAGGACTCATATTATATAAGATTTACAATAAGAGACCTTAAAAATCAAAATTATTTTCAAGGACCATCATTACCATTAAGTTTTAGGAGATATACTATTGGGTATGGAAAATTTCAGCATTTTTCTATACCCAATAGTAAATCCCTTAAAACATAATGGTAATAATGTTCCTTAATGGTAATTTTAATTTTTAAGGTCTTTAAAAGTAAATTTTATATGAGATGGGTCCTTAAATATAATTTTTCCTTTTAATTATGTAAATATAATTTTTCTAACTCTAGTGCACTGATATGCTATCAAGATTATTTGATTATACATAGAGCTATACAAAGCAGTTCTTTCCTAAATATACCTTTTATGTCTTGATAAGATGACATCTTAGATGACATATTATTGTGATATTTTGATATGACTTTCCTTGGGTACCAATTGAGGGATGTTTTAGTAAAGGAAACAGGGGTGAGCTTGCTAAATCATATCAGTGTAACATGATCTAGGTATTGAGCCTGACTATCTCCAATGCCTAATGGTCAAGCTAACATGGAAAAATAATATTGGAATTAATTGTTTGTTGTATCTCTTTTATTATACTTATCTTCGTTTATTTACGGCAAATGAATTTTGAATTTGTTTTATTTATTAATTATACTTAAATCTTGTTTTTAGTTAATATGTTAGAAATCTTGAAATTTACATGTTATTCTCTATTTATGTAATCACATGAAATTTTCTATTATCCTTTGATGTTTTTGTTATTCGCTATTTATATTGAACATTATAAAAAATTATGTTATTCTTTGCCTAAATTGTTTCTATAAAATTGAATTATTCTCTGTTAGAGTATTCCATTTACGTTATTTACTATTTATTAATTTAATACCTGACGTTTCTTCATGATTATTATTTTTTACTAATCTTACCTATGTTACTAAGAAAATTATTTCTCACTCTATTGCGATTTATATTTTTCCCTGTGAGGGTGGGTGTATATGATATATTTGCATCATATCTTGTGATGAAATGGTATGCACCATTCTCGTTATGTTTGTGGTGATTGGAGAATAGAAATCTCCTCTGTATCCTATGGGAGGGATGCCTCCTCTGTTCCTATGAAGACAGAGATAGAGACCCTATTGATATCATATTTTCCATGGAGAGGGGACTAACTATACTAGTTCTTTTTGTTATTTGGGAATACTAGTTCTTTTCAATATCTAGGAATTTCTTTTTAGGTAGTTCTATGTTGAATGCCTAGTGGTTTTATATGGCTTGTACCATTATTGACTTGCTCTTCTAGTTTCTGGATAGTTAAATAGTATGTACTAATCATAGTGTATTTCCATTATATGTCATTATACACCACATTAAAATATGATTAGTTGATGTGTCATACCTAGCTTCAATAACTCAAATACTTATTCTTAGGTGCTTTATACACTAAATATGTAACCATTACCACACATTAAAAGTAAAATCGGTCTATTTGAGTGTCAATTGAGGCTATAGGGGTCAAATATTAGATTTTTCATTTTCTTTATTCATATTTATCATAAGCATACCTAAATAGGTCCATCAAGTAAGAAAACACACATTGGTTTTACATAATATGCACTTAGCCCGAATTGACATGGATTCCATAATTTTGCACAAATTTTGAAGATTTTTATCTCGGGCTACAGAACTTTGATTTGCACAAATTAGGTATCTATGAAAAGTTTAGGATGTGAACTATATGCTATAAAAATTTCAAATGTAATTGAATCCATTTGGTCCCCTTAAAACCATGAAGAATAGAACCTATCCAAAATATATAGCATCAGACCAACCAAAACCAGACTCCAAACTTCAAAAATACATAACTTTGGTTACATGACTTCGATTGATGTAAACTTAGTGGCCATGAAAAGCTCATAATGTAAAACTTATATCTTATAAATTTCATAAGCAATAGAGTTCATTTGGCCCCTTAAAAAGCATGAAAAACCAAAACTGGACAGTATGAATAGTACCAAGGACCAAACTGCATAATTTTCTAAATTTTGAAAATTTGTGAAATATTCTGTAGAGCTCCAAAATTTCTCATTCATGGCCTGTTAGAAAGTTCTATTAAAGTTTCAATTACATACCAAACCATAAACCCAAACTAAGTCATTTGGGTCACTTTTGACAGGTGTAATTTAGGTTCTTTTTAAGATTATTTTAGATTCAAAATGGACCAATTAGTGTCCAAATGGAATTCTTTCACTTTGAGCAAATTTCAATTATCCTAACCATCATTTCCATCCATTTACTTATGTGCAAAGAGGCTTGGATCAAAATATGACCCTTTTGCACCCAAGTATGCACACACATAACATTGTACAACATGCGCAAGACTACATATGAATGGTCATATTTCATCATCAAATGTCATACAATAATGTTCTTTAGCCTGTACACATGGTACCTATAATACCTTAACTTCCTAGCCTTTAAACAAATGTCACATAGGCTATCTTAACACATACTTGGAATATGGGTACACATTTGCAAGAAAGTAGCACTTTTATCCATGGTTAATTGCGTAATTGGAAGGCTATATACATCATTATTGGCTTTAGGAACCGTGTGGACTTACATAATTATTTACTATCTGTAACATATCCATTCAAATCATAAACATCATGATTCATCTCAAGAATCTCATATTTGGAACCATATTTCAACAAAACTAGAATTTGCTCTCAGGTTGGTGTTCTAGATTTCTGATATGAATTTTGGCAATTCGTAACTAATTCTAGAAAAATTAAAATCATGCATATGATAGCTTTCTGGAAAGCTCTAAATGTTAAATAATGATTAAAAATAGTTTCAAACCAAGACAATAGCATTTACCTCACAAAAAAATTAAACAGTACATTAGGTCTACTTTCAGATAGCTCAAAGACCTGGAACTTCAAAAATTTGTTTCTCTTTCTACAGAGCTCCAAATGATGTGCTCTTGGTGGTTATGGAAAGATTATGATGCCTAGTTTATGTTTGTAACATTTCATGAGCATTGGACATCATTTGGAACACAAGTGACATAGAAATATAAACTAACTATATGAATAGTAACTTTGTCAATTCTACATAATTTGGCTAACTTTGAAAAATCATAATAAATTCTCTAGAGTTCTAAATTGAGTGATTTTTAGGTCTATGAGAAACTCTTGATGAGACCTATTTGTTGGCCAAATTTCATGCAAAAAATCATCTATTTGGCCTAACTTTGGTTTAGCTTAAGAAACAGTTAAATTTGAAGTCCATAAAGGGTTCAACATGCACCAAATGCCTTTCTCATCTTTCCACAACCACTTGAACAAGTTTAAAAGCATAATTACAGCCTATAGAAGCATGCCAAATGATTTACATCATCATAGAGCTCATTCTCACCTTACCACTTACAATCATACACATAAATATAATGGCATATGAATGCCAAAAAGTCATATATTCATTCATATGGTTCCAAAATGATAAATATATCATATTTACATAGGTTTGAATATGCTCAAAGGTTTACATCACATATATATCATGTGATTGCAAATTTTGATATCAAAATGCCTAATATTCTATTCCATTATCAAAGTATTGCTTTTCAAGATGTGTGGCCTCCATTTCTTGGTCCACTTGGCTCACCTAGATATGGTTAGACATATGTGAAGGGAAAGAGTGAGATTTAAATAATCCTAATAACTTTTTACCATTTCAAACATACATAATGAATGTAATTATATGTCAAAGAATGCATAAATGGCATTTAAGCTATTAATGAACATACATAAATCATTTTCCTTATTATATGAACTCATACATATCAAATATAGGCTCTCAAGGGCATTAGTCTAGCCTCCTTGGGACTTTTGGATTTGTCTCACCTACTTATAAGGGACTTTTGACTTAGCCTTGCTCTTCTTCAAACTTTTAGCTTTGTCTCATCCATTCTTATAGATTTTTGGCTTATCCTCACCCATGCTAAGAGACTTTGGGTATAACCAAACCCATTCAAACTACATTGCATTCATGAACATCTTTCAAGAAGCATAATGGTACCATAACATGTAAGCAATGGCTAGAAACACATTTTATTGTTCAAACATACACATAAGTGCTCAATAACAAGTAAACATCTAAGCAATGTCTGTGAGAAAGGTTAGAGAGCTACTTTGAAGCAAGAAAACAATCTTTTCTCTTTAATTCTTCTTTTCCTTTTGACTAAACACATGCAACTAGGTGGAACTTGATTCTCTTGGCTTAGACACATCCAACAAGGCACAAAAACATCATTGGAACCAACTTTAACATCCTATAAGTTCTACATACTCATATGCTAGCTTATAGTTCAATTATAGATCTATATAGTTAATGAAGCAATCCTCACAATCTTTGTTCTTGGCTCCAATTTCTCATCAATCTAGGACACATGGCTCCATTAGAACTCATTAGAGTCATCACCAATTCAATTTAAGGAGCCTATACTTAAGTTGCTTCCTTATGTCTTAAAATGGAGCCTACACCTCCTTCTCATAAACCATGATTCCTAAATTCATTCCAATGCTTTCTTTGATGTTCATTAATCATATCTAATACCTTTATAATCTTAGAAATAATTAAAACTCTCCCTAGGTACTTCGAGAGGTCTTGACCGGGACATACACAAGCTAGTGAGCCCATGGAGTTTTGCAAATTTTCTTAGGGAGTTTGCCACTTGTGGAGCTTCCTAGATACCTTGAAAACTCATACATACTCTTAAACAACCTAAATTATCATTAGAAAGTTTCATGCCTATCAAGGTGCAACAAAATCTCTAATTTTGATAACTTAAATTATAATGTTTCTCTTTTAAATTTCATTGCATATTCTTGTTTCTCATACTCTAAAACCTATATTTCTCCCTTTGTTTGGTTAGAATTCATCTCCTATTGGATGGGCTTAAGGCCGGATGAAATGGCCATGGGAGAAGTAAGTAAGAAGAAGCAAGACAACCATGAAGATTTACCTTGTTTTAAGGCTCTTTCCAAAGAGCTTTCAATTTTTTCTAGTCTCTCCTTCAAATGATCCCTTCCACTTGTTGGACCAGACACAAAATTGCCTCAAACAAATCAATAAAACCATGGGAAAAGAAAGGAGAAAGAGGAGAAGAAAATTGATGAAGGGGAAAGCATGAAAATCCATGAAATTCTTACCCTTTTCACTTGGTTTCTCCTTTCCTTCACCCTTTCTTCTTATGTGCCTTTCTAGTTTGCCTCGAGTTCTGTTTGAGTCCAAAAAATTCTATCATAAGGAGTGGGTAGAAGTGGGGACATGCTTAAGAAGCTCAAGGGTCCATTTATATAACTTTTTAGAATTACAATGTAGTCCCTTATCTTGTTTTTATCCAGTTAGGCTCATTTTTACTCTTTTTTAAGAATTATCTTTTCCATCATAAAATTTAGATTCTCTAACTTATAAAATGCATTCGGTTTCACCAAAATTGAATTTGAAATCATTCCAAATAGTTCAGTCAAAGTTTTAGTCAACTAATAGCCCAAATTCTTCACCGGAAGAGTTTTAACTGTTCTAGGGATTTCTATGGTTTTTAGGGCCTTTAAGAACCCTGAGAAACTTAATTTTTCTATTTAAATATCCCTCCTTTGATTTTTCTAAAAAGTGCCCAAATTTACAAAAATGTCACTACATATTCATTAAATTTTGTTTAGCTGTTTTAGCTTTATTTTCAAGACATCTTTGCCCTTATATTCTCATTCTTTAATGTCGACATCATTGGTCTAATTTTGTTACACCTCAACTCTTCCTATTTAGGAGACTTTCTATAACATCCGGTACGTTGTAAAACACTAAAACGGGCCAGCTTGAAAAGCAAGTCCCTTGAGATGAGTGATTCAAGGCCAAATAAAATTTGGATAAAATTTTAAATAATAGAAAATAAAGATTTGAGCCTTGGGTTTCTCAAAAATCTGGGCTGGAGTGATTCAAAAAATTTGCTAAAAGATCAATGGCATTTTCGTAAATAAGTGTAATTTTGAAAAAACACTTTGGAGGGCTTTTTAAATGGAAATTTTGAGTTGCCCAGGGTTCTCAGAGACCCCAAAAATTATAGGAAGCTCCGAGATCGGTAAAACCCCTCCAGTGTACTCTTTCCGACGTCGATTGACTCGAACTTTGACCAATTTGTTCGGGAGGGTTTTAGCTCCGATTTGGATGATTCCAAAGGTATTTTATTAAAATTGGGAACCTAAATTTTATTATGGAAAAGATTTTTTTTCAAAAAGGAGCTAAAACAAAGCCAAATCTGAAATGCCATTATAGAAGGGAAAAAATGGAAACAAATTATCAAAGGAAGTTTCTAAATTCTCCTTTTAAGCCACATCCATTCTATCCCTCCCTAAACCGCATTCTTTTGCCTAAATCTCATAAAAAGAGCTTTTGTCTTAGGCACACAAAGAGGGGGAAAAGAGGGAGGAAGAAAAGCCAAGGAAAGGTGAGAAAGTGTAGGATTTTGCTACATTTTCCTCTTGAAACTTCATCCTCCTCTTCTTGCTTCATCTTTCCATGGTTTTAATGCAATTTTTTATGCTAATTTGGGGTCAGACTAGAGGAGATAAATTCAAAATTCAAGGAGGAGGAAGAGGGAAGAGGAAGAACTCTTAAAAAAAAGCTTGATTTAAGGTGAATTCTTGACTTCCCATCACCTCTCCTTTTTGTTCCCTTAGTGTGTGTGTTCAGTCAGACCAAAGCCATAAGAGGGGAGGAGATTTTGTTCTTAAATAAGAGAGAATTAAGAGTTTTAGACCATGGGGAGTTAGGAAATACCAAGAAATTGCATAGAAAACTAGTAAAACTCAAGTTGAAAAAGTGTAGGGTGCTTGAATATAGTTTAAAATCTGGGTTGATTCAAAACTTCCCCATCATATGTAAGTGTTTGTTTGAGTTTTTAAGACTCCTAGGTAGCCTCTTAAGTACCCCATCCATTAAGGAAAAATCCCAAACTCCATGGGTCTTTAATAAAAGTATAAATTAGTCAAGACCCTTAAAGATAGCTAGGGGATGTTTTAAATGGTTCCAAGCTTGATTTGGGACTTTATATGATAAAAGAAGATAGGAGAAACCCTTGGAAATAATTTAGAAGCCTTAGGTTGAGAAATGAGGCAATGGCTTCCATAATGTAACCTTATGAAGCAACATGGACCTAGGTTTGTGAAAGTGAGTGTGTGATGGCTTCAAGGACTTGGAATGAGGTCAAGAGATCTAAATATGGCAAGAGAATGGAACCAAGAATGTTAATTATGGTAGTTGCTTCATTAGGTCATTAATGGAACCATATTGTGACAAATAACATAAAGTGTATTCTTGAGAATGAGTTGGAAGTCCTAGCTTGTTCCAAGAATATAATTAAGTGTTGTTTCTTGTGAATAGGCCATGGAAATCTAACCCTACCTCATTGTGCTTGTGGAACTGAAAAGGAGAAAGAACAAACAAAGTAAAGCTTGAATTTACACCAAGGTAGCTCTCCACTTTTTCTTGTTGCATTTTCTTCTTGCATATGTGTCATTGTGTGCTTATGTGTATATTTGTATGTTTAAGACATGCCACTTGATGCTATGTTGCTATTTTGGTACCAATATACTTTCTTGAATGCCTTTGAATTGTGGAAATGGCTCATAAGAGTGAGGTAGTGCCAAAAGTCCCATAATGTGGGTTAGGAGATGCCAAAAGTCTCATGGCATCGGTAGGACAAAGCCAAGAGTCCCTTGGATGGATAAAGCTAAGTCAAAAGTCCCTAAAACCAAGAGTGAGGCAATCTAAAAGTCCTAGAAATAGGGTGAGGCCAAACCAAAAGTCCCTAAAGCTTATTCTTATACTTGACATAAATTTGTGACACAAAAATATGAAAGCGGAATATTTCATAAATTGATTGATTGCATACTTGTACCTTTGACATGTTACATGCCTTGAAAATGTGCTTGGATAAGTGTATGAGCTATTAAAATTCAATGAATCTCACTCCCTCCTTTCTCTCATCTCATATGATCTAGGTGGAGTTCAAGATCCAAAGGATGGAAGCCAAAGAACTTAAATATCCATCTCTTAGCAAATTTTGCTAGTTTTGATGTACTAGAATGTCAAAGAATATATATAATGTTATTTTTGAGCCATGACACTTTGAACAAGTATAAAACTATGTAAATATAGTATATGTATTAAGAATAGAGTAAAATGAATGGAATTGTGCAATTTGACCCCTTGGAAGCCCATTTATGCTTGTATATTTATGGAAGTGGCATGATTGAGTTGTATGATGATTTAGACCTTATGAGAGACTCATTTGTGCCATATTTATGCTTTTTAAATTGCTCAAATGTGTGTGGAGCAATGTAGAGTTTATTTGGATCAAATTTGCCTCTTGTTGGAACCAAAAGTGCCAAAATCTTGAGTTATGGCAAAGTCTGACCAAATGACTTCTTCTTGACTTGAAATTTTGCATAAAATTTGATCTTGCCTAAATATTTTTGGAAAGCTAAAGATTAGTTCATTTAGAGGTCTGCAAAATTTTTTATGATTTTTCAAAGTTGGTATCAAAATTTTGGATTTGCACCAGTACTATTCATTTAATCAGTTGTGAAATTATGTCATCTGAGGGACAAACGTGGTCCAATGGCTATGAAATTTTATAGGAAAAAACTTGACATTCACAGTGACTTGTAGCAACTAGAAGCACCTCATTTGGAGGTTTGAGATAAGATATATGAATTTTTGAATTTCTGGAACAGCAACAGTAACACAACACGACCTGAGTCATTGTTCCATTGAATTTCAGTGGCTAAACGTGCTTACTCTGGCCTGAGTCTATTTTTACCATAAATTTAACATTCATATCTTTCCAAATTGGTATTATTTTCATGGATTGGATTGTTTTGGAATTAATTGCACTTTTTTCAAAATTTATACTAGACACTTGCATTAGTACCAGTAGCTATTCGAACCTTTGCACCTTTTCGCATGTTAAACGCTTTTTGTGTTATGTTTCATGGACTGAACATATTTTTGGCATAAATTATACATGTATAGCTTTCCATAATGGCCAAGAATGCATGACTTCAATTTTTCTAGAATTAATTATGAATTTTCAAACTTCATATCAGTAATATGAACCAGTAGCCCAGATAGCAGCGACCTCAGTGGCTTTTCGGATGTCAAATGTTCTCCACTTAATGATTCATGAGTTGACATTATTTTTACCATGGGTAGACATCCAGATCTTTCTAGAATGGTCTTTCTAGAATGGTAAAGTTTTTTGGGTTTTGATTTTTTTGGATTTAGTTATGAATTTTTGAAGTTGTGACAGAAAAATTAAAATTCTGGTTGACAATAATAGTGTGAGTTTGATGCTTCCCTTAAAATTCCATGAGTTGTGGTCAAACTTTGGTGATGCAAATGAGTTGTATTTATGTAATTAAATATAATAATGTGATATATGAGCTTATATGGTCCGCGGGACACCGAATGAAATTTTCATACGTGACGCAACGCGAAATAAGGCATTATTTTAATGCCATTTTTCCATTCCCGTTGTACAATTCATAATGTGAGACTTAGAAATGATAGGAAGTAAGCTAGACATTTATGGTGTTACACTTTCTTTTATAACTAATTAGTTTTAGGCCATTTATGGAGGAACCAGGTATTACAGTTGTAACGAACGTAATTTTTGTAAAATGACGAAATGAGTTGTATAAAAGCAAGTCCTCTGAAATAAGCTAGATAATATCCTAAAAAATTTGGGTAGAGTCTTAGGCTCTTGAAAATGATAATTTTTAGCTTAGACAAAAAGAAAAACGGAGCTAGGATGGTGAAAGAAATTGTGACAAAAACTAACAAAACGTAATAACATTTTTATAAATAAATGTAATTTTTAGAAAAACACATAGGAGTGCTTTCTAAATGGGAATTTTGAGTTGTCTAGGGTTTTCAGAGGCCCTAAAAACCATGGGAAGCCCCAAGACTAGTAAAACTCCTCCTGTGTATGTTTTCCAACGCCGGTGAGCTCAAACTTTGATGAACTTGTTCGGGAAGGTTTTAGCTCCAATTTGAGTTATTCTAAAAGTTTTTTATTAAATTGGGAACTTAAATTTTATAATGGAAAAGATGATTCTCGAAAAGGAGCTAAAACAAAGTTGAAATGAAATTGTCATTACGGAAGGACAAAATTGGAATTTTGGAAAAAGTAAGTTTCTTGAATGTTCCATAAGCTTTTTGTCTCTTCTCCCTCTTATATAGCATGACCCTCTCTGCCCAAAATATGTAAAAAAGAAGCTCTCTCTTAGGCGCACAAGAGAAGGAGAGAAAGAAGGAAGAAAGCCAAGGAAAGGTAGTCAATTTCAAGGAATTTCATGCTTCTTCTTCTTCCAATTTTGTTCTCCTCCCTTCAAGCTTTCTTTCCATGGCTTTATTAAGTGGTTTTGGTTCTATTTTAAGTCTAGAACAAGGGGGGATAATTCAAAATCCTTGTGGAGAATCAAATCAAAGAGAAAGGCTCTTGAAAGCAAGCTGAATCCAAGGTAATTTATTGTTCTGGTTGCTTCTTTCTCTTGTTCCTTCCTTGTGTGTATTTTGGACTAAACCAAAACCATATAGGGGGAGGATTTTTTCTCTAAAAACAAGAGAGGAACTAGGGTTTTAGACTATGAGGAAGAGGAATATGGCAAGAAATTGCAAAAACAACCTATAGAAAACAAGATAGAAAAGTGTAGGCTTCTTTAGGGTTTTGAAAAATCTGATTTTGTGTAAGTAATTTCTTGGCTATTTCAGTGTTTCCTTGAGCTCCTAAGACCTCTAGAAACCTTCCCAAGTGGCTCTTCCATCAAGAAAAAAAATCAAGAACTCCATAAACCTCCATTATGGTACATGGTTCGGCCAAGCAAGGTTTCATGGGCTAAGGGATGTTTTAATTTGTTTTAACCTTGGTTTGGGACTTTATATGATGTTAGAAGATGGGAGAAACCATTGAAAAAAATTTAGGAGCCATAGATTGGAAGATGGGACAATGATGTCTATAATGGTGCTTTGTGAAGCAACTTGATTCTAAGCTTATGTAAATGATTGTGTGAGGGCTCCAAAGACTTTGAATGAGGCCAAGAGGTCTAGAAATGGAAAGAAATGGGAGCTTAGAGCTTAAATTGTGAAGGGTGCTTCAATAGGCCATTTATGGAACCATTATGCCACTTATAGAATCAAGTGTGTGTTCAAGAGTGAGTTTAGTGTCTTGGCTTGCTTCAAGTGTGTAATTGTGTGTTGTTTATGGTGTTTAGGTTAAGAGAACACCAACCCACCTAGGTGTGCTTGTGAGGCTGAAAAAGGGAAAGAGAAAGACTAAGAAAAGCTTGCATAAACTCAAGGTAGCTCTCCACCTCATTCTCCTTGTATTCTTGTGTGCATATGTATGTCTTTGTGTGCTTGTGTGTGCTCTTGTGATTTGAGAACGTGCCACTTGATGTCTTGAGATTGCATTGGTACTAATGTATTGTCTTGAATGCTATTAATTGTGAGAATGGCTCATAAGGGTGAAGTGATGCCAAAAGTCCCTTAATAAAGGTGAGGAGATGCCAAAAGTCTCATGGCATGGGTGAGACTAGGCCAAAAGTCTCTTGGAAGGGTGAGGCCAAGTCAAAAGTCCCTCGGCCAAGGGTAAAGCAAATCTAAAAGTCCTAAAAATAGGGTAAGGTAAAATCAAAAGTCCCTAAAGCATGTTCCTAACTTGAATGTGAATAAGTGGCATGAAAATTATGACTTTGCATATTTTATGGTTGTCAAACCTTCCATACATATGCTTTGATACGTATATGCCATGAATGTGTGTGTGAATGGTTGTCAAACCTTCCATACCTATGCTTAAAATGTCTAGGTGGTGTTCAAAGAGTAAGGAGTGTAAGCCAAGAACCTTGAGAAGTTGTATTTTGCTTATTATGTAACCTTACTTGTAATGGAATGTCAAAGTGAGTTTGTATATGTAATTTTTGAGATGTAAGACCATAAGCAATTGTAATATGTTGTAAGAACATGGTATAGCTCTTATGTGGCATTAGATCAATGAGAATGTGAAATTTGACACCTTGATGGCTTGTGATAATTGCATATTCTTGGGTATGGAATGGTCAAATTAAGATGCATGGTATTTAGGACCACTTGGGCAGTTCACACAAGTCATATTCATACTTTTAAACTTGCTCAAGAGGAACCAAACATTAAAGGGGGCCATTGGACAGATTTGGCATCTCATATAGAGCAAAAATGGCCATTTTGGTAAGCTATGTCACTTTCTATTGAAATGAGCTCTTCTTGGTTTAAGATTTGGCATGCATCTATAACTTATTGAGAGCTTTTTGGGAAGCTAAAATGGGTATTATTTGGAGGTGTACAGAATTTGGCGAATTTTTTAAGTTGGTTGAAAATTTAGAATTTGTCACTTGGTACTGTTTATCTAGTCCAAATTTTGTTCTCTGTCATTCACTAGGCAAATGATGTCCAATTGTCACGACATTTTATAGGGAGAAACTAGACCTTTCTAGTGACTTGTGCCAACTAGAAGCACCTCATTTGAATGTTTAGAGAGGGAGATATGAATTTTTGAACTTGTTGTTCTGTTCTAAGCACACCTCCAGACCCGTGGTACTATTTGATTATTTTTGGAGTCTGAATGCTTTTGGATTTGTTTGGAACTATTTTTTTCTCTATTTAAGATCTGTAGCTTTCCAAATTGATATAGATTTCATGGATTGGAGTTTTTTAGAATTAGTTATAAGTTTCCAAAATTTATATCAGTAAACTGTATCAAATTTTTGAACAACTCGACCTCCCTATCTTTTCTATTATCAAACATGGTCTAGATGAAATTTTTATGGTTGGGACTTATTTTTATGTATATTTGACATCTTGAGCTTTCTAGAAAGTTATGGTTTGTATGATTTTGATTTTTCTACATTTAGTTATGATTTTTCAAAGTTGCCCATGAAATCTGTCACTGTATAGCTGCGAAGAATGAAGGGAATTTTAGGGTTTTTGACTCTTGATCCGTGGTTTATGTTAATTTTTGAGAATTTTATGATTTGTATGAATGGAAAATAATTACATAATATTGTTGGTGAGTTTAGGGGGTCCCAGAGATGTAAAATAAAAAATTTATCTGTTACACAATGTAATTTAATTCATTATTTTAGTGCATTTTCTTGGGATTTCTTTGATGAATTGTATAATCCCACTTGTACAAAAGAGGATCAATGTTAGAAATAATATGGTATTACAATAGTACCATCATAGGTCATGAAATATCTACATCATTTTACATCATAAGCCATCTATGATACAAAGAATGTCATACTAGTCCATTCATAAAAAATTAGTACATGTAACATTCCTAATATGTCATTTATAACATTTAAGTCCTTTCAACATCCTTGCTTTAGCTTGGTGACCCTGAAATTGTTAGTGGAAACATAGGGGTAAGATTTTGGAGAAATTCTCAGTAGTCAATCTCATTCATTCAATGCATACATGAACACTATGAGTAAATACAATGCATCTGGTGCAAAGATGCTATGCATATGCTTCATGTATCCCAAATGTATCATATAGCATAAAAACTCATTCATTCTAAAGCCATGGCATCGTTATGTACTAGCTAGGCTCAACAAAACTCAAACTAAGGCTAAGGAAGAGCTACTGAGCTCAATTCCATGACATAAGGAGTTAAGAGCCATCACATAACCATCTCATATACATATAGCACATTTTGGAAAACATAATATAACATACTTCATGAATGCATCAAGCAACAACTCAAATAAACATTTCAACTCATTCAAGCATTCAAATGTATGCAAGAAAGGGAAATAAAGCTACCTTAAAGCTTGTAGAAGTTTAAAATGCCACTAACCCACTTCTTGGTTCACTTATCTTGGCTCTTCTTGGTTTGACACGTATAATTTGGTGGGTTTGAACTAACTTGGCATGCAAATTAATCCATTAGAACCTATTTTAAGTCCCATTATCTTCACTAATCTCATTAATGCTTAATATGAAGTTTAAGGCCAATTTAGGTCCCATAAGAAGCAACCTTAGGTTTTTACTTTCTAAACCCCAATCCCTCACTTGCCATGAGTCTTTTAACACCAAGGGAACTTATTTGAATCATCATATGCATGCGCATATGATTAAAGGGATCTAAAGCCAACTTGCTTTGTTAACCTAATTTAAGCCCTAAAAAATTCAACTTTCAATCTAAGACTCTTAAATTCAATCTAATGGTTTCATAATTATTTAATCATCATATTTAAACCTGTAAATTTATTAGAACTTAAAAAAACACTCTTTAGGTGTTCCATCCTTGTCTTGGTTGAAACCATACCTATATGAGAGCTACATGAAAATTTGTTATTTTCTTATTAGGTTTTAATGTATATTCACATTCCTTGGCTTCTCTTTAATCTAATTATACTCTTATATGGTTTAATTTTTCCTGCTAGGGTGCCATAGCTCCTGAGGTGCAACTAAAATCCTAATTTCACTATCTTGAGTTCTAATTCTTCTTTAATGATTCTAACTTCATATTTTTACTTTCCATGTCTGAAAACCCTTCTCCCTAATTTGTTTTGGTCAAAATTCATCTCCCCCTATGCAACCCTATGTTTGGTCGAACATGGAGAAGGAAAGAAGACAAGGAGAAGCAAGTTTTCCAACCATGAAACACACCTTGTCTTAAAGCTTTTGAAGAGAAGAATTTGGTGCTACACTTTGTTTCCCCAAATCCTCTCCTTCCAATAAACCAGCCACTAAAACACTCCTTTCAAGAAGTTAAAGCCACCAAAAGAAAGAGTTAAAAGAGGATAATAAAGTTGGTGAATACAAGACCATGAAAAAGAGACAATTTCTTACCTTTTTTTAGCCTTCTTTCCTCCTTCTTCTCCTTGCTTTTTGGGTGACTCAAACTGCTGGTTCAAAGGGCAAATAAGTCAGTTGGAAGAATCTACAAGTGGCATGGCTGAAATAGGGAAGAAATGAGGTGAGTTATAAACATTTCAAAAATTTCCATTATGCCCTTCTACTTCAATCCTTCGATTTTAGCTCTTTTTTTAGAACTATCTTTTTATATGAAAATTTAGATTCTCTAGTTTATTAAAAAAATTTACTTTCAATTTTATGGGATTTAAAATCATCTTAAATTATCTAGTCAAAGTTCGAGTTAACCGATAGCCTAAAACTTACACTGAAAGAGTTTTAGCTATTTTGATGATTTCTATGGTTTTTAGGGCCCTTATGAAACCTTGAGAAACTCAATTTTGCTATTTAAAACTCCGTCCTTTGAGTTTTTAAAAACTAATCTAAAATTATGATTTTACCACTGCCTTTTCAGTTTAAACTGTTTAGCTATTTTAGCCCCGGTTTTGAGCTATCTTTAGCTTTTTAATGTTATTTTTGAATGCTTAGATTATTATTCTATCCTTAATTAATCCTAATTCATTCTATTATGAGGTCCTCTTTTGTTATCTCATCAATTTTAGTTCAATTTAGGAAAACTGGGTATTATATGATGCGTAGTAAAAATTTATATAGCAAATGATAATTTAAATGCTGAAATAATTAGATATAATTTAATTTGTGTTTTACGAAAAAAAATATAAACTAAAATAAAATAAATAGAAAAAATAAAATAATTTCCATTACAAATGGGTAATTAAAAGAGGTGTTACATTTTATTTGGTATTAGAGTAGGTCAAGTTATCAATGCCTTTGGGTATGGTATTTGTGATTGATCTAGGTGGAATCTTAAAAAATTTAAGGCTAGACTTTGTATAGGGGTTAATGTATTGATAAGAAATTACTAATTTTTCATTACCTATATACTAATTGAGTTAGTATTATTGGAAAAATATAAGGGTGTTATAATTTTGTTGTTTTCATTGTTGAGCATGATCACCTCAATAATATTTACTTATGTAAATAGGTATATCATGATAACCCAACAAAGTGCTAACGAAAGTATAAATAGTACTGACGAGACTCTTTAGGGGTTGGCCTTAACTATTCGGGACCAAGCTACTACTATGCACCAGATCTTGTAACACTTATAGGAAACTAGCCAAAATGAAAATGGATGTAATGGGTTAGAAAGGAAGGAAGAAATAGCAAACCAATGAGGGTGGTTGGACTTCATGAACGCTAAACCTCCTACATTCACTAGAGTCTTTGACCCAAAAAAGGTTAAAGAATGGATAAAAGAATTAGAGAAAACCTTTGTAGTATTAAGATTCTCATATGAACAAAAGGTAATATTTATAGTTTATATGCTTTTTGGGGATGATGAATATTGGTGGGGAAGTACAAGACAGTAATTGGAAAGCCGAGGCAGCCCAATTACATGGGCAGTTTTTCATGCAGTCTTTTATGAAAAATATTTTCTTGAAGAGATCCACAATGATAAGGAAATAGAATATCTTAGGTTGATTTAAGGTAATATGACCTTTGAGTAGCATTTGGCAAAACTAGAGGAATTATCCAAGTTCTCCTTTTATCTTTGGCATAACCACAATAAAGCTGGAAGTGTCAAAAGTTAAAGTAAGGACTGTGAATAGAGATGAAAAAGATTATAACCCCACCAATGATCTAAAATTATCCAGAGCTAGTAAATTGGTGTAGGGTTGTGACAAAGAATTTGAAGGAGGATGAGGTTGAAAAATTTAAGAATAATTAGTGG
Organism: Erythrophleum ivorense; assembly: GCA_026724425.1. Taxonomy (NCBI): domain Eukaryota; kingdom Viridiplantae; phylum Streptophyta; class Magnoliopsida; order Fabales; family Fabaceae; genus Erythrophleum; species Erythrophleum ivorense. Next base: position 1,959,351 of record JAIUCV010000025.1, on the reverse strand, counting down.
AAAAAGAAAGGAGGACCATTTAAACCTTTTTACGAGAATCTATAAACTGGGAAGAAACGTACCCCCCATCAACTCAAACTGAATAATGCCACAGTGTGTAAAAGGTATGGAAAACAACACTCTGATAAACCATGTTTGTCTGTACCTCCTACTTGCTATAAGTATGGCCAGACAAAGCATTTCATTAGAGATTGTCCACAGTGGAAGAAGGAATAAAATCATGCTCAACTACAACATAAAGGAAGGGTCTATTCCTAATACAAAAGAGATGTGGCTTAGTCATCTAGATTGATACATGTTATATTAAAAAATAATATTTTACCTGTGTTATTTGATTTTGGGGCTACCCATTCATTTATTTCTGTGGACTATGTAAGCAACTTAACTTCCCATCTCTATTTTACCTTATGATTTTGTGATGATTTCCTTTACTAAAAGGGTAGTGACTTTCCATGCTTGTATGAACTTTCTTATCCATGCTTGTGAACAAGATTTCATTCTTGACCTTCTCTATTTACCTATGACTGATCTTGCTGTCATTTTGGGAATGGACTTGTTAACCACGTTACCCTTAATTGCCATAATAAAACTATTTTCATTCCTTTAAAGATCTTTGCCAATTCCTGTGGAAAGGAAGATGATTTTATAAATTCAGAAAATATCCTCTTGAGTTCATTATAGGTCAAAATGGAGATAACTCAATTTCCTATGGTCTGTAAGTTTGTTGAAGCTTTTCCAAATGAAATTTCAAGATTGCCTCTTAAGAAAGAGATAGAATTTTCCATTGACCTCACACCTGGAACAAGCCCAATTCCCATAATTCCCTGTAGGATGTCCCTTCTTGAATTGCAAGAGCTAAACAAGCTAAATCAATGACCTATTAGAAAAGAAACTATCACTTTAAGCGAGCACCAATTTTGTTTATAGCCAAAAAAGATGGAAGCCTTAGATTATGTATAGATTATAGGTAATTGAATAAGGCAACCATTAAGAACAAATATCCTCTTCTAAGAATAAATGATCTAATTTGACCAACTTAGAGAAGCCTTTGTATTTTCCAAGATATATTTAAGATTTGGATACCACCAAATTTAGGTAAAAGAAAAAGATATTCCTAAAATTGCCTTTAAAACTAGGTATGCCATTATGAGTTCTTGGTAATGCTATTTGGACTCACTAATGCACTTGTAGTATTTATGGATTACATGAATAGGGTTTTTCAACCTTATTTGATTAATTTGTGGTAGTCATAGTTTATTCAAGAAGTAGAGAAGCATAAGAAACACATGAGAATAATTTTGTAGACTCTTAAAGAACAACAATTGTATGCTAAATTAGAAAAGTGTGAATTTTGATAGTCTAAAATGAAATTCTTGGGCAATGTGATCTCTAGTCAAGGTGTGTCGGTTCACATTAGTAAGATAAAAGCAGTGCTAAAGTGGGAAAGACCTAAGACTATCATTAAAATTAGAAGTTTCTTAGATATGGCTGGATATTACTATAGATTTATAAAAGGATTCTCACAAATAGCTTCACCTTTGACTAAGTTGACTAGGAAGGGAAGTGCTTTTGTTGGGACCACTAAGTATAAGTAGAGTTTCTAAAACCTTGAAAGAAAAGTTAACTATCTAGCGTTAGTCATACCTCACCCTTTAAGAACCTTTGAAGTGTATAGTGATGTGCTAAAGAAAGGATTTAGTTGTGTGTTGATGCAAGATAAAAGGATAAGAGCCTATGCTTTTAGACAATTGAGACCTTATAAAGAGAATTATTGTACTGATGACCTATAATTAGTAGCTGTAGTGATTGCCTTAAAAATTTGGAGATGTTACTTGTATGGAGCAACCTTTCAAATCTTTAGTGACTATAAAAGTCTCAAATATTTGTTTGAATAGAAAGAACTCAATATGAGATAAAGAAGGCAGATAAAATTGTTGAAAGACTGTAACTTGAGCTAAAATATCACTCAGGACAAGCTAATATAGTGGGAGATGCCTTGAGTAGGAAATATTTGTATGTATCCTCATCAATGGTAAGAGAAATGGATTTGATGGAGCAAATTAAGGATTTACCTATTTTCCTCATTAAATCACCTAAAGGTTATAAACTGAATAAGCTTGAAATCTTTTGTGATTTAAGGAATCAAGTTATAGAAGCCCACGGATCTAACCTGACCTTACAAGCTCAAATTAGACAACCCTGATTCACTAAAACTAAGGACAAAACCATAATGTTTTATAGTAAACTGTGTGTGCCTGATGGAGAATTTAGGAAACCAACCTTAGAAAAAGCACACGAGTAAATACACCATCTATCCTAGATCCATAAAGATGTATCATGATCTTAAGAAATTGTATTAGTGGCAAGGAATGGAAAAAGAAATTACTGAATTTGTGTCTAGATGTCTAGTATATTAGAAAGTGAAAATAAAGCACTAGAAGCCTTTAGGATTGTTGCAAACTTTAGAAATCCCTTAATGGAAATAGAATAGTATGTCCATAGATTTTGTGATGGGATTACCTATAACCCAATCAGGATATGATACCATTTTGGTTATTGTAGATAAACTGACCAAATCAACTCACTTTTAGCCTATTAAAGCTACTCATTCTTTGGACAAATTAGCTTAATTATATATACAAGAAATTGTGAAGTTACATGGAGTACCTTCTAACATTATTTCTAATAGGGGCCCTAGGTTCACTTTTCAGTTTTGGAAGTCTTTTCAAGCTACTTTTAGGACTTGGTTGTGCCTTAGTACATCTTATCACTATTAAACTAATGGACAAATAGAAAGAACTATTTAGACCTTGGAAGACATGCTTCGAGCTTGTGTGATGGAACAAAAGGGAAATTAAGATAGGTGTTTACCATTAGCAAAGTTTGCTTATAACAATAGTTACCATTCTAGCATTAGGATGATTTCTTATGAAGCTCTATATGGACAAAAATGTATATCTGCTTTATGTTGGTATAGGGTTTGAGAGAAGTCTTTGTCACCACCTGAGCTAGTTCAACAAACCACAAATCAGGCTAAGAAGATTAAAGAAAAGTTACTCACAACCCAAAGTAGGTAAAAAAGTTACTCTGATCAAAGCAGAAGACCTTTGGAATTCAATGGAGGAGATTATGTTTTTCTTGAAGTTATTCCTACCAATGGTATAGGCAAAGCTATCCAAACCAAAAAGCCAAATCTTCAATACATTGGTCTTTACTGAATTCTTAAAAGAATCAATTCAGTAGCTTACCAACTAGCCTTACTATAATATCCTACATATTGTTGATCAAATAGTCTCTAAAAAGTAGAATAAATTATGCAAATAAGGTTACAAGACAAAAGAAAGGCGGTCAGAGTTGAAACATGATCAAATCAAAACTGCTTAGTTAATAAGAGAAGACCTTAAAATAAAATGAATTGAAGTAGAATGAGGGTAGAATGATAATCAAAATATTCAAGAGTGAGGTTAAGAAATCAAGAATGGCCCAAAATTGAAGCTGAAATGGCTAAATAGAATAAATTAAAAAATGTAGTGACAAAATCAAAAATTTGGAAAAATTTTAAGAAACTCAAAGAAAGAAGTTTTATATGATAAAATTGAGTTCACTAAAGTTTTTAGAAGCTCTGAAAACTATAAAAACCGCCAAGATGGTTAAAACCCTTCTAGTATATAATTTAGGTCGTCAATTGATCTAAATTTTGACTGATTGTTTTAGATTTTTTTGAATTTTATAAATTTTAAATAAAATATTTTCAATAAATTAGAAGATCTAAATTTTATGAGAGGAAAGATGATTCTCATAAAAGAGTTGAAATAGGCTCAAATGGAGGAATGAAAGTTGAGGGGCATAATAGGAATTTTGTAAAATATTATAAAATACCCTCTTCCCCTTCATATATGTTCAACCACGCCTTCTCACTATTATAACTAGCTTAGAGCAACTTTGAACCAGCTCTCATGGTGGCGTGAAGATGGAGGAAGAACCAAGAGAAGAAAGCCTTATATAAGTAAGCAAGTGTGAGGATTTTGCCTCTGATGTCCTTATAAACTATTTCCTCCTATTTCTCCTCTTCCTTTTCATGGTTTTAGTTTTTTAAAAGATGAAGTTTTGTTTCTTAACCCATAGTAGAAGAAACTCTTTAAGAGGAATCAAATACACCAAAATGGTCTCTATTCAAAGTCTTTTCCAATGGTGTAAGACATGGCATAAGGAAATGGCTTTTCCTTGTTCCTCTAAAAGCTCCCTAGGTTCAGCAAATTTGAGAAGCATATAAAGGGGATTGGTTTCTAATCAAAGCATGATAGGAATTGGGGTTTTGGAGCATGGAAAATAAGACAAAATTAAAAGAAACAACGAAGAACCTATAAATTGCAATATAAGGAAATTAGGGTTTTAATTGCACCTTAGGAAGTTTGGAACCTTAGAAGTGTATTTTAAGCTATTTGAAATCATAATGAAACTAAGAAAAGGCCCAGGAACATCCATGGGTGCTAAAAATTTCAAGAAGAATCACAAAACTCCAAGGTACCTTATCTTTGTGCATGTCTCGACCAATATTAGAATCAAGTACCTAAGAAGAGTTTTCAATGTATCCAAGGTTATACTAAATATGAATTATAAACACTAAAGAAATAATTGATTTAGATTTAAGAGTCTTATTTTGAAAGGTGAAAATTTAGGGTTCAATTATATATAAAGAAGCAACTTGGTTCTAAGCACCTTAAATTGAGTCTATGATTACTCTAATAAGCCCTAATAGAGTCATGTAACTCATATTAGGTGAGGTCTTAGAGCCAAGATATTGATTTACAAAAGTTGCTTCTTAAAGCCATTTAATTGAACCATATATGTGCTTAAGATTCTAGATAAATTGTATAATGCTACTATGAGTACAAGGATGGTTCCATTGATTGTTTTGTACTCTATTTGATGTGTCTAGGTGAAACAATTGAAAGCATATCTAAGTATGGCTATGGGGACATGGACCAAGAAAAGGAATCAAAGGGAATCAATGAAAATCTATGTGATAAGGTAGCTCTTCATCTATTCTTGAATATATATATATATATTAGTTGCTTGATTGTTATTGGGTTGTTTGTATGCCTTACTTGCTAATTATGTATGTTATTAATTAATTGATAATTATATGTAATTGCATGATATTTGATTGCATTTGGAATTGGTTTTGCTCTTGAATGGATGAAATTGTGCCAAAAGTCCCTAAACTAAGCTAAAAGTCTCAAATATGAATGAGGCTAAGTCAGAAGTCTCTAAAAGAGAGTGAGGCTAAACCAAAATTTTGTACAATTGTTCTTGCTCTTGGTAGAGGCATGTATTCCCTCTTGCATGAAATTGAATGAAATTTGATTATGTCCCATGCATACTTGCTCTCTTTGACTTTGAAAATGCCATATATGTGTACTTGAATGATGAATGAGTTATTGGAATTCTTTGAATATCATTATTTCTCCTATTTTTCCTAACCATACCTAGATAAAATTCAAGGAAGCAAAGATGGTGAGCAAAAAGCATGAGAAGCTTCATTTTGACACTAGTTTAAGATTTAATGTATATTCTTGCAAATATGAACATGTATATGTATGATATGAGATGTAACCATTCCCACACACTCAAAAGCATAGGATTATGGTGTATAAACTATTTTTAGATGTAAACATATGATATTATGAAATTTGACCATATAAGTTCTTGAATTTGCTCATGTATAATGGCAAGTGGGAGTTTGATTTTGAGTTGCATGACTTTTGGTGCATGTTAGACCAGTCATGTATACTATATTTATCATTTAAAACTTGCTCAAATTATGACATAGCATAATATGGATCAAAATTAACCATTTGGAACTAAATTTGACACTTTTTAAGCCTTAAAATGTCCCTAGACCAAAGTCTGACTAAATGGTCGAATTTTGAGCTGAAATTTAGTAGGCATTTAGAGCTCATAGAGAGATTTACATAGAGTGAAAAAAACATAATTTTTGAAGTTCTATAAAATTTATTATGAATTTTCAAATTTGGATGAATTATGCAAACCTTGTGGTTTACTGTTCATTTGTCTAGTTACTATTTTCATGGGTTTTGGAGCACCAAATGAGCTTGTTTTAACCTAAAATTTTTACAATAGATATTTCTCATTATAAGTATTTCGTAGCCACCAAATTTGCATAAATCAAAGTTATGTAGTTCAAGTTATGATTTTTTAAAATTTGATATTTATTATGTATCAAAGTTGTGAAATTTTGGGTATGAAGCAAGATTTGAAAATTGAGCTTCTTTTTGTGATATTCTAAGCCTAATAAACTTATTTGGCATGAAGTTGGATATTTCTATAATAAAAATAATTAATTGTGCATAATTAGAGAAATTGATGCTTTAATGATGGTAAAATCCGCTACCAAAAATATTAATATAAGGAATTGTTGTTATAAAAGGAAGATGGTATGAGATTTACAATATTTGTAATACCATAATGCATTGGCCTCATTATGCTATTATTCATGCTTAATTCCATTTAGTTTCCAAGAAGAGGAATAAAGTAGTAGCATTTTATCGCATTACATAGGGCCCCAAAATTTTCGTTTCTTATTACGTGGGCTATATAAACACACCAACATCATTCTCCACTCATATTTCATCTATTCAACTCATACATATCATAAAACAATCCATAAACCACATATTTGGAACCAAAAACTACAAAAATTACAAGTTACTCGTAGGTCCAGAATTCAAGTTTTTGACACCAACTTTGGAAAATTATAATTAATTCTAGAAAAATAAAAATTAAGCAAATGATAGCTTTCTGAAAGTTTATGAATGTCAAATATAAATTAAAAATCATTTCAGGCCATGAAACCCCATCGGGACCACGATTGACATCAGAAAAGCTTGAAAGGTTTGGCTGCCTAGGTTTGCTGTCACAGGTTACTAATATGAATTTCAAAAATTCATAACTAAATCTAGAAAAATAAAATATTAGAAAACCATACTATGCTAGAAATACATGAATGTTAACTTGAGGGGAAAAGTAAGCCTAGACCAAAACAGAAGCAACTAGGGCATGAAAACCTATGGAACTGTAATGGATGTTTGGCTACACCCCTGATATTGATTTAAAACTTCAAAAATTCATTTCTCTCTCTATATAAATCCAAATGAGGTGCTCTTAAGTGATAAAGAAAGATTATGCTTGTAAAATTTCATAGTCATTGGACACCATTTGACCTACAAGGGACAAAGGCAAAGGATCTGACTATTTGCATAGCAACAATGCTAATTCTGTCAAAATTTGCCAACTTTGAAAATTCACCCCAAAATTCTCTAGAGCTCCAAATAATATGCACTTTTACTTCCCAAAAATCTATAAATAAGACCTATATACATGCTAAATTTTAGGCTAAGAGGAGCTCATTTAGTCAGATCTTGACATAGCTCACAAATATGGCAAATTTGGCACTATATATGGGTCAAAGTAAGTCTAAATGGCTTCCTAACTTCTCTACCACCTCTTGGACAAGTTTTAAAGCATAAATATAGCATGTATGGGCTTCCCAAATGGTCCATAACCTCACACATCTCAAACTCACTATGCTACATGTAAGAATACACAACTGAGAGTGAGCTACCAAGTACCCAAAACACCATTTCCCATTGAATTGGTTCCAATTTTGGTTCATATGCTACATATATATACTTTTACATTTGCTCACATGTTTATATCTTAAAAATAATATGTACATATACATTTTGACATTTAACTACATCAAAGCTATACAAATGTCACAAGATAGTCCATCAACCTCCCTGGCTTCCATCTTTAGCTTCATGAGCTCCACTTAGACATGTTGAGATGGGAGAGGGAAGGAGGTGAGATTCAAAGATTCTTAATAGCTCATACACTTATTTAAGTAAGTAATCAAAGCATATAAACATGTCAAAGCAATTAAGGAATATAAACAAGTAGGCATCCAATACCATTAAGAATCATTCAATACATAATTTACATGACATGAAAATATATCAAAGCTAAGAATAAGCTCTAGGGACTCTTGTTCTAGCCTCACCCTATTTTTTGATACTTTTGAATTAGTATCACCCTTGATCTAAGGACTTTTGATTTGGTCTCACTCATCCATTAGACTTTTGGCCTTGTCTCACCTATGTCTAAGGATTTTTGGCTTCACCTCACCCATTTCAAGGGACTTTTAGCACTACCTCACTCTTAAGAGCAATTTTCACAACCAAATCATAATTCAAGAAACATATTGGTACCAATGCAATAAGGCAACATCAAATGGCATGTCTTATCATTCAAATGCACATACAAGCATACAATGACAATTATATATCCAATAATCCAAACAAAAAGTGAAGAGGGAGCTACCTTGTAATCCAACACAAGCTTCCCTCTTAATTACTCTCTTCCCTTTTTGGTCTCACATCCACAAATAGATTAAGCTTGATTTTTTTGGCCTAGACACAACAAATAGGATCTAATTACACTCTTGAAGTAAGCCACAATATTAAATACACACCAAGGAAGCACACTTGGCTTTATGGTCACATATTAGTTCCATAAAAGGCCTAATGAAGCAATTACCATAATTCAAGATCTTGGATCTATTCTCTTCTTATATCTAGGCTTATTGACTCCACTTGGAATCCTTAGAGCCATCAAATACTCATTTGCAAGAGTCTAAACACATGTTGCTTCTATAGGTCATATTATGGAACCTATACCTCCAACTCTCAAAATATGGCTTCTAAATCTTTCCCAAGACTTTCTCTCATCTTCTTCTATCATATATGGTCCCAAACCAAGATTAGAACAAATTAAAATGCTCCCTAGCTCCCTCATCTATCATAGGTTGAAACAATGAAGGACAATGGCACCTATATAGTTTGCAAATTTTTCTTGATGGAAAGGGCACTTGGGAAGCTTCCTAAGGGTTTTAGAAACTTAAACAAATACGCTAAGAAATTCTTAAATCAAAACAGATTTTACAAGATGTTCAAGAACTCCTAACTTTGCCATCTCGAAATTTAATGATTTTTCTTCCACTTTCTTTGCATTTCCTAAGTCTCCACACTCTAAATCATAGGATTCTTGCTTGCTTTATATCAGAAATTCCTTCCCTTTACTAGCTCTCAAGTTGGCCAAACTAATACACAAGAAGTAAAGAAAAAGGAGCAAAGATATATGGATATCTACTATAACACCATATATTTCTAACTTATTCTAGGCTATTTTCATGCTTCAATCCTTGCATCTCATATAAGGAGCAAGAAAAAGCAATTAAAATAATGATTATTTTGGCGTTGCGTCGCATATAAAAACTCCATTTGGTGTCACATGGACCATTTGAGCTCATGCAACACATTCCCATATTTAATTACATGAATACAACTCATTTGAATCATTAAAAGTAGCCTACATCTCAAGGAACTCAAAGAGAAGCATGAAATATACATATTCATTTTCGGCCAGATTTTGCTCATTTCTATCACAAACTTTGAAAAATCATAACTAATTCTATAAAAATCAAAATCATGCATTCTTGGCCATTCTGGAAAGCTACACATGTCTACATTATGCTAAAAATAAGTCCAGATCATAAAATACAACACAAAAGATGTTTGATATTTGAAATAGTCCAGAGGTCAGGTTATTCACTGGTGCTGTTACAGAATTCTATAGCAAATTTAAAAAATGTCCAATTAATTCCAAAAAAATCTAATCCATGTAAATAATACCAATCTGAAAAGCTATGGATGTTAATTAGAGGAGACAAATAACTCTAAACTAGTTCAGGCATACCTAGACCACGAAACTCAATCAAACAATATTTAAGGTCAACTATAGTTTCTAATACTGGATAGATTCTTTAAAAATTCATATCTCCCTATCTAGACATCTAAATGAGGTGCTTCTAGTTAGTACAAGTCACTGGAAAATATCTAGTTTCTCTGTATTAAATTTTGTGGTAATTGGACATCATTTTGAGCCCTGTGTGATAGATTTCATTTTCAAACCAATAGAACAATGACATGACCAAAACTAGAAAATTTGTCAACTTTGGAAATTCATCAAATATTCTGTAGACCTCTAAAAATTATATTCTTTAGCTTTTCAAAAAGCTCTCAACAAGCTCTAATTTCATACCAAACCTTAGATCAAGAAGAGCTTATTTGGGCAAAAAGTGATATAGGGTTCCATTATGGTCAATTTTGACTCCATATAGGGTACGAAAATATCCAAATGGTTTTTTCTTAAGATTTGGCACCTCTTAGGAAAGTATAAAAGCATAAATAGGACTTCTATGAGCTAAGCAAATGGTCCCAACCCTCATACATCTCATTTTGGTCATTTCATTCACACATATGTATAGTTCCATAATGCCATCCAAGAAGCTTATTTGCCAAAACATACTTAAATCATAATTTAATGGTCACATAATACATTCTCCCATTTATACATGACATATTATCATAATTACATATGTTCATGAGGTCATAGCCCATATACAATTATGGGTTACATCATTTGACATAAATATGGCCTTAAAGAACTAAAAACTATATATTATGTTGTCAAGCTCTCTTCTTCGATGTGGCTGGCTTCCATTACCTTACTCTTTTGATCCATCTAGTATGTTAGAATATTGGAGAGGAGGGGATGAGATTCAAAGAATTCCAATAGCTCATCTCCCATTCAATCATACATAATGGATGCAAACAAGTCTTAAAAATGCATGTATGGTCATGTTGACATGTGTAAATATTCAAGAGGCATTTTCATCATTTGAGAAAGTCATACATAGCATACAAAGGCTTGCTAAGCAAGTGGATTGGCCTCACCCAATTTTTTGTGAATTTTGGACTTGGCTCACCCATTCTTTAAGAGAACCATGTTCCTTGGGAGTCCATCTCACTTTTAGGAGACTCTTTACTTTGTCTCAACCAATCTTAAGAGTTCTTAGCTCATCCTCACCATGACTAAAGGTTCTAGGCCTCACCACACTCAAGCAAACCCAAGCACACATCATAAGCATCATATGAAAGCATATCATAATATCATCGTACCATGGAATCAAAGTCATGCTAAAATACTTTTCATGACTTAAAAATACATATACACACATTCAAAGACAAGCTAAGCACACATCCATGCATGAGAGAAGGAGGAGTGAGCTACCTTGGATACAATTACATACTTTTTCTCTTGAATCCAAGCTCCTTTTTTTGGCCACACACACACAAAAGTGTGGGGATGATTTCTCTTAGCCTAAACACAATTTATGGAAGCCAATTGGGTTCATGGAATTAATTCTAAGGCCATGCAACTTGCTTGAACTCTAGCTTGATCTATAAACCTCATTATGGTTCCATAAAATCCACCTAATGAAGTAACACCCCTCAAATAAATTTTAGGTTCTATTCTTTCTTTTCAAATATGATTCTTGACTCCTTTTAAGCCTCTTGGAGTCATCACACAATCAAAACCAAGAGCCTAACTATATGTTGATTCTTTAGGTCATATTATGGAACATAAAGCACCAACTCACTTTTCATGAATTTTAAATTTTTTCCAAGGCCTCCCCTCACTTTCATTCATTATATATGACTCAAGAATGGGCTTAGAAAAATTTAAAACTCTCCCTAGCTACCTTAACCTCCTTAGGCTGAGACCATGAAGCATAATAGGTTCCATATAGTTTTCTTTGTTTTTCTCAAAGGGAAAAGCACATGGGGAGACTCTTAGGGATCTTAAAAGTTCAATTAAACTCTTATTTAGGCCTAGGAATCACTGTACAAAATCAAATTTTACAAAGTGCACTGGAAACCCTAGAAATTATATCTTGAAATCTAATAGTTTTTTGTTAATTCTCTTTACATATTCTTAATCTCCACACCCTTTTTCCATAGATTCACCCTTGGTTCTGCCTAAAAACCAAGTCCTCCTAGGGTTTCTTATGTTAGGTGAAATGGAGAAGAAGGGGAACCAAAGGTAGCAACCATAGGAGGAGAAATTACCTTGTTTTCTTGCTTTTCTCGCTTGAATCTTGCTTCTCCAAGCTCCTCTCTTCAAATCCGAATTTTCTCCTAAGTTTCTCCCTTAAAACAGATTTGTTAACTTCATTTTATTCAAAGGAAACAAAGGAGAATAAAGGAGAAGAGGTTTGGATGGACGAAAGCATGAAAAAACTACTAAGAAACCATACCTTAAAGCTTGAATTTCTTCTCCCTCTTCTTCTTCCCCTGGTGTGCCACTCTCCTAGGTCTTCTCTGAATTTGGGTAGAACAATTTGAAGTTATGTGAGTGTGAGAGTGAAGCGCCACCTATTTATAAGGGAAGGAGGAAACACTTTTTAAAAATTCTCATTTTGCCCTTCGTTCTTGGCATTTTCGTTTCTCCTTCGTTTTAGCTCCTTTTTAGAACTGTCTTTTTCATTATAAAATTTAGGTTCCCAATTTAGTAAAATGCCTTTGGAATCACTCAAATCGGAACTAAAACCTTCCTAAACAAATCTTTTAAAGTTCGGATATACTGACATTAGAAAACGTCCACCGGAAAGGGATTTAACTGTCCCAGGGCTTTCCATGATTTTCAGGGCCTCTAAGAACCCTAGAGAACTTAAAACTTTCATTTAAAAAGCCCTCCTGTGTGAATTCCAAAATTTGCTCAAAATTATGAAAATGCCATTACATTTCGTAAGATTTTCGTCAAATTTTGTTTCTTCATTCTGGCTCTATTTTTCCTTCTTTCTGAGGCTAGAATTCTCATTTTTGGGAGTCTAGAATGTCATTCAAATTTTTCAGACCTTAACTAATTCATTTCAGGGGACTTACTTTGAAAATACGTCCATTTTCGTCATTTAACAAAAACTAAACATTACATCTACCTTGATTCCTTTGCTTCTTCAAGAGCTTCTTCATTTCGTATAGCCTCCTCTTCCAAAGTCTAATCTTTGACCTCTGAACCAAGGCCAAAACAGTCCCATATCATCCACCAAAACCATGAAAAGGGAGAGAAGAAGGAGGAGAAGGGAAGTTGTAAATGAAGAACTAAGAAAAATATTAATTTTCTATACCTCTTGCCTTGATTTTTCTTTTCCCTTAGAGCTTCTTCTTATCCATCTATCACCCATGGCCTCTCTCTCTCTCTCTCTTTTGGATAGAACAAAGTCAGTAACTATCTTTTCCAACATAAAACTTAGGTCCTCAATCTTATAAAATAGCTTTGGAATCACTCAATTTGGATTTAAAACCTTCTTGAATGGAATATCAAAGTCAGGTCAATCGATATTTAAAAATGTACACCGGAAGGGGGTTTAAACCATTCCAGGGGTTTCTATAGTTTTTAAGGCCTCCGAGAATCCTAGGCAACTTAATGTTTCCATTTAAAAATCCTTTCTTAGTGTTTTCTTAAACAGGTTTCACTAGAATGAGAGACAGCTCTAGCTATTGCTAGAGCTTCCTAACTATTCTCGCTACAACTAGCGCTATTGCGAGAAATCCCCTGGATTTTGTTTAGATCACGAACTCTTTATAGTGAACTGGCACCCTTGCTATAGCAAACAAATATTCTAACTATAGCAAGAAGATTTTAAAAAATTTTGAAACCTTGAGTCCTCATGTCTACAAAACTCGAATGTTACAATATTCTTTTATGCTATGACAATGTATATCTTATAATGTTTTACAGGAGTTGTTTTATGAAAAGTGTCATGTAGACACTAATAGTAGTCTTAACCTCTATATACATCTCATGATGTCAAGAGGAACTATTTTGTTGAAATGTGTCAAATTGATACTTATAGTTACCTTATTTGGTTGCAAAACAAGTTACTTGTTGTGGGGCCATTTTTAGGCTACATGGTCAAGGTAATCCATTTTTGTTATATGTGTTGCTAAATGTATATTTTGGATCTTAACCATTTAGTTATGATAATGATTTTACCATATGCTTCTTTCAAAATCATAGGAATACACCAAATTTTAATATTAAGTTCTTCTTTCAAGTTACTATTGGCTTTGCAAGGATTCATGTTCATAGACTACCATATTATTTTATGTACTATTTAAATTTTAATATCTCATCTTTTAACATTGATTTCTTAAAATTCTATCTCTAAAATGTTAGTTAGGTCAAGTTGTAAGAGTCCTTGTTCATAAGCTTCACGGGTAGTGATATAATGAAGATTGTAATATCTAGTCTTTATAAAGTTGAATTGAAACTAATGAGATAACAAAAGAGAGCCCAAAATAAAATGAAATAGGGTCAAGTAAGGATAGAATGATAATATAAGTGTTCAGAAATGAAATTATGAAGATAAAGATCACTTAAAGCCAAAGCCAAAACAGCTAAACAATCTAAATTGAAAAGGTAGTAGCAAAATTATAATTTTAGGTAATATTTTAAAAACTCAAAAGTAAATTTTAAATGGTAAAATTAAGTTCACTAGAGTTCTCAAGGGCCTAAAAAACCATAGGAATCGTTATAATGACTAAAAACTCTTCACATGTGCATTTTAGAATGTTAGTTGACCCAAACTTTGATCAAACGATTCAGAATGGTTTTGAACACCATAAATTTAAAATTAAATATTTTTAATAAACTAGAGAGCCAAAATTTCATATGGAAAAGATAGTTCTCAAAAAAAAATAATGAGTCAAAACGAAGAAATTAAAGTTACTGGACGTAATGGAAATTTTGTAATTATTATAAAAATTATTCCTTCTCCCTTATATTAGATTAACCATGCCACTAGCCCCTTAAAACTAACTTATAGCACTTTGAAACAGAACCAAAGATGCACCAAGGGAAGAAGAAAAGGAAAAGGAAACCATTTTAGGTAAGTAAATATGCACTTTTTCATGGTATTTCACTCACAAATCTTCTCATTCTCTCTAAACCCTTTCAATTGGTAGTTTTAGTTTCTTAAAAAGCATTTTGGGTGGCTGGTTTACTTGGAGGAAGGAGAGAGTTTGAAGAAACTAATTTCACCTTAAGAATCTCCATTGAACAAGAAAGCCAACAAGGTATGATATTATGTAAGAATTTTGCTTTTCCTAGTTCTTTTATTTCTTCCATAATTCAGCCAACCCTAGAAGGTATTAGAGGGGATTGAATTTTAGCTAAAATAGAATGGGGACAAGGATTTTAAGACATAGAGATTAAGAATATGCAATTGGAATCACTTAAGAAGCTTTAGAAACCAAGATAGGATAATTAGGGTTTCAATTACACTTTAAGAGTTATGGAATTCTAAGAGGACATTTTAAGGTATATTAGATCATAATTAAACTAAGAGAAGCCCAGGAATGTTTACGTGCATCAAAAATCCCAATGGAAATGAACAAAACTTCCTAGGCCCCCAAGTAAGCGTAGGTTCAACCAAGTGAAGGTTAGGACACTTAAAAAGTATTTTTCTTGGATTCTAATTATTAAAGAGACTTATATGGGAGGAATAAATAATTATAGAATCATTGAATTTAATTTATAAGTCCTAAATTGAAAGTTGAAATTTTAAGGTCTAAATAAGGCTAAAGAAGCAAATTGGCCTTAAACCTCTTTGACAAAGCATATGATGATCTAAATAAGTTCCATTAGGGATATATGGCTTATAACAACTCAAAGTTTGGACCCTAGAAAGTGAAAACCAAGAGTTACTTCTTAATGGGCCTAACCTAGCTTTAAGTTGCATATTAGGCTTTAATAAGATTAAGTAATAATAATAAGACTCAAAATGGATCCAAATGAATTGATTGGTCTTGTAATTGTTATATGTAAGCCAAGTTAGCCCAAACTCACCAAAATGTGGGTGTCAAGTTAAGAAAAGACAAGGAACAAGTAGGTCTATGGTATCTTGAAGTTTCATAAGCTCTAAGGTAGCTTTATCTCTCTATCTTACATGCATTTGAATACTTGAATGAGTTTAAATGCTTGTGTGTGTAGTTGCTTAATGTATACATAAGCTATGTCTTGATATGTTTTCCATAATAAGTTTTATGCATATAAAATGACTATGTTTTAGCTTCTAGCTCCCTAAGATATGGAATTTGCACAGTAGCTCTTCCTTAGCCCCAAATTGAGTTTAGTTAAGCCTAACTAGTTTGTTTTAATGCCATATGTCATACCTATTGTTAATTAACTCATATCTGTATAATTTAGACATTACCCATTAAAAACATAACCAAAACCATGCATTTAACAAGAGAATTTGGCCCGTTTGCATATCCAAACGGAGCTATAAGGGTCTAAATTCAGTTCTTTCTTTTCCTTTATTCATATTTATCATAAAAAAACTTGTTTCAACTCATTAGATCAAAAATTATGCATTGGAAGCCTAAGAAACCTCTCTAGCCCGAAATAGTACCATAAGCTATATTATAAATCAAATTTCAAAAATTCATAATTTGGGCTACGTAACTCCGATTCACGCAAATTAGGTGTCTTTGGAAAACTTAGAATGTGAACTATATGTTGAAAAAATTTAAAGTGTGATTGAATCCATTTGGCCCTCTTAAAACCATAAAGAATAGAACTTATTTAGAATATATAGCATCAGTCCAATTATAACCAAACCCCAAATTTTAAAAATACATAACTTTAGCTACACGACTCCAATTTATACAAATTCAGTAGCCACAGAAAGCTTAAACTCTATATTTGTAAAATTTTGTAAGTAATAGGGTTCATTTGATCCCTCAAAGACATGAAAAACTAGAACTAGATAGTATGAACAATACTAGAGACTAAACTGCATAATTTTTTAAATTTTGAAGATTTGTAAAAAATTTTGTAGAGTTCCAAAAATTCTCATTCTTAACTTGTTAGAAAGCTCTATTCAAGATCTAATTCCATGCCAAACTTCAACCCCAAACAAGGTCATTTGGGCCATTTGTGGTAGAGATACAATTTAGGACTTTTTAAAACCCAACTTTGGTTCCAAAGGTGGCTCAAATGGATTCCAAATTGCACTCTTCTACTTTGAGAAAATTTCAATCATCTTAAGTATGTAATCTATAACAACCCTAATTCCTAATTACAATGATTAGGTGTCATTAAGTGGTTAATAATAATAAATCAAGGCCTAAAGTTATTATAATTAATCAAAATATAAAAAAGTAAGAGAAATTTGAACCTTGATATTATTAGGATTATTAACTAAGAAACCATAACTAATTGAATCCACAAGTGATAATAATTATCGATTAAGACCTTTGATTCATTGTTACTACTTATTTTAACTCACAAAAACCTTTTATAAGCATTCCTAATGTATTACATAACATTATCATAAGAGAAACCAAGGTTTTTAAGTGAAAATAAGTGTTTGGGAACCTTCGTCGCAACTTGGACCTTCCTCGTCACAACTAAGTTAGTTACAGAAATCTAAAACCAAGTTTGGGGGCTCTTGTCACGACTTGGTATACTTGTGTCATGGCATAAGTGCTCTTGGAAACTACTATTCACACTTTCACGAATCTCGCTGTGGTGAGTTGGAGCCTCGCTACGGCGAGCCTACATAGCGCTACTATAGGAGAGCATCTTAGAACTTATTGTAGAAAATTTCACGATTCGTGCTGCAGCAGGCCATACCTAAGCCGTAGTGAAACTAGCTACTAAAATCTAAAATTTTCCTCTTTCAATTCTCACCGTGACTTGATCCTCTCACGCCACGGTGAATCTACTCTCTGGAGCACTGACTATCTGACTTTCTTAACTTGCGTCATGGCTAAACATCTTGTGCCGCGGTGAGGTTACTCTCTGTCACTCTCCCTATGTGAATTTTTTACTTTGTGCTATACCGACACATTCTACACCACGATGCTCCTCGCTTTTGACTGACTTCTAACCACGACTCAGTTATTCTTGGCTATGGCTCAACTCTCTTCTGCACTTATACTCCTAATTTCATCCCATACACTCTAACTTTTCCTCTAGTAATACTCTAGGGCCACTTTACCTTAATTTGTAGTGCTCTAATGGCATTCAACTACCTAATTTACTCAACAAGTCTCTCATTGCCAAATCAAATCCTAGGTATTGATTCCTACTTATCTACTATCATACATCAACAATTTATATATCAATGATAGCTAGAAGGATTTATAACTACTAATATTATCATCCAAATATAAATTTCAATATAGACTCCATGTATTACTAGTCTAAGTTAACAATTAAGGTATCACATGATTACATTCTTAGATAATAGGCCATATCTTAGGATCAACAAGGTTCTATATCAGATATATAAGTGCATACATCAAATTCTAAGTTGTAAAGAGTCTAACTCCCCTCTTAGTTACATCATTGTTTACCAAAAGACAAAATGCCTACACTTCACAACATGATTACATGATGATGATGCTATACAAAAGAATAACAAAAATTAGCATATATCCTAAATTAAATCCATCCAAGTGTAGAATTTCCCACACATGGTCTTAGCTCATGGATGTCCATCCATTTGCTTCCCTTTTATCCTTACCCGAAGGACCTTCGCCTAAAATAGTTAGCCCATGAAACGGGGTGAGATGTAGATCTCAATAACCAAAGGCAAATTTCATTCACACATTCTAATATAATTAACATATATTCAATTAATCAGATAAGCATAAAAAATAACATTTATGTCAACAAATGAAATAATTAGGCTATTAGTGACTACTATCCTATACTAGCAATCATATTTCACATGTTAAAGGCCATTAACACCGAGAGAAGCCCATCCACAACACCAACTCCCTAATGAGTACAACATGCGCTCAGTGTATACAAGGGTTTGATCACAACTCGGTGTCCGATCGAAGTACAATACACAGGTGGCAGCCGCGCCACAGCTCTACTATGGACTCACGAGGTCCAAACATACAATTCAAATAGCTAACCAGTCATTATGCATTCAAAATTATACTTGTGTAGTATATATAAAATTAAAGCAAATATATGTATAGAATTTAACATTAACCCTAGTTATCTTACTTGTAGACAATTCTTTTAGAGCCAATAAAAATGCTACTTCAGCCTATGGACATAAAACCAGACCATTACTATTCTTAATCATCATTTATAGCAGTAAACCTAATACTCAAAGAATTAAACCACAAAGGACTACCTAGAAAATACTTACCTAGTCATTACAAGAACTAAATTCGAATTTTGTTGTGCATACACCAATAACCTCAGAGCAACATTCTAAATTATAGGCAAATTCGCACAAAATCACTACTCATATCATAAATCAGTTATAGGGGTCCTAAACTAGCAAAAAAATATATTAAAATGAGAAGTTTATATTTATCCAATATCCCCTCTTAACCTCAACCTCTGAAAATCCTCTAGAAAAACACCAAATAACTCATATCAGATTTGAGATGTGGTGAAAATGTTTCAAATGAAAAACCAATTGGGGTCAAATTGAAGAGAAAAAGGAGAGGGTCAAGTTATATAATAATTACCTTAGCTGATTTTGGCTTTAGAAGTGGGAACTAATGGATTTATGCCAAGAACCTTAGCCTCCACCTTAAACCTCTGAAAATGCTTTGTGTCTCTTGTGTTTTTGCAGAATAAAGGGAAAAGGGCTAAAGGAACTTAAGGTTTTAGGGTTTAGGTGGATTATGGGCTGATCCAAGGCCCAAATCCAAGTGGGCTTAGAAGTTGGTGTTAGTTGGGTCAGGGTTTAGGTGTTAAATGGTTTAAATATGAGTTGGGCCTGTACAAAATAAACATTAGGCTTCAAAGAAAATGGAAATTGGATCTCTTTAAGGTTAAGATTAGGCTTTTACACTTAACTCAAAGCATAATTAAATTAATTATAAGGCCCTAATTAATATCCACCTCTCTTAATTAATTCTCCTATTTAAACCCATATCAATTCCTAATTAATTATAATTATTCTTAATTAATTTCGGGGTGTTACACATTCCATATGATTGAACACTTAAAATAGGGCTTGCATAAAAATATAACCCCGTTGCACCTAAATTTGCATATGCATGACATGGTATAACATAGGCTAATATACACATAATTGGTCATATTCTTCTACAAAGTGCCATTCATTCATATTCTCATACTCATACACATGATTCCAACATAAAACATGGATTTACTACATCATTCTAGGATACAAAGGATATCATACCAATACATTCATTACATTTTGGTCCATATAATGCTTCTAATACATTATTCCTAACGTCTAAGTTTTTCCAATTTGCTTGCTTAGGCTTAGTGACCCTAAAATGGTTAGTGGGAATATATAGGTAACATTTTAGGAAGAATCTCAACCAAATCCATGTACACATAAATACTATGAGAAAATTCCATGTATGTGGTGTAAGACTACCATTCATATACATCATGCAATTCAAATGTAGCTTTTAACATAAAAGCTCATTCATTCTTAAGCCATGGTATCAACATAAACTAGATAGGCTCAACTAAACTTAACTCAGGGCTTAAGAAGAGCTCCTGCGCTCAATTCCAAGTCGTAGGGAGTTAGGAACCAAAAAGTATGTCAATCCTAGCTCATAATAGAAATCATACTAAAACATCTCAAATAAATACATCAAGCAACAACACATACAAGTACTTCAACTCATTCAAGCTGTAACAACCAGAAAAAAGAAAAGTTAAAAATTTTTGAAGTCCTGAAATTTTCTAAGTCTGCTAGCTATAGCGAGAAAAGACCTAACTATAGCGAATGTACCTGTTCACTATAGCGAGAAATGGTCTAGCTATAGCAAGAGTGCTTTTTATCTATAGCGAGAATGCTTCTAACTATAGTGAGTGCGGGCATTCCATACAAAAATCAGGGGGTTCCTTGCCATAGCGTGCGCCGTAGCGAAAACAGGGGTCTGGGACTGATACGTGCTCGCCGTAGCGAGGGTTATTCTTCGCTATAGTGAGGGTTAATCCAAAAAAGCATGAAAAAAGAGAATTTGACTTCTTAAAGTGTCTTAATTCATTCCTTTTCCTTTTGACCGACTTAGGCTTCATCCAAGGCAGAGAAAAAGGCTGATGAGAGAGAGAGACACCTAGAGAAGGAAGGGGAACAAGAAAAAGGTAAGCATAACTTGAGATCTCCATAGCTTTTCTTCTTAGAGTTTTGCTCTTCTCTCTTTACCCTCTTTTGCTATGGTTTTGGATGTTGAATTAGCTATGTTTTGGGCTTGGTTCAAAAGAGGAAAAGTGGAAAACCACTCTTGAAGAAGACTAAAACTCATATATCTTCACTTCTTCTTCTTTGCTTCCTTTCTTGAGAGCTTGAGAGAGAAAGGAGAGTTAGTGAAATTCTAGAGAGAGAATCCCTAGTTTCTTATACCTTGTAGGGTTTATGAATAATTATTGATGAGAGAGTAATTCCATGCTCTTTGTTGTGTCTAGGCTCAAAAGAAGCAACTCCATCTAGTTGTGATTGTAAAACCAAGAAGGGAGAGGAGAAATTGAAAGGGAAGGCTTGTGTTGGCCGATAAGGTAGCTCTCCACTCTTTCTTGTTGCATTCTTGAATATGTAAAAATCATTGGATACTTGTGTATATGCTTGTATTGTGAGACATGCCATTTGATGTTGCCTTGATGCATTGGTACCAATATGCTTATGATATGGATTGTGAAAATTGCTCAGGTGAGGTAATGCCAAAAGTCCTTTGAGATGGGTGAGGTGAAGCCAAAAGTCTTTAAACCAAGGGTGAGGCCAACCCAAAAGTCCTAAAACTCGGGTGAGGCTAAACCAAAAGTCCCTGGAGCTTATTCTTGGCATTGATATGATATCATGGCATGAAAATCTTATGTTGTGTAATTATGACTGGTTTGCATGCTTTGACTTGTTTATATGTCTTGATTACTTCCTTGAATGATTGTATGAGCTATTGAGATTCCTTGAATCTCACCCCCTTCCCTCTCCCATCTTAACATGTTAAGTGGAGCTCAAGGAGATCAAAGTGCACACCAAGGAGCCTAGTTGAGCATGCTTAGGGAGTTATGTAGTTATTTTAGATCTTTTAATGTAAAGAGGTGCCAAAATGAATATGCACCTATTATTTTTTAGATGTAAATATTTGATCAAGTGTAAAAGTATGTATGAATGGTGTATGAACTATATAGAGAGCCAAAGCAATATGGGATTTGACTCTTTTGTGGCTTATATGTAATAGTGCATTTTGCCCCGTAGTATAGCGAATTTGAAATGTATGATAAATTAGATCACTTGGGCAATCCATATATGCCATGTTTGTACTTCAAAACTTGCCCAAGAGGTGCTAGAATATGTAGGAGGCCATTTGGACCCACTTTGAACCATTTTGGGTGCCAAAACTGCCAAATTTGTGAGCTCCATCAAAGTATGACCAAATGAGCTCTTCTTGATATGAAATTTGGCATGCCTCTAGAGTCTATTGAGAACTTCCTGAGAAGATAAAGTGGGTAATATTTTGAGGTTTAGGGAATATTTGGCGAATTGTTGAAATTGGAGAATTTTCTGGTTTTGGTTATTGTATTGTGCAACTAGGTCCGAAAATGAATCTGTGTCATTCATGGACCAAACGGTATCCAATTATCATGAAATTTTATAGGCATACACTAGATATCCACAGTGACCTATACAAACTAGAAGAACCTCAATCGGAGATCTGTAGAGGAAGAACTAATGTTCTGAAGTTCTGTGTCAGTATCAGGGAAGCCATTCGACCTTCGTTACTGTTCCATCAGTTTTCAAGATCCAAAGGCCACTAAAATGATCTGAACTTATTTTTTTCCTCTAGCTAACATCTGTAGCTTTCCAAATTGGTATTGTTTACCCAGATTGGAGTTTTTTTTGGAATTAGTTACAAATTTTTGAAGTTCATGATAGCAAGCTGCACCAGTACCAGGGATAGTCGGACCTCTATTTCTTTTTTGATATCAAACATGGTCCAAACATTGAGATTATGGTTGGGAATTATTTTTAGTAAAATTTAACATCCAGATCTTTCCAGAGAGCTATGGTTTTCTTGATTCCCATTTTTTTAGAATTAGTTATGATTTTTCAAAGTTATAGCCAAAAATCTGATTCTTGGGCTCATTTGAGAAATTGCATTTTCTTGGTTTTTAGCTCCATATCTGTGGTTTATGGATTGTTTTATGCTATGTATGAGTTGTATAAATGAAGTTTGAGTAGATAATGTGATTGATGGATTCATAGGACCCACGGGGCAAATTATGAGCAGTTGAACCTCGTTTTAAAGTATGAAAATGCCACTGTTTGTATTTATTTTTGGGAAATCATATGGAATCAAGTTAGGATGGAGATTAAATGAAGTTAAGACATTATGGTGTTACACAAGCATTCTTAAGTATGCAAGAAAGGGAGATAAAGCTACCTTAGAGTTTGTGAAGCTCTAAAATGCCACTAACTCACTTCTTGGTTCACTGATCTTGGCTCTTCTTGACTTAGCACTCACAATTTGATAGGTTTGAATTAGTTTGGCCTACAAACATCAATCCATAATGCAAATTAATCCATTAGAATCTATTATAAATCTCATTATTTTCACCTAATCTCATTAAAGCTTACTATGGAGTTTAAGGCTAATTTAATCCCAATAAGAAGTAACCTTTGGTTTTTACTTTCTAAACCTCAAACTCTTACTTTCTATAAATCTTATAACTCTGAAGAAACTCATTTGAATCATCATATGCATGATTAAAGGGGTATAAAGCCAGCTTGCTTCTTTAACCTAATTTAGGCCCTAAAAGTTCTACTTTAAATCTAGAATTCCTAAATTCAATCCAATGGTTTTATAATTATTTATTTATCATATATAAGTCTCTAAATTCATTAAGACTCAAGAAAACACTCCCTAAGTGCTCCATCCTTGTCTTGGCTGAAACCACACCCATATGAGAGCCATAGGAAATTTCATTGCTTTCTTCTTGGGTTTTGATGCATATTCATATTTCTTGGCTTCTCTTTAGTCTAATTATACTTTTATATGACTTAAATTAGGCTCCTAAGGTTTCACAGCTCCTTAGGTGCAACTAAAACCCTAATTTCACTATCTTGAGTTCTAATGCTTCTTTAATGATTATAACTACATATTCTTACTCTCCATGTCTCAGAACCCCTTTTCCCTGATTTGTTTTGGTCAAAATACATCTCCCTTTATATAGCTCTATGTTTGACCGAACATGGAGAAGGAAAGAAGACAAGGAGAAGTAAGTTTTTCAACCATGAAACATACCTTGTCTTAAAGCTTTTCAAGAGGAGGTTTTGGTGCTACACTTTGTTTCCTCAAATCCTCTCCTTCTTCCAAGAAACCAAATAAAAACACTCATTTCAAGAAGCTAAAACCACCAAAAGAAAGAGCTTAAAGAGGAGAACAAAGTTAGTGAAGGTAAAACCCTAAAAAAGAGACAATTTATTACCTTTCTTTAGCCTTCTTTCCTTCCCTTCCTTTTTGGGAAACTCAAGTTGCTAGTTCAAAGGTAAATAATTCAATTGGAAGTCCCTAGAGGTGTCGTGGCTGAAATAGGGAGGAAAGGAGGTAGATTATAAATATTTCAAAAGTTTCCATTATGCCCTTCCACTTCAATTCCTCCGTTTATGTTCATTTTAGCTCCTTTTTGAAAACCATCATTTTCATATAAAAATTTAGGTTTTCTAGTTTATTAAAAACATTTACTTTAATTTTATAGGGTTCAGAACCATCTCAAATCATCTAGTGAAAGTTTGGGTTAACTAATGACCTAAAATATACATCAGAGGAGTTTTAGTCGTTCTGATGGTTCCTATGGTTTTGAACGCCTCTGAGAATCCTAGAGAACTCAATTTTGCCATTTAAAATTTCCTCCTTTGAGTTTCTAAAAATTTATCCAAAATTACAATTTTGCCACTATCTTTTCAATTTAAACTATTTAGTCATTTTAACTCAAGTTTTGGGCCATCTTTAGCTTTGTACTCTCATTTTTTGATGTTCAAATTATTATTCTATCCTTAATTAACCCTAATTCCTTCTATTATATGGTCCTCTTACTTATCTTATTAGTTTCTATTCAATTTAGGAAAATCGAATATTATACCATGGCTTGATGAGAAATGAGTTTTTATTCCAAAAGTTGCATTTGAGTTACATAAGGCATATGAATGGTATTCTTGCACCATATGTATTATGTTTCCTCATAATATTCATGTATGCATAGATTTGGTTGAGATTGGCTACTAAGATTCTTTCTAGAATCTCACCCATATATTTCCACTAACTATTTCAAGCTCTCTATGTAAAGGCAAGGAAGTTGAGAAAAGCTAGACACTAGGTATGGTGTATTAAGAATGTTCCATGTACTTAAATTTGATGAATGTATTAGAAATGTATAGATTGCACAACTTTTGTACCTATGATGACTTATGATGTAACATGATGTATATGACCATGTTTTATGATGGAACCATATGTATGAGAATGAGACTATGAATATAAGTATTTTGATGCAGAGAATGGCTACTAATTCATTAATCGGCCTATGAAGTGCAATATAGTCTATATGTATCTTTGAGTGTGGAATGACCATTTTTTTATATGGGTCTTATTTCATGTAATGGACTTTATGGAATAGATGCCTAGAATGATTGAAAATTGCTAAAGTGGGATAGTGCAATTTGGAAACCAATTAAGTCACTTTTGAACCAAAATTTCGTCTAAAAGTGTCATAAATTGCATCTTTACCTTTAATAACTCAAATGACCTAGTTTAGGGTTGAAATTTGGCAAGCACTTAGGGGACATTGAAAGCTTTCTAACAAGTCAAAATTTGCATTTTTTTGTAGTTTTGTGGGATATTTTAAGAATTTTTAAATTTGGCTATTTTTAGCAAAATGGTTTTGTCACTGTTCATATCTACTGCAATTCTGTTTTTGTGTTTTTGAGGAGTCAAACAAATTCAGTTGCTCATAAATTTTATAGACATAAAGTTTGCATTATAAGCTTTTCTGTATCCACTGAGTTTGCATGAATCGAAGTTATGTAACCCGAGTTATGAATTTTTTAATTTTGATGCAATAATGTTAAATGGTCAAATTTGGGCTCCTTAACTTCCTTGGGCTTTTGGTGTATATTCTTTGATCTAATGGATCAAAACAAATTTGTTTATAATGAATATGAGTAAATGAAAAGAAAAATTCAAAGTTTGATCCCCTATAACTCTGTTTGGTATGTAAACGGATCGATTTTTACTATTAAAAATGTAATAATTATTGTAAATTTTGTTGCTAATGCCTATAAATGGTGTAAATAAGTTAAATGAAATTAGGTATGACAAAGATAGTTAGATCAAGTTGTCCAAAAGAGTTGTAAAAACTTATTGATCAAAGTGACTTACTTTATTAAAATCATTTTGCATAAAGCTACTTAAGTAACTTGTTATACCAGTTCCTTATATGAGGCTTGGTTAATGGTAGCTATTGAGTCTTATAGACCTTTTAGAAGTAGAGTAAATTGAATTAGGCTAATCTAATTACTTATGACTAGTCAACTCCCATAGCACAATCATACTTTGATATTTGTTAAATAAGGAAAAATTAAAAAAAATTAAACAAATTAGTATGATTCTTTTATTTTTTTTTCACCAAAACAAAAAGATCCTAAAATGGAATTAGTGACGAAATATTTTGAAACAAAAAATTTTGTATCTAATCTTAATTTTTCTTTTCATAAAAAAAAACACTTTGAAATGAAATTAGAAATGAAAAATTTTTCCTCCCTAATTTTATTATTTTTGAGATAATCATTTTAAGATGAAATTAGAGATAGAAAATTTTATTTTTAATTTAATAATTTTGAGACAAAATTCTATCTCTAAAATTCGTTTCCAATCATAATTTTTTTTAAAATTTTGAGACAGAATTAAAGATAGTAAATCCCGTTTCCAATTTCAAAACTTTGAAACAAGCAATTTTATTTCTAAATTCGCCTCTAACATTATTTCTCTTTTAAAAAAACCATTCTAAAACAAAACTAGAAATAGAAAATTGTCTCTAATTTCAAATTTTTTTTAAAAATTCTTTTCACAACATATTTGAGATGAAATTAAAAATATAATATTTAAATTCTATCGCTAAATCAGTCTCTAATTTTAGTATTTTATTTCAAGAAAAATAACCATTCTGAAACAAATTTAAGACAAAATAGCTACATATTAGAGGCAAAAAAAAGAAATTTGTCCCTAATTTCTATCTCTAATTTCCTGTTTTCTTGCACTGAATCATAGTATTTATGTGTAAGCGATCACCAATTGACATATTCTTATGGCAATGAAAAAGCAATAGAAAAGAGGCTTCCAGCCTACTAACAAAATGACAAAAATGATTCTTTATAAACTGAAATATGTTAAGTTGTAATTATTTGAGTAATTTCTACATTGTTCCATATCTCAAGAGAAAGAACAGATTTTAATTTCTTTTAGAAGTACTTTAAATTTATATTTTATATTTCGATATGAAATAATAAAATAATAAGGCAAATCTTGGAAGGTGCTATAAGAGAGTTGGACTCAGTAGTATTCAACTGCTTTTACTCAACTTCAATTAGTGATGGGGTCACAGTGGTATCTTTCCTTCAAGTCCCGCGCTTCCAGTATAATGGGGCTGGCCAGTGTGGATACTTTTTCTTCTAGCTAGGGGTCATACATCTAACTCACCAAAGCAAATTTGGACCCTGATAAGGTCGTGATAAGATAAAGACACAAAATAACGAAATAAAGGACACACAAACTCATTTTGGCCCTCCTTACAAAATAATGTCATGTGAGAAGGATTTAAATTTCATTGTGACTTTACTTATTGTGTTAGAGATATAATTAGTTTGAGAAAAATTAAATCATGAATATGTGGGTGTGAAGGTATATTTTAAAGTTCTACATTAGATAAATTTATAGACTTTAAAGTTTATATAATTCAAAATTCATACTACATGTTAAATTACCAATTTGGAGGGAAAGTCCTTACTTTTACTTTTATGTTTATTTAAATTCTATTTAAATTTTAAATAAATTTAATTTTAAATTAGAGTCTGGCATGTTGTGAAAATACAGAATAATTAACATATTTCTTTTTCTCCTAAAATATTTCACTTTGAAATTTGAAAAATTTTAATGGAAAAAATTCCAAACGTTGAAGTCTATCAATTTGTAAATGCTTGAGATAAATTTTAAGGATGATTTGCTATATATTCAGCAACAAACTTAATAAAAGTAAATATCACCTTATGGAAAATATAATTTGCACACATTTCTAAACATCAATTTTGCCTTCTACACATTCTTTTCTAACATATTGATGATATCTCTTTCTATCTATAATTATTTTGTCAAAAAATCTAATGCTATTTAGCTGTCATCATTTAAATTGTCTAAAAATTTTCATGACAATCCACAACTTCATATTACAAGTTTCTTCTTCATTCTTTGAGGCATGAGTGAGAGGCTCGTCACGCAACCCTCAAAATAAAACTAAGTTGGATTAAATTCTATAGCTAGTGACACAACCTAGGTCATCTCCCTTGGAAATGAAATTCAATGTTCAATTGGATTATTTAAGTGTATGAAGATCCTAGAACTACCTAATTTGGGAGTTTTTGATTGAATTAAACTAACATAAAACTAAATTGAATCAAAATTCCTAATTACTACCTAATTATATGAATTATGGATGAAAGGTGGTCTTGTGACTAGCTTTAGAATCGTCTATTGATATCCACTATCTTTATCCTAATTCAATTGTGATTATTCTAGTCTAAGAGTCCCTATTCGTGTTCATAACAAGTTATCTTGGGTTACAACTCAAGATTCAAGAGATTAACAAAGTAATGTTGAATTGAAACCTCAATCCCACATTAAATTATTAATTCTTGTCTTTAAGATCAATGAACACCCAATTTTGATTGATTAACTGATTAATTAGCCTTTGAATCATCGTCCAAAAGTGTTTAATTAACCAACTAAACACCAAGGAGTCCTCAAATTGAACAATTAAAGACCTAATCTCTCACATGCATTTCATCAAACACCTTGATTGTATACATGAGTAATTATAAGAAATTGAAAAATTCAGTATTTAATCCAACCAATTAATCAACAAAAAAGCTTCTTAATTAATGTCTAACTAGCCACTAATTACAATTACACAAATTCTCTATCAAATACAACTTAATCAAGACAATATATGAAAGAGAAAAAGTGTAGGAAAATAGAAATCCTTAGCCAAAAATTCTATGTTTATCCATGGATTCAAGCTTGCACTAAAGGTTTTCCTCCTAGCTAGCCTCAAGGTGGATTAGAGCTTCATTGGAGAATGGAGGATGGCTGCTAGACGAAGGGGTGGAATGGATACGGCGTGGTATGTGTGAAAGGGCCGAATGACGAGATGATTGAGTTAATGAGGCATCAAATGGGTGAATACCCCGTCTGGATGGATGATCTAATGGCGTTGGATTGAGTCAATGTGAATGGAATGTAGCGTTTGGATGGTGGCTCAATATCACGATGGAATGGTGTGTATTGGATGCTTCTCTCACGTGAATTTTAATAATTCCACGTGTTGCTTCTCATTTATTCTGCTCTTAGCTACATGCATGTGTATATAAGGTGGGCCCCACTTCATTTTTTTTATAATATTCCATGAGATTTCCAGCCCATGCTCTTTCTCATGTAGCTTTCTTCGAATCATGCAACTTATTCTTCTTCTCGTTCAGCCCACTTTTCTCCTCCATCACGTGGTTCTCTTCATGCTACTTCATCGTTCTCTGGTCAGTGTTGTTCTTCCATGTTAATTCCTTTTCCCCCATGCAGTTCCTACGTGCCTTCTTTTCTTGTGAACTCGTAGCTCTCTTCCTCTGTTCAGCCACTTCTCTTCCCACATGCTTCTTGCTTGTTTAGCTACTGCCCCACGTGATTTTCTTCTTCCATGTTAGCTTCAAATTCACGCTTCTTTCCAGCTAAGCTTCATGATCTCGTGGCTTCTCCTCTAACTTCCTTTGATGCTACCTCCCACGTGTTCTGCATGCTTCTTACGTATTGCTTCACTCTTTCAACGAGGTTCAGCTTCAGCGCTTTTTAACCAGCAGCTCGAGCTTGCTTGCTTCATTTGTTTGCTTTGTTCTCAACTGGCTCAAAGCTTCTCTTCTTCATGATTCTTCATTCCCATATTCTGCCACTTCTTCTCCACGTTAGCTGCCCTTTACCAATCTCTACACCATTCCACTTTTATTTCCTCTAAACTGTACACATGAAGCCTTCATCTTTTCTTTAAATCAAATGTCCATTCAAGCTATTTGCCCATCAAAAATTCTGCACAAAAGAATGTAAAATATTAAATAGAATTATCCACAAAATTATTTAAAAGCAATTCATGCATTAAAACTTAATAATTTTGCAAATTAATTCATAAGGTGCAAAAATGGCTACTAAAATCAATTATCCACCTAAGTAAATCCATTAAGCCTTATTTAACTATTAAAATGCTTAAGCTAAGGGAAATAAAATGTATAAAAATCATGCTTATCAATGAGTTAACAAAATTTGTGTCACACTGATAATGAGCTTCAATTACTACCTAACTTGTACAATACCCAGCATGGACTAATTGTGGAAATTTTCTTAAGTACACATGAAGCATGATGCACCTAAAAAAATCAGTGGATAAGATTGAATTTATATAGGTGGGGTCCATGTATTGTACAAGTGAGGTCTACGTGCAAAATATATCTTAACCGTTAAGTGTATAAATGATGTGGTACACGGAGTGTACGTAAGAATTGCTCCTAATTGTAACCTATGGTAATGGAATCCTTTAAGCGTCGTTTGGTAACATGTGATGGAGAGAGATGGAATATAAATCCTTTTTAACGTTTCATTCAGTAGTCAAAGATTGTCCTAACTAGATAATAGAACAAGGAATTACTTCCTTCTTATAAGCATGCAAATTTAAAATAATTATTACGTTTAATTTGTTTAAAATCTATTATATCCTTATTATCATTATTTTTTTATTACTTCAATTTTTTAAAATAAAGATATTTTTGTTATTTTTTCATCATTATAATATTCTTTTTTATCTAATCAAATATACGAATCAAAAGTGTTTATATTTTTTTTTATATTATACCAAATATAAGTATTCTATTCTATTCACATCCTCATCCTCTTCTGTGGCTAATAATTCTATTTACAAACTTGCCCTAGGTTTAATTATAAGGCAAATATGCCTAACTTGTACATTACTTTGCATGGAATAAACAAATATGCTTCCTAATAGTTTATCTTTTCAAATCAGTTGTTCTTTACGGTGAGTGAATCCTCTGCAGTCTACTATGAAAGTGACGCGGTGAATTTCGATTCATCCCAGCCGTCAATTTGATTGATGGATCATACCGTGCCGCGTCTCCCGATACATGCGTCAAAACGCACCACTCTTCTTCCCCTGCAACGCACCGTTTTCACGGGAAGACATTGCTCGTTTTTGAAGCGTTGAATTTAAAATTTTGAACTTTTTTTTTTCTTTTGAAACAATTTTTTCGCCATGATCTTAATGCAAACTAGAGTGGAACTGTGCTTTCGGGATTAATATTTTAATGTTATCTTAGTTTAATATATAAAAATATATATTTAGTATTATTCAAACTAAAATAAAAATTTTATTTTTTGAAAAAATAGATAGTATTAATCTCACATTAAAATTAATATGCAACAAATTACAATAATATTAAAAAAATGTGTGATAAAAAGATAATATTTGCACATTTAACAGATACTCATTCTTTTCTAAATGATGCTAATTTTTAAATTAATGAATATTTTAGTGAAGTTTAAAAAGGTAGAAAAATGTGAACGTGAAATTTAGATTAGGTTAAAATAGCATTGTAATTTCTTAATTTTATTTATTATTTTAAATTATTTTTTTAAAATTTAAAGTGTTTTAAAATGATCCTTAAAGTTTATTAGATTTGTCTCAATTTTTTTTTAATGAAATTCATCTACGTTTTAGATGATGTGGAGTCTAATAAGTATCTTTATTTTTATTATTTAATGATGAGGTGACCTAGAAATAAACATTTATCTAAATGAAAAAGTAATACTAAAATAAAATAGATCAACACGTTCACATCGTTCCTGCAGTACTTCACAAGCGGCGCTCCTTGTGCTCACAAATTCTAAGCCATTTTATTCATATTTTTTCCTTCCTTTATCATTATTGTAGTAGCTGTTGTTCGTCTTACTATCCACGTTGGTTGATTCAACTTTCGTTTTTCATGTTTTCGATTCATTCCCCTCTTCCAATTCAGGCATTGAATCTAAAACTAATATTATTCTTATTTTATTGAATTTGTACCCAATCTTATTCTAAATCAAGTCAAAAGCACTCACTATTCACAGTCTGATTTCACATTGACATAAATTTATACATCCAGTCCAATAGATTCAGCACGTGTAGTCCCTTCCTCCTCTGCTTTCGAGAGTTAGCATGCAGCATAGAGAAACACCATAAGGACGATGTCCACGTCGTTATTCTATTTTATTATATTTTTTTATTTGAATAAATGTTGACTTGCTTGTCACTTCATCATTAAATAACAAAAACAGGGTGAAACCAAAAAAAATTATTAGAGGTCAAAATATTATATTTAATACAAATGCTAATAATTATTAAAAATGTAACTTTAAGTACTTATTAGTTTAATAAAATTTAATAAAATTAAAAAACAAAGAAACATGATAAATAATAATAATAATAATAACATCAAAATAAATATATTATCTTAATACAAAAAGAATACATACTAGAATAGATACAATATATATTAGCTATTAGGATTATACTCTTTGATTTTTAATTGAATAGAATTAATTTATAATTTTTTCTATAGTACAACTTTTTACAATTTCATTTTTAATATAAACAAGCTCTGAAAAAAAAAATCTTCCATTTTATTATATGATTCTTTTTCTGTGCATCCTCTTTTATTTTTATTTCTTTTTCATTTTAGCTGTTTATGGATTGAGGGACGAAATTTGTGGGAGCTAGGGATTTCAGTTGGAATAGGGATGTCAAATTAACTAATTTTTCGTTTCAGTCTGATGACACCTGAACTTTGTTTAATTTTTATGAAGGAAGGTAGTGATGGCTATTATGACAAACAGAGATATGTTTGGTTCTGTATTTTCTGTCTGATTATAAGGGCCCTCATCCTCGCGAAGCTAATGGTTTAGCGATCTTAATTAAGGGATTGTTTTGGTCGTTGGATATGTTCCTGGTCTCAAAGTGGATGCCCTACCTTTGTTTCATCCAAAGAACGTAAGCCAGATTCATTTCTTTATTTTCAATTAAAGAAAGTTTGTTACCTTTCATGCAACTTATATAAATAAATGTGACAGTGAAATATGTGTGTGATGTGATCAGGATCCTAGAATTAGCATGGTTGAGGAGTTCATGAGAGATATTAAGGCTTACACACCCTGTGTTTCTGGATATGAATCCCCAGCTGCCATCATAATGTTTGGAGTGAGTTTTTTTGCACACACCACTTGTTTAACTATGAATTGCGTCTTTTGGAATTGCTGATGATAAATGACATGATTGTTGTTTTTTCGTTTCTCGTGTTTTGTCCTCTTTTGCAATGCTTACCGCTGATACATTAACGTATAATCTTTCTAAAAACACAGATCCTACAAATAGTGCAATGGCTTTTTTAATATTGTGTAGGGACTTAATGGATACTTCTACACTTATTTATGCTTGTTATTTATCTTGTTTGAAGTGTGGTTGAATGTTCGGAAGACTTGCAGCCGAATCTATGATCCATTCTAGTTTGAAGGTTTGGAGGACTTGAGCAAGATAGAGAAGAGTGGTTTTAAATTTTAAAGTAATTTCAAATGGAAGAAAAAGTGATTTGGTAAACAGATTCGTAGCAGTAATAAAAGTCAAAGTTGTTTCCTTTTATTAATGTTTTGAAGTACTTTTTAATATATCTGGTCATCTATCTTCTTTTTTATGGCTGGGGAGTTTCCCATTATCCATGTTGTAAATTGCTTCGGTGGGTGAAAATTTAGATAAAAAGTGATAAGTTTGATTAATTATATATATAAATATTTATTTATATAGAGTAACTAATAGTCTACAATTTTCATGGTTTGAATATTAAAATACTTAATTTTTAAAATATAATCAAGATGACATGAATGAATGAAATGGTTTACTCAGTGAATTTTATCTTTTTAAAATAGAATAAATTACATAAACTTTCTTTAAATTTTACTGTAATTACATAGATTTTCTTCTATTTTTAAAATATGCACATACCTTTTCTGAAATAAAAATTTATTTTATACTGTAATCTAATTTTAATTTTCTTGATCAAAATATCCTCTATTTAAAATATTTTTAGTTTAAAAGAATATATATTTAGATTAATGAAAGATATTTTGATGAAAAAATTTTAAAATTAAATTAAACTGTAAGATAACTTTTTATTTTATAAAAAGTTTATATATTTTTTGAAAATAGAGAAAAAAATTTGGGTAATGTCGACAAAACTAAAAAATAGTATGTATTATTTTACTATTTAAAATATGACTGATTTTTTATTAACCATATTGTGTGGATCATTACTTGTTATTTGTTGGCTTATGTAGGTGGTGATGGCCTAGACGACACACTGAAATGGCCAGCAACATCGATGCTTCAATAGCATTTTCTGATTAGCCCATGAACAACGAGTGAAGCAAGTTGTGGGTCAAGGAAAAGGAGAAGCATCCATGATGACATCTCTATGGAGATGTACAGGAAGGCGGGTGTTAATGTAGCGAATGCCCTTCAATTAGCCACCGATAAACTATGCAGCCGTACTGTAGATAGATTAGCATATAAGGCGGACTTGAATGTCAAAAGAGAGCAACACTTCGTTGAGTTGGCAAAAGTGGAAGAACTTACAGAGAATGAGATTCTTGCTGTTCATATTAAGCTCTCTGATAATGGCAGATTGATGGTTGGGTTCCTAACAATACAGGATGCTCTAAAGGCTGCTTTGACTCGACACATCACCGGATAGATATGTACTGTATTGCCTAAATTCTTTTTGGTTTTGGATATAGGTAAATATATACGTTTTGGATCTGCACTACTTGATGTAGTTGTATGTAATACGTGCAACTGGAAGTAGTTCGACAATTCACCAGTAATAGGTTGCACCAAGTCTGTGCATTCTGATTTGTTTGGATTGTTAATTATCTGGACTCTTAAATACAAAAATATTAAGTTGCTACTAGTCCCTGCATTCTGATTTATTTGACCGCCACGGGTGAAGAAAATTGCTTAAAAGAAACATTTTCCCCTAGATGATGCTTAAAAAATAAAAACGAAGGTAAAAAGTAAATAAATAAGTTAAAAAATAATGTGTCTTTATTTATGAAAAAATAAAAAATAAAAAATAAAAAAATATAATAAATATTACACACAAATGTAAAAAGTGAATATATACATTAAAAAATATTTTTTATTTTTTTATTTTTTAAAAAAATAAAAAAATAAAAAAAATTACAAAAATATAATAAACATTACACATAATTTGAAATAGAATTACCTCACCCTTGCAGCAAATTAGCTACGGCCATAGACGTTTTTAACTTTGCTTAATCTTTCTTTTGTTTAGTTGTTCGGCTCTGTAGTTTGTTTGCTTTCTGAACGCTTGGCTAAAGTTTTACTTTTGTTTCTTCCGTGAGTGTTATTTCTCAAGTGAAGGAAAGGGGGGTTTTTTTGTTGTCTTTTTTTTTGGGGGGGGGGGGGGGGGGGGGGGGGTGGGGAGGGATTGGATTAAGTTGAAACTTCGTAGTAGTTTTCCTTTCACGTCTTCCTCGGCTGAAATACAGAAGGATATTTTAGAAAATTAATTTAGAATTTTTAAACATTTTTTTAACCATTGCTACTTCAAAATCTTTTTTTTAGTTATAAATAAAAAATTCATATTTTTAAATTTTTATTATTAGTAATTGAAATAGAATCAAACTATAAAAAAACAAATTTTTAATATCTTTTTACCACCGTTAGCAATTAAAATTTTTTTACAAATTAAAAATTAAAAATAAATAATTTAATATATTTTTCTATCATTGCAAGTTCCAATAATATTTTTAACAATTTTTAAATATAAATGAATATTTTAATATTTATTTTTTATGAGCATTTTTAAAATATCTTTTTCAGGTTAGAATAAAAATAAATAAAAATTTCAAGTTTTTTTTCTTTTGCAATAAGCATTATGATTATTTGTTTTTACTTTTCCTTCCATTCTTATATTATTTTTATCAAATTAAACAGAAGAATAAAATGAAATGTCTATTCTTTTTCATATCATCGGAATATAATTATAATTCATAAGATTCCATTTCATTAAAATACATTCCCATTTCTTTAAAAATTATTCCAACATCCAAATGAACCTAAAGTATAAAAAACAATTGATTAAATTACTCAACCTGTATCTATAGTTTATCTCAATTTTCAATTTAATTTCCATACTTTTAAAGGTTTGTAATTGAGTTTTTATAATTATAAAAATATATTTAATCTCTACTATTAAAATCTTGATATAACGATCGATATAATCAAGTGAAATTAACTCATGTATGAAATGAGAACAACCTATGTTAGATGAATTAGGCGAGTTAACTTGAATCAAGCATATTCAAAGTAATAAGACACGTGATTGGCCATATCAATAAAATTTAATGGCACACTATCAAAAGTTTAATGATAAGCACTAAATTAAAAATTCTAACAACTACAGATACTCAATTACAAATTTTTAAATTATAAAATCTACATTAAAAATTCATTGAAACTATACAGACTAAAAGAGTTATTTAACAAACAAATCGAACAAACCAATTAAGATAACATATGATTGGCCACATGATAGAATTTAATGGCTCTAAAGAAGGTTCAACAAGATGGATTAAAATTAAAAATTATTAGAATTATAAAGACTCAATTACAAATTTTGAAATTATAAGAACATCAAAATTTCAATGAAACTATAAGGACCAAAACTTCAAAAGAGTAATTTAACCAAAACAGATCTAACAGACCAGTTAAGATCCTCCCCAAGAGAGTTGCCTCACCATGCTTGATCTAGTGGAGTAGAGAAACAAACTGTTCCTTACACCCAAGAACTCCAACCCCAAATTAATAATAAATCCAATCTTAATGCCTTTAATTTCAATTCAAACAGACAAATTTTCTTGGCATAACCAAAGATTTAATTCCTCCACAGAGATAATGCCATTCATATGCAAGTTTGGGATAAGTTTTTGCATGATAACTGATTGCTAATCACCATACATCGACGGGTTATTTTAACTAAGGCTTAAAATGAACCTTCTCAACACAAGCAATAATAAGAATCAAATTGCACCCTCATCGTCATAAATAACATACGGCCTCAAGCAAAACATTAAAAAACAATAAGACATAGCAGAACTAGTTTGAGATTCATCTGACCATGGATGTGCTCGAACAGGAAAGGCATAACAAGACTTAAATAAACAAACTTTACAACAAGAGCTTGACAACAGGGGATCAGAGCGTTTATAGGATTACAGCAGCAACTTTAATATTAACCTGAAGTATATATTACTCATAGATCCAGGAGTGGAGGCTGCTTTGCCAGGCTACAGGGCCCTCAGGGAACCACAATGCAATTTCCTTCCCTGCACTTTCAACTGAATCACTTCCATGGATGACATTCCTACATAAAAGGTAATTCATTTACATTAAATGCCCATCCAGCTTCAAAACCAGCATCAGTTAAAACTTAACATATATTCTAGTTGATCACTCGTCTTAAGGTCCAAAAGCCATTTATGAGATTATAGTGTAAGCATAAAACTAAGGTTCTCTTTCAATTAAATATCTAACAAGATGGATTCAGTTTCATAAACATATTGCATCAGTTTTTCTATATTTAAGCATCAAAGTAAAAGCTATTATGCATACCCCTCTGCAATATTTTTGAAAGCACAGGATTCCTATATTTTTCATGATTTAATGCAAACATTATATATCCTCAATGACCATAAGAGCTATACAGTTAGATAATTAGATTAGGCAACAAAACAAAAACAAGGATTTGCCACTTTTCAACCTACTTTTTACACAATTGGACTGGAGATGTATACTTATTCTGTTAAAATAAATTATTCAAATAAAAATGTCTAACAGGGTAAAACCAATACCTCCCAATGTCAATGGCAAAGTCACCACGGATAGTCCCTGGCTCAGATTGAGCAGGGTTTGTAGCTCCAATGATCTTGCGGCCAGTTGTCACAACATTCTTACCCTCCCAAACCATGGCAACAACAGGACCAGAGATAATGTAGTCTACCAACCCACTAAAGAATGGCTTTGCAGACAAGTCTGCATAGTGCTTCTCAGCGAAAGGACGGTCCACGGTAATGAGCTTCAAACCTGAACTCAATCAACTCACAAAAGGGAACACGGGTGATTTCAAAACAGAAAAACTAACCGTAAGTTACGTTTATCGGACCAGTATTTATATACCAAACATTAAAAAGTCAAATATGATTGTTACATTGTTAAAAAAAGAATAAAACATAAAACAAATGGACAATCATATAATTATAATGAATCTGGCAAATTGAAACTGATGCTTTAATTGTGAGAACCTCAATTTTCATAAAGTCAGCTAAAAGCTTATCATTCAAGAAATATCAGGGTTCAGAGGAAGGATAATCGCCTGTCAAATAGATGCTACAATATTATTTTGTTGGGGGGAAAAAAACACAATCATCACCTTTTCAGAGAAAGATACAACGAATTGTAATTATCACACTCATAACAAATTTTTAGTGTGACCATAACAAAAGTATACCTTTCAGTGAGAAGCCCTTCTTCTCAAATCTGCTGATAATCTCACCAATCTGAAACGGGTGAGAATCTTTAGTATCCATTTCGTTGCTAAATGCTACTAAATTATGTGCATAACAAATACTCAGAAAAAAGTATTTAAAAAAGTCCTTAAATACTTTTTTCTTTTGCCGTAAGCCAATTCACACATATCTAATACAAAAGCCAAGCTGAAAATAATTTGCATATCAATCAACACTCAAACAATTGCACAAAGAAGCACCAGATTCCGAGAATTAACTGGGGATATACGCATAAATCCCAATTCTTCAAAGTCAATCTTAACATTTAAGCGACACCAGTAAGGACCACGTATAAAGCCCACACAAAGTGCGATAACGAAATAAAGGAAGGCATACCAGGCCTCTCTGAACACCATCAGGCTTGATCATGATGAAGGTTTGCTCCATCTTGCTTTCTCTGATGCTTAGCTCTCCGCAGTTTGGAAATGAATGGCAGAGACAGTGAGCGGGGGATTTATACAAGGCTGGCAAACAAGGCCTAACCCTAATTTGACACAGAATATTCGTTCAAGTATAAAATAATTTTTATTTATTTTCCCTTTCTTATTTTGCGGGGTTTTCCTATTAGGTTTTTGACAAGAAATTGTTGTAATTTTGACAAGAAATTATTGTATTTTAATTTTGGTCACTCTTATAAAATTTTATTTTTTTTATAAAATTATTTTTTAATTTAATTCTTTATAAAATGTTCTTAATAATTTAGTTTATTATATATGAGTATTTTTAAATTTAATTTCTCATAAATAAAATCATTACCAATAATGTTATTTTGTCAATTTACAATAAATGACATTAACAATATAATGACGTATAATATATTTTTGATAAGTTATAAATAATGTCTTTTTATTAAATTATTGTTATTTTTATTTATAGTAAATTGATAAAAAAATATTATTAATAACATTTTTATTGATAATAAATTAAATTAAGAAATATTCATTTATATATAATCAAATTAAGAAAATAATTTCACGAATGATCAAATTAAGAAATACTCTATTTATAAAAGATTAAATTAAAAAGACAAATCTATAAAAGATTAATTTTAAAAAAAAAACCTACCCATGAAAGAAAAAATACATTTTTACCGGTTATTTTAACCCTAAACAATAGACATCTAAAATATAAGTTTTCAGTATTCTAAATTTCTAATAGTCAAGAATAAGAGGGGTCCTATTGTAGCTGGTCATACATTAAAAATTTTTCATTGCGTCTTTTTAACTTTGTTAAAATTTAGCCTTAACAAGATCACTTAAAAAAAAAAGTTGTTGATCACTTTGATTTTGGTATTATATAATTATGGCATAGATATATAATTTTTTTAAAAGTTATATATATATAAGTGAATAAATGTTTTAGTTTATGAAAATACTTTTTTATCTCAATTTAATCTCTTAAAATTTTAACCACTTATTCAATCTTTAAAAAAAAAAATTCGTCCTCACATTAAGGTTCTTTCACAGATAAATAATTAATAGAGATAAGTAAATATTTAAATGAATTAATATTTTAAAATATAAAATCTAGTTTGGAATTTAGAACTCCATTATAAGCTGTCAATTTTTTTTTTTTTGGGGGTTCGCTAATTGTCAAAGAGTATATAGTTTAACTTTCGCTATGAGCGATGGTCCAAAAGAATTATCTAGGTTAAGCCCATTGTCTAGTGCTAAAAGCATCTTTTCTTATTTCGATTTTTAAAACCATCTAAAAGATCGAATGAAAAATGAAAAGCATCTTTTGTTGATGTTTTCATAATAAAAACAAGTGGAAGGCATGTTAGGAAAATACTTTTAGCCAACTTAATATTCTGCTATGACCTTTGCCTAAAAATGAATCTAATACTTTTAAATTTTGTTGTATAAGTGAAGACAATCCAACCATATCCGATATTCCATGTGCATTAAGAATTGTATTAAGTTTCTATGATTATTTTATTATAACACTATACACCTATAAATAGAGATACATATTGATAAAGAGTTTAGTATAAGTTTTAATAATAAAATTATTTCTATTCTTATCAATAAAAACTTCTCATTAGTTTAATGTCTTACAAGGTGAATATTTATTAGTAAATTATGGTTTTTTTTTTTAATTTGGTTCTTTAAAGATATTCCTTCTCAACATGTGTTAGCTGTTCAGAAACTTAATGGTCAAAGTATAGAGCTAAATGCTAACCTGTTTGCATTAAATGCCATTTTAGCAATTTTTCTTTTTGCTTCAACATGTATAAAGTTGTGATTTTCACCCTCCTCCATCCGCCGTATGCAAGGTTGATCGATTATCAGTCCACTAAAGGTGGTTGTTCTGGTTATCATCCTTTCCAACCCTTAAGAGAGATGTTTTTGCTCTTTTGAAGTTATCATATTGTTAGGTGTGTGTGTGTGTGTATGCTTTGTCCCCCCCCCCCCCCCCTTTCTTTTTTTCTCTTAAACGTTAATCACATTTATTTGGTTTGTTGGCAATGGCTTCAGTTTAGTTAGCTTCAGAGATCATGTTACATAATATTCCTTTCCACTCCTTAAAAAGTTGGCTTTTTCCAAGGTTTATGCTATATAGATATAGATATATATATATGTGGTCCCAAGCTTGGTTCACAAATTTAAGAGCATCTAAAAGTGATATACACCATCATTAAGGATTGGCTCAGATAGATAGATTTAAGGGCATCAACTCCCTCCAAAAATGGCTTTAGGTATTATATATGTATATAATATTATTGCCCCCTCAAGCTTTTTATTTGTTGTATTTAATTTTTTGAATTGTCCAACATATACTCTTAAAAACATTACTACCTTTTCACAAATCACACTCAATCTTAATAGTTTTACAAAACCCATTAGGTTCTCCATGAAGCTTCTTGAACTCCAAGGAAGACTAAAGATACAAATTTGGATTCTCTTCACCAAATCTTCCCTCCACTGCCTATCTACCAAATCTAACAGCCAAGATTGTGTTTTACAAAATTTTTATCACTGATTGTTAATTGCTGATAAATCTAACAACTTAGATTTTGGTGGAGAAGCAATGGAAGGAAGATTTGGTGGAGAGAATCTAAATCCTAAATATACTCTCCACTCTTACTCTTTCACAAAATCTCTTCCTTTTTTTTTCCTTTTGGATTCCTTAACCATACTCTCTGCTTATTGACACTATCTTCTTCTTCAACCTCCAAGTTTTCATGGTGGACCATAGTAAGCTTATGGTTCCTATTGGGTTTTTCGTCTTTCTAAGTATTCTGTTACTTTCTTTTCCTTCTCTTCATGTTTTGCTTTTTGCCCGTAGGTGATTTTTCTTTTGTTTTATAAATCTCACCCTTCACTAGCTTTATAAGTGGCAATCATTACTATTTAGAAAGCTCACACCATGAGTGAACAAATTTGGCTGATATTTAATTTATGGCAAAAGATGAGAAAGAAAGGAAATAAGGATTTATTGGAAACAAGTACTCAACATCTATAAAAAGCAATGTGTATTGGAATTCTTAATTTTTAAAAAGTTTGACATGTTTGTGGTTATGAGGATTAAGTAAATATAAAAGAAAACAAATAACAGAAAGATTTTTTTTAAGCTTTAATAGATTGAACAAAAGGAAATTGTAGGTTCCCAAAAGTTTATACAATATTGCAGCAAAATTATTTGATATTTTATATCTTGATTACCAATAGTTGCCATATAATTGTAATTTCTTAAATAATTGAAACATCACATAGTAGTTTATCTTCATTTCTTATTTTCAGGTTTCTCAAATGAGATTCTTGTTGTGATTGGCAAAAGAAAAAAAAAAGATTCTTGTTGTGCTATTGAAATATGGCACCATAAAAACTCTTTCTTTCTTCTTCAAGAAGAAAGATGTTAATAATTCTCAACTTACTACACCCTTGCCTTCCAATGTTGTCCTTGTATTAAGGTACCTGCATTTATGTTTGTTTTAAACAAGTAGGCATCTAATAATTAAAAACATGACAAACTTAAAGGAACCAAAATTTTTCAAAGAAGGAAAAATAATTTTCAAATCTAATTCAACATCCTTCTTAGATTTCTTTTAGACTAACAATTGGTATTAAATCATGGTCTCTATTTTACAAATCTATCCTTTTAGAGAAAAGATCTTGTCTAGATGATGAGTCAATTTCTTAGTATCAAAGGGCGCTCAATCAATAGATAACTATATTTCAATGGAATGAACTATTTATAGTAGAAGATCAGAATAAAAATCTTCGTTGAGTCAACTGAATTACAAGTGTGGGATGTGATTGAAAATGATCCATTTGTGTCTATGAAAAAAGTAGACAACAAAATAGTCAAAAAACTATGAGAAGAATGGAATGAGGATGATAAAAAGAGACACAAAATAAATTGTCAGGCAATTAGCTATATTTTCTATGCTATGAATGTATAAGAATTTAAAAAGCTCTCAAAGTGTCACTCCATAAAAAAAATGTGGGACAAATTTCAAATAATATATTAAGGAATTATATAGGTCAATAAAACAAGAATTGACACATTGGTGCATGAGTATGAGCTATCCAAAATGAAAGAGGATCAAAGCATAAAGAAGATATTTTGAAGGCTTTAAAGAATCATCAGTGTCCTTGCCACTCTTGAAAAGTGATCCCAATGATGATCTTATCTAGAAAGTTGTTAGAAGTCTATGCCTACCTTAGAATGTAAAGGTTGTTGATATTCAAGAAAAGGAGAACTAGAAAGAATGACATTTGATGAACTTAGAAGAAATCTAATTATCTATGAAGGAAACTACTTAAAAAGAAGCATAGAAAAGCTCAAAGAGAAAGAAAACTATCACATTAAAAACTTCTCTTCAAGATGAAGAAGATGAGTTTCTCATTGATTTGTCCAATGACAAGGAAATGACATTATTAACTAGAAGGATTTACAACTTCTATAAGAAAATATTTCAAAACAATCAAAGAAAAGGTAGTTTACTAAAATGTGAGTGAACCAAAGATAAACTTCAATGCTACGGATGTAAGAAAATGGGCCACATAAAAGCTAATTG
This sequence comes from Erythrophleum ivorense, assembly GCA_026724425.1. NCBI lineage: Eukaryota > Viridiplantae > Streptophyta > Magnoliopsida > Fabales > Fabaceae > Erythrophleum > Erythrophleum ivorense. Next base: position 1,915,326 of record JAIUCV010000025.1, on the reverse strand, counting down.
TCTGTTGGCAAATAAATTATGCTCAAACAATAAGAAGAAAGTTATGATAGCTAATTCTACATGGAGTGAGGATGACCTCTTAAATGAATCTAGAGGAGGAAAAGAGCAAGAAACAATGAATCTTTTTCTCTTAGTAACATAATATTCTTAGAGCAATATTGATGAGGAAACAGAAGTTGAAAACATTGGTTTCATGACATATGAGGAATCTAGTAATACACAGGTAGAAGAAGAGTTAAATATACTTCTTTTACTTATGATGAGCTATTGCATACTTTTGACAAGGTAGTAGAAGACTCTAATAAAATTGCACTAAAATATAATGAATTGAAAAGGAATCATATGAAGATCCTAAAGAGTTTTAGTATAATAAAAAACGAAAAGGATATTCTAAAAGAGAAGCTTAGATTCATTTAAGAAGAATATTCTATGCAAACTTTCTTATCTAAAAATATAAAAGTTAAAAGAAAAGATTACATGTCTTAAAGAAGACTTAGCAAAATTTATGAAAGGATATGAAAATCTAAAAGTGATTCTAGAAATACAAAAATATTTTTTAGGCAAAAACAATATTGCCTATAGAGAAGATGAAAATAATGAAAAACAAGCTAGGATTATTGTTGCAAAGGCTTCAAATAGTAAATCTCCGAGCTATATTCTTGTAATAAAAGAGGTTATTTATCATAACAACGTTTAATGAAGCCAAGAAATCTTGTTAAAAAATAGATTCTTAAGAATGCTTTAGCATACAAAAAATCTGGAGCTAACATGGTAAAGACCATAAGTCTCTTAGGTACCTAAATTTTCATATCTTGTAAGTAGGTCTCTCTAAAAGCTATAATTGGAGAATAAATATGATTCTTGAATTTTAGATGTTCCTATCACATGACTAAAGTTACGATTAATTTTTTGTCTTTTATTCCTAATGTATTTAGAACTGTTACATTTGGTGATAATAAAAAAGGTAAAATCGTGGGATCAAGTACAGTAAGAATAAATGCATTTCTTATGATTGACAATGTACATCTTATTAAGGGTTTCAAATATAATCTTATTAGTATTAGTCAATTATGTGATGAAAGATATAATGTTGCATTTGATTCCTATTCTTGCACAATCTATAATAAAGACAAGAGTGAAATCTTAATTAAAGGAAAAAGACATGACAATTTTTATATTTTACATAATAATAATATTTTTGCGCAAAAAAGTCTTTCATTATTGCATAATTAAAGTTGGCTTTGGCATAAAAGATTACGACATGTTAGTATGAGATTATTATCTAAATTGTTACTAAAAGATCTTGTCATCAGTTTGCCTAAAACTCAAGTATGAAAAGTATCAAATATGTAAAGTATGCTAAAAGAAAAAACAAACTAGATCATTTTTCATACCCAAGAAACTTGTCTCAATAGACAAATCATTTGAACTTATTTATATGGATTTATATGGTTCGCTTAGGACACAAAACTTCAAAGGTAAATCTCATGGTTTAGTTCTTGTTAACGATTTTCAAGATTTACTTAGGTCTTTTTCTTATCTTATAAGAATGGTTGTTTTAAAAAGTTTAAGACCTATTTTGCATAAGTTTAAAATGAGAAACGATATTTAATCCTTTTTATATAAAATGATTATGAGAAGGAATTTTAAAATCTATTCTTTGAAGAGTTTTGAAATGAATGTGGTATAAATCACAATTTTTCTACTATGAGAACTTCCTAACAAAATGGAGTTATAGAAAGAAAAAATTACACTTTACTTAATATGGATAAAATATTACTTTGTAAAAATAACCTACCTCCTACTACATTTTGAATAGATGCCTAATAAGACCTATTTTGAATAAAACTACTTGTGAGCTTTGGAAATGTAGGAAACCTAATGTTAGCTATTTTTATACATTTAGGTGTTAAGTGCTTCATTTATAATAGCAACAAAGATAGCTTGAGAAAATTTAAGCCCAGAATTGATAAAGGAATTTATTACACCTTACTATATCTCAATTACTCTGTATGATTTAGCTAAAATTATATACTTCACAAATCCCTTTAATGTTGGAATTTAACTATTAAGCACATCAATTGGACTCATAATATTCAATAATAGTTTTTCTGCAATTCCTACTCATAATATAATTCCAAGTATTTCGTTCCATATAAAATATCATGTATGTAAGACTCAAGCACATAAAAGGAACCATTTGCCTACTTTAGCCATAAATGCACACAAATGAGTATGAACCTTAAAATTTTATAACTTGAACTACACAACTTCGATTTAAGTAAATTATATGTCATTTTAAAACTTATGATATGAACTTATTGTAAAAATTTCAAGTTAAATTGAATCTATTTGGTCCCTCAAAACATACAAAAACTAGAAATGGTACAGAATGAACAGTACTATATCATAATAGTTTTTTAGGGCCAATTTTAAAAATTTGCCAAATATTTTACCGAGTTTTGAAAAATACAAACCTTAGCTCTATATAAAGATCTAGATGTCCACTAAATTTCAACATAAAATTCAATCATTAAGGTAGTCTGGGGCAAAGGGATAATTTATAACTCAATTGGTCAAATTTTTTATTCCAAAATGCTTAATTAAGCCCTAATGTTACACTCGAAAATGCGACTACATGGCGCCTTAAAGAAAATTTTGATCTAGATTTTTGAAGACAAAAATTGAAATTAAAATTAAAAGTAGTAGAGTCGCCATCAAAATTTTATTTTATTTTTTAAAAGGCAAAACTTTGAAAAAATCATTTATAAGAAAAATGGTCTGTGAACCATATTTAGATTTGGGAATCGGTTGTGAGTGGAGAAAGTTTTAGGCATCCCATTACACCCATTATTAAGAATGGTTACTTTAAGTTAGTTGTACAAAATTAAAATGACATTGATGATATTTTAATTCTCCTTAATAAATAACATTCAAAACGGAAGAAAAAACTTAAGGAAATAAAATTAAAAGTAAAAAAGAAAAAGAAATTAAAGAAACAAAATTAAGAGCAAAATAAAAAGAAAGGAATTAAGAAAATAAAAATTAAAAAAATATTTATTTACAAGAGCGGACTTAACCTAATATGAGAGTTTAGGACTTACATACCCTATAAGAAGGATTAAAGTTCATGTAGTTCGAATAAAAATTGTCTTTTGACTGGTATTTTGTATTTTTGTTTTGTTCTTTTTTAAAATTTTTTTATATTTAATTTTTTTGTGTTTTTTTTTACAAAAAGACGAAGAAAATAAAAATTACTTTTTCCTTTAACAAATAAAATGAGTTTTGAAATTGGTTGATGTGTTTTAATTTGTTAAAAGTAAATTTAATTTTACTTTTTTTACATTTTCAGTTTTTTTCCCTTTTTTATCATTTTTTATATTTTATTTTTCTCTTCTAAGTCTTTTTTATTTTGTTTTTTTAATTTATTATTTTAATTTATTTTTTATTTTTTTGTTTTTGTGTTTTCTTACGACTTTAATGATTTTTTTATGAAATTAAAAAACGATTTTTCTCTTTTCTTTTTTCTTTTTGCATTTTTAAAACTTTTTATTTGATTTGATTTTAATTTTTGACTTTCTTAATTTTTCTTGTATTTTGACTTTTGCTCTTAATTTTTTATTTTTCTTTGACTTTCTTTCTTTATTTTTCTTTTTTACTTTGAATTTTTCTTTTTTTTTTCTTTTTTTTTTTTAAATTAATTTTGTTGATTTTTTTTATTTTTTTCTTTTTTTTGGAGTATTTCATTTATTTATTTTTGTTTAAGTATGAGGACTTCTCTCTTTTTTTTATTTGTTTAATTTTGAAATGACACTTGTGTTTAAGTATAAGGACTTTTTTTAGTATATTCTTTCTCTTTTTTTTAATTATTTTTTATCCTTTCAATTTTTTTCATTCATTTTTTTTAGAATTGATGTTTGATTTTTCTTTCTCATTTTTTCGTTTTTTCTTGGCTTTGATTAGATTTTGATTCTTGATCCTTATAATTGATTTTTTTTTTTATATTTTTGTTTTGATTTTTGTTTGAAAAATATTTTTCCTTAGATTTTGGTTTTTTTTTTATATTTTATTTCCTTTTCTTTTATATTTTTGTTTATTTAAAGAAAGCTTTTCATTTCTATAAAATATATTTTTATTAGAAGAAATCTTCACTTACTTTTCTTATTTTCTCTTTTTTTTGTTATTTGTTAATTTTTCTCTCTTTTTTTCTTTTCTATTTTTATTTTTGTTTTGTTTTTTGGCTTTTATTTGCTTCTTTTTTTTTTACTGTTTATCTTTTTTTTTTCAAAAGACCTACTCCAAAGAGGAATAATTAATTTTGAAATTTTCTTTTAGAATACTAATTTTTATTTTTAAGAAAAGAAAAGGAAAAAGGTTTTTTTTTAATTAGTAATTTATTGCAGAAAAAGGTTTTTTTGGTTTCTTTTTTAGGTATTAAGAACATGCTTTATTTTGTCTAAAAGAAAACTATATATATTTTTCAAAGAACTTCATCTGGTTTTCTAAACCTTCTTTTTTTTTTAATCATGCTTTAATAATTAAATTTTTTTTCAAGCACATTTTCTTTTTCTTAGAATTTTTGAAAACAAAATTAATTTTACAAGGCGATTGGAACCCAAAACTTGCAAATGTATAAAAAAAACCAATGAATATCAAAGAGACTTTATTGTCACACATAATACTCTATTTAACTCCTATATGTCTGAGGGGATATAAAATCTTACATGGCTACTCTAATAATAATAATAATAATAATAATAATAATAATAATAATATCCTATAATGAATAACAATTTTTTTTACAAGTATATAATAACCTGTGGCTGTGTGTGTTTTGTGTCCAATCAAACGAATATCAGAATTCCGAACAATATTTACAAAGATGATAAAAATAGAAATTTGCAAGAATTGAATTACGATGATCACTTGTTTGTCTTTGCATCCTTCCACTTCCTTGATGCTCTTCTTGATGACCCATAACATGAATTGCCATTTGCTCACATGTCAAACAAAACAAAAACGCTAGTCAGTAAAGTTTCATGAAAATAAGTCACTAAAGTAATAAGCAATAGGTATAAAGATAATTTGTACCAAGACTTTTAGACAAGAGTGAAGATAATAATTAGCAAATTTGTGTGAGTTTAAAGCATCTTCCCTCATGTGTTAGGATTCATTTATCATGCAAAGTTGACCCCAATCTAACTTACTCAAACTTGATCCATTTATCATGTAAAGTTCAAACAAGCCAAAAAGAGCAATAGTGTCAAGATTTATTCAATATTTAAAGTTATTCTTGTCAAGTCAACATAGCAAGATGCATCTTCTTATGCAACCCAAGATTACGAAAGCCCATATATCTTCACTCACAAAACTCCTTGGTAGCCTAAGGCAAGATAAGTAGCATAAATTTTCCAAATTACTCATATCCCTTCGTGTAGCAGGATGCACCATGATTTTTCCAAATTCCAAATCAGAAGCTAAGCATGACAGCTCAAGTTCATCAGCAACGATTTAAGCCTAGATTTTTTTTATACTAAGGATAGAATCCAGTTACAAACATTAATAAAAAAATCAATTTCATTATAACACCATGGTACAACAAGCCAGATTGGGAATCAAGCATCTGGATTCAAACTTCTATTAGTGGCACGAACATTAACTTGAATCCAATTATGTTAGCCTAATTCCAATGCCATCACAGATTAAACCAACATTCATTAACAAAGAAGTTAAACTAGAATTATCATCACAGCGGTGAAGCAAAAATAGTTCATATCAATGACAGAGCAAACTATAATCTAATCATCAGCAGTGTCCCTAACATTCAAATCAAATAGCCTTAAATAGAGTACATAATTCCCAGATTTTCGAAGATGAAAGACAAATACAAACTGCAATAAAGCATACATAAGTGAATTTACTTTCTTTGCCAAACCACAGATACACTTACCTTGTTTTCCTACTATGCCAAATTTGCTTCCTCCGCTTTGCTAGAAACCCCATTCTTCTTCTCTGTGACTCTCTTCCTTTTATCTGAATCAATCAATTCCTTGTATCAGCAAAACTCAGAAAGCCCTCAGCCGCAAAATCCCCTCTCAGTCTCGATTTCCCTCACATTGAATCACCGAAATCATCCCAAAGTAAATCTCCCTCTCTCACTCTCTACTTCTATCTCTCTATATTCTGTTCTCCTCTCGCAGACTCCCTCTCCCCTTTTTTCTCGGCTCCTCAATTACTGGGTTTTCGAAACCTCCCCCCTTTCAATTTTTAGAAACCCCTATGCCTCTCTTTCGATTTCATAATCTCTCTCTATTTCTACTCATTCCTAACCCTCTCTCAATCTCTCCTGTTCACCTTTTTTTTTTTCAATTCGAATCCCCCTTTTATAGAAAAACCCGATAGTGCTTCTCATCCTTCCCTTCCGCGCATCTGTAACACCTTACTTTCTAGCTCATACCCATCATGCCTTACATACTCATATACACATGCTAAGCATACAAGGGAGGTTATTTGCTCTACCTTATGCTTAATTTCTATGGCATTATGTATGGGTAGATTTCCACTGAAAGTCACATGGACCGGGTGAGCTCTTTCTCTACATCCTCATGCTTAATTATACTACTAAGACTCATTTCAATCCCAACAACATGCTTTAAACTCATGGAAAGCAGAAAGGGATTTGAGACATGCATTTTCGTTCTTGGCAGATTTTGCTTCATTTCTGGGCTAAGTTTGGAAATGCATAACTAAATGCAGAAAAATCGTATCTGCATGATCTCGGTCATTCTAGAAAGCTTAAGACGTCTGCTTCTTGCTAAAAATATGTAGAAGTCTCAATATCTCACATATCCTGAGTTTGACATCAAAATCGTTCACTGGTCAGAGGGGGCTCATTTGCTGTCACAGTTTACTGATATGGACTTTGAAAATGTCTAACTAATTCCACAAAAATCCAATGATTGCAAACGATATTTATATGGAAAGATGTGGATGTCAGCTAGAGGAGACAAATATCTTCATATCAGTTCACCAAGCCAATTTCCCGGAAACCGATGAAACAGTACTTCGGGTTTGGTTGGGTGTCTGATTCTGGGCAGGAACTTCGAAATTGCATACCTTCCTCTCTAGACCTCCAAATGAGGTGCTTCTAGTTCCTAAAAGTCACTGTGACCATCTAGTTTCTGTGTATAAAATTTCGTAGCCATTGGACTACGTTTGCCCCTCGGATGACACGATTCTCAAACTGACCAAATGAACAGTATTTTCTGAAATCCGAATTTCTGATGTCAACTTTGAAAAATCATAGAAGATGCTATAGACCTCTAAATGATATGAACTCTAGCTTCACAAAAAGCTATAAACATGATCTGGCTACATGTCAAATTTCATAGCAAGAAGAGGTCATATGGTTAGCCTTTGACATCATGTGCAAAAAGGCCTTTTCTTGGCCAAAAGTGAGGCTCAGGGGGTCCAATTTTGGTTCTTCTACCTCTATGACTCCTTGAGCACATGAGAAAGCATCTTTAAGGGCCATCAATCATGACTCAAGTGTCTAACAACTTAGATTGGATAAACTCACTACTCCATGCCCACTTATGCACCCATATAGCCTATACTAACATTGAGCATTTCACATCAAAATTGCCTCTTCATTCATAATAGGCCTCATTCTCATACATTCATCATACATGCATTAGCTTACAATCATTCATAAAGGTTACATCATTACTTTACATCACTTGTCTCATGTACAATGTATTTACAAGAAATTCCTTTACACTTTTCTGTAGTCTCCCTAGCCTCATGCTTGATGATGGTTCCCATCTCTTACCTCACTTGGTCCACCTGACATGTTTGGATGGTGGAGAGGGAGGGTGAGATTCGGAGAATCCCAGTAGTTCATCTCTCATTCAATCATACATATATAGCATGCAAACAAGTCTCATTGTGCATGTATGGCATGTTAGCATATAAAATCATGATGAAAGCATTTAAAACATGTGAATTGGCCATGCATAAAGGAAAAACATTCTCAACATGTGAGTAGGCCATACATAACATTTAGAAGCTTGCCAAGTACATGGATTAGCCTCACCCACTCACTTGTGGCTTTTGGACTTGCCTCACCCATTCTTGAGAGGTCCTTAGACTCAACCCTTACTCTTTGGGAGTCAACCTCACTTTTGGGAGACTCTTTACTTTTGTCTCAACCAACTGGAGGGTTTGGCTCATCCTCCCCTTGGCTATAGGGTTATTGGCTTTTCCATTCCTCAAGCAAACCAAAACAAATAACATAAATCATCATTTCACTTCATAACATATCATCATGCTAACACACTTCTCATAACTCATATCATACATACATACAAGTAAGACAATGTAAACACACAATTATGCATGAAAGAAGGTGGAGAGAACTACCTTGTTAGCTATTCACTACTTCCTCTTTCACTTGTCTCCTCCCTTGTGGATTCCACTACCACTTCTAGATGGGAGAGTTTCTCTTGAGCCTAACCACACAAGAAGCATGAAATTAATTCCTTAATACTTGATTCTTAAGCTAGGGATCTCTTCTTATCAACTCTATTGAGCTTCTTAAACTAGGTTTCCTTCTCTCACTAGACTTCATTAGCTATCCTCTCTTTTCCTCAACTCACAAGCTCTTAAGAAGAAAGAGAAGACTACATACTTCTAACCTCTCTCAAGAGGGGTTTCTCATTCTCCCTCTTCTGAACCAAACTCAAGACCTAACCATCTTTGCTATCTAAACCATGGAAAGAGAGGGGAAGGGGAGAAGGGCAACATGTAAAGAGAAAAGCTATGAGAATCCTTACCTTTCTTGTCCTTTCTTCTTCTCCTCAGCTTCTCTCTCTCTCCTCCACCCTTTTCTCTCTCCTAAAGCGAGCTTGAGTCGGTTAGAAGAAGAAAGAAGAGATTTGGAAGCTTTTAAAAAGTCAAATTCTCTTTTTCTCGCTTTTCCTGACCGCTCTCGCTATAGCGAGCCATTGCCCTCGCTACAGCGAGTTCGTGTTTGTTCCAGACCTTTGCCTTCGCTATGGCGTCGCTACAGTGAGCAACTCCTTGGTTTTTGTATGGAATACTCGTACTCGCTATAGCTAGGAGTATTTTCGCTATTGCGAGGAGGCATTCTTGCTATGGCGAGGCTATTTCTCGCTATGGTGAACTCGAAAATTCGCTATAGCCGGGCTGTAGCGAGAAGACTTCGAATTTTTCAGCCCTTGGAGATTTCCAGCTCTTTTCTTTTCCCTTTCTTTTCTCATTTCTTTTCTCATTTATTTTTCCTGGCTGTTACACTTATTTTTCAAACTGACCCATTTTAGTGTTTTTACAATATATCAGATGTTACAATATGCATCAACTATGAACTATTTATCATGTGAAATTTGCCTTCCATCTAAAAATCATTATCCCACTTGAAGATATGCATGTAAGCTCAATGGAATTCCTTTTACTAATTCATGTTCCAATATCTTATACATACATATTTTAGTCATACATTCATATTTTAACACTTTTGCACAAGTTACTAATACATTATATCAAAATATAAATTTATATATTCATGTATATAATACTAAGTCCTAGGCTAAACTCTTGTTAAATTTGACCTTTTCTAAGTCTTGCTCTCTTTTTTCTCATTGTTTTGCATTTTACCTAGCCATGATTAGTAAGAGACAAGGGGTGAGATTCTCAAGAAAATCTTAGTAGCAATACTCTACAAATTCCAATATACACATATTATTACTCATGTAAGGAGATACAAGCATGTATGGTCATAGAACATCATAACACATGTAATAACTAGTAATTCAGAAATTGAATTGAACCCAATAAGCTAATATAGGAATACCCTAAAGCAAGGAAAATTAAGGCTAAATGAGATTAGGATGTTAATTAGAGTATCTTAAATGTGGATTAGAGCTTAAAGTTAGCCTGGAACCAAAGCCAAAACGGTCAAATGAAAAGTTACAAAAGCGAGTAGCATTTTTGTAATTTTAGAAAACTTTTAGAAAACTCAAAAAAGAGATCTTTAAATAGTAAAATTAAGTTTATCTAGGTTCTCAAAGGTTCTAAAAACTATAGGAACCCTTAAAATGGTCAAAACCCTTCTGGTTTATATTTTAAAGTGTCAGTTGGCTAAAACTTTGATTGAATCATTCGGTAAAGTTTTAAATCAAATTTAGGTGAAACCAAAAGTATTTTATGAATTAGAGGACCTAAATTTTATGATAGAAAAAATGGTTCTAAAAAAGGAGTTGAAATGAGCATAATGGAAATAACCAAATCGAAGGACTAAATTGGAATTTAAAAAAATGGCATAAATGGGTCCCATAGCCTCTTATATCATGTCCTACTCTTTTCCATTCTCTTAATCAACATTCCTCTGGTCCAAAATAGATTCAAGGGCAGCTCAAGGAGGTGCACCAAGTGAGGGAGCAAAGGGAAGAGAAAGAAGCCTTGAAAGAGTAAGAATTCAACACTTTTTCATGCCTTCTCTTTCTCTAAATTTCTTCTCCTCCTTCTCCTCTTTCTTCTCATGGTTTGAATAATTTATATGGACATGTTTTATAATTGGTTTAGCAGAAGAGAGGGAGAGTTTGAAGGGAAGCTTGGAAATATAGAAAAGCTCTCTTGAAAAGCTTGCAAATAAGGTAAGAAACTATGGCTCAAAGTGCTTCTTCTTGGCTTTCCTTGGTTTTCATGTTTTGGCCAGAATAAGGGGTATATGTTAGGGACTTTATTTTGATCTACACTTGATAGGAGATATGGTTTTGAAGCATGAGGAATCATATGGGGCAATTAGGATTCAAAAAGAACCTATAGATAATAAGTTATGACATTAGGGTTTTGGTTGCATCTAGGGATCTATGAAGATTTTTAGTGATAATTTAGATTGTATAAAACCATGTTTGAATTCTCAAGACATCTAGAAAGTTTTATGGATGGCAAATCCCCTAGGAAATGGAAGAAAACCCCATGGGCTCTTATTTAGCTTTATGTCTCGGCCAAGAAGGGAATTTCATACTTAGGGAGAGTTTTTCTTAATCTCAAGGATAGAAATGGCTTAGAAATGAATAATAGACACCAAAGGAACCATTAGTTTGAATTTAAAAATCATATTTTGAAAGTTGAAAATTTAGGTTCCTTTTAAGCATAAAAAACAACTTAATGTTTGGCTCTATGGATTGAGTTTATGATGACTTTAATGAGTTTAAATAGAGTCATATAATTGAGGTTGAGTAAGAAATTGGAGCTAAGATAATGAATTATATAAGTTGCTTCATTATACCCTTGTATAGAACTATAAGCATGGCATAAGCTAGAAATACCTTGTGTAAACTTTATATGAGGCTAGAGATGGGTCCATCGAGCCTCCTCCAAGTGTGTGTGTGAGGCCAAACTAAAGAGATAAGGAATCAAGGAAGAGATTGTATTTCTTGAACCAAGGTAGCTCTCCATCCTTTCTTATATGTATTTTTTGATTGTTTGATTATCATTGAATGCTTAATGTGTATTTGAATCATGAGACATGCCTATAGCTATTGGTTTAATGTTATGGTGCCATTATGCTTCTTAGATCGCTTTTGAATTGTGAGATTGCTCTTTATGGGTGAGATTGTGCCAAAAGTTTCTTGGATTGGGTGAGGTGAAGCTAAAAGTCTCTAAGAATGGGTGAGACAAGGCCAAAAGTTTTAAGAATGAGTGAAACTAAATCAAAAGTCCTTACAAAGTAGGTGAGGCTAATACAAAAGTCATAAATAATAGGGCGAGACTAGACCAAAAGTTCCTAGAGTTGGGTTTTGATCTTGACATATCTATGTGATGTTGAAAACATGATTTGCTTGGTTCTTGAAAGTGTTTGATACATACTTGTATTTTTGACATGATTATATGCCATATATGCTTACTTGAAATGGTGAAAGAGCTATTAGGATTCTTTGAATCTCACCCTCCCCTATTTTCCATCTATTATTGTCTAAGTGAAGCCTAAGGAAGCAAAAATAGAGGCCAAATAGTGTTGTAATGTTTGGTTTTCGTAAAAATAATGGAAACAAATACATTTGTAAAGTAAGTCCTCTAAAATTGATTGGTTAGGGTTCAAAAAATTTAGAATAATGATCTAGACATTAAGTCATAAATTTAAAAGGGCGGAGGTACCTTGAAACAAAAGCTAAAATAACCAGATAAAATTTAATGAAATAGCTATGTAACGTAATGACATTTTCACAATTTTGGACAAATTTTGGAATTCTCATATGAGGGCTTTTTAAATGGTAAATTCAAGTTCTCTAGCTTTTTCAAAGGCCCTGAAAACCATGAGAAGTCCTGGGACAGTTAAAACCCCTCCGGTATACATTTTCTAATGTCGGTTGACCTGAATATAGACCCTTTTGTTCGAGAACATTTTAGCTCCAATTTGAATAATTTCAAAGAAATTTTATAAGATTAAGGATCTAAATCTTATGATGGAAAGGATGGTTCTAAAAAATGAGCTAAAATGAACTCGGAACGAAAATGCCAAGATTAAGGGACATAATTGAAATTTTAGAAACAATTTTTGTAAACCTACCTATATATACCGCATGCCCCACTCTTCGCCTCACTTAATCCATTTCATTTCTACCCTAAACTAGAGAAAGAATCAAGGGAGTGAGGTGCATAAGGGAGGAAAGAAAGGGAGAAGAAAAAGCAAGAAAAAGGTATGATTTTTCATAGATTTTCTTGGTTTCTCTTTAGCAAATTCCTTCTCATCCATCTTCCTTTCTTTCCTATGGAATTATTGAAGTATTTTGGGTTGTTTTGAGGTCATACCTAAGAGGGAATTTTTGAATCTGAGGAGAAGAAGCCAAGCAAAGTGAAGAACAAGCAAAGGAAGCCAATAAACCAAGGTACTTTACCATGCTTCAAGCTTGATTTCTCTTGTTATTTCTCTTGTGATTTTCTCCCCATATAAGACCAGCCCTAAGGAGTTAAATTTCTAGCCAAACCAAGAGTGAATTTTAGGAAAATGAGGGAGAAGAACAAGAAGATGCAAAGGAAACAATTAAATAACCATTAAATTTCAAGATAACAAAGTTAGGGTTTCTAGGGTTCTACTAAAATTATGTTTTGATGCAAGAGTTCCTAAGCTAAAATGAACGTTTATATGAGATTTAAAGATCCCTAAGAAGCTTCCCACATGCATCTCTCATCAAGAAAACGAAACAAACTCACTTAGTGCTCTCTTGGTGCATAGTTTTGGCCAAGACTAGAAGGAATACCAAGGGGTAGTTTTAATTCATTCCAAGCTTGATTTTGAGTCATATATAATAGGAGAGAATGAGAGGAGGCCTTGAAAAAATTTTAGAAGTCATGGATAGTGAGATGGTATCATAGGTTTTATATTATGACCTAAAAAAGTAACACCTAGTTAAGCTCCTTAAAATGAAGGTGTGATGGTCCCAAGAGACTTCAATGGAGTCAAGAACCTTAAATGGATAGAAGGAATGGAGCCAAGATGATATTTTCTTAAGGTTATTTCATTAGGTGCATTATGGAACCATAAATGAGACATAAGCACCACCTAGCTTTTGAAATGAATGTGTAGCTTTAGAATTTGTTCCAAGAGTGTAATTGGCTTCCATATTATGTGTCTAGGCCAAAGGAACCAAGTCTCACATCTTTGTGATTGTGTGGTCGAAGGAGAGGAAGAGTGTTCAAGGAAGAAAGTGTGCATTTATAACAAAGGTAGCTCTCTCTTCTTTCTCTCATGCATGAGTAGATATTTATCTTGTCTTTGAATGTGTGTATGTATATTTTGAGCCATGAAAAATGTTTTAGCATGTATCTATATGTCATGGTACCATGATGTTATATTATGCCTTCAAATGATACTTTGTGAACTTGTTTTGGTTTGCTTGAGTGTGGTAAAGCCAAAAGCTCCTTAGCAATGGTGAGGATGAGCCAAGGACTTTCAAGAATGGATGAGACAAAGCCAAAAGTCTCTAAAGAGTAAGGTTTAGTTAAGAACCCTTTAAGAAAATGGGTGAGCCAAGTCCAAAATCCCTAGAGAGAATGGGTGAGGCTAAGCTACTTGCTTGGCAAACCTATGTATGATTTGTATGACTTCTTGAATGCTAAAAGTGTTCCATAAATGATTATGAAAGCTTTGATGTCCATGTATGCATTTTAGACTTGAATTTACATTCTTTATGTGTGATTGAAAGGGAGAAGAGCTATTAGGATTCCTAGAATCTCATCCCTTCCTCTTCATATGTTTAACATGTCTAAGTAGATTAAGTGAGCCAAGAAATGGGAGCCACCAAGCCTAAAGAAAGGAGATTGACAACAAAGTATGTGATTTTGTCATTTTGTAGCCATATGAATGGCATATGATGTAATCTAACATTGTATATGATGTATGAACCTATGGGCACTTGTAAATATATGGATATATTGTATATGTATGAGATTTGATGCCATGTGGATGTTGTAGCCACTTTTTGACATTGAATGGTAAGATATAGCCTATGTGTTCTTGTGTACATCTTAGGGTAAAAGAGTGAGTTTGTGAAATCTAGGTTTTTACACCTTTGAGACATGTTTAATTGACCATATCAGTGCTTTCCTACATGCTTAAGTGGCCATGGATGTCTTAGAAGTAGATTTGGACCATTTGAGACCCTTATGAGAGACAAAAGAGCCATTTTGCAACCCAATATCAAGATCTAACCAAATGAACGAATTTACCAATAAAATTTAGCATGCATATAGATCTCATCCAAACCTTTTTGAAAAGCTAAAGACCAGATTATTTGGAGTTCTGTGAAATTAATTATAAATTTTTAAAGTTACCATATTTCAGTTGTTCTAATATGATTACTATTCATATGGTTAGTTTCTTCTCTTGTGTCATTAGAAGGACAAATGGTGTCCAATACTTATGAAAGTTTATAAGAATAAACTAGACATGATAACCTTTCTATAGCTATTGAGATCACCTCAATTGGATGTCTGAGCAGGGAGATATAAATTTTTTAATTTCTATGATAGTACCAGTAGCGCCAGGTGAGCTTGGTTATTGTTCTATCGATTTTTAGTAGTTAGATATTCCTGTTTAGTTTGGACTTATTTTTAACATAAAGTAGATATTTGTAGCTTTTTAGAATGGTATAGTGTATTTGATTTTAATTTTTTTAGAATTAATTATAATTTTTCAAAATTCATGACAAAAAATTGATATACTAACTCGAGGCTACACATGTAATTTTTATGTATATACTTCATGAGCTCGAGTTTGCGGCCACTTCTTGAGATAGTTCTGAGTTGTATTTGTGTATTTAAATATGAGAATGAGATAGATGAGTTCATATGATCCATGGGATATGAAATAAAAATTTTATCCATGACGTAATGCAAAAATAATCGAATATTTTAATGCCTTTTCTTGTAAAGCTTATTTTATTCAAAGAAGCATACTTAAACATGAGATGAGATGAGATAAATGAACATGGTGTTACAAGTGTTATTTGCATTACTTTGACAATATGATAATTTTGATGTCAAAGTATGTATGTATAAGTTATGTTTGAGATATAAACCCTTGAACATATGTAAAAGCATATAAATATGTTATATGAACCAAATTTAGAGCCACATGAATGAGAATGTATGATTTTGACATTCTAGAACCTAGCCATGCATGTGTATATGAACAAGTGGAATGATGAAATTGAGCTCCATGATGATTTGGACTTATTGTGATGCTTCTATATGCTATATTTAAGCTTTTGGATGTGCTCAAATGGTCATAGATCATGTAGAAAACCATTTGGTACCATTTGATGCCATTTTGACCTTATTCTTGCCATAAACCAAAACTAGATCAAATGGATAAATTTTGTTATAAAATTTGGCAAATATATAGATCTCATCTAGAGTTTTTCATAGAACTAAAGAGCACTATTTTTAGAGCTATAAAGAATTTATTATATTTTTTAAAATTGACCAAATTATGTAGAAACTGTCACTGTCATTGTATATATAGTCAATTTGGTTTTTGGTGCCATTTAAGGGCTAAATGAAGTTCAATACTCATAAAATTTTATAAACATATAGTTGACATCATAAGCTTTCATAGCCATTGAGATCACTTAATTTGGAACTATGTAGAGTGGGATATGAATTTTTGAAATTACTGGTCTACTATAGGACGTAAATCAAATCCAGTTACTATTTCATTAGCATTTCATAGTCTAAATGATATTGTTTTGATCTAAAATTTTTATATAGTTAGAGGACATCCTGAGCTTTCCAAAAATCATAATTTGCATGATTTGAAATTTTCTAGAATTAGTTATGAATTTTCAAAGTTTATATTAGAATATGGGACATGTGGAAAATGCAAGTGTGATGTTCACTTTGAGATGTATACCTCCAACCTGAAATTTAAGCTTCAAAGTATGATTTTTCTAATTGAATAAGTATGTTATGGATGGAAGATGACTTTGGTAAACTCACATGGTTCATTTAACCAAAAATAAATTAATTTGGCTTTTGATAATGGTTATTTCCACTATTAAAAGTGTTATTTTCATGAAAATAGATGTTTTATGCCTATTATAATATATATTAAGTGTTGTCTTAATATCGTATTACAACACATTATAACATAAACTTAGATATGGCCATATCATACATGCAACCTGGCTTAGGCTCTTTCCTTTGGGCTAAGAGAGAATTATTATACTCAATCCTTTTATCACAAAATTTTCCTTTAGACTAAGGAAGCATGGTTGTATTCAATGCCTTTATCACCTTTCCTTGAAGACATAAGCCTATGAAATATAACAATAAAAACATAAAAGCATAGCTAACTCAAAACATTTTAAAAACATATGTCATAAAACACAACCTTATAAGCAACCAATACACATAATATGATCCAAAGTCATGCAAATCAATATGCATACAAGGAAAAGAAGAGTAAGCTACTTGATACAAACCAAGAATTTTGACCAAAGAACTATTCTACTTGTTCTTTCTCTTTACTCTTGGTTTTTCACACACACAAGGATATGATTGCACTAACTTGGTCTAAACACATTAATTAAGATATAAAACAACTAATCAGGACCTATTCAATCTCATTCTATCAATATATGTGCATATAAGGACTTAAAGTATGATTTAGATTACTTTAAATGTCTCAAAATACCTACATTGCATGTAGTAATTTCATTATTAATCTATTTCACTTTTCATGAATAAAACAATTCTAAAAACTTAGCCATATCATTTATTCTATTCATAGGGCATATTAAGGTTTTAATAGAATCATAATTTCAACATCATCAAATCTCATTCTTTTTCTTAAACAAATGGTTTATTTAACCTTTATGTCACTCATTTAAGCCTCTTATATCATTAAACTAAATTTAAAACTTCTCTAAGAAACATTTCTTCCCCTTGGCTAAGAACTCCACTATGTTGTGTAATCTTGAGATTTCGTTTGTTTAGAAGGAATTTGAGGTCTTTAGGATATTAGTAATAATCAGTAATTCTTAAAATGAACTAAACGGGATAAACCAAAAGAGAATGGCCAAATGGAAAGCTACAAAGGCCAATGACATTTTTGTAATTTTGGATAAATTTTAAAAAACTTAAAGGAGAAATCTTTAAATAAAAAAAATTAAATTTTTCAGGGTTCTTAGAGGCCTTAAAAATCATAGGAACTACTAGAATAGTCAAAACTTCTTCGATTTGTAGTTTTGGTTATTAGTTAACCAAAATTTTGACCAAATTAGTTGGTAAGGTTTTAAATTCAATTTGGGTGAAATCAAAGTCATTTTATAAATTAGAGGATCTAAATTTTATGATGGAAAAGACAGCTTTAAAAAAAGAGTTGAAATGAGCCTAAATGAAAAGGACCAAGATGAAGGACTAAATTGTAATTTCAAAAAGTTGTGTAAATGGACCTTTACGCTTCTTAAAAAAGTCCCACACCTGGCCAAATCCTTAACCAACTTACTTTCAGTCTAAAATAGAACCAAACTCTACTTAAGGTGGTGCACAAGAAGAAAAGCAAAGGGAGGAAGAAGAAGCTTTAAAAAAGCAAGAAATTCACACTTTTTCACACATTCTCCTTCACTAAACCTCTTCTCCTTTTTCTCCTCTCTTCTCTTATAGTTTTGATGATTAATTTGGATATGTTTGGTGGCTGAACTAGTAAAGGGAAGAGAGAATTTGGGAAAGTTCTTAGGAGCATAGGAAAGCACCTTTGAAAAGTTTATAAACAAGGTAAGGAAACCATGGTTATGTTGCTTCTTCTTGACTTCCTCTTTGTAACACCATCATTTCTAAATCATACCCATTATCCCTTACATGCTCATATGAGATATAGTAAGAATAAAGTGAGAACTTCCATTGGATTCATACACTTTCTTGCATTGCGTCATGGTTAAAAATTTATTTCGGTGTCACATGGACCGTGTGAGCTCATGCTATGTATCCTCATATTTAATTGCACCATTACAACTCATTTCAATCCCAAAAACATGCTTTCAACCCATGGAAACCAAAAAGAGATATGGAACATGTATCTCCATTTTCGGCCAGACTTGGCCTCATTTTTGGGCAAAGTTTGGAAAATCATAACTAAATCTAAAAAAATTGAAAACATGTAATCTTGGTCATTCTGGAAAGCTTGGGATGTCTACTTCATGTTACAAATATTTGCAAGTCATAAAATCCCACACGCAAGACATTTGACATGCGAATTGGTCTGGAGGTCGGACTGGGTCCTGATGCTGTCACAGTTTACTGATATGAACTTAAAAAATGTCCAACTAATTTCAAAAAAATCTAATACCTGTAAATGATACCAATATGGAAATATGTAGATGTTAACTAGAGAGAAAAAATATCTCCAGATCATTCATCAAGCCAAGCTCTCAGAAATCGATGGAACAGTACTTATGGTCAGGCAAGATGACTGATACTGGATAGAAACTTCAAAAATTCATATCTTCCTCTCTAGACCTCCAAATGAGGTGTTTCTAGTTGCTACAAGTCTGTGAATGTCTAGTTTTTACCTATAAAATTTCATAGCCATTGGACCACGTTTGCCCCTCAGATGACACAATTATACAACTGACCAAATGAATAGTGCTAGTGCAAATCTGAAATTCTGATACCAACTTTGAAAAATCATAGAAAATTTCACAGACCTCCAAATGACCTGATCTTTCACTTCCCAAAAAGCTCTAGGCAAGATTTAGTCATATGCCAAATTTCAAGGTAAGAAGAGGTCATTTGGTCAGACTTTGGCATAAGGGGGCAAAGTGTCAATTTCCTTTGTTAAAAAGGGTTTCAAGGGTTCAAATTTGCTTCGCTTACTCCTAAGGCCCTATGAGCACGTGGGAAAGCATTAACATAGGCTATTAAACATGGCTCAAATGGCTAACAACCCAGATTTGCAAAACTCACTCTCTCACACTAACACATACAGCATGTATATAATGCCAAGATCTTACTATTTATACCGAAAACTTGCTACAACATGCACTATAGTTCTAATTGTCATACATATACAATAAGTACATCTATTTACAAATATTCATAAGTGCACACCCAATGTACATCATTCAATTACATCTCTTAACAACAAAATGGTGACAAATGGCTATTTCACAAATCCTTTGCCGATTCCCCTAGCTTCAAGCTTGGTGGCTCCCATGTCTTTGTTCACTTGGTCCACCTAGCATGTTAGGATAGTGGAGAGGAGGGGATGAGATTCAAATAATCCCAATAGCTCATCTCTCATTCAACATACATAGTATGTGCCAAGCAAGCTTTTCAAATGCATGTATGAAAAAGTGAAAGTCATGGATACTTTAAAAAGAATTTTGGCATATGAATTAATCATACAAAACATTCAAAGGTTCACTAAGTATTTGGATTGGCCTCACACTTCTCCTCATGGGTATTGGACTTGCCTCACCCACTCTTGAGCACTTTGGACTCAACCATACTCCTGGCAGTCCACATTACTTTTGGGAGACCCTTTGCTTTGTCTCAACTAAGCTCGAGGGTTCTTGGCTCATCCTCACCTAAGAGAAGAGTTCTTGGCCTTTTCACACTCAAGCAAACTCATACAAATATCATGGATTCATTTAACACATAACATAGCATCAAGGATCATGACATGTAAAGGCATGCTAGCATACTTTTCATAGCTTGAAAATACACATACACACATTCTAAAATAAGCTAAACACATATTCATGCATGAGAGAAAAGGGGAGAGAGCTACCTTATAGGCTAACATAAGCCTTCTCTTTCAATTTGTCTTCTCCCTTCTTGGTTCCCCAATCACAACTAGATGAAAATGTTTCTCTTGAGCCTAGACACACAAAGAACATGGAATTACTCTCTCATAACTCAACACTTATTCACAAGGCTAAGGGTTTCTTTATAGCAAACCCTACCAAGCATATAAGAAACTAAGGGTTATTTCTCTCTCTAGAAGTTTACCAACTATCCTTCCTCTCTCAAGCTCTCAAGAAAGGAAAGCAAGGAAGTAAAGTTACATGAGTTCTAACCTCCTTCAAGAGTGGTTTTCTACTTTTCCTCTTCTGAACCAAGCCCAAAACATAGCTAATTCAACCACCAAAACCATAGAAAGAGAGGGCAAGGAGAGAAGAATAAGATTCTAAAAAGAAAAGCTAGAGAAATCCCAAGTTATACTTACCTTTTTCTTGTTCTCCTTCCTTCTCTAGGTGTCTCTCTCTCCTCCGCTCTTTTCTCTGCCTTAGATGAAGCCTAAGTTAGTTAAAAGGAGAAAGAATGAATTGAGGCACTTTAAGAAGTTAAATTCTCTTTTTTCACACTTTTCCGGACTAACCTTCGCTATAGCAAAACATAACCCTCGTTATGGCGAGCACATATCAGTCCCAGACCCCTGCCTTCGCTACGGTGTGCGTTACGGTGAGCAGCTCCCTGGTTTTTGTATGGCATGCTTACACTCGCTATAGTTAGAAGCATTTTCGCTATAGCTAGACCATTTCTCGTTATAGTGAACAGGTACATTCGCTATAGCTAGCCCATTTCTCGCTATAGCTAGCAGACTTAGAAAATTTTCAACTTTTCAAAAATTTTTTAGCTTTTGTTTTTTTGGTTGTTACACTCTTGCCTCCTACTTTTTAGCTAGATTAGGGACCATATGTTAGGGGCCTATTTCTAATTTATACTTAATGGTAAGTGAGGCTTTGAGGCATGGAAAATCAAATGAAACAATTGGGATTCAAAAAGAACCATTAGAAAACAACTTATGAAAATTAGGGATTTTGTTGCACTTTGGCAATTATGAAGCTTTCAAATGATATTTTAGGTTGTCTAAGAATATGTATGAATTCTTAAGACATCTAGGAAGCTTCATGGATGGCAATTTCCCTAAGAAATGGAAGAAAACTCCATAGGCTCTTGGTTTACACTATGTCTTAGCCAAGCTTGAGATAATGCACCTAGGGAGATTTTTCTTTGATTCCAAGGTTAGAAATGGTCTAGATATGAATTATAGATACCAAAGAAACTATTGGTTTTAATTTAAAATAATATTTTAAAAGGTGAAAGTTTTAGGTTCTATTATGCATAAATAAGCAACTTAGTGTTAGATTCTTTGAATTGAGTTGGAAAGGACTCTAATGAGTTTAAATGGAGTCATATGACTTAGATTGAGTGAGAAATTTGAGCTAAGATCTTGAATTATATGGGTTGCTTCATTATGCCTTATATGGAACCATAATGGTGTCATAAGCTAGATGTTCCTTGTGTAATGTTTATGTAAAGCTAGAGTTAGTTCCAATGATGTAATTATGTCTTGTTTGATGTGCCTAGGCCAAGCAAACCAAGTTCCTCCTAGGTGTAGGTGTGAGGCCGAGCCAAGGAGATAAGAAAGTAAAGAGAAATGTGTCCATCTTGAACCAAGGTATCTCTCCATATTTTCTTGTGTGCATTTCTTAGTTGTGTGATTATCATTGAATGCTTGTATGTGTGTTTGAATCATAAGACATGCCATTTGCTATTGGTTTGTTGTTATGGCACCATTATGCTTCTTGATTTGCTTTTAAAATGTGTAATTGCTCTTTATAGGTGAGGTTGTGCCAAAAATTCTTTAGATTAGGTGAGGTGAAGCCAAAAGTCCTAAAACATGGATGAGACAAGGTTAAAAGTCTCAAGAATAAGTAAAACTAAATCAAAAGTCCCTAAAAAATAAGTGAGACTAATTTAAAAGTCCCAAATAATAGGATGATAGTAGACCAAAAATCTCTAAAGCTTGTTCTTGACTTTGACATGTTTATGTGACATGAAAATTATGATTTTAATGATTCTTAGAAATGTTTGGTGCATACTTGCATTCTTTGACATAAATATATGTCTTGTTTGCTTACTTGAAAGGTTGAAAGAGCTATTGGGATTTCTTAAATCTTACTCTCCCCTATTTTCTATCTAACCATGTCTAGGTGAAGCCCAAGGGAGCAAAAATAAGAGCCAGGGAGCATAGATAGCTATACTTTGACAATAGAATAGTCTTTTTATGTAATTTAATATCAAAGTATGTATATATGAGTTATTTTTTATATGTAAACCCTTGAGCAATTGTAAAACCATATAAATATGTTGTATGAACCAAATGTGGAGCCAAATGAATGAGATTAAATAGTTTTGACATCTTTGAGCCATGATGTTTATATGTATTTATGCAAGTGGAATGATGAATTTGAGTTCCATGATGATTTGAACCATTTAGGTGCTTCTATGTGTTACATTTATGCTTTGGTATGTGTTCAAATGGTCATGGAATGGCTAGGAGACCATTTGGCACCAATTGACCCCATTATGGTTCTAAAAAGTGTCAGAACCTTAAGCTGAACCACAAATTAACCAAATGGATGATTTTCTTCATGAAATTTGGCATGAATATAGGTTTCATTTAGAGCTTTTCACAGAGGCAAAGAGTATTATTTTTGGCACTCTAGAGAATTTATTATGATATTTCAAAATTGGCTAAATTATATAGAAACTGTCACGGTCACTATTCATATAGTCAGTTTGCTTTTCTATATTATTCGTGGGGCAAATAAAGTCCAATGTAACAGCCAAGAAAAAGAAAAGAAAAAGAAAATAGAAAAGAAATGAGGAAAGAAAAGGAAAAGAGAAAGCTGGAAAATTTTCGAAGAGCTGAGAATTTTCTAAGTCTTCTCGCCATAGCGAGAAATGGCCTCGCCATAGCGAGAATGCCCCCTCGCCGTAGCGAATATGTTCCTAGCTATAGCGAGTGCGGGCATTCCATACAAAAACCAAGGAGTTGCTCGCCATAGCGACGCCATAGCCAAGGCAGAGGTCTGGAACAGACGATCTCGCCATAGCGACGCCATAGCAAAGGTCTAGAATAGACACGAGCTCGCTGTAGCGACGCCATAGTGAAGGCAGAGGTCTTGAACAGACACGAGCTCGCCGTAGCGAGGGTAATGACTCGCTATAGTGAGAGCGGTCCAGAAAAGCGAGAAAAAGAGAGTTTGACTTTTTAAAAGCTTCCAAATCTCTTCTTTCTTCTTCTAACCGACTCAAGCTCGTCTTAGGAGAGAGAAAAGGGCGGAGGAGAGAGAGAGGAGCTGAAGAGAAGAAGAAAGGACAAGAAAGGTAAGGATTCTCATGGCTTCCTCTTAGTATGTTGCCCTTCTCCCCTTCCCCTCTCTTTTCTACGATTTAGATAGCAAAAATGGTTAGGTCTTGAGTCTGGTTCAGAGGAGAGAGAGTGGGAAACCATTCTTGAGAGAGATTAGAAGTATATAGTCTTCTCTTTCTTGCTTTCCCCCTTTCTTAAGAGCTTAAGAGTTTAGAAAAGAGAGAGAATAGCTAATGGGCTCTAGTGAGAGGAAGAAACCTAAGTTGAGAAGCTCAGTAGAGTTGATTAGAAGTAATCCCTAGCTTAAGAATCAAGTATTAAGGAATTTATTTCATGCTTTTGTGTGGTTAGGCTCAAGAGAAGCTCTCCCATCTAGAAGTGGTAGTGAAATCCACAAGGGAGGAGTCAAGTGAAAGAGGAAGTAGTGAATAGCTAACAAGGTAGTTCTCTCCACTTTCTCTCATGCATAATTGTGTGTTTACATTGTCTTGCTTGTGTGTATGAATGATATGAGCTATGAGAAGTGTGTTAGCATGATGATATGTTATGAATTGAAATGATGATTTATGTGATTTGTTTTGGTTTGCTTGAGGAAATGGAAAAGCCAATAACCCTATAGCCAAGGTGAGGATGAGCCAAATCCCTAAGTTGGTTGAGACAAGAGAAAAAGGTCTCCCAAAAGTGAGGTTGACTCCCAAAGAGTAAGGGTTGAGTCTAAGGACCTCTAAAGAATGGGTAAGGCAAATCCAAAGCCACAAGGGAGTGGGTGAGGCTAATCCATGCACTTAGCAAGCTTTTAAATGTTATGTATGGCCTACTCACATGTTGAGAATGTTTTCCTTATGCATGGCCAATTCATATGT
Organism: Erythrophleum ivorense; assembly: GCA_026724425.1. Classification (NCBI taxonomy): domain Eukaryota; kingdom Viridiplantae; phylum Streptophyta; class Magnoliopsida; order Fabales; family Fabaceae; genus Erythrophleum; species Erythrophleum ivorense. The sequence continues at coordinate 1,890,774 of JAIUCV010000025.1, read as the reverse complement.
TTTAAATGTTTTCATCATGGTTTTATATGCTAACATGCCATACATGCATAATGAGACTTGTTGCATGCAATATATGTATGATTGAATGAGAGTTGAACTACTAGGATTCCATGAATCTCACCCTCCCTCTCCACCATCCAAACATGCCAGGTGGACCAAGTGAGGTAAGAGATGGGAACCATCATCAAGCATGAGGCTAGGGAGACTAAAGAAAAGTGTAAAGGAATTTCTTGTAAATACATTGTACATGAGACAAGTGATGTAAAGTAATGATGTTTATGATATAGTCCCTAAGAGAATTTGTGAGATAATGTATGTATGAATGATGAATGTATGAGAATGAAGTCTATGATGAGTGAAGAGGCATGTTTTAATGTGAAATGCTCAATGTTAGCATAGGCCATATGAGTGCATAAGTGGGCATGGGGTAGTGAGTTTCTCCAATCTAAGTTACTAGACACTTGAGACATGGTTGATGGCCCCTAAAGATGCTTTCTCATGTGCTCAAAGAGTCATACAAGTAGAAAAACCAAGATTGGACCCTATGAACCCCACTTTTGGCCAAGAAAGGGCCTTCTTGCACATGATGTCATAGATTAGCCATATGACCTCTTCTTGTTATAAGATTTGACATGTAGCTAGATTATGTTTAGAGCTTTCTGGAAAGCTAGAGTTCATGTCATTTATAGGTCTATAACATTTCTATGATTTTTCAAAGTTGACATCAGAAAATCGGATTTCAGAGAATACTGTTCATTTGGTCAGTTTGAGAAACGTGTCATCCGAGGGGCAAACGTAGTCCAATGGCTACGAGCTTTTATACACAGAGACTAGATGGTCACAGTGACTTGTAGGAACTTGAAGCACCTCATTTAGAGGTCTAGAGAGGAAGTTATGCAATTTCGAAGTTCCTGCCCAGAATCAAACACCCAACCAGACCCGAAGTACTGTTTCATCGGTTTCCGGTAAATTGGCTTGGTGAACTGATCTGGAGATATTTTTATACTCTAGCTAACATCCACATATTTCCATAGAGATATAGTTTATGAGCATTGGATTTTTTTGGAATTAGTTAGACATTTTCAAAGTCCATATCAGTAAACTGTGACAGCAAAGAAGCCCCCTCTGACCAGTGAACGATTTTGATGTCAAACGTAGAGTATGTGAGATATTGAGACTTCTAAGTATTTTTTACATGAAGTAGACGTCTCAAGCTTTCTAGAATGACCCAGATCATACAGTTACGATTTTTTCACATTTAATTATGGATTTTCAAACTTAGCCCAGAAATGAAGCAAAATCTGCCAAGAACGAAAATGCACGTCTCCAATCCCTTTTTGCTTTCCATGAGTTCAAAGCATATAGTTGGGATTGAAATAAGTCTCAATAGTGCAATTGAGCAGGAGGATGCCTAGAGAGAGCTCAACCGGTCCATATTACTTCTAAGTGGATCTCTACCCATACAATATGCCTTAGAGAAAGAGCACCAAGGTAGAGAAATCATCTCCCTTGTAAGCTTAGCATGAGTATATGAATATGTGGGCATGATGGGTATGAGCTAGAGGTTAAGGTGTTACATCCAACACTCATGAAATTTTGTAAGAATAGAGTAGAAATCCTAAGATTTCCATAGCCATCAAGAGCACCCCATTTGGACTTGTGTAGAGAGAGATATGAATTTTTGAAATTTTGGTTTAGTTGTAGGATGCCACCCAGACCTGATATGCTATTTTATTGAATTTCTTAAGTCAAACATGGTTTTTTTTATCTAAAATTTTTATGTTAGTTAGGGAACATCCTAAGATTTCTAGAATCGTATAATTTTCATGATTTAGATGTTTTTAGAATTAATTGTGATTTTCCAAAGTTTGTATCAGATTATGGATTTAAGGAATGTGCAAGTTTGGTCTTGAATTTGTGTTGCCTACTCTAAACCCAAAATAGAAACTTTGAATTGTAAAGTTTTTAGTCCATTAAGTATATTGTGGATGGAAGAAAAAATTGGCAAGGCCAAATGGTCCATATGATTAAAATTGAATTATTTTGGCTCATAATAACGATTATTTCCATTGCTAAAAGTGTGATTTTCATGAAATTAAATTCTTTATGGCAATTGAGATGTAAACTGTGAGTTACCTTGATATGGTGTGACAATATTCATGATTCATTTCTAATTCATTTATGGTAATAGAGGAATAACAAATATTTCTAGAGTTTCAAAGTATTCATGGCCTAACCTAAACCCTAAATGAAGCTATCTTATGTTATCTTGCTTTATAGGTTAATTGCTTTGGATATTCTTATTCCTCATTTTTCTAAACCCTTCATTGCACTAAGTTTTCATCAATTATACATACTCTTCCCTCACTCTCTCTCTTGGTAAAAAATGAGAAGGATTAGGGTTCCAACAAAATAGTAATTTTTTATAGTTAAATCATATCTTGTTTTAAATCTCTCTTGATGGAGATTTTTTGGGTATAATTGGTTTTCTCAAATGAGCTCTTTCCCTCAAAGTGATAGCATAAACTTCACTCTTTTTAAAAACCAAATCTGCCATGAGAGTGAGTATAAGGAGTAGAAAAAGTTTCATAACTAAAGCATAACAAAATTTGACATATTTCCTTACCTTTCTTGGCTTGCTCTCCCTTTTCTCTCTTCCTTCTTTCACACCACCATGGGAGACTCTTGGAGCTACTAACAGTTAGTCATAAAGTGAGGAGGAAGATAGGGGCATGATGTATATATAAAAAACTAAGGTTTACAATATTTCAAAAATGACAATTTTACCTTTGCACTTTATTTCCTTTGTTTGAACTCATTCTTTAGTCTTTTTAGGAGCTTACTACTCTATACCAAATCTTACGCTCTCTTTTTCATTAAAAATATTTGCTTAAGGGTTATACTGACTTAAAATAATCTGGAACAGTTTGGACTTGCTTAATCTATGAATCGTCAGGGATTTAATCGAACCAACTACATTTAATTAATTTGCCAACCATATTTTATAATATTATAATGACGAATATACATTTCGCAAGTCAATTCTCATATTTTTCTAAATTATTGATTTTTCTTGTTTTATGATTAATTCACTCTATTATCCCTACAATCATTTTTCATTTGTTTTATCTTTTAATTATTTTTTTTACCACTTTGCTCTATACATCATTTAACTTTCTCCTTTACTCAAAAAGTAAAAATTTAGGTTCACAATGGCTTAAAACAGCTTAAAATAACTTAGCCTACGCTTTGTACTAGTTATTTCGATTTGCATGTGCTATTGAGATTCTCCCTAGAATCTCACTCTTTTATTCACTAACCTTCTTGCTAGATGAGAATAGCAAACCAAAACAATGAAAGACTTTAGTTTTGTGAAGAATTATGTCCTTAATTTTGTATTTTCTTATTGTAATTTGTCAAATTGTATTATGAGATAGGTAATACGTATAATGACTCTGATGTATATGAGATTAGCCTAGAAAGGATAATTAGAAATGAACCAGTGAATGTATGGATAATTTTGAGTAATGTAAATGCTATTTAATATTTTTTGAGCATCTTGTTATCTTGAGCTAACTGATGAGACTAAGTATAAGGGCTAGCAAATAATTGAGCCTAAGGACTATTGGAAGTAAGTTAGAAATGAGTACATTACGTTTAAATTGTATGCAAACAATATATTTCAATAGAAAAGAGGGCAAGAGTGCCTGGGTAACATTCAATTCTAGCCATTATACTGCTAGATTTTCAATAATTTAGAATGTTTGACCATATGATTCAAATATATGTATGAGCTTTAAATGTGATGTTTGATTGTGTAATGATCAAAGAGTGCTTTAAAAACCCAAAAGTAGTTCTAAACTATTGAGATCTGCCTCTGGCATTGGCCCTAGTCTAGTTTGCCATCTAGGCGCATATTAAAAGAAAACGAGATGTAATTAAGTTTAAATATTATACAAAGAGTTTTAAAAAGAAAATTTTCACTATTTCCATGCTTAAATTATGTTATTATCACTTGAACTGGCAACTGCAATTACTTAAATTAGATCCAAGCATTAATGATAAAGACTAAGGGCTATTAACTAAGGATTTAATATTAAGAAAGGTCAAACAAATGATTATCAGATTACCCTAATGATTTTTGTGCCTTTATTAAGATAAAATTAATTATGAATGAAAAAGGCAAGTCCAAGATTTAAGGAAGTTGAATAAGAAAAACTTGCTATTTGAAGGAAAACAAAATTGTGTTAATGAAGAATGATTCAAATGTTTTGGCTTTTAGAAGGATTACACTCAATATAATCAATGATTTGCACATTAAAGACCACTAAACATGGAAATAAGTTATTGATAGTATTACAGATTGATCTGAAATAATAAAGTAAAATATTATTGATTGTTGAAGCATATCTACTCATTTAAAGCAAGCTTCTATCAAACAATCATTTATTGAAGGCTACTCTATATAAAGAAGATCAATTCAAAAAGAAAGATAAAAAGAGAGAAATAGAGCATTGAACGATTATACTCTAGAATTTTATCATGTCTACTTTAACGAGTTATTGCTTTGTGTGAGTTAGTATAGTATTAGAGAGAATTCATTGTGAGTTTGTGTGCTTAATCTATCTCATTCTTCTAAATTAAGTTTCAAGATTTATTGTGAGAAAAACCTAGTGAAAGAAAGACTGTAAAAAATTAAGGTTGAGCTTATGTGAGGTTGCCTTAAATTGTGAGTTTCTAGGAAGCTTGTGAAAAACCTAGTGGTGTGCAAAACCTAGTAGATTGAATATAAGCTATAAAAGCTATGTGCTGAGCCCTATAAGGTTGCTTTGGGGTAGGTGGTAAAAGCTATCAATTTGTACTTGTGTTTTAGGTTTGCACGTTTTGTATCCTTGGTGATTGCCCATAAGTAATAAAAATCACTTGTTGCTTGGGAACTAGACATAGGATATTTTGGTTTAGATTAGGATAAATTGGTTATGTGATTTCTCTTTCTTCTTTACTTGCTTTATATCTTGGTTTAAAACATCTTCTAAATGAGTAGGCATTTGATAATTAGGAACTTGATGAACTTAAAGGAACTAGAATTTTTCAAAGAATGAAAAATAATTTTAAAATCTAATTCAACCCCTTTTCTTCCATTACTTTTAAACTAACATACACCTATAACTAACCTTGGAAGAATCACAAAAAGAATCACAAAACATTGTATATCTATTTAAACTTGAAGGCATAGATAGAATAGTTATGGTCATCAAAGACTTATTAAGCTTCTAAAAGCTTTCTTCATATTTCTCATACCATACAAACTTAACATTCTTTTGAGTCAATTGTGTTAAGGATATGGCTATTTGGTAAAATTTCTTTGCAGATCTCTTATAGTATCTAGTTAGCTTTTAAAAAAATCATATTTTAGCAACATTAGTAGATTGTGCCTAATTTGGAATTGTTTCTATCATACCATAATGAATTGGCACTTATTCTATATCATAATAAGCTTACAACATCAATTCTCTTATTTCTCACATTTTTAATAGCAAAATATTAAAGGAATAAATTCTCAATTTAAGTATAAATACCTGACTTCTATATTTAGATTTTAAAATTTATCTTTAACCTATTTGGCCAACTGGAAACATCATAAAAATGAGCAAAGAATTCAGGTTCTAAGTCATACACATGAATTTACCTCATTTCCATAATTTCACATTAATGCATATTGCAACTACTAATTTCAAAAATTCATATCTTGAACTAGAGAACTTTAAATCATGCAAATTAGGACTCTATGGAATGTTCAGGACATGAACTACATGCCGTAAAAATTTTAGATAAAAAAATTTGTTTGGTCCATGAATGTCTAATGGAACAGTTACCACATCAATATCTTAGACCTAACGCAGACTTGAAATTTTGAATATGTATATCTTTGGTTACATAGCTCCAAATTAGGTTATCTCAGTAGTTATGGAAAGCTTATAATGCCAAATACATTCTTATAAAATTTCATGAATATTGGAGTTCATTTGGCCCTTCAAATATACAAAAAATCAGAACTAACCATATGAACAGTACCCAGACAATGTTGTATTTTTTAGCTAATTTTGAAAAATCATAATAAATTCTATAGATCTCCAAAAATTATGTTCTTTAAATCTGTGAAAATATTTAAATGATATCTAAATGTTTGCCAAATTTCATATCAAAATTCATCTATTTGGTTAGTTTTTGATTCAGGCGTAGAAAATGGCTCAAATTGGTGTATACATGATATCAAAGGGTTCAAAATGAGTTTCTTTTATGCATATAACCATTTGAACACATCCCAAACATAAATTATAACATATATGACCATCTCATCAAGTCCCAAACATCATGCAACTCAAAATCACCTTCTCGTTTGGCATTATACACACACTTTCCATGGCACATACATAGGTAAATGTCTTATTCTTGCATATATACATAAAAAAATGGTATCTATATCATAATCTTATTCTTTTACATATGTTGGAATGTTTACATTACAAAAATGACAAGTACATACTCTCATTAACAATATATTACGCAAAATGCTAATACATTGTCAAAGTAGCACAATTCAAACTTGTTGATCTCTATTCTTGGCTCCTTGAGAGTTCCCTAGACATAGTTAGAAATAATATGAGGGAGAGTGAGATTCTAAGAATTTCAATAGCTCATTCATCCTTTAAGTATACTTATATGGCATGTTATCTTATCAAGAAAAACAAGCATGCATCATAAGCAATCAAATAACAAACATAATCATGTTTATGAAATCATATGGATCCATGAAAGTCAAAATCAATATTTAGGGACTTTTAGTTTAATTTCATCCAATTATTTGGGACTTTTGGATTAGGTTCATTCATTTTAAGGACTTTTGACTTAATCTCATTCATTCCTTAAGACTTTTAGCCTTGTCTCACCCTTACTTAAAGACTTTTAACTTCACCTCATCAAAATCAAGCGACTTTTGGCATAACCACACCCATTAAGAGCCATTCACTTTCCAAATGCATTATATGAAACATAATGATATCAAATCATAAATCCAATGGCAATAGGCACAATTCATAGTCTAAACACAAATACAAAAAATCAATGACAATCAAACTACTAAGATAAGCATAAAAAATGGATGAATAGCTACCTTTCTCAAGAAACACAATTTTCTTCCTTGGTTCTCTAGTCTTTCTTTTTGACGTCACATACACACTTGGGAGAGGTTTTACTTGCTTAGGCTAGGCATATCAAACAAGACACAGTTACATCGATGGAACGATAACTAACCTCACACAAGCCTTACATAAGCCAATTTTAGCTTTAGGCATCTATATGGTTCCATTTAGTGACATAATAAAGCGACTCATATAATTCATCATCTTGGCTCTAATTTTTCACTTAATCTAAGTCATACAACTCCATTTAAACTCATCAAAGTGATCACAAACTCAAATCAAGGAGCTTAACACCAAGTTGCTTCTTTATGCATAATGGAACTATAAACTTTCACTTTTCAAAATAAGGCTTCTAAATTTAAAATAATGGTATTCATCATATCTAAGTCTCTAAATTCAATAGAACTTAAAGAAACACTCCCTAGGTTGCTCATCCATAACTTGGGTGAACCATGTATTTGTTTTCCTTGGGAGTTTGATGCATATCCATATTCATTGGCTTCTTTACAATCTAGACATGATTTAATATAGCTTGAATTATCCTCTTAGGGTTCCAAAATTTTCAAGGTGTAATTAAAACCTTAATTTTCATATCTTAGTTTCTAATGTTCTTTTCTTGATTCTAATTGCATATTCTAATTCTTCATGCCTTAAAACCCTTGGGTCAGCCTTGCTCTGGCCGAGAATTGTCCTCTTTCATATGGTTCTAGATTTGGCCGAAGCTATGGAGAAAGAGAAGGCAAGATGGAGCAAAATTCATACTATGAAACATACCTTATTTTAAAGGCTTTCAAGAGAAAAATTTGATGCTTAGCTTGTTTTCTTCAAATTCTCTCTTTCCTCCAACAAATCAGCCACAAAAATGCTTCTTTCTAAAAACTAAAACTATTAAAAGAAAGAACTTAAGGAGGAGAACCAAGTTGGTGAAGGTAAAAGCATGAAAAAGCAATATTTTTAAAATCAGACCAGTCATTGAATCGTGACAACACTGGTTCAAGGTGCATTGGTTTAACCGTAGTCGCATCGGTAATAATTAAATATATATATTAATCTTAAAAATGTAGTATAATAAATAATAATAAATAAATATTAATAAAATTTAAAATATTTTATTACTAACTATATAAAAATAAATCATATATAACGTAATATTTAAATTCATTTGACTTTCTAATTTTAAAGTTTGAACCTAAGATAACTTTTCCATTAATAAGTAAAATTATTAAATATTAATTTGTTGAAACAAGTATTAAAACCAAGAAATTATAAAAACTAACTATTTAATATATTAATTTTTTATTATTACATTTCAAAAAAATTTGTATAATAAAATTTAATTGGTTTTAAAAAGTTTGAACATAATGTAAAAAAATAATAGTTGATAAAATGTCTAAGTTAAATATAAATTTCAAAAGAAATATTATAATTATATTTATAGAATATTATGCACAATTTTATTAGAGAAATTAATGTGGTGCAATGGTTAAGATATTGGAGTTTTTTCTTAAAGTTATTGCATTTTTGTAGAAAATGCAAGCAACTTAAATAGTATATTTATATAAAAATTTAGATATGTAAACTGATACTCCATTGGAGATTAAATGGCAAGTGGACATTTTGGAAGGACGAGATATCGAGTTCGAATCCTATCGTTGACAAATTGTGGGATTTTGAGGAGGAGCACTTGAAAGTCTATTTATATAATAATTTAGACTTATAAACTGATGAAGCATTACAGGTGAGATGGTTAATGTACATTTTAAAAGCATGGGGATATTAGGTTTGAATCCAATGGCTGGCATTCATGGATTTTTAAAGAGGGTCGATCTGATCTGGTCTGTTTGCACCGGTTCTTGTCCAAAACTGGCCTGTCAAACTCGGTTCTTAACCAACTTTGACTCATTCTTGGAAGTACTAGTTCTAAGACTTGTTTGGACTAGACCAACATTCGGTTTTCAGTCCAACCTGTTGAACCAGTCGGTTTAGTACGATTATGATTATTATGTAAAAAAGTGCCATTTTGTTATCTTTCCTTGGCCTTCTTTCCTTCTTCTTCCTCCTCTTCTTAGTGCACCTCTTTGTTTTAATCCAAAAGCTTTAAGGTCTATTTTGGAGAGTTAGGGATGTGGCTAGCCTATTTTAAGAAGAAGGAAATGAGTTATAACAATTTTCATAATTCTCTTTTTACCCTTCAATTTTAATTTCCCCGTTTTTGTTTATTTTAGCTCTTTTTTTAGAACTTTTTTTCCATATGAAAATTTAGGTCTTCTAGTCCATTAGAAATATTTACTTTCAATTTTATGAGTTTGAAAGACATCTTGAATCATCTGGTTAAAGTTTAGGTTAATAAACGACCTAAATCATATACCGGAGGGGTTTTGGCCATTCTAAGAGTTCATATAGTTTTTAGGGCCTCTAAGAACTTGGAAAACTCAAATTTATCATTTAGAACTCCCTCCTTTGAGTTTTCAAAAAAGTTATCAGAAATTATGATTTTGCCACTATATTTCAATTTATTCTGTTTAGCTGTTTTGGCTCTAATTTTGAGCCATTTTTGGTTTCCCGACCTCATTTTTAGATACTCTATTTAGTATTCTAACCTTAATTTGCCTCAATTCATTTTACTCCTAGGTCCTTATTTATTAATCAAATAATTCAAATTTTCGATTTCTCGTAATGCATATTGACCTTCTCTAAGCCTGTAACCTCTTATAAATAATTCATTCCACTCTTTAGGAATTATTTTGAATTTCTAAATCATAGGATATTATAGTTTCAACCTTATTAGGTTTTACAGAACCATCTTTTGACACTACTTGCCCTAAAAAAGTCAATTGGATAACTAAAATTCCTATTACTTAATATAAATCTTATGTTTTTTAAGATTTTGAAACCCTAGATGGACATTTCTCTTATGCTCTTGTTCACTTTAAGAATGCACAAAAATTTTATCAATAAAACAATAATAAATTGATCATGAAATGACACATTGCTCATTAACTCCATAAAAGCTACAAGAGTATTAGAAAATTCATAAGACATCACTAAAGAGACATAATGCTCATATCAAGTTCAAAAGTTGTTTTTGGGACTTCCTTCTTGACACAAAGTTGGTGTTACCCATAACAAAACTTTATCTTTAAAAAACATTAAGCTCTTTGCAATTAATCAAACAACTCATCAATTTTAGGCAAAGGATATTTATTCCTTATAGTTATCTTATTCAATTGCCTATAATCAATACACAACTGCTTGGTCCTATCTTTCTCTTTCACAAACAACACTAGAGAACCCCAGTATAAAGCATTAAGGCCAATAAATCCATTATCAAGAAGATCTTGCAATTGAGTCTTTAACTCCTTTAATGTAGTTAGGGCCTTGTGATACAAAGGCATGGATATTTGGTTAGGTTCTTAGTAAAATGTCTATTAGAATTCACTTTTGCTTTTTAAGTGGTAACATAAGTAACTTATATGGAAAAACAAATGTAAGCTCCTTAACCATAGGATATTGATCAAGTAGATGCTTTACATTGAATATTGTGGATATAGGCTAAATAACTTAACAACATTTTTAAAGAAGCCTTTTAGCAATTATAGTAGAAATCAAATTGTTAGCAACCAATCTCTTATGTCCTTAATACTCAACACACCATTTGTTTTTAGGAACATGGGACATCATAGACATTTCATGACAATCTAACGCACAATGACAGGTGGATAACCAATGTATACTCAAAATAATATCAAAATCTAATATATCTATGACAACAAGGTTCATAGAGCATATTTCACTCCCAACACACTCATCATAGGCTATAAGCATATGATAAGTAGGAACAGAATCAACCAAGGGTGTTATAATGAAAAGAGGATTATTTAGAGTACTCATAACTTCCCAAGCCTTGATATGAATTAAGGAGATGTAAAAGAATGTGTGGGACTTGGGACAAATAACACTCCAACACTTAGGGAACAAATAGAAAAGATACATGTCATGATAACATTTGATGCTTATGCATTATGATGGTTAAGGCAAAAACTCATGCTTGTCCTTTACCAAAAGTGCCTTAACCATTAAAGGATTTTATATGGGCAAGCAAAACATGTGGTTTAAAATTATATGTAGGTGGAATCTTACTAGTTGATGGTTGCAATGCTGATAAATAGTGTAAATACTGTATTTTGTCCAAACATTCCCTTAGAAAAATATGAAATATATTAAATTGAAAATACTAGATTTTAGGTATTTTGTGTCATAACTACTTTTTTTATTCAATTTCAACTTAATTTTAAGTTAATGAATTAAAAAAAAAAAAGAGGAAAAGACCAACAAAAAAAAAGAATCATTAAAGTCAAGTATTTTTTTTAAGGTCAAATTTAATTTTGAGTCAATACAAAAATTATATATATATATATATGTATATATGTATATAATGAAAAAGAAAGAAACACTTATAAAAAAAGTCATAATAAATTAACCCAAAGATTCAAGATCTTATTTAGTTTTTAAGTCTAATCCAGATTAAGAGAAAACAAGAGAAAGGCCCAATATCATTTTGAGTCCATTTTGTGATTAAGAAAAAGGAAAAAAAAAAGAATAAATAAATAAATAAAATACAAAACAATAAAAAATGACAAAAAAATGAATCAAAACGCAAAATTTGCCTTGTGTTTTGATTAAAGCCCCATCTCTCATCTTTTCTACATCCGATGTAACAACCCAGAAAAAGACATGAGAGAAGAAATGAGAAAAGGAAAGGGAAAAGAGAAGCTAGAAAATTTTCGAAGAGCTGAGAATTTTCTAAGTCTTCTCGCCATAGCGAGATATGGAATCGCCATAGCGAGAATGCCTCTTCGCCGTAGCGAGTATGTTCCTAGCTGTAGCGAGTGCGTCATTCCATACAGAAACCAGTGAGTTGCTCGCCGTAGCGAAATTGTTCTTAGTTATAGCGAGTGTGGCATTCCATATAGAGACCAGGGAGTTGCAGCGAAGGCAGAGGTCTGGAACAGACACGATCTCGCCATAGCGACGCCATAGCGAAGGTCGAGAATAGACACGATCTCGCTGTAGCGACGCCATAGCGAAGGCAGAGGTCTGGAACAGACACGAGCTCGCCGTAGCGAAGGCACTAACTTGCTGTAGCGAGAGCGGTCCAGAAAAGCGAGAAAAAGAGAATTTGACTTTTAAAAGCTTCCAAATCTCTTCTTTCTTCTTCTAACCGACTCAAACTCGTCTTAGGAGAGAGTAAATTGCGGAGGAGAGAGAGAGAAGCTGAAAAGAAGAGGAAAGCACAAGAAAGGTATGAATTTTCATGGCTTCCTCTTAGTAAGTTGCCCTTCTCCCCTTTTCCCCTCTTTCCTATGGTTCAGATGATAGACATGGTTAGGTCTTGAGTCTGGTTCAGAGGAGAGAGAGTGGGAAACCATTCTTGAGAGAGATTAAAAGTAGATAGTCTTCTTTTTCTTGCTTTTCTCCTTTCTTAAGAGTTGAGAAAAGAGAGGGATAGCTCATGGGCCCTAGAGTGAGGAAAGACCTAGAGTGAGAAGCTCAGTAGAGCTAATTAGAAGAGATCCCTAGCTTAAGAATTGAGTATAAGGTATTAATTCCATGCTTTTGTGTGGTTAGGCTCAAGAGGGACTCTCCCATCTAGGAATTGTTGTGAAATCCGACAAGGGAGGAGACAATTGACAGAGCAAATTGAGAATAGCTAGCAAAGGTAGTTCTCTCCACTTTCTCTCATGCATAATTATGTGTTTACATTGTCTTGCTTGTGTGTATGAATGATATGAGCTATGAGAAGTATGTTAGCATGATGATATTTTGTGAATTGAAATGATGATTTATATGATTGCTTTGGGTTTTGCTTGAGGAAATGGAAAAGCCAAGAACCCTATAGCCAAGGTGAGGATGAGCCGAAGCCCTAAGTTGGTTGAGTCATGTCTCCCAAAAGTGAGGTTGACTCCCAAAGAGTAAGGGTGAGTCTAAATACCTCTAAAGTATGGGAAGACAAATCCAAAAGCCACAAGGAAATGGGTGAGGCCGATCCAAGTACTCAGCGAACTCTTGAATGTTATCCATGGCCATTTCACATGTTTTAAACGTTTTTCATCATGTTTTATATGCTAACATGCCATACATGCATAATGAGACTTGTTGCATGCAATATATGTATGTTTGAATGAGAGTTGAACTACTGAGATTCTCCGAATCTCACCCTCCCTCTCCACCATCCAACCATGCCAGGTGGCCCAAGTGAGATTAGAGATGGGAACAACTACCACCAAGCATGAGGCTAGGGATAGAGATGAAGAAGAATGTAAAGTTTTGTAATACATTATACATGAGATGTAAGATGTAAAGCAATGATGTCTATGATGTACATTTATAGTTTTTGTAAGACAATGTATATATGAATGATGAATGTATGAGAATGAGTCTTATGATGAATAAAAAGGTAGCCTTTGATATGAAATGCTCAAAGTACTATAGATTATATGGGTGCATAAGTGGGCATGGGGTAGTGAGTTTCCCCAATCTAAGTTATTAGACACTTGAGGCATGATTGATAGCTCCTAAAGATGCTTTCTCATGTGCTCAAGGAGTCATAGAAGTAGAAAAACTAAGATTGGACCCTATGAGCCCCACTTTTGGCCAAGAAAGGGCCTTTTGCACATGATGTCATAGAATAGCCATATAACCTCTTCTTGCTATGAGATTTGACATGTAGCTAGATTATGTTTAGAGCTTTCTGGGAAGCTAGAGTTCATGTCATTTAGAGGTCTATAGCATTTTCTATGAGCATCCAAAGTTGACATCAGAAATTCGGATTTCAGAAAATCACTGTTCATTTGGTCAGTTTGAGAAACGTGTCATCCGAGGGGCAAATGTAGTCCAATGGCTACGAAATTTTATACACAGACACTAGATGGTCACAGTGACTTGTAGGAACTGGAAGCACCCCATTTAGAGGTCCAGAGAGTGAGTTATGCAAATTCGAAGTTCCTGCCCAGAATCAGACCCCCAACCAGACCCGAAGTACTGTTTCATCGGTTTTCGGGGAATTGGCTTGGTGGACTGATCTGGAGATATTTTTATCCTCTAGCTAACATCCACATATTTCTATAGAGATAGAGTTTATGAGTATTGGATTTTTGTGGAATTAGTTAGACATTTTCAAAGTCCATATCAGTAAACTGTGACAGTAAAGAGGCCCCCTCTGACCAGTGAACTATTTCGATGTCAAACGCAGAGTATGTGAGAGATTGAGACTTCTACGTATTTTTAGAATGAAATAGATGTCTCAAGCTTTCTAGAATGACCCAGATCATGCAGATACGATTTTTCTGCATTTAGTTATGAATTTCCAAAGTTAGTCCAGAAAAGAAGCAAAATCTGCCATAGCGAAAATGCATGTCTCCAATCCCTTTTTGCTTTCCATGAGTGCTAAGCATATAGTAGGGATTGAAATAAGTCTCAAAAGAGTAATTGAGCAAGAGGAATCAGAGAGAGAGCTCAACCGGTCCATATTACTTCAAAGTGGAGCTCTACCCACACATAGTGTCATAGAGAGAGTAAGCATAAGGTAGAGAAAGCGTCTTCCTTATGAGTTCCGCATTGCCATATGGGCTAGAGGGCACCTTGGGTATGAGCTAGAGGTTAAGGTGTCACATCCGACGACAAGAGAGAGCAAATGATGAATGAAATACAAACGAGAGAAAATGCCAAGAATAAAGCGCAGGATGCCGAGCATGCAGAGGTAGAGCAACGTTACAGAGGTCGTGGAGGATGAAAGAAAGACCAGAGTATGGGGAAAAAATGATTGCATAAATTGTCCTTTAAGGCCAGTACCTCCCAACCAAGTCCCTAAAAATCTGCTGGCATACATTCTCAATGGCTAGAAAAAGGAGAGACAATAGAGTAGAGGGGGATGGAGAGGAGAATTAAAAGAGAAAAGCAGAGAGAAACAAAATTGAAAGAGAGAGCTGAGGGAGAGAATTGAAGTCGATTTTGAAGGGGTGATTAGTTCTGTAGAAGAGAGGTAGACTTTGAGACTAAAGTTGCAGAATTCAAGATTGAATATTTTATGTAAGCTCTACTGTGCCTTGATGTGATCTTAGTTTCAGATTCCTATTCCCTCATTATATTGTACTGTTAACATGGGGGTTTACCTCCTATATAAATGTTTTTTGCTCAGTTGTACTGTTAACATGAGGATTTACCTTACAACATTCCTTCTACTGGGATATGCTGCCAACATATTTGCTTGACTCTATTTCAGTGTTAATGAGAATGGTGTGACCTAGATTTTCACTGTTAACATATTTACTTGATACAACTACTTCGTTCCGGTGTTAATAGGAATAGTGTGATCCGTATCTTTTTTTCTCTGCTCCTGGTATGACATAATGTGACAACCCTACCTTCTAATCACTGTAATTATGGTTAAATGTGCGATTAATAATTAATTATCAAGGTTTGAGTGGTTGCAATCATCACATTGTGACAATATGGGAAAAATTTAAACCTTGATATTAGGGTCGTCACCATACCACCACACAAATCAAAATTTGCATAAAAGAAATCCTACTACCATAAAGGGTTTATGATGTAACCATTCATCAGTTTCAATACCCAATAACCTTCCACAAGTGCTCCTATATCATCTCTTACCATGGACAAGTTTCACATCACCGCGGCGAGTTGGACCTTCGCCGCGGCCAACCTATGTGGCGTCGCGGCAGAAATGCTTCTTGAAACTACTGTTCTCAACTCCACAATTCGCGCCTCGGCGCAATATGTTCGCGCCGTGGCGAGTTTTGCTTCTGTCCAACCCCTATTTTATTTCCTCGACTTGCGCCGCGGCAGGACATAATGTGCCGCGGCGAGTTTTGGTTCTGTTACCCCCCCTGGGCGATTTTTTTCACTTTGTGCCGCGGCGAGATTTATCAGGCCGCGGCGCTCCTCGCCACTGTCACTCCCTGGGCCAATTTTTTTCCTTGCGCCGCGGCGGGATTGGTTATGCCGCGGCACCTTTCGGCTTTATCTCTCCTTTAGCAGCGGCAAAGCCTTCTTAGCCGCGGTGGAACTCACTCCTGTGACCATATTACCTAAATTTCGCCCTTTACACTCCAAATCTCATCTTAAAAACACTCTAGGTCCACCTACCCTTGTTTTATGTGATCCTAATGGTATTTATCTATCCTATTTACCCATCAATCTATCCATTACCATTGCAAAACTTAAGCACTACTTCCTACTTGTTCCACTAGCTCATATCAGCAAATTCAAGAATATATGACAGCAAGATCACATGCATTAGCAGCAATTTACATCCCATGCAAATTCCATAGAGATTCTATTCAACAATAGCTTACATTCAAGGCATCATATGACTATGATTCCCATATATTGATCCATATCACAATTTCAACAAAACTACATATATATAATGCTATAAGTTCATACATTAATATTCAACTATAATGAGACTTGAATCCTTAACGGTTATATTTCAATCAAACAAAATATAAATGCCTACACTTGACAATATGATTACATAATGATGCTATGTGTACTAAAAACAAAATTGCATCCCTACAAAATGAGCCTGCCTAAGTGTAGTCTTCTCCCATATGTTGGAGCTCATGAATTTTCATCCACTTGCTTCCCCTTATCCTTACCCGAAGAACTTTCACCTGAAATGTTGATCCCATAAAATGGGGTGAGATATAAATCTCAGTAACCAAGGAAATTCCATCATATATTCAGTTTAATTAGCATATATGCATAAATCAAAATCAATATCAGAATTATATCCATCATAACAGCAAATGAAACAATTCAGCTATCATGATTACTATCCCATACTAGCAATCATATTATCACATGTTAAAGGCCATTAACACCGGGAAAGGCCCGTCCACGGTACCTACTCCCTATTGAGCATAACCAGAGCTCAGTGCATCTAGGTTTGATCATAACCCGGTACTCGATCGAAGCACATGCACGGGTGGCAGCCGCACCACAGCTCCACCATGGACTCACAAGGTCCAATCACAATTCAACAGATAGCCAACCAATTCATTCAACATTTCAAATCATTTATATACAACAACATATGAAATTAAATCAAATATATACATGGAATTAATATAAACCCGGTTACCTTACTTGTAGACACTTGCAACAGTCACCAATGGTGCAGAAATCCTCCTATAACCATAGCATCATAGAATTACTACTCTAATTCATCATTAACAGTTACAATTAATACCCAAAGAATTTAAGATGCTAATGACTACCTAAGAATCACTTACTCAGCCACTATAAGTCCCAAATTCGGATTAAATTGTCCTCCACCAGAAAACTCAATATTCCACCCAAAATCCTAAGCAAATTCGTACATAATTAATACCCATTTTATAAATCAGCTATAGGTGTCTCAAATTAACAATTGAAGCATCATAATGGAGGGTTTAAACTCACCCAAGGTCAGCCATAACCTCAACCTATGAATTTTACAAAGAAGATTTCCAAATTCTCACATTTAAGATTTTGGGTAGAGTGAAAATGCTCCAAATGAAAAACTAATTGGACCAAATTAAAGAGAAAGATGAGGGGATTAAGTTGTATAACTATTACCTTAGCTAAATCTTACTCTAAATATGAGGAAATACAGAATTCTTGCCTCAAACCCTGACCTCCTCTCCAAGCTCCGAATTTGCTTTTTGAGTTTCATCAAATGAGAGAGTGGCTGAAGTATTAGGGTTTAAGTTGGGTTTTAGTTGGGTCAAATATGGGTCATGGGTTGCTCCAAAATCCATTTTCATTTGGGCTTCAGATTTTTTTGCTTGTTGGGCCAGTTTTTAGAGTGTTGGGTTGCAGAATTTTGTTGGGCCAGTTCTTATACATTAGGTTGCTGAAGTTTAATTAAGTTTGAGCCAAGTTTGAAGAGCTTAAGAATGTGGGTCTGCACAAGGGTTATTGGGCCACTTAGAAGAACCTATACAAGGTGGATTTTGGGCCTCCATCACACTAAATTAGGTTGAGTCTGCACCTAACCCATTGGGCCTCCATTAGCCTCTTCTCATGATCTATTAATTTAGGCCTAGATGAGATTTCTATCTTAATTAAATCTCAACCCATATTAATTATTCCTTATTAATTTAATCTATGATTAATACCTTAATTAATTATGGGGTGTTACACATAACGAGTGTTCTTTAATTGATTTAATTAGCACCACTTTGTTTATACTTGAGCGTCTTCTAATGAAATTCTAGTATATTTGTTGTGTGGTTTCGTATGCTTGAATTATGGCAGTTGTATGTCATGCTTGCTTCAAATTGTTGAGTAACAACGTCACTAATCTATAATAAGGATGTGCATCCTGAAGCATTAGGCAAGGTGAATATTATTAGGATGTTATGCTCTGAGTCAAAAGTAGAGAAATAGGCAAATGGTATGCATCTTGATTCATATATGTATCTTGATTCATATAAACGTAGTGTTTGGATTTACATTTGACATGGATTTTGCCTTGGCCCACTATGTTATGGCTTTAGTTCATGATATTAAAAAAAAATGTTGCTAGTCACTTTTGTGATTCCAAGAGGCGGCATTTTGGCTTGGAAGATTAGCTTGGCAAAAGGTGAGTACTTGGATCCAAGCTTTTGGAACTTTGGATGGTTTTGCTTTGTGCTATGCACATGTTCACACACTTACTATAACATGCGGTCCTTCCGTAAACGTGAGAAACACAATGTTCGGTTTTTCCGTAAATGTCAAAAATGGGCCAAATATAAAAGGAAGTCCCAGAAATAGAAGGAATTGGGGCCAAATAAAATTATGATAAAATTATAAATAATGAAAAATGAGGATTTGAGTCTTGAGTTGCCCAAAAATCAAGGCTAGAGTGATTCAAAAAATTTGTCGAAAGGCTACTGGCATTTTCGTAAATATGGGCACTTTTTGAAAAATTCATAGGATGGTTTTTTAAATGAAATTTTTGAGTTTTTCGAGATTCTCAGAGGCCCCAAAAACCATAGGAAGCCCTGAGACCAGTGAAGCCCTCCGGTGTACTCTTTCCGACGTCGGTTGACCCAAATTTTGACTGATTTGTTCGGGACGGTTTTAGCTCCGATTTGAGTGATTCCAAAGGCATTTTATTAAATTGGGAATCTAAACTTTATGATAAAAAAGACGGTTTTCAAAAAGGAGCTAAAACGAAGCCAAACCGAAAATGCCATTACAAAGGGCAAAATTGGAAACCATTTTAAAAAGGAAGCTTCTTTCTTCTTCTTTATATGCCATGTTCTTTCTCTCCTCTCTAAGACCACCTTAATTCTGCCAAAAACCAGAAGAGAAGCTGCCCTTCTTAGGCGCACAAGAGGAGAAAGATTTTAGAGGAAGAAATTCAAGAAAAAGGTAAAAATCTTTAAGAAATTCCATATCCTTTCTTCTTGAAACTTGCTCCTCTCCTCTCAAGCTTTCTTTCTATGGTTTTAATGGAGAGTTTGGTGCTGTTTTGGGGGCAGAACAGAGAGGAAAAATTCGTGTTTGGAGTGAGGCAACCAAGGAAAGTGAAAAGCAACCAAGAGAAAGCAAGAAAATAAGGTAAAACTTTCATTCTTTGGTAGTTTCTTCCTCCCCCTTCCTCTTGCACGAATTTGGGCACCATGAGCCTAATCTTAGGAGCTATTTTCTGTCCAATTCATGGAGGGATTAGAGATTTTAGATGGTAAGGATTAAGAAGGAAGCAATAGAATCAAGAAAGGAGCATTAAGAGATAAGATAGAACTATTAGGGATCCAAATGCTCCCTTACAAATCTGATTTTATATGAATGTTCTTAGGCTTAATTGAATGTTTAAACATGCTCCTAAGACCTCTAGAGAGCTTCCCACATGCACCTTCCATCCAAGAAAGCAAAGTAATTATAAGAAAAACTAATGAACTCTAAGTAGAAAAAGTGTAGTACATTTGAAGGGATTGTAAAAACTGATTTGATTCATGCATTCCCTAGCATATGTGAGTGTTTGTTTGAGTTCCTAAGACCCCTAAGAAGCCTCCCAAGTGTGTTTGCCATCAAGGAAAAATCAAGAAGGCCATGAACTCTTCTTCCCCCCATAGTCTCGGCCTAGGCAAGTTCCTATAGCTAGGGAGAGTTTTAAATTTTTCTAAGGCTATTCTTGAGTCATATATGATGAGTGAAGATGAGTAGAGGCCTTGAAAAAAATTTAGAACTCAAAGAAAGGACAACCTAGGAAAAAGTTAGAGCTTAAAAAAAACTCACTAGGTTAAACCCCCAAAAAAGGCAGCCTAGGCAAAAGTTAAAAAATAAGAAAAGCCTACTAGAAAATTCAAAAGAATGCTTAGGCAAAATCTGAGGATAACGACGTTGGACTAAAAGTATAATCTTTAAAGAAATAAGGAAGCAATTGGTAGTTCAAAATCAATAAGGAGTGGGAATCCTAAATTAATGTCAATGAAATGCATATCTAGGGTAATATGACAAATCACTTAATGGAAGCAAGCAAGACTAACAGCAAGGACTTTCTTCCAAAGAACCTTTTATGCCTAGTTCTTTTAATTTTCTTTGTCTTAAGTAACTTGTTTCCTTTGCCATGAACATGCTTTATTTGGAATATTTATCAATGAGGATTATTCTTTTGATAATTTCTCATTAATTTTTGGAGACATTTCATTTTTAATTTGTGCCATGACTACTGCGTTATGCTTTATATAAATATAAATTAATAACTCAAAAATGACATTTTTCAAAATGTTTACTTAACGTAATATGTTTAATGCTTTCTTTGGATCATTTAATCCTTAAGAGCTCATAATCATTATTTGGGAGATAGGTTGAATAGGAATATTAGAAATGAATGGCTGGTTGCCAATATCATTTTAGATTTTGCCACTGGAACATCTACAAGTGACAGATAAAATTACTTGCCTAACAGTAGTTCTATTGGTGAAGATACAACACCTTTGTCATACAACCTAAGTGAGGACAAGAGTATTAAGGGTCTAGTTAGATGGACATTCCTCTAGAAAAGAACAATGCATTTTTCCCATACAATTGATCATTTCTTGGCAAACTGATTTAAAAGGTCAACACCTTTCCCATTTTATTTCCTGACAAAGGTATTGTCTCTGAAATATTGCTCTTACTCTTGCTAAAGTAAAATCAAGAAAATAATGTGGCACTTCATATATGTCATATGTTTCATATGCATAGATACTAAGGCAAAAGAAAAAGCAAAAATTTGTATTTCATAAAATAAAGCATCTCACATGTGCATACATTATATATACCTAGGCTTATATTGGGACAAATAAGAAGCGATATACTTTAGCTCAAAAACACAAAAACAACAAAAAATCAATTAGGCGTTTTATATATAGTAAACATTTCATGTGCATGCATACATTGCATAACACTTTATCATCACAATGCACATGTCATTTAGGATCTCACTCTCATGCTATGACTTATTGAAAATCTTGTGCCAAACTAAAGGCATCTCTATTTTATGTCAAGGTCCTATCTCAAGCCACAAGCATCCTTCAAAGCCTTCCATGGAATAAGGATCTTTCAAAGCCCTGCATAGAATAGGCATCCTTTAAACCCTATACAAAGTAGGCACCCTTTAAAGCTTTACACAAAACAAGTACTCTTTAAAGCCCGACATATTACAGCCATTCTTTAAGCCCTACACAAAATGGGAGGCATCCTTTAAGCCTTGCAAATAATAGGCACCCTTCAAAGCCTTATAGACTAGACATCCTTTAAGGTCTATATAGAACATGCATCTTTTGAGCCCTACACAAAATATGCATCCTTTAAACTTACACAAAATAGGCACCCCATAAAAGTCTTACATCAACAAGCCAATACACCTTTATTTTTTTTGGGTCAAGTCTTGATCAAGCCTAAACATTAAAAAAATAAAAATAAAAAAGAAAAGAAGGAAGGAAGAAAGAAAGACAAAAAGAAATAGTCTTTTCAAGTTCCTACATTTCTACATAAGTTCTCTTTTTTAGCTCCCTAACTAAAATACATATTTCCATCTTTACTTATTCTCAAGTTGAGAATATTAAAAAAATTACATTTTCAATTTTCTCA
Source organism: Erythrophleum ivorense (assembly GCA_026724425.1). NCBI lineage: Eukaryota > Viridiplantae > Streptophyta > Magnoliopsida > Fabales > Fabaceae > Erythrophleum > Erythrophleum ivorense. Next base: position 1,868,437 of record JAIUCV010000025.1, on the reverse strand, counting down.
TTTAAAGAATAAGTAAAGATAGGTAACTCATAAACATCATATTTTGTTTAAGTTGCTTAATCTTTTTACTTTTAGGTTGTAAGTTGAATTTGTGTCATTTCATTTGTAGTCTAGTTGAGTTTATCAAGGGATTTATGAAGTCTATCTTAGTTTAATTAAGTTTTAAGTCTATTACAGTCCAATTATGTGAGAGTCCATTATCAGACCTCTTTTATTAGCCTTTTATCTTTAATTGTTAACTTAATCCTTATTATTAATGCATGGATATCGCTCAAGTGAATAAAATAGTCACTATTACTAGTTTAAACATCAAAACATGATAAAAATGCAGAAATTAAAAAACTTTTTCTTTTATAAATTCATTATTGATAAATAGTCATATATGTAAAACTCTACCTCTCTTGTATACCTAGATGGTACCCTAGACTAAAATCAACACTAAATGCGGATCTTAACAGTTTAGAACTACTTTTAGTTCTCCAAACCTTATTCCTATTCATTATGCAATCAACTATCACATTTCAACCCCATGTTTGCACTTAAATTATATAGCTAGGCATTTTGGTTTACTAAAATTTTGGTAGCATAACAGCTATAACCTGTACATTGCTCGGGCACTTTAGCCTTCTCTTTTAATTAAAACAATTGCTTGCATACAACTTAAATATAATACTCCATTCTAGAGGCCCTGGGGCTCAATTATTAGTTAGCTATTAGACCATAACTACTCAAGTAGCTAAAAAAATATTGAATGCTCATGAATAACATCAAATGACATTTACTTTACTAGAAGTAGTCGCACACTTTCTAATCCATCTCTAAACGATCATGCTTAAGCTCAAAAAATATATATATCATTATCATTAAATACGTAATGGTCTCAAATGCAGTTTAACAATATATGTGTGTGTGTGTGTGTGTACAGGAATACAACATTGACTATATAAAAGTCTTCATGGAGCTATGGACTTACCTTGGTCTACTCAATTACTTTCACTTGGTAAAGGGAGTTAATGGATAAAAAGGTGAGATTCTAGGGAGAATCTCAATAACATAATCCTACTTTAACATGCAATAACTATTCAAACACACAAATATGCATGTATGTAACTTTCTAGCATTTGAAATTTCTAAACATGTGAAAATATGCATGCATCTATCTGAAACTTGGCTAAGCTTACTAGACTCTTTGCTAAGTGGCTTTGATACTTAGCACAAGGAAAAACTACTATGCTCAATTCTTTGATGCTGTTCTCTCAGCCATTATCAACTAAAGCTTCACTCATGAGGCCTGAACTTATAAGAATCACATAAAACTTATAAAACTCATAAAACTCATTCAAATATCAAGCAAACACATTATACAGGTAATCAAATCATTCAAGTAGTTAAAAGCATGAAAGAGAAGAGGAAAACACTACCTGCTGTGAATTTATCCCCGATGCCATAGGTATTAGATTTCTTTTCCTTATGATTTTTCTCTTTGTCGGTTAGGCATTGACATTAAAGCTCCTCACTATTCTGATAGCCTATATTATCATATCCAGATCAATGCTAAGGCTAAAATATACTAACTATATGTTTTTTTATGCATGAGTTATGCATTTCCAACCTTTCTGGAGGAACTTTAAGACTTCGTTGCTAGGACTTTTATTCCTTAACTTTTTGGCCATATTCTTAAGGCTTCACTATCTCACCATTTGGCTTAAAATGAGGCTTGGTTCTACTCTTATTAGCTTGCCTAGCCAACCCTTTCTGCTTGTCTTTTATCTAGGCCCTAATTTAGGGTTTCTCTCAAGCAAGTTTTCCTAGACAACTTAATTTTCCTAAATTCTTATTTTGAACCCAAAATTGGCATTTTGCTATTCATTTGGTCATTGCCCTATTCCTTTTATTATTCTCCACTTTGACATATTTGGTAACTTTAGGCCATTTTTGCTAAAGTCATTTCTATGCCTTAAGACCTCATTCCAACATTCTAGATAGTTCTTTATGCTTCCATTAAACTTAATAGAATGCTCAAATACCATGCCAAATAGAAGCATGGCCATTAACTCAAGTTAGTTTCTTAAGCACTTAAAATTTTTGACTTTTTCACAATTAACTTCTATAATTCAAACAGATGCTTTTTGTAGCTCTTATAATTCTCTAGAGGACATCTAAATTTATTAGAACTCAAAAGCAAACTCATTTGGTTACATTTTCTAAAGGGTAGCCAAGACTATGCATCCATGATGCCATATGGAGTTTTCTTGCTTCGTTTGGCAATTTCTCATCATTTCCTCAACCTAGGTGAATTCTACATGTCCTATATAATCAATTGCATGCAAGAGAATGTAAAGAGAGAGAGAGAGAGATTTTCTCTCTCTAGGCATGATATATGGAGGGAAGAACCTAGGAAACTAAAGTTTGAAGCATAGCAATCTTCGCCTTAATTTGAAGCTTGTTTTGCGCTCTTCAATTTTCCCCGATTAAAATTATAAAAGGAGCATTTTCTTCCCCCTTATTGGCAACTGAACTTTCTCATTTTAAAATTCTAAAACCATCAATAGATAGCTCCTAAGGTGGGGAACAACCTTTATAACTATCAAGAAGTGAAATGAGGAAGATTTTATACTATTTTGCTTGGTTTTCCTTTTCTCTCTCTTCCCCTCAAAGTGACACCATGAATGAAGCATGAAGGTGTTGGAAAATTAGACTTAAAGTTAGTGAAAAAATTGGCTAGAGGAAGTACCACTTACAATTGAGAAAAAAAAACTACTTTATTAAAGTTACTCATAATTACAAAAATGACACTAGTTTCGCAGTACCTTAATTTTCTACATTTTACCTCATTTTTTTGGGTAGATTTCAACCCCATTCTATTTCAAAAGGTCTTAAAAGCCTTAGGCTAACTTTCTTGAGCTACAGAAGCTCAAAATAGCATAAAATAGCTTAAAACAATACCATGCTGCAAGCTTTCTCTTTTTACATGCCATAAGTGTTTTGACTTATTTTAAGTTTCATGGGTCTTCTAATTAGCTCATTTAACTCATATGTAATGGAAAATAATATTAATTTGCTCTAATTAACTTTTTATTAAAATTTTTGTCTCACTTTTCTATCATTCTCCTGTTCAGATGTCCTTGAAACTTATTCTTTTTTACTTTTTTCTCTATTTTCTCTTTTTAATTAGCTTTCTATTCCTTTTCTCATGCCCCTCTAACTTATTAAGAGGTCTAGGTCCATTTAGAAAATAGTATATGTTACATCCACTAGATTAAGGCTAATGAGTCCTATAACGTCAAAATCCACTAGGCCAAGTCCAACATAGTCCATGTGGGTCTTTTCACTTTTAGGTTTTAAATTGAGTTTGTGACATTTTGTATATAGTATAGTTGAGTCTAGGAAGGGATTTGTGGAGCTTAACTCAATTTAGTCAAGTCACTAAGTTTAGCATAGTCCAATCATGTTAGGGTCTATTAGATTGAGTCCAATGAGTCTAATAGTGTAAGAGTCCATTACACTAAGCCTAGTATAGTATAGTTCAGGGGGTTTACAAAGTTGAGTCTAATTTGGTCATATTATCTAGTTTAGTCAAATGGTGTTAATCAAATTAAGTCCAATATGGTCTAATTATGTCAAGGGCAACCAAGTCACATTAGACAAAATACATATTCTTTATTTTTATTTGTTATTTAAGTAAGATTATCAAAACTACATGTTCACTTTTCTCACCCAAGGAAGAAGTAAAGAAAAGTAACTGTGAATATGGTATTTTGTCTAAACATCCCTTAAAGAATAAGAAATATATTAAATTAAAATCTTTAGATTTCAAGTTTGTTTTTGGGTCATAGTTATTTTTTATTCAATTTTAATTTAATTTTCAATTGATTCAATTTTGATTTAATTTTGAGTTAATGAATTTTTTTAAAAAAAGAAAAGACAAAAAAAGAATCATTGAAGTCAAGTGTTCTTGGGTCAATTTTAATTTTGAGTCAAGACAAAAATTATATATATATATATATATATATATATAATGAGAAAGAAAGGAAAGCTTTGACAAAAAAGAGTCTTAATAAATTAGCCCAAAGAGTTAAGATTTTATCTAATTTTTAAGTCCAATCTAGTTTAAGAGAAAGTATGAAAAAGGCCCAATATCATTTTGAGTCCATTTTGTGATTAAAAAAAAGAATAAATAAATAAAATACAAGGCAATAAAAAATGACAAAAAATAAAAAATGAAAATTAATCAAAACGGAAAACTTGTGTTTTGATAAATGCCCCATCTCTCCAATTTTTGCATCCGATGACAAGAGAGACCAGAGGACGACTAAAACACGGAAGAGAGAAAATGCCTAGAATAGAGCGCAGGACGTTAAACGTGCAGAGGCAGAGCAGCATTGCAGAGGTAGAGGAGGATAAAGGAAAGACCAGCTCGTGGGGAGGAAAATGACAAAGCCGATTGCACAAATTGTCCCCTTAGGGCCGGTATCTCCCAACCAAATCCCCAGAAATCCGTTGGCATACGTTCTCCCTGGCTGGAAAAAAGGAGAGACGATAGAGTAGAGGGAGATGGAAAGAAGAATAAAAAGAGAAAAGCGAAAATAAATGAAATTGAAAGAGAGCTAGAGGGAGAGAGTTGAAGTTGGTTTTGAAGGGGGGATCAATTTTGTCGAAGAGAGGCAGATTTTGAGACCAAAGTTGCAGAATTCAAGATTGAATATTTTGTGTAAGCTCTGCTGTGCCTTGATGTGATCTTAGTTTCAAACTCCTATTCCCTCTTGTTGCATTGTACTATTAACATGGGGATTTACCTCGTATGAATGTTTTTTCGTTATACTGTTAACATGAGGATTTACCTTACGGGATTCTTTCTATTAGGATATACTATCACCATATTTGCTTGACTCTGTTTTAGTGTTACTAAGAATAGTGTGACCTAGATTTTCACTGCTAACGTATGTGCTTGGTAAAATGACTTCGTTCCGATGTTAATAGGAATAGTGTGATCCAGATCCTTTTTCTCTGCTTCTCGTTTGACATACTGAGTGTTCCTTTATTGATTTGATTAGCGCCACCTTGTTTATACTTCAGCGTTTTCCAAAGTCCTAGTATATTTGCCTTGTGGCTTCGTATGCTTGAATTATGGAAGTCGTGCGCCATGTCTTGCTTCAAATTGTTAAGTAATAATGACACTAATCTATAACATGGATGTGCATCATGAAGCATTGGGCAATGCGAATATTATTGGGATGTTATGCTTTGAGTAAAAAGTAGAGAAATGGGCAAGTGGTATGTATCTTGATTCATATACACATGGTGTTTGGATTTACATTTGTCATGGAATTTACCTTGCCCCACTATGTTGTGGTTTCAGTTCATGATATTAAAAAAAAAAAAGTAGTTGTTAGTCTCTTTGTGATTCCAAGAGGTGGCATTTTGGCTTGGAAGATTAGCTTGGTGGAAGGTAAGTACTTGGATCCAAGCCTTCGGAATTTTTGGGCTTTGAATGGATTTGCTATGTGCGTTGCTGTGCACATGTTCACACGCTTACACAATAAATAATTTGTTTTGATGTTGTCCTCCTTTATTTTATTTTCACTTTTAGGATATTAGTGGGGTATTATTTTAAAAAACTGATAATACAAAAAATATTAGTTTTCAAGAAATCCAAAAAAATATTAATTTCCTTTTTTAAAAAAGTAATATATATACCCAAAAAAATCTTATTTTTAAAAATGCAAAAAATCAAAAAAGAGAAAAATAAAGAGAGTAAGAAAGTGATATTCATTTGGATTTCATAAATTAAAATATATCCCCCAATTCTTAAGTCCTTTTGATTTATGAAGTTAACTTAATTTTATTTCTTACTCTTTTTGCAAAAAGATAAATAAATAAAAACATAGATTAAATTCATCAGTTAAGTGACACGCATATCTACCTTAAGTCAAGTTACGTAGATTTTGATCTCTTTTATATGATATGTAGGCCTCAAATTTTTATCTTATGTCAAGTCTATCTTTGTAAATAGACTTTTTATTTTATTTTATTTTCTTAACTTCTTTTTTTCATTACTTTATCTAGATGTGATTGATAAGAGTAATAAGAATAAAATCAAAGTCATATTATTTTTGCACAATTAACTTAAGGTAACTATTTTTAGAAATGGATGTTGTAAAATGCTTGACACTTTTCCTACACACAACTAATATTGGAACCTATTCCTCGTTTGCAAACCATTTTTTTTCTTTTCTTACAAAAAGGTTTTTCTAAAATTTTATCTTTTAAAATTAAAATTTTGGTGGCAACTCCATTTTATTTGGTTTTCATTTTGAAAATCAAAATTTCCTTTTTGGCACCTTGTAGTCACATTTTGGGTGTGACAAATAGCAATCTTTAATCAAGTGAACCAACTAACCACACATAAGACAAAGCCCTTGATGTCCTATGACAAACTCCTATATGGAATCTCTTGCAAATTTAAGAGGAAAGGTTTTCAACAACACTAGTGGTGTAAAAGAAGCTAACTATGAGAAAGCATGTTCTTTTCTACAACTTTGCATTCTATTTGAAAGAAATACGTACCATATGACATTTTTGGTCATGGGGTAGTCTCATTTTGAGATCCCTTAAGTCCTCCTAACCTAGAACTTGATGTTCCATTTGTTCTTGCATTTTTATGAAATTATTCATTAGGTTCCCTATCTTTGTTTCTCAACTTTATCTAAAGAGCATCATCCATCACTTGAGCATAAGCAAAGGTCTCGGTCCCTCAAATGAATTCAAACAATTCATCTTTTAAGCCACATGCAATTTGTAGGCCTTTTATTTGCTTAGAAGATACAAAATAGGGAGCATAATGAGGCAATCAAGTGGGCTAAATATCAGATACTGACATATCATTCCTTTGTCTTAATTAATAAAACTTCATAGCCTTAGCATGTCAATCACTATGTGGTAAAAACCGACATAAGCATGCATTAATGAACTCTGGCCAAGTTAAAGGAAGGTCTATAGTAGTTTTTTTCACTCACAAATGCTATAGTAGTTTTTTCACTCACAAATGAACCATACTAATCATAAGCTATGTCTCAGAGCTAGAAACTAACTAGGTCCATTGCATGAATTGGTGAACACCCTAAAGCCACATAGATAAGATTACATTCTTCAATAAATGCAATAAGATTCTAAAAAGAATCAAAAGTACAAAAACTAAGTGATTGCATCTTTTTAAACTTTGAGAAAGGGACATGCATCACTTGCCCTAGTTGAATTAGAATATGTTCTTAAACTACTTGTTTCTATTTAGACTGAGTAAGGAGGGCTAGTTAATTTTATTAAGTCATTACCCTAGCTAAAAGTTTCCATGGTTCTTCTCAATTAATTTATTCCATCAACCACTTGGGCTTGATAGCCCCTCATTTACTTCAATTTTTATCTCTACCTCCACCACTACCATGACATCCTCAAATCCTTGGTGCAAGGCTAAATTCATAAAAAAAAAAAAATCAACCATTTATTGAAATTTTTGACATAGTCTCCTCTGTGAACTAGGAAAATCCTACATTTACAAATTTTAAAAGTAACAAAAAATTAGAGCTCTAGTCTCCATATAAAAATTACTGGAGCTCAGTTACTCCATCATACATGAAAAATATAGTTTCTTTAAAGTAAAAGGCAAACATAAAATCCTTTGTGACTACAAACTTTGTCCATCTATTACTAAGTTTACCTCCATGAGAATTGTTTGTCTCATAGATAAGGTGGTAAGCCTAAGTGTAATGTCCAGTTTTCTTTAAACGACAGAAATGTGAGTGTTTTCAAAGAAAGTCCCCCGAAAACGAATTAGTTAAGGTCTCAAAAAATTTGAGTAACATTCTAGCCTCTTAAAAATGAGAATTGTAGCCTCAGACAGAAGGAAAAACGGAGCTAGAATGAAGAAATAAATTTTGACGAAAACCCGACAAAGCATAATGGCATTTTCGTAATTTCGGTCAATTTTTGGAATTCACATAGGAGGGCTTTTTAAACCAAAATTTGAGCTCTCTGGGATTCCCCTGAAAACTATGGGAAGCCCCGTGACAGTTAAATCTCCTTCAGTGGACGTTTTCCAACGTTAGTGTGCCTAAACGTTGACGGGTCCGTTTGAAAAGGTTTTAGCTCTGGTTTGAGTGATTCCAAAGCCATTTTTCTTAATTGGGAACCTAAATTTTATAATGAAAAAGACAGTTCTAAAAAAGGAGCTAAAACGAGGGAGAAATGAAAATGCAAAGTATGAAGGGCAAAATTAGAATTTTTGAAAAAGTCACTTTTCCCTACCTATATATATGTGGTGCCTCATATTTGCCCTCATTTAACTTCAGAAAATTTAGCCCCAAACCAGAAGCAAAACCCTAAGGGAGAGGCGCCCAAGAGAGGAAGAAGAAGGAGGAAGAAATCCAAGCTTAAGGTATGCTTTCATGATGTTTTTTCTTGCTTTTCTTCATCTCCACCACCTCTCCTTCATACTCCTTTCTTTCCTTGGATTAAAATGATGTCTATAAATCTGATTCAAGGGAGATATTCAAGGGAAAGTTCGGATTTGAAGAGAGGAGCTTGGAGAAATCAAGATTCAAGCCAAACTAAGCAAAGAAACAAGGTAAAAATGCATCCTATGGTTGATACCTTCCATGGCCTTTCTTCTCCATTTTGCCCCACATGTGTTCTGCCCTAGGGAGTTAAATTTCAAGCCCAACCAAGCATGATTCTTAGGTATTTGATGGAGAGAAATAAGAATATGCAAAGAAAACTAAGAAATAGGCATTAGAAATCAAGATGCAAAATCTAGGGTTTTAAGTGCACCTTCCAATTTCTAAAATTGTATGATGATTCCTAGGTCTAAGTAAGAGTTTAAATGAGTTCTTGAGACACCTAAGATGCTCCCCACAAGCTTCTTCCTTCAAGAAAACCAAGAGAACTCCAAGAAGCTCAAAGGAAGCCTATGTCTTGGCCTAGGCTTGTTTGTGTAGGTAGGGGGAGTTTTAAATTTTTCTAAGGCCATTCTTGAGTTATATTTGATGAATGAAGATGAAAGGAAGCCTTGAAAAAATTTTAGAACTCATGGAAAGTGATTTGGTGCCTTAGGTTCCATAATATGACCTAAAGAAGCAACATGGTGCTAGGCCTTTTGTCTTAATGATGTGATGACTTCAAGAGGCTTAAAAGGGGTCAAGAATCATATTTGATAAGAAAGAATGAGGCCTAGAAATCATTTGAGGGGTGTTGCTTCATTAGGTGTAATTATGGACCATAATGAAGTCTATAGAGTAATCTAGTGGTTCATCAAGTTATGTAGCCTTAGAATATGTTCCATGAACCTAATTGGCTCCCATAATTTGTATCTAGGTCAAGAGAAACCATCTCCACCAAATTGTGGGTGTGTGGCCGAAAGAGGAGGCTTGAAAGCTAAGGAAAAAGTGTGTGAAATTGTGCAAGGTAGCTCTCTCCATTTTCTCTCATGCATGGATGTGTGTTTAGCTTGTTTTAGAATGTGTGTATGTATAATTTCAAGCTATGAAAAGTATGCTAGCATTCCTTTATATGCTATGATCCTTGATGCCATGTTATGTTTTCTAATGAGTGCATGATATTTGTATGAGTTCACTTGAGTGTGGAGAGGCCAAGAACTCTTCCCTTGGATGAGGATGAGCCAAGAACCCTCGAGTTTGGTTGAGATAAAGCAAAGAGTCTCTCAAAAGCAAAGTGGGCTCCCAAGAGTATGGTTGAGTCCAAAATGCTCATGAATGGGTGAGGCAAGTCCAAAATCTATAAGGAGAAGTGTGAGGCCATTCCAAATACTTGATGAGCTCTTGAATGATTTGTATGAGTTGTTCACATGCCAAGTTTGCTTTAAAATGTCCATGGCTTTTATTTCCTCCATGCATGCATTTGTAAAGTTTGCTTTGCACATATTATGTGTGATTGAATGGGAGATGAGCTATTGAGATTCTTTGAATCTCATCTCCTCCTCTCTGATGATTTAACACGCTAGGTGGACCAAGTACTTATGGTGAAGGGAGCCAACAACCATAAAGAGTAAGGATTGATAAGCTTATGTACTATTTTGCCTATTTTGGAACTATAATAATGGTTCATAGTGTATACAATGTTGTATATGTACCATACACCTATAGACATATGTAACTATACTATTATGTGATGTTTAGATGTATGAAAATGATATATGACCTATAGCACTTATTTTGAGTATGTAAGACCAAAGTGTGCAATATGGAACTTTGATGAATGTATGCATAAGTGTGGGTTGAATGGCCAAAATGATATGCATGAGATTTGGGACCATTTGGGTAGCTTACACAAGTCTCAAATGTGCTTTTAGACTTGTCCAAAAGGTGCCACAACCAAGGGAAGGCCATTTGGCAAATTTGGTACCTCATATGGAACCAAATTTGACCATAATGGAACCCTATATCACTTTTTAGCCAAATGAGTTAGTCTTGATATGAGATTTGGCAAGCAATTATGTCTCATTGAAAGCTTTCTGGGAAGCTAAAGATCATAATTTTTGGAGGTCTACAGAATATTTGAGGATTTTTCAAAGTTGGCAAAATTCATATTTCTGGTTTTGCTACACTATTCATTTAGTCCGAAATTGTTTTCTGTCACCCGAAATTCAAATGATGTCCAATTGCCATGAAATTTTGTAAAGAGAAACTAGATAATCACAGTGACTCATACCAACTAGAAGCACCTCATTTGGAGGTCCAGAGATGGAGATATGAATTTTTGAAGTTTCTGTCCAGTATCAGTAACCTAGCCCGACCAGAAGTACTGTTCCATCAATTTCTGAGATCTGGGCTTAATGAAATGATCTGAAGATATTTTTTCCCTCTAGTTAACATCCACAGCTTTCCAAATTGGTATCATTTGCATGGATTGGATTTTTGTAAAATTAATTGGACATTTTTGAAGTTCATATCAGTAAACTATGACAGTACCAGAACCCAGTCCAACCTCCAGACAATTTCTTGTGTCAAACGCTCTATGTGTGGGATGTTACGACTTTTACATATTTTTAGCATGAATCAAACATCCCAAGATTTCCAGAATAACCAAGATTGCATGATTTCAATTTTTCTAGATTTAGTTATAATTTTCTAAAGCTTGCCCAGAATTGAGGCCAGTGCTGGCCGAGAATGAATATCCAGCTCCCATGTCTCTTTTCGGTTTCTATGAGTTGTAGACATGTTTTTGTGATACAAAGGAGTTGTAATCATGTAATTAAATATGAAGGGGCATAGTATGAGTTCACCCCGTCCATATGACACCGAATGGATTTTTAGATATGATGACATGCAAATAAAAGTTCAAATTTTCATACTTCCTCTATGAGAATTACATATATCTTTCATGATAATTATACTATTCAAAGGCATGAGATGAGTTAGAATTATGGTGTTACACTAAGAGTGTAGTGCATGGCAATTAGGCTGTTCTAGGGCTAAACAAATAAGAAAGAAATGGAAGGAGTGAGTCATAGAGATTTAGTAATTGAATACAAATAAAATATAGTTAGCTACAAAATTAAGAAGTCGTGGGTTATTCTTCTGGACTAATTTTGCATATCAAACTAAAGTCATATCAACTTAATTAAATTGAAGTTAGGGAATTATCCGTCTTAACTAAATTGAAGTTAAGGAATCAAACATCTTGACCAAACTGAAATAATGGAATCATCCACTCTAACTGAATTCAAGTTAAAAAATCCTCCATTTTGACTAATGGAATAAATCAAATGAAGTCAAAGGGAATTTCCCTCATTGACTAATGAATATAGTTATATAACTAAGGTTCAATTGAACTTAAATATCTATTTCCAAGGTGCACTAAGTTATTCAATCTTATAAACCATTTATGGTGCTAAAAATATAATTTTAATATAAAACCATGCTTGGAATGAGTATAGTATGTGTGTGTGCGTGTGCGCATGTATATATGATAATCTATTCTCACAATGTAAATCACATATACTTTCAATCATATAATATTTGAATGAAAAGGTATCGACTTGAATTTGAACAAATAAATATAACTTTGGGCCATGTATATTTCATAAAAATATATCAAGATAAAACAACAAATATTTTGCAAAATAATTAATTATAATGCAATTATATAAACACATAGTATTAGTATCCACTCATTATAGAGATCAAATGCAAGCAGAGTTTGAAGAGCTTCCAAACTTTATATAGAAACCATCAGTGAAGTTTTTGACATTCCTAAACCCATGAAAGAGAGGCAGACATTTAACATACTATTTTAGGAACATTCCTATCTAATTAACCTAAAAATATATAAATTTCAAAATCTCTAATACAATAAAGTATCTAACTTTAAACTTGTATCTTACTTGTTTCCTATAACTTACAATGTTTTATAACAACTTCTAAGTCACCAATATAGCCTTAGAACATCATATGTTATGAGATCAATTTCTCACCAAAGGTAAAAAATTGTGAAAAGTGAAACTACTTTATTATTTCATAAAACGTCATAAGAATGAAATCCATACTCTACTAATGCTAACTCAAATCCCAATCATAGTTGGGTATGTGGGTGAAGATTTAGGGTAGATATTTTATAGATAGGAAACAAAACACTAAAGAGGTGGCTACTGTCTATTTTAGACAAATTTATACTTCTCCCTTTTTCTATAGATTTTGAAGAAATCTTGAGTATTGTGGAGCTGAGATTACTCCTGAAATGAAGGATTTTATCATCCCTTTCACTAACAAGGATGTGAAAGTTACCATTTTCCATATGGGTCTCATAAAAGCTCTGAGTATTACCAACTTCCCTGCCCTCTTTTATTAGAAATATTGGCGTGTTGTTGGTTCTTACGTGACTAAAGCAATTAGAAAATTTCTGAATCATTGTATCTGAACGAATGTATTGGTACTGATCTATGAGGAAGTGGATCTTTTTTATTCTCTATCTCACGTGTTTTCGTACTGGAATCACAAGATAGACTACAATCACTTTTCCAAAGTGGATGCACCATAATGTGGGTAGAGAAGGGAGAAATTCAGAGAGGCTCTTCTTGTCTCTGTGTTCCTTGTGTTTTTGGCTTGTGTTTATTTTATTTTATTTTATTTTTTTGAGAGCAGGGGAGAAAAGAGGGAATGATCTATAGTTAATTCCATGATGAGTTTCCTATTTTCAAAAAATAATTAACTCCAAAAAATTAATAACCAACTCTTTTGAATTTAAAAATTAAAAATTCAAATTCAAATAAGGAACTAAATAAATAAAATAAATAATTAATTAAAATCGAATTAATGAATTGGATTATAGATCAATCCATCGTAGGCTGCCCAAATTTCAACAATATCTTTTTTAATGTTATGAATAAAAGTATAATTGTTCTTATCCCTAAATTGAAGAATACACGCACCATGGCTTAGTTTAGGTTTATAAGCCCATGCAATATTTCCATATATAAAATCAATGCAAAAACTCTTGCTAACCATTTGAAGCTTTCTCTTTCTATGATTATCTTATCATCAGAACGCCTTAATTTGACCTTAACCGCCAAAAAATGTTTGGGTCAAAAAATACATGGTGAAAAATCTGCTATTTTTTTTAAAGCCCAAATACCGACCAAGAGCTTAAAGGTGATAATTATGAGTTCGAGTGTCTCCCAATAGCTTTTAATGAAAGATACTTGGTCTTACTAAAAATGGTGGGGAGAGCTAAAAATTCTAAAAAGAAAGGCTCTTGAAGAAGCTCTAAGGTTGGGAAGGAAATTAACTTACCAAAGCTGGTAAAGAAATCCTTAGATAGCGAAAGTTACCATTAAAGAAATCCTTAGACATTAAGTAGTTTATTATTCAAGTTTATCATTCAAGTAGACTTCATATAATGTGTTTATGTCTTTTTAAATTAACTTGTCAATTTCAAAGAAGAATTAAGAGGATTCAAATTACTAAATATATACCTCTTTCTGAACAACAGCAGGTTGGAAGGGTTTTGAAGATTACAACAGGAGGAGTGATATTCGGTGTGACCAAGTTAATTGGGCCATTGGATTAGATCAGCGTTTTCTAACCAAGCCAATTGGGCCAAGCTCAGCAGGAGTTGCCGCAATAAATTAAAACAAAAGGCTCATTATGGGCCTTCAACTAGGCCATTAATGGTCAGCATAAACGCCAGATTCTACCAAAAACACGATGGATTGATAAAAAAATTAGGTGTCTTAAATTAATTTGTCATAACAACTCGTTTTTTTTATTATTTTTTTTCATTTTTTTATTTTGGATCATAATGTTTTCACTTATTTACTATGTACTGGATTTTGCATTATGGGAATCATAATTTTAGCCATTGTTGAATTCTACGAGTAGGATGATATCAATAATAACTGAGCTTAACTAAACAAAAATAAATTAAAATTGGAAAAGATAGAGCAAAAGAAAGATTGACTTCCACAGTTAATCTTCTAAGTTGCGTTGACTTGAAAGTATGAGTAATGTGATAGATACAATATATATTTGAATTTTTTACGTATAATTTAAAACGTCATATTACATCTAATACTCTAATAGGAATGTTTAACATATGTCAAAATGAAAACACTCTTTTTTAGTATTTACACCATAGGTTTCCAATGACAAGTAAATGTCGTCGATACAGACAATGACTTTGGGAGCTTGACATTGCTATCGGTTTCCAAAATTTACTTGAATAAGTAAATTATTTCAGTATTATAAAAGCAGCATGTAACACACATTTTTAGGCATTTTTAAAACTAACTAGGTATTCAAGCATGTTAGAGTTGCAAGAAATATAGTTGAGTAGTGAAACATGAAGAGGAAAAGATGAAGGAAGAGTATCCAATTAAACATGAACTGAAAACAAGTTTGAATTTGAATTTAATTACTAAAATGGACATGACAGTAATAGATCGCACAATTAATAATGAGTATTTTTTGCCATTTTCATTATTTTTTAAAGTATATGTAGCTACTTTTGGTCTTGAATTGATCTAAAGAAAGCAAATAAAGTTTGGATCTTTTATACGAATATCCCCCAACTTTCTTACAGATATACGTCTTGAATACTAACAATAGTTTTGAAAATTAAAAGAAAAAAATACTATTAATAAATATTTTAATAAGATCAATTAATCCAGGTGAATCAGACACTAAATCGTGGAATTCTAAATCGAAGTTGAGGTGTGATTTCGTAGTAAAATTGCATGTAATTTATAGGAAGTAGTAGTTAGGTTCAATTCTTCGTACCGTCATGTGAAAAAAAAAAGGTAATATAATGATTAAAAAAATCATGGAAACGAATTTGGTCCCGCGATTATTCAATAATTAATAAAACTGCAAAGTTTAATCCCTATACAAATTATTGATTAATCCAAACAATTATGGGTGGATCCGAAGACAGTAGTACTGCAAAGTTGGTGAAGATTGCAAAGTCTCACCTTGCGGAGCAGGAACATTCCCCTTGAAAGCTTTTTATTTATGATCAAACCCACTATGGTGAGTGAAACAAACACATAAAGAGAGCGAGGGAACGATGACAAGCCTTGAGACAAAATGGGACCCATCAAATATCTGATGCTTCACTCCACCATCATGAGATTTTGGAAGAACTTTGAGAATTGATTAGGAATGCCATAATTGCTGCATGGAATTCAGCACTCTTTTACATATACACACAGCCTTTGGCTTTGGCATTGGCTCGCTGGCTGGCCTCCTCATTGTTTTCTCTCTCTCCATCTCTCCTTTCACACACAAATTGCTTCAAATTGTAACCCTGTTTTTGGAGTATATTATCAATTACGCTTTTGAACTTTGTATTTAGAAATCATGAACATGTCGGATCCGTAGCTAAAGTTTTGTTTTTTGTTTTCTTTTCCTGAGGCCACATGTTTGGTTGTTTTTGAGTGTATATATGTCAAAGTAGAATAAAGTTGATGGTAGGCAAAACCATTCAAATAAATTAAAATCCGTTGCAATTATATATACACATAATTTTATTTATATGTTATCAACGATTATAATTTCTTAATTGTGTAAATAATATTGTCTTCCAAGATGATACGCATGTAACCATCAAATTATACGAATAATAATTATATGATAATGTCCAATAATGGAAGGAAACCCGTTTGAGGGGAAAGATATGCTTGTTCTCCTAATATACATATAACAAAAAAATAATAGCAATAAATACTTGGGTTTATCTATAGTGGGATGAAAAATATTACTTACATAATTAATTAGATTTTTTTTTTTTATTGTTATCACATATTCGATTGTGTTAAATTTGTCTATAGTCTATACGCTCATTAATTTCTTTTTTCAGGTAAATCCAAATTTAGATCATTACAATTTAGTTATAAAAATTGTGAGAGAAAAATTATAGAATCCACATTATTTTTAACATAATATATATGGTAATGGGGGCGCATGTCCCCAACCACTAAGGTGTGTCGTTATTATTTCTATAAGATTATAATAAGTTATATATACAATTCTCTTTTTTCCGAAGGTAATGAAATTTCATTAAATCAAGAAATCGGAGGTTTTTCTCCGGCACAAGGCAGGACGCACTCTAGATACCACGTTCCCAAAGTACTCAACCATTGCATTTAAGAGAAGAAAAGCTTAAAGAAGTAATGGCTAGTGAAGGTAAACAAGAAATTTCATGAAGACATATACCATTATAGTTTAGTCTCGATGGCCCAAATCCATCACACTCCAACTTCACAAAGCACCATGTGAAAATCTTGGTTAAAAGACGTTCTTGGAACTCAGTGAATCCCTCTTTTATTTTTCTCTTTTCAGTTTTTATTTTCCTGTCTTTTTAGCTTTTGTATGAGCATCTCACTAGTAGTCCCTTTGTTTATTTCCTTTTCAACCTTTATGCTTTTGTACTACTGAAGGTTTTGCACCCTTACTCGATAGGCTTTTATCTTGTATTTTTCTTTTTTAATTAATGAGTTTTCTTTTTACCGAGAAAAAGTTATTAGACTTAATTATAACTTTATCCTCTTTAATTTTTCAATAAAAAATATTAAGTATAGTTCTTTTGCTTTGCTTTTTTGTTTTTGATTTTGTTTTTGCTTTTTTTTTTGTTTTGATTTTTTTTGTTTGTTTTTTGGTATACTATGACCGTATCCTCAAATTAGTTTGTGCATCAATTGAGATTCGACCCCTCCTCCGGTGATTTTAAAGGCAAAACCCCTAATGCATTAACAGATTAAGTTCTCATAAGTGCCGACTGAAAAATTTGAATATTGAGAGCACACCTCTTTAAGCATGATGTCAAACTCTTAGTAGGTATAAATTGACTAAAGTAATATTGTTTTTCTATTTTATTTATTAGAGGTAATTTATTCTATCTAATTTTGTATTAAACACTTTGGTCATTAAATATTCGAGAAAATAAGATATTAAACAGAATTAAATTTTATTCTGACAATATTTATTTCTTTTTTATTTGAATTATTATTTTGCATAATTTTAAATCAATGTTTAAAGAAAGAATAGTACTCAAATAAAAATTAAAAAGTTAAATCAATTTAATGAATAAATCAGAATTATATTGCTCTAATCAAAATTATTAAAGGCAAGTAATAAAAAACGTTAAAAGTACAATGTAATCAACTATTATTTGCGTCCATCAAAATATATTGCAATTATATTTTAGTTGTAAAAATAATCAGAACAGAGGTTTGTAATATCTGAAATATTATCCATTTTTATTTATTTTTTCTTATCTAGTTTTCATTGTTTTTCTGACAACATTATTTGTGACTTTTTTGATAGTTTTACGACAATAATATGGTCACAGAAATACTTTTTTAGGTGGATGAAAAGACATACATTAGTATGAAATTTAAGTTTAGAAAAAAATTATAATTTGAACCTTTAAGTTAAAAATATTTATATTAAAATATTTTAAAATTTAAAAATATTTTAAAGGATTCTGATACAACAAATTTTAACTACTGGAGAAAATTACAATTTAGAATTTTAAGTTAAAATTTTTTGTCTTAAAGTATTTTAAAATAATTTAAAATTTTAAAATTTTTTTAATATAAATATCTTTAAATTGGAACATGATGAATAATTTTCTCTTAGATTTATTACCCATTTATATCTCCATTTCAGTGTGGGACCTATTGGTTATTAGAGAGAAAAAGAAACCAAGTCGCCTCGACATTATTTCCCATGTAGAATTTTGTTATGGAGTTTCATCTTTCAATTATTTGATCCATTTCGATTTTTAACTTTCATATATAATAATAATGTATTTTTCATCAATCAAAATTATTTAGTTTTGATACTTATTTATGAAATTGAGAATGACTAGCCAAATAATTCTAACTAGCCAAATGATTCTGTTAGCTTGCACTTTTGACTTCCACTATTCAAGTGATTTCACCAAAGAAGACTTTGTTTCTTAGTTATGGATCCCTAGGTTACTTTAGAAAGTGCCTAATTTAAAGATTGGACTACAGTTGGCTAACACCTATAATAATTAGCTAAAGTAAAAGAACAAAACACTTGTAAAGGAAGATGTAAATAAAGTGATAAATGTTAAAACTTAAAAGCATGAATTAAAAAATATGAATTTGAAAAAATAAAATGTAAAAATTGGTCTTTGATTGATTAAATGTTGAGAGCCTTTTTAAAATATGAAAAATGAGCTTACATAGATTTAAAACTAGTCATGAAACCCACCAAACCTATTTGCCACTACTACCTCTTATATTTTCTCCCCATGTTTACAATAAAAGAGGATCATGGCTGACGTTCAAAGTAAACAAGTGCTATGTTAACTAATTTGAAGATTAAAAATTATTATTTAATTACTGTTTAACTGCCACATCAGTTGACCATAACATCTATGTCCCTAAAATTTTAGAGAGTGGTCTTTAAGCATATTTTGCACTTTTCTTGACTTGGTCAATGCTTGCATATTTCCTTATCTTTAGTTGATTATGATTAACTAATTTCAGCAGATTTTGTAGGCTTTATCCCTAAATTGTAGGCTAGAATATAGAAAAGTAGATATGTTATAGAAAATTGTTCAAATTCAATGAATAATTATTCTCCTTAATTACACATTATTAAGCCACAAAAAATAATAAAAAAAATTCATGGCCCACAATCGCTATAGCCCAATTTGGCCTAAAAAACCTCCTTCGACTCTTTTATTCAATAAATTCCCTTCAATAGCTTGGTCTAAAGCACATGCCCAAAAGATGGGTCCAACCCAATTATTTTTGGTGCTTGCACTTTGCCTCTTTCATCTTTTTAGCTGGCACGGATAGGAAGAGGAAATAAAAATGATGTATTTAATTGGAATTTTAAATTTGAAATTTCTTAATTCAATTATAGTTGCATAGTGATATTTTGATATTATTATTTTTATATTCCTTATATTTAGTCTTAATAATAATTCATTGTGGCTAATTTGATAACTTTGAATTTATTTTATATTAAGTGGGCTAAATTTAGATTAGTGGATTTTAATCACATTTTATTATATTTTTATATTTTTCCAATGGAGGCCCAATTAGTCTTATTTGTGTTTTGCAGGTTATATGAGCCACTAAAAGGATTTGGATATTTTTTTTATTAGACCAAAGATACAGGCTTTGTAGCTTCAAGATTAGTATCAGATTTCTTTTAATGTGAAAAATTATAAACCATTGGATGTGCGTAACCTATCTTAGCCTTTAAACCTTTCTTGGGGGAAGAAGGCAATATCATCTATTTAAGGAGAATAAGTCATCACTATAAAACACACTCCATCTTCTATTTCTCATTCTTGTTTTCGCCTTTTCATGGCTTTCTAATTTTTCTCAATAATTAATCTAGAGTTTGAACCTAATAGAAAACTTGAATCCATGATTGTATAGAACTCTAGTTTGGATTTTGATTTTAGAAGTATTGTGTTTTCATTTTGTTTGTTTTCGTGTAATTGATATCATTCTGGTTAGATGATTTTTGTTGCATGAATTCTGATTCGTTTGAGCATGTTTTGATTCAATCGGTTAATTAATCAAATAAATCTATTTTGAACCACATTAGGATTCTACATACATCTCTAGTTAGGTGCAAAATAGTTTAGCTTTGTGTTGTTAACAAAAAAACAATTGTGTGATAATTAACAATGTAAACCAATTAAAATCCTAAATGATAGTTTAGGAACATTAATAAAAAATAACCAAAGGAATAAAAATCAAACCAGAGATATTTTTAGGTGACAAGGATAGGGAAAATATTAGGGGAAGAATTTTGGATTGGTTGCTTATTATTCTAATTGAATTTCAGTTTGTTGTGTTTTCGTTAATTGATTTGCTATTCAATTTAATTAGTGCAATTTTATATTCAAACCCTTAATCAACGCAATTCCAATTTTGCCATTCCTAAACTAATTGCTTTGATCAATAGCTCTATAGGAGACAACTTGGTAGGTATTATACTATAAACTAGCAAAAAATTTATTAATCTTAGCTAGTTTGACAACTACGAGTGAATAGTATTTTCTTTATCACATAGTAATCTATGATTGCCTTATATTCCCCAACTGATACTCAATCTTCATTCAAATTCAAACTTTTCTTTTAAAAGCCCATTTTCTCTTTTCACAATATCATCTTAGTGAAACCTAGCTTTCTTAACTCCTTTTTACTATTCATGTTTTACCTCATTTACCCTAAGTAGTTTGCTTTCTTCCTTAGAATTTATCCTAGCCAGGTCTTTAGCTTTTTGATTTTTAAAAATAAGAATATTTGGCTGGTGGTGGCTCTATTGACCTTTTTGAATCAACCAGCTTGCCTCCTAAATTAGAGGGGACCTTGGGCCTAGCAACTTTACTTCCTTATGTAGCTAATTAACATACTTTTATCTTAGGCCCATCTCTGTCAAATGCCTCCAAAGGTAAGCTGATGTTAGACCACTTTATAGCCCTTAAAGTGTGGCACTGCCAATCACCTTGGATTGGTATTATGCTTTTAAGTGCCTTATCAATTTTTACTCCTGGCTACACAAGATAACTTCTTATGTGAGTTCGTTAGAGATGGTTGTTAAAGCCAAGGGAGAAGACTAGAAAAAATCGGGAATTTATGATTTGATAATAATGTTGAAGTAGGACATCCCTCTAATGCTAAACTTTTCTTTGGTTTTACTAGTTTTTGGTCGATTATTAACGGCTTCAGTTTTCCCTTTGCTATGATGAATCTCATGCTAACGAATGTGATAACCATTACAAGTCTCCCTATAGACATAGACGCACCCTAAAGATCAATTTCTCCAAGGTTGCTGCTTTGTACTTGACTTTTATGGTTGCTAAGTAAATGCTTGAATTTTGGATCTCTCTTAGATAAAAGGATAATAGTATTTCAAGTATTTACCATTAATTTTTCTATTTAACTCTTCTCCTTGCATGTTGACTAGTCGATAGGAACCTCTAGGAATAACCTAACTCACGATGAAAAGGCTTTCTCGGTTTGGTAACCATTTGCCAAATTTAGAGTCTATGGTTTTAACAAAAAGAATGGTTTTTCAAGCTAGATCACCTTTAGCAAATTTTGTGTGTTCGACTTACTTATTATAAATCTTTGCCACTTTCTACATATTTAAGTGGCTATTGTTAAAAGCCATTAGTTGATCTTCGTCAACAAATTCTGATTCCATGTAAAGTAGCTTACTTTATTGATCTAAATCTAGATTGTTTTGCTTTGTGACTCTTAGAGATTTTATAGTTATTTCAAGAGGTAAAACAGCATCTTAATTGTATGTCACTTGGAATGGAGTAAGACCAATTGTAGTGCATTTAGAATTTCTATAGGTCCATAACACCTCAGATAATGCTTCATGCCACTTCTAGGTTGATCTTTTTAGGGTTGTCTTAATCAAATCAATGAGGATTTTATTAGTAGCCTCTATTTTTCTATTAACTTAAGCATAATATGGGGTTGAATGAATTATTTTAATACTGTATTTTTAACCAAAGGCCACCACTTTATCCATTGTGAAAATTGTACTTTGACTAGGTACAATTGTCTGAGGAATTCCAAACTTATGGAAAATTTATTATTTAATAAATCTGATCATGCTAACTTGCATGACATTTAGCATCAGCTATGCCTTCACCCATTTTGTGAAGTAATTTGTTTCCATGATGATGAAGACATTCGTTTAAATGAAGGAGGATAAATTTTACCTATCAAATTCATAGCCCATCCCTTGAATGGCTAGGGCTTAATGATTGAATGTAGTTTATCAAGTGGTACTCTTTGAATGGGACCATTCAACTAATGAGCTTCACATCGTTTCACATACTTAAAGCAGTTAGTCATCATAATTGTCTAGTAATAACCATGCCTTTAGATCAATCATCTTATTTTAGATCCAGATTTATGAGAACCATAAATCCCTTCATAGGCTTTTCCCATGACTTCCGATGACTTCTAAAGCTTTTCCTTGATGCAACCATTTCAACAACGGACTCTCATGCCTTTTTTTATACAAGTCTCCATCTATTAAGATGTACCTTAAGGCCTTTTGCTTGAGCTTAAAATCTATTAGGGATGAAGGATTTTTAAATAGTTGATTAACTTTATCCTTAAATTGGTAGACGTTGGTCGTTGATCAATAGTAACAACATCTTGTGTTTGGAGAACTTCTTGATCATTTTCAAAACTCATGGATTTAAATCCAAAGGCTTGCTAGGCTAGAGTATTAGCTTTCACATTTTCATCTCTTAGTATATGCATAACTATTACATTATCAAACTACTGAAGAAGAGCATTAGTCGTTTCATAGCAGTACACCAACTTTGGATTGTTACATTAATATTCTCTAGTCAACTGTTTAACGGGGCCTTTCTAGAGCTTAGTAGTCTAAGTTCAAGAATGATGGCTTTATATTTGACTTGATTATTTGAACACCTTGGTTTTAGTTAAAACGTGAATTTCCCAATTTATCTAGTTGGGATGGTTATGGTAATTCTTACTCTAGCACCCTTCCAAATTATGGACCTATCAAAAGTTAAAACCCATGGTTTAAGCTATCATGGGATGCACTAATATGATGGATTAGTAAAACTTTATTTAATCTAATTAAAGGTTTCTTACTGCTCTTTACCAAAAACTAGTTCATCAGCATTTTTTAGCTTTATCAAAGGTGAAAAAGATCTCAACTTCTTAAATAAATTGGCAATGAACCTCCTTAGAAAATTTATCATATCAATTAAACTCTGTAATTGCTTCTTATTTTGTGGTAGCCTTGCTTCCAAAGCTGCTTTGGCTTTATTTTTATCGACTTCAATCCTTTACTAATACACAAGAAAACCAAGGAAGTTTCTAGCTAAAACTCCAAATAGACATTTAGCTGGATTAATTTTCAAATTATGAAATCTTATCCTCTTAAAGGCTTTTTTCCAAATCTATTGGGTGTTGATCAAAGTCTTTTAATTTTATCACCATATTATCTATATACACTTATATATTTTTGTCGATCAAATCATGAAAATAACATTTATTGCCTATTAGTAAATGGCATTTGTATTTTTCAAGCTGAATGGTATGACTAGCCATTCATAAATTTCTAATGCACGAGTGTAATGAAATGTAATCTTATGGACATCTTCTTCGGCCATAATATATGATTATGGCCTTAATATCTATCTATAAAGTTGAGAATCTTGTGAGTATCAATATATCAACTATTGACATAATATATTTAACTTTTGGGGTTGCTAAATTCAATTTACAAAATTCTATATGGATTATGACTTGCCCATTTTTCTTAATAACAGAAACTATATTCATAGTCACTCCACATATCTAGTCATACATATAGATCCCACCTTTAATAACCTTTCAATTTCTTCTTTAGTTTTTTTATAGTAATTCAGGATTAAACCTCCTAATTAGCTATTTATGTGGTTTATATCCTTCCTTAATTGGTAATTTGTAACATTCAGTTTTCTGAAAATCCAAGAAAATGTAAGGAAACGCGAGAAACGTAATATATGGTTTCTCCGTCAACATCCAAAATTCACCGGATATAAAAGGAAGTCTCCCAAATAGAGTAAATTGAGGTTTAATAAAATTAGAATAATATTCTAGACTGCAAACAATGATAAGTCAAGGCTAGAGGTGCCTTAAAATCGGGACTAAAATAGATGAAAAAAAAGGGATCAGAAAAAGGTCCCGAAAAGCCTCCGAAGTCAAGTATGAAAGAGTCAAGGACTAAAATGCAAAGAAAAGTTATATGCCGGGCAAAATGTATAAATTGCTCGAAAGTTTAAGGAACCCTAGTTTCACCCTCTATTCGTGGCTTTAAGCATAAATATTAAAAAATCGGGCAAGAATCTCAGAAATCCGTGACTCACGGTTAAACTCAGTTTAATGAGAAAGGTCCAATGATACTAAGTTGTCTGGATGGCCAAGCGAGATCCGGTTTGGGATCTGGTTATCCCGATTAGTAGCTATGAGCAAAATAGAAAAAGGAAGTTGTAACAACTATAAAAATAAAAATAGCTAAAGGGTTAAGAAACCCTGAAGGAGTTTCAGGGACAAAATTGTAATAAACGAAAATTTTATAGCACAATCATAATACAAAACGGTGAAAAGTACACCTATAGACCTGGGTGTCCGATTGACACCAAAATTTATGAGGGTTGAGGTTAAGGGCCCTTGATCCATGTTTGTGGCTCAGTATGGCTAGAAAGTAGAAGAAACAATATTTATAAATTGTAGAAAGTCTAAAGGTATGTATTATACCATAAAACTTTAATTGACCTGAACACCGATTTTTAGACTGTTGTAAGGCCCAATAGCTGATTCTAAAGGCCCAAAAGAGAAGAAAAGATATAATTAGGGTTTTAGAGAAGATGAAATCCAAAGATAAATATAAAATAAAAGAGAAAGAAGAAAAGGATTTTAGTCATTTTAAAGAATTAACCATGGCTAAGTTAGAAACTAACTATGGTTTAGTTAAAAGTTGACTATGGTTGAGTTAAGAAATTAACCATAGTTACTATTCATAACTTAAGTGCTAAGAAAAGTATCCAAGCGTGCGGCCAAGAATTTTTGGAAGAAGATATTTAGTTATGAAATTAGAAAATCAAAAGAAAAAGGAATGGAAGGTTAAGATTTGATCTTGAAAAGGTTGATCCAAGGGTCCAAATTTAGTATAACCATTTAACTTCATTAGATTCATCTCCTTCACCTCCATTCCACCATTTTCATGCCACATACAAGGGAGGAAGAAAGAAAAATGTGGAGAGAGAGAGAGAGAGAGAGGGAGAAAAAGTGGAAGAAGAAGTGAAATCAAACAAAACTACCACCATTCTTCACCAAATTTCTTCATCTTCTCCATCCTCCAGCCATTTCCTCCAAAGGGCAGCTGCATATTCATATTTTCTTCAAGGTGAAATGTTGCTCTAAGTGGGAAGAGAAAGGATTTTAGTGTGAGAAAAGCAAAAGAAGCAAGGATTAAGCTTAAAGAGTAAGTTTTCTCCATCTTATACTTGCAAATCATATGCTTTAAACTAGTTTTGTTAAACCCTAGCTATGAGTCATTTTTGGACAGCATATGAATCATTAGAAATGGAGTTTATATGTTGAATATGAAGGCCTTGAAATGAAGTTTATATGTTGAACATGAAGGCCAATAAGCTTAGTTACTGTTGTTATGTGCTGGGACTTTGAAAAATACAAAGATTGTAATTTTTGGAAAAATAGAAATCATGGGTGGTGTTTTCTTGATGTCTTAAAGTCATGTATACCAAATTTCAAGTCCTAAAACATAAAGGAAAAGGCTATGGAATTTTTAGAACCAAAGAAATGCACTTTTGAGCTTAAAACGGAGCTCTATTATGTGATGACCAAAACATGACGTTGGAGCTGGAATTTGATGATGTTATCCATTCTAATGGATTCAAAAGGGTGTTTTTAGCTAGGAATACTTATGGGAAAGCCCCCAAAACTCATGGGATAAAATTCCTAAATTTTGGCCAAGAAATGCATACTATTCGGTCATAGTGAATGGGTAGGGAAGGAGTTAGATTTTTTCAATTCCAATGGTTCCATTAAGTTTAAAAGGTTCATCCTACTTTAGAAGTTAAGGTTTATGTGTTGATTGTAATGAATTAACATTATGATTATAGGGTTTGATGTTGTTTTGGAAACTCCAAAAACAAGTAAACCAAGTCCCAAAGATTGAGGAGCAAAGTTTACTAAGGTAGTAGTTTTCCTCTCTCTTTCTTTAAACTTGTATGTTTGTATAATGATGAGTGTTATGCTATATCAAGTTGTCATTTATGCTATAAGATGAGACATGTATGTTTAGATTGTACTTGGCCTTGTATGAAATTCCTTGTATTGTTATGCGATATGTGGCATATTGATTGGCATTATGTTATGTACTTACATGCTTGCTTGTGAATGAGATTGGTTTACTACTATTGAGATTTCATAATCTCACCCCAAATATAACCTATGCTAGGTCCGAGTTCAAGCAAAGAAAGAGCAAAGAATGTGGAGACATAAATCGAGGACTTTACTTTTATGCACCACATTTTGTCTTGTAATTAAATATTTTAGATTACTGCGTGTATAAGTTATATTATGAAACTGTAAGGTACTCAGGCATGAAATGGAAAGCCATGTATATACCTAACCTTGAAGTAAAAAGAGTATGACTAGCGTGCCTAAGATGTAAGAATGCCTGTGCTTATATAAAGGCAAAATAATAATAATAATAATAATAATAATAATAATAATAATATGACCAATGAGGGGTAAAACTATCTAATTTGTTGTAAGGGCAACTTTATATGGATTTATATATGTTCCGCTAAGTAAGTATTTTTCCTTTGTAAAGGGCTTAGAGAGGTTGAAGTAGAGCCCTGAACTGACCTCATACGATTTTTTTATAATTAATTATGTATTTTCAAAGTTAGATAAGAAATTGGAAATAACCAAATAAATAGTAAAATTGTATGAGGAAGTTTTTAAAAGAAAAAATTTTAATTAGTTAAGGTTTCCATTGACTCCTCTAAGTTTTATATGAGATAATTGTAGTAGGAAAATTGTTATAAAATAAGGTATGACACAATCAATACTTGACTAATTAGCTAGACAAACTAGGCATTTTATGATATTCCTAATCAAAACAATATTTGTATTATTTTATTAGTTGATTTCGATCTTCATCACTTAATAGGCCACTAATTTTAGTTAATCTGGGTTGCTCTTTAGTGCCTAAATTTATATCGATTAAAGGATCTTAAACCTTAAAGCTAGGGACCAAACTACTGATTGGAGATTTTAATTCTTCTTCTAGTTAGCTAGTTGAAGTTTCTAGATTGTCTCCTTGCCCCCAGAGTGTATTAGGAGCTAATTGTTCAATTTTGGTTTTCATTGTAAGTAGTGCTAGCAAATCCATAATTTCTTTATTTACTTCACATTACTAATCCATAAATCAACTATATAGTAGGTTGTAAATCGACCTTATTAGCATAAGTCAGAACCTTAAGCCCTTGAAAAGTGAGGTTGCAAGATTCTAATAACCCTTTCTCATAATCCTTAAGTAATGCTATAAGAGTAACATATCGAGAGTAGAATATAGCTTATGCCATTTTATCATCAGTTGCAAAAGGATTTTTGTTAGCTAATACTATTTTAACTCTATTGCCTTCCATAAATATGAGATGTAAGTGTAATGTGAATGTGACATATTGATTGGAATGAATCTAATCCTTGCCTAATATCATCAAATAAATCAGTTTGGCATTAGCAATAAAAAATGCTGTAATAGATGTCTTAGATCCCATTATTATGTTGGCTACTAATAAGTCTTTAGCAACTATTACTTCTCCTATGAAGTTAATCATTCTCATATTGGTAGCGATCAAATCATCTTCAATTTTTTCTAGTTTTCTCAATGTACTAGTAGGCATCACATTTAAAATGGCTCTTTTATCTATAAATACTTAGGTAAGTGGCTTGCCATTGATGTTAGTTTTAACATACAAAAGCTTTAAATGTTTCATCATAACCTCTAAAGGTTTCTCAAATTGTATCATGGCTAGCCTAGGTACTTTATTGTCTGAGAGTGTTACCCATTATGCTTCTTTTGAAAACACTGTTGGGTTTTGAGGTACAAGCGTAACATAATAAATTTAAAATTTTTTGAAACCTACCAAGGATCCTTGTGGAAAAGGGCATAAAGTAGTGATAGGAATATTACCTTTTAGGAAGATTACTTCTTGTAGCTGAGTTTGTGTTTGTTCAACTCACAAACTCTTAATCTTGCAAATGCATAAACTCCTTCAAATGCAGGTATGCCTGAATAGTTTTACAATTTCGACATACACGTGTAGGGAATAAAAAACGTAAATTAATGAGCCTGCATCTCTATAGTATTCATATATAAGTAGGCCAAAACTTTAGTCCTAGGATGAATGGACAAAGTCTTTCTTCTCTCAATCTCTACTAAAAGATTCTTTCCCACTCCATATAGCTACTCACTCTTGGTTTCATCCATACATCACTAAAACTCTTAGCTACTTATTTATAAAAAAATGCCTAAGTTTTGTGACATCCAACTAATGGGCCCTAGCCAAATAAATAATGAATGAAGAGATAATTAAACTTTAGTTATTAACCCAATCTAATAACAACTGCCTAAAAAAGATATAATATAACTTTAATATAAAATAATACTCTATTATATTATATTATAGGCTATATTTTTAAAATCTCTAGTCTAATTATATTATATTGACTCTAATTTTGACATATTCTTTGTGTGTAACCTTGTAGGTTCTTATTATGTTAGTAGTAATCCAAAAAAAAAAAAGATCCTATTTTAGTATTACAAACAATAAGTGATATCTAGCAATACATCACTGTCATTAGTAACAAGAATGTCTATAATTCAACATACCTAATTCGTGACCAATCTTCCATGTAGTTCAATCCTTTTGTTCTAGATATTTAGATTGAACTTGAGGCATGGAATATGTCATCCTCTTTATAATTTAATCTATGTCTTTTGTGATCCTTGAGTAGACTAATTCAAAACAAATAAATCAATATCACATATTAATCCATTTGAATACGCCCATGCATTTCTTAGTCTCGCTTAATTAAGGGGCCCACAAATATCACTCCTCCTATGCCAAAGGGACAAAATCTCATATGTATCACTCACATCTCTTTACATAATTTATGATACACTTAATCACTGCCATTTTGGTTATCCCTATTAAAGGTGACAGTTGACGGCATCAAAGCATATGACTCCTCATATAAGGAACTATAATGATTTTAGATCGAAGGACAACATACATCATGATTACTATGAAAATTACTTATGACACAGTGATCCATGAAGTACTCTCACAATAGGTCTGTCCAATATATTTGTTCTCTAACACGTACCTATATAATGACTTGATATCTCATATCCATGACCATAGTTATTAGCCAATATATATTAGTCTTGATGTATTATTGCTATTATAGTTTACAATAATATATGACTAGGGACAATTTAAGAATAATAAATTATTTTAGAGACGATTAATATATTTATTTATACTATGTAAATATAACATTAAATATAATAATTGAAATGCCTTTATTTATTAAAATGTAATAAAATGTATGTAATTACAATCATTTTATAATTGAGTTCTAAGGTATACACCAACAAATACATCTCTTTTTAAGTCTTCAAGTTACTTAGATCTGCCCAAAATTTGTTTGGGATAATGCTAATGATGTCAATATCAACTAAAGACATCTTGGCCTCATCCTCATCCAAAAGGTCATCATCCTTTAAAGTTTACTTTTACTTTAATTAATGGATCAAATCGTAGTTCAAGATTGTTTATATTCTTAGGTGATTGCACCTTTCTTTGGTGACATTTTTGGTGTCCCTTAGCATTTTAAGCATATGTTTCAGTTTCTAGATAGATCTTTACCTTTGTTTTTGCCTCTTTTGAGTACGAGTTAAAGTAATTGGTTGTAGCTTCTTCGCTATATAATTATTAAGAAACCATTGTCCTTTTTCAACATTACCTTTTAACTTAGGCATTTTTTTGGTACTTTAACTATCCATCGTTATAGACAGTAATTCTTAAAGTAGACATTCCTTCTTTAATGTTAAACTTTGCCATTTGCCTTCTTCTTTTTAGAATAGGCTCCTCATTTGCTTTTGGCACTAATAGTTTGTAACATACTACCATTCTTCTTTTACATAGGACTTTGAAACATGTCATATACACTAGTTTATAAATGATAGATTTCAGCTATTGAGGTTATGCGATCATATGCCTAACATCTTAACTGGGCTGAGATGCTATCTTTTTCACTTTTTTGTTATTTCTACATTAGATATTTCCATATACTCTTTTAAGGAGTAAATGGTGAGCCTAATGCTAAAACCATATTAGTAGAAATAAATGGCAAAGGATCAATATCGGCTATCATCTCGGCTATACCTTTATTAGCTAAATTGAATATGCCTTCCTTTAATGCTCTTTGGATTGCATTCCTAAAAATAATATAGTTAATAATGACATGACTATAAAAATGATGCCACTTCTAGTATTTTCTATTCTTTGACTCCTTAGCAGAAGGAATTTTATGTCCTTTGGGCAATTTGATATGTTTATCTTAAAGCAAGTGATCAAAAATCTAATTAGCTATGGAGATGTCAAAAACAAATATTATTCTCTACTTTCTTGCTTTGCAACCTCTTTTTTCTTTTAAGGTTTTTAAGTAGGAAAAATGTATGACTTACTTCTTAGGATCTTAGTTACTAGTACATTAGCTAATTGCTTTTCTTGGTATTTAGCTGTTCCTACAAAATCATCAACATAGTCTACAATAGAAACAACATATGGACCTTTTCTTGCTCGAATGACATTTATTTGCTCTTTCTCTTCAATGAATTACTCAATTTGAGTAACGTGAGTCACTAATTTAGTAAGATCTTTACATTCTTGGACTATAAGCTTTTCTCTCTATTGAGGGTGTAGGTTTCCCATATCTATGGTAGCATACTCTGGCTCTAGGAACTAAACATGGAATTTTCTTCTCATCTTCCTAAACAAGTGTCTGCTATAAACTTCGAAAATGTCCAATTAATTTCACAAAAATCTAATTCATGCAAATGATACCAATTTGGAAAGCTATGAATATTAAATTTATGGTAAAAATAGACTCAGACCAGAGCAAGCACGTTTAGCCACTAAAATTCAATGGAACAGTGACTCAGGTTGTGCTGCACTACTATTGCTATTCCAGAAATTCAAAAATTCATATCTCTTAGCTCAGATCTCCAAATGAGGTGCTTCTAGTTGCTACAAGTCATTGTGAATGCCTAGTTTCTGCATATAAAATTTCGTAGCCATTGGACAACGTTTGCCCCTCGGATGACACAATTTCAAAATTGACCAAATGAACAGTATTGGTGTAAATCCGAAATTCTGATACCAACTTTGAAAAATCATAGAAAATTCCACAGACCACTAAATGACCTGATCTTTAGCTTCCTAAAAAGCTCTAGGCAAGATCTATTGCATGCAAAATTTCAAGTCAAGAAAAGGTCATTTGGTTAGACTTTGCCATTGCTCAAGAATATGACAATTTTGGTCCCAACAAGAGGCAAATTTGGTTCACATGAGTCATCCATTGTTCCACACACATTTGAGCAACTTAGAAAGCATAAATATAGCATAAATAAGTCCCTCATAAGGTCTGAACCCTCATACAACTCAAATTCACCATGTCACTTCCATAAACATACATGTCCAAGTGGGCTCCCAAGTGGTCAAAATACACAATTCTATTAATTAAGCTCTATTCTTGATACATACACTAACTTTACATAGTTTTACACTTGTTCAAAGTGTCATGGCTCAAAAATAACATTTACATATCTACTTTGACATTCTAGACATCATAGTACATCAAAAATGGAAAAATTTGCCAAGAGATGGAGATTTAAACTCCTTGGCTTCCATCCTTTGGATCTTGAACTCCACCTAGATCATATAAGATGAGAGAAAGGAGGGGGTGAGATTCATTGAATCTCAATAGCACATACACCTATTCAAGCACATCTTCAAGGAATAAAACATGTCAAAGGTACAAGTATGGAATCAATCAATCTATGAAACATTCATCTTTCACATTTTTGTGTCACAAACTCATATCAAGCACAAGAATGAGCTCCAAGGACTTTTGGTTTGGCCTCACCCCATTTTTAGGACTTTTGGATTGCCTCACTCTTGGTTCTTGGGACTTTTGACTTAGCCTTACCCATCCAAGGGACTTTTGGCCTTGTCTTACCCATGCTATGAGACTTTTGGCATATCCTCATCCACATTAAGGGACTTTTGGCATTACCTCACCCTTATGAGCCATTTCCACCATTCAAAGACATTCAAGAAAGCATATTGGTACCAAAATAGCAACATAGCATCAAGTGGCATGTCTCAAACATATAAACATACACACAAGCACACAATGATACCATATGCAACAAGAAAATGCAACAAGAAAAGGTGGAGAGCTACCTTGGTACAAATTCAAGCTTTACTTTGCTTATTTCTTCTCCTTTTCGGTTCCACAAACACAAGGAGGTGGGGTTGGATTTCCTTGGCCTATTCACAATAAACAACACTTAATTATACTCTTGGAACAAGTTATGACATTCAACTCACTCTTAAGACTACACTTTGTTCTATTTGTCACAATATGGTTCCATTAAGGACCTAATGAAGCAACTACCATAATTAACATTCTTGGTTCCATTCTCTTGCCATATTTAGACCTCTTGACCTCATTTAAGGTCTTTGAAGCCATCACACACTCACTTTCACAAACCTAGGTCCATGTTGCTTCATAAGGTTACATTATGGAAGCTATTGTCTCATCTCCCAACCTAAGGCTTCTAAATTTTTCCCAATGGTTTCTCCCATCTTCTAACATCATATAAAGTCCCAAACCAAGGCTAGAACAAATTAAAACATCCCCTAGCCTAATGAACCTAGCTTAGTCGAAATATGCACCATAATGGAGGTTCATGGACTTTGTGATTTTTCCTTGATGGGAGAGCACTTGGGAGGCTTTCTAAAGGTCTTAGGAGCTCAAGGAAACATTCAAATAGCCAAAGAAATATTCACACAAAATCAGATTTTGCAAAACCCTGGAAAATAATACACTTTTCTAACTTGTTTTTAATTGGTTTTTCTTAGAATTTCTTGCCATATTCCATCTCCCCATGGCCTAAAATCCTTGTTCCCTCCTTATATTTGGATAGAACATCCTCCCCTCCTTTGGTTCTATTCTTGGCTGAAATACACACAAAGGGAGGGGGAAGAGAAGATGCAACAAAAAGCAAAGATTACCTAGGGTTCAAGTGAGCTTTCAAGTGTCTTTCTCCTTCATTCTCTTCTCCTTAGCAAATTCAAAATTCTCCCCTTAGGTCTAGGTCAAAAACAAAACCAAATCATTCAAAAAATCCATGGAAAGAAAAGAGGAAGAGAGAAGAACAAGATTGGAGGAAGATGGAGCAAGAAATTTTATGAAATTACCTAGTTTCTCCTTGGCTTTCTTCCTCTTTTTCTCCTCCCTTTGGTGTGCCTAAGAGAGCTGAAGATTTTCTGTATTTTGGGCAGAATGGGTCGTGCTCATTAAAGAGGAGAAGAAGGAAGAAAAGTGTGAAACTCTTTAGAACATTCAAGAAACCACAAATTCCAATTTTGCCCTTCTGTAATGGTAATTTTGTTTTAGCTTCGTTTTAGCTCCTTTTTGAAAACCGTCTTTTCCATCATAAAATTTAGGTTCCTAATTTAATAAAATACCTTTGGAATCACTCAAATCAGAGCTAAAACCTTCCCGAATGAATCGGTCAAAGTTCAGGTCAACCGACGTAGGAAAGAATACACCGGAGGGGCTTTTCCGGTCCTGGGGCTTCCCATGGTTTTTGGGGCCTCTGAGAACCTTGGGTAACTCAAAATTTTCATTTAAAAAGCCCTCCTAGGTGTTTTTCCAAAATTACACTTATTTACGAAAATGCCATTGGCCTTTCAACAAATTTTTCGAATCGCTCCAACCCCAGTTTTTGGGCAACTCACGGCTCAAATCCTCATTTTCTATTATTTAAAATTTTATTCAAATTTTATTTGGCCTTGAATCACTCATCTTAGGGGACTTGCTTTTCAAACTGGCCCGTTCCAATAATTGTACAATGTACCGGGCGTTACAACTTTTACATATGCTTAAGGGTTTACAACTCATAATTAACTTATACATACATATTTTGACATCAATATATACAAAATCCTATTCTATTGTAAAAGTATCATCATTCATGCTTTTTGACTCCCATTCTTCGCTCTTTAAACTTCACCTAGACAAAGTTAGATGGAAAGTAGGGGAGAGTGAGATTTAAAGAATCCCAATAGCTCTTTCACCCTTCAAGTAAGCGTACATGACATATTATCATGTCAAAGAACATGCACCAAATGCTTTTCTAAGAATTAAATATAAACATGTTTTCAAGATTACATAAATATGTCAAGATTAAAATCAAGCTTTAGGGATTTTTGGTTTAGTCTCACTTAACTATTTGAGACTTTTAGATTAACCTCACCAATTTTCTAAGAATTTTTGACTTAGCCTCACTTATTCTAAGAGACTTTTGGCCTTGTCTAACCCATTCCAAGGGACTTTTGGCTTCACCTCATCAAATCCAATGGACTTGTGGCATCACCTCACCCATCAAGAGCAAAGTCATATTTCAAACACAATTCAAGAAGTATAATGGTACCATAGCATCAAACTAGTAGCTAGAAGCCTATTTCATGATTTAAATATATATACAAGCATTCAATGATAATCAAAAAACCAAGAAATGCATACAAAAAGGTGAAAAGCTACCTTAGTTTAAGAAGCACAATTTCCTCTTTGAATTCTATCTCCCCTTCTCGGCCTTACACCCACACCTAGGAGAAGGTTGGTTTGCTTAGTCTAGACACATTAAACAAGACAGAAATATATAAATGGAACCATCTCTAATCTCACATAAACTATACATAAGCCATTTCTAATTTATGCCATGGTTATGGTTCCATACAAGAACATAATGAAGCAACTCACATAACTTATGATCTTGGCTCCAATTTCTTGCTCAATCTAAGTCACATGATTCCATCTAAAGTTATTAGAGCCATCATAAACTCAATTTAAGGAGCCAAACATCAAGTTATTTCTTTATGCATAATGGAACCTTAAACTCCCAACTTTCAAACTATGGTTCCTAAATTTAAACCAATGGTTCCTTTGGTATCTATTATTCATTTCTAGGCCATTTGTATTCTTGAAATCAAAGAAAACTCTCCCTAGGTTATAATCCTCTCCTTGGACAAGACACATACCTAGGTGGAAAGCCTATAATACCATATTTCTCTAGCCTCTCTTACTCATTTACTTAACTCAAATCCCTTGGTATAGCAATTTTCACAAGAAAATGGAATAAAATAATGGATTATTTTATGTTATATAGGGATTAAAATTTTTATTTCACATCTCGTGGGCCATAGGAACTCACCCATATCATTCCCCAATTAAAATATATTCATATAACTCAAGGCCATCACAAAACATTCCATATACCCATATTTTCACACTATGAACCAAAAAAATGCAAGTAGGCTTTCGGGTTCTAATGTTAGATATTTGGTGCAACTTTGAAAAACATAATTAAATGTAGAAAAAGTGAATCAAGTGAATGATAACTTTCTGGAAAGTTCTAAATGTCAAATATAGATTAAAAATCATTTCAAGCCATGAACACATCATCTGAACTATGATTGACAATAGAAAAACACCAAATGTTCAACTTCCCAGGTTTGTTGTCATAGGTTACTGATATCAATTTTAAAAATTCATAACTAATTTTAAAAAATCAAAACTCAGTAAACTATACCATTCTAAAAAGTTGTAGATGTCAACTAGAGGATAAAATATTTCCAGACCAAAACAATAGCATTTACCTCATGGAATTGGATGGATTATTGATACTGACTACCAACTTTAAACAATCGTATCTCCTTCTATAGAACTTCAAATAGGGTGATCTCAGTGCCCACAGAAAGCTTATCATGTCTAGTTTATGCTTATAAAATTTCATGAGTATTGGATAACATTTGGCCCTTGGATGACACAGGAGAAGAAACTGACCATATGAACAGTTTCTAGACCATTTCAACAGCTTTTTGCCAACTTTGAAAGTTCATAATTAATTTTCTAAAACTCCAAATAATCTAATTTTTAGCTTCCCAGAAAGATCTAAATGAGACCTATATGTATGCCAGATTTCATAGGAAAATTCGTCCATTTAGTCAGTTTGTGACATAGGGTTGTAAAATGACACTTTTATGTCTCCTAAAGGGTAAATTATGGACCATTTTGGCTTCTAGCTTTTTCAAGACCACTTGAGTACGTGGGAAAGCATAAAAATAGTCCTCTAAACATGCCCAAGAGGTTCAACCATCCATTCATCATAAAATCACTCTCCTACTTGCCCATATACATGAGATCTTATAATTGCATCAATGCATCTCATTGCAAAAACATTAATTCTCATTCATAAGCTTCCAATTCTCATACATAGATCATATATCCATGTATTTGCATATGTTCAAGAGGCTATACATTATATTCAACATGAAATTAAATCATTTGACAACCATATGGTTTCAATACAAGCATTTGGCAATTCCTTTGTCAATATCTTTTGTCTTCAAGCTTGGTGACTTTTATCTCTTGGCTCACTTAGTTCACTTGGGCATGTTTAGGCAATGGAGAGGGAAGAGTGAGATTCTAGGAATTCTAATAGCTCTTTATCTTTTCAAATATACATAATAGATGCATTTTCAAGTCTAAGAATAAATGCATGGCAATCATAGAACCTATGAACACATCTAAAGCATTTCTCATGTTCAAAAACTCATACACATCATACATAGGCTTGCCAAGACAATGGTTTAGTCTCACCCATTTTCTTTGGGACTTTTGGACTTGTCTCACTTATGCTTAGGAACTTTTGGCTTCACCAAGCTTATGCAAGCCAAAACTCATTTACAAAACATCTTTTAAGAACATAATAAATGCATCATGGTACCATGGCATGTAACCATTTACTAGAAGCATTCTTTCATGGTATAAGCATACACACACACATCCAAAGACAAGAAAACACCCAAAGATACATGAGAGAAAGGAAAGAGAGCTACCTTGGAGTCAATGTTACATACTTTTCCTTTGAAATCTTTCTCCCTCTTCTTGGCCCACACCTTTTCAAATTAGTGGCAATGGATTCTCTTAGCTTAGACACATCAAATGGGATACAATTACATCACTGAATCAAACTCTAACACCACACACTTTCTATGGAAGCCTACATAGTTCCAAGACTCTATTATGGTTCCATAAAGCACCTAATGAAGCAATTACAAGAATTTATGATCTTGGCTCTATTCTCTCCTTTAATCTGTAACTCTTGACTCCATTAGGACTTCTTGGAGCCATCACACACTCATTTTAAGGAGCCTAGCTAGGAGTTACTTTATTATGCTATATTATAGAACCTACACCTTTATCTCACTATCCATGGCTTATAAAAATTTTTCATGGCTTCCTCTCATATTCTCTCATCATATATGATACAAATCTAGGCTTGGAAAATTTTAAAGCACTCCCTAGGTGCTACTTTTAGTTTAGGCCGAGACTATGCTTCCTTTGGCACCAATGGAAGTTGTTTTACTTTCTTTGATGGGAGATGCATGTGGGAGGCTTCCTTGATGTTTAAGGGACTCATACAAACTCTTAGACATGTTAAATTATGACTAAAAAGTTTCTTACAAACCAAGGTGCAAGTGAAACCCTAGGCTAGACATCTTACAAATCAATGGTTTTTTCTTGGATTTCTTTGCATATTCTTGTTTCCCACACTCTAAATCCTAGGTTTCACTCTTGGTTTGGTTCAAAAAAAATTCACTCTTGGCTATCCTAGGAGTCGCTGAAACTCACACACATAGGAGCAAGGGAGAAGAAACATGAAAAGTAATGAATTTACCTTGAATTCTAGCTTTTCTCAAGAGTCCATTCCTTTGCTTTGGTTTCTTTCTTGAATTTTGAACTTCTCCCCTCTAAACAAAGCTCAAAATGGAGCCAAATTACTTACCAAAACCATGGAAAGAAAGAGGAGAAGGAGGAAAATAAGTTTGCCAAAGGAAGGGAGTATAAAATTTTAAGAATTTGCTCACCTTTTTGCCTTAGTTCTCTTCTCCTTTTTTCCCTCCTTTGTGTGCCTCTCTCCCTTGGTCTCTCTTTCTACTTTGGGTAGGAACTAAGTTGGTTCCAAGGAGGAGAAGAGAGGGATGCTACATATAAGGCCATATGTCTTAAAAATTGTTCATAAAAATTTCATTTACATCCTGTCTTTTTGGCTTTTTTATTTTAGACTCATTTTAAATCCTTTTTGAGAATTGAATTTTTCATTATAAAATTTAGGTTCTATAACTTATAAAATACCTTTGGAATCACTCAAATTGGGTCTAAAATCTTCTTAAATGAAAAGGGTCAATGTTCAAGTCAATCGACATTCTAAATCGTAAACTGGAGGAGTGTGAATTATTTTAGGGGTTCCTATAGTTTTTAGGGCCTCTAAGAACCCTGGGTAACTCAATTTTCTCATTTAAAAATTCTTCCTATGAGTTTTCCAGAAAGTGCCCAAAATTATGAAAATGCCACTACATCTTCATTGAATTTTGGTTTGATTATTCTTGCTATGTTTTCAGAGCACCTTTGACCTTAGATCCTCATTATTTGAGGTTTAGATTATTTCTTTAATTTTATTGGACCTCAAATCATTCTATCTAGGAGACTTCCTTTTATATTCAGTGCATTTCGTACATTTATGGAGAAGCCAGATATTATGTTTCTCATGTTTATAGAGGTACCCGATGTTACAGAGCCTATGGAGTTTTCTTAGTATTTTTAGGGAATTTGCCCTAGAAAACTTGAGAACTCAAACATGATTTTTACACAATCTAAATCATTACTAGAAAGCTCTATAAATCCTTAGGTGTAATTATAACCCTAATTTTCATAACTTGTTATCTATAGCCTC
The DNA here is from genome assembly GCA_026724425.1 of Erythrophleum ivorense. Classification (NCBI taxonomy): domain Eukaryota; kingdom Viridiplantae; phylum Streptophyta; class Magnoliopsida; order Fabales; family Fabaceae; genus Erythrophleum; species Erythrophleum ivorense. Next base: position 1,829,195 of record JAIUCV010000025.1, on the reverse strand, counting down.
TTTTTGAGTTCTATTGCTTCCATATAATCCTTTAGGCTTCAAAACCCCTTTCTCTATCATATTGGGGCCAAAATCAAACTCCCTACATGGTGCTCTAATTCTAGTTGAAACACTTAAGCAAAAGAGAGCCAAGAAGAAGCAAGTTGGGCCATAGTTTCTTGCCTTATTTCAAAGCTAGTCAAGAGAGCTTTCTTAGGCTTCTAAAGTTTCCTCCAAAATCTTCCTTCCCTCTACTAAACCAATCATAGAGCACCTCTTTTCAGAACATCAAAACCATGAAAAGAGAGAGGGAGGAAAAAGAGGAAAAGAACTTTAGTGAAGGAGAAGACATGAAAAAGTGTGGATTTCTTACTCTTTCTTGCTTGGGTTTTCTTCTCTATGCTCCCTCACTTGGTGTGCCACGTTGAGCTGCCTTGAGTCTATTTTGGACCAGAGAAATGTTGGTTTAGATGGGAGGTAGAAGTGGGATGTAATATATAAGGGATGAAGCTCACTTATAACATTTTCCAAAATTCAAACTATGTCCTTAAACTTTAGTTTCTCCGTTGAGCTCATTTCAAATTCTTTTTCAGAACCACCTCTTCCATCATAAAATTTAGGTTCCCTAATTCATAAAATGCCTTTAGTTTTACCCAAATTAGATTTAAATCCTTATCAAATGGTCTGGTCAAAGTTGCAATTAACTGATACTCTAAAATACAAATTGGAGGGGCTTTGACCATTCCAGGGGTTCTTATGGCTTTTAAGACCTCTTAGAACCTTGAAAAACTCAATTCTCTATTTAAAACTCCCTTCTTTGAGTTTTCTAAAAGTTGCTCAAAATTACAAAAATGCCACTGACCTCTGCAAGTCTCTATTTGGCTGTTTTGCCTCCAATTCTGGGCTATCCTGAGGCTCTTAACTACATTTTTAAATGTTCTAATTAACATTTATATCTTAACTAACCTTAGTTCACTCTACTTCAAGGTCCTCATTTATTAATCAAACGATTTCAATTTTGGTTTTTTCGTAGTTCTTACTGACCTTCACTATGCCTATGACCCCTTGTAAGTAATTTCATTTCACTCTTTAGGAATGATTTTGGATTTCTAAATCATAGGATATTACACAATGTCTGCCTAGTTTTAGAAAAAATTAGGTGGTATAGATGAATACCAAGTAAAAGTAATCTCAAGTAAAGATAAAGGAAATAATTAAAGTTTCTAAAATTTGTTTTAGTTTGCCTCACTTCATTGAGCAATAAATTTTCCTATGTACTCCATTGTGGACTTACTATCATCTCCTAGAAAGATTGTAAAATTAGGAGTTTTAAAATCTGGGGCAATAGTGATGCAACTAGCTTGACTAATTTTCATCTTATACATTTAAGTTCAATATTGCCATAAATCACTATTTAAAGGAACTACATAGTGGAAGATGATTGGAAAATTTTCTTTTCTTTCATTAAACTTACTAACTTGATATGATAGCATTTTATCTCTATTACATAAGAGGGTAAGTTAAATTGGAGTTAACACCTAAAAAGGTAGTGTAAAATAATTCCTACTTCTATGCATTAGCATTATCACTTTAAATCTACTTATAACCTAACTTGGATTTTATTCAACATATATGATATCAATAGCTCATAAAACATAACTTAGGCTCACTTTACTTCACATAAAATCTTGTTATAACTTAGCATAAACTTGAACATTTATGTTATTATTTTCTCATCATAACATCCAAAATAGATAATAACTTAGCTTAACTTTTTTTGGAAATTTTTTCCAGTTTTCCCTATATTTTTAAAGGTCTCAACCATCTAAATGGTCAAAAATTTAAGCTAAAACATAGTCACAAGTCACTCATATATTATATCATCGTTTACTAATGTAATCATGCACTTTAGGGCTTAAATAGCAACTAGCCCAGTTAGTGTAATTTCTTTCATATAATAGATCAAATTGCATCTTGCTAAACTTTGGAATACATCATCTCAACTTTAATGACAAAATAAACTAAATTTACTCATCTTGGCAACATCATCTCAAAGTCATTTCCATACATTGAATATAATTCATAACATACTAAATCTCAAATTACATCATTGAATATGTGAAATCTTGATCTAATTATATCATATAATGTCTCATGCCATCATAAGATTTAATATACATCATAATATGTTCAATTCATCATGAGATACGTAAAAGTTATATATAACCCTCTAATGGATTCTCAACCTTAAGGTGTTAATTCTTTGCCTTTGTCTTTTCCCTTGTTACTTTTTTCACTTGGCATTGGTTAATAATGGACATAAGGGAATGAGATTTGAAGCAGAGAATAGCAAATTCTAACATTTAAGCATACATAAAGTTCACATAAGTAACAAGGAAGGCAAGTATACATATAAAGCTATTCATAAAAACTAAAAAGTGGCTTGCACATGAATTAGTAAATGGCTAAATACTGATAAAAACATACTTGTCTAGGCTATTCTTGGCATAGAACTACTACATTTAATTCCCTTGTCTTGTTCATATTGGATGTCATAAGGCACAACTAGCCAATATAATACATAAAACATATTACACATACCTAACTATTGTGAAAACATATTCAAGTATAAGCATACAATGCATATAAGCAAACCAAGCTTTCAAGCAAACAATTATGCATAATAAGAAGGAAGGAAATGCTACGTGGAAAGATTTTAGTTTAATCCCAAAGGCACTAAATTTTCTTACTCAAGCCTTTGTTCTTCTTGGCCAAACACAAACAATAAGGGCCATCTTTACTTAATTTGCCTAAAATATCAATTAATGCATGATCAAGCCAATTTCATCTTTACATAGTACTAAACATAGATTAAAAGCCACTTTAGGCACACTTTAAGTTCATTTTTCCATAATTCTACATGTTAAAATTTTCGTGTATCAATTCCATCATTTAAGGTATTCATTTTGTTTATTCTTGATGGCTTACTTTATAATTAAAAGCATTGCATCATTCCTTTCTCCACTTGCCCCTCGTTTAAAGCTACAATTAGGGTTTTCCCTAGGCACATTTTTTTTAGCTAAATTAAGCTTCCTAAATTCATAAATTTTACTATAAACAACATTTTTATATTTATTGGGTTATTTTCTTCAATTGATATACTTAGGTATCATAATACAAACTTTGAACTACAATAAGTGTCATCGCTTTCTCAATATCTTGGCTTCATTTTCATGACATATATGACTCATTTAAATCATAAGGGGCTTACTTGGATATCCATAATCATGATAAACACAATCTCCACTAATATAGTCAATTAGGCCATTCTTTGAGCTTAAATTTTTAAACATATAAAAATTATAAGTTTTTGACACCCAACTTTATTCAAATCATCTCTATAATTCATAATTAATCCTCTTTTATCATCAAAATGGCAAAATAACCATCATAGCTACATGGGTTTATTCTATGCTCATATATGCTCAAACTTGATTTATTCTAAGATTTCAAACCAAATACATGTCATATTCAACATCCTCATCATCATAAATATCAAATTTCACTACTTGAACTAAAATTACAAGTGTTTTTGGGGTTTCAAATTTAGACATTTCTATAACTTGAATCATACATTGGTTAATTTACCCTAAACCCCTAAACTGAATTTTTTTGTAAGATTTCAAACTAAATACATGTCATATTCAACATCCTCATTATCATAAATATCAAATTTCGCTAAGAAAAATATCACACCATCCACTTCTCTCTCTAACTAAAATTACAAGTGTTTTAGGGTTTCAAATTTACAAATTTCTATGGCTTAAATCATACATTGGTTGAAAGAACCCTTCGTGGTGATTTTTTTAGTACAATTAGGGTTTTTCAAAGGAGCAACTTCTTCCACTTTGATAGCCACCACATCAACCTTTCAAGATGATATGTAGATAAAAAAGAGTAGAAGAAGTTTCACAACTAAAAAAGGAAAAAAAAAACCGTTTACATGCCTAAAATCTCCCTTAAAAACTTCTTTCTCTTCTTTCTCCTTAAGCCTTCTTTTTTACCTCGTCAAGCTTCGTTTTGGCTAGTGCAATAGTGGTGGAAAGATGAAGAAGATGATGGGTCAATATACTTAAAAACCCAATTCTAAAATGACACAATTTTCCCTTACATTCCTTTTTCTTCTATTTTAGCTTATAATTTATTATTTTCTAAACCAATCCTCTCCATACATAATTTCACTTGCTCTTTTATATAAAATTATAAATTTAGGGTTTCTAGTGGCTTAAAACAATTTAAAACATATAAAATTATGATTTTGCTATTGGTTTTCTCAATTTATGTGCAATTTAAATTTTGATCAACAATGACCCTTTGGTTAATTTACTCATCTTATTTTATCATATCCCTTGTGAAAAATATTATATTTTCTTAATATATTTCAAGTTATAATATTCCTTGGTTTTTTCCTGTTATAAGGTTAAGCTTTTCCTTTTACCTTTGTTTTAATTTATTGTAAACCCTTTTTTCTCATCCTAATTAGGCTTTTCAGTTTTTTTTACCCTTTTTTCATATTTATTTTAAGGTCTAGCCAATTATATAAAAATGCTAAATATAACAAATAGCATCATTTAATCAATCCACTTAAGATATGGGTTTTCTATTGAGAGACCTCAACTGCTTACCAAAATGCCTTCTTATTATTTTGACAATCATATTAGGGTTGATTAACTAAACTATAGCAGATCTAGGTTCTATAGTAGTCAATTGACTAAGATTCAATAGCTAAACTAGAATTGGATTAGTTTGCCTTGGTGATAAAAAGGGAGCTTAAATTAGTTGATGATTGTTCAATTATTCTAAAGTTGTTGGATATGCAAACTAGTTAACTGAAAGAGGTAGAGGTAGATTTCATGGCTGCTCCCTAGCTACATCACTTGCTACCTTATAAGTGCTTACTCATGAGGGAAGAATTGACCTTGTTTGCTGATAAGTAGGTTGCTCTAAGGTTAATATGTAGACTAGTTGATTAGCTATCCAAGGTGGAAGTACATTCATTGCTACTCCTTTACTAAATCTCTTGGGCCCCTTAGTTAAGGTACTCTATAATTGGTGGTAGGATACACTACAATACCTTATAGGCTCACCTGTGTGATAAGATTAGAAGGCAAAGGATTTGGTAAAACATATGACAAACCAAGGTTACAGGTCTATTTGGTGGTCGTACAACCATATGTACTTGCTCGTATTACAATATTAGGTGTGGTGCTATTTTGTTCCATGCCTAGCCCTTAAGGCTAGCTGGATTACTAATCATAAGGACATTTGCAATTGGGCTTGAATATAGAATGGGGCTTACCAACATTCAATAATGAAGTAGACTATTTTCTTGCTTGCATTTGTCTTTGTTCCTATCCTCTAATGTTTTGCATCTCATTATGTACCATTAGCTTGATAATATTGACTAATTGTCTTGACATTTAGTATATAAGATTGTTCAATCCCATGTTTATTTGCTACTAAATGAACAAGGTTGTCATAACCATGGGCTAACTATATTTAGCCCACTCATCCATGTTTATATTTGTCTATCCTCTAGCTCATGGCGAAGGTTGTGATCATAAGTTGTCCCACAATTGGTAGTGTCACATTTTGTGAAGATAGCATGTCTAAGCTTGACACCATAGCATGCTAAGAAACATGAGGGCCAAAAATTTTATAGCCACCATTCTTCTTTGCTTGAGTTCCATCCATATCACTTGCTTTTCCTAGATCATAGGTGCATACATATCCGCTGTATGTCTAATATCCTCAAATTACATGACTAGAAAACCTAGTCATGACTAGGTGATGTAAAGTGGATTGTAATTTTGTTGTGGTCCACTAGGCGTGCCAAAATTTGTTAGCTATGAAATTAGGAATAACTAGCTGATTGGCTCAGCAAGCTTGCACTTTTAATTCCTATTATTTAAGAAATTTCACCAAGGAAAGGACTTTGTTCCTCAGTTATGGACCCTTTGGCTACTCTAAAAAATGCCTAGTTCAAAGATTGGACTACAAATGGCTAGCATCCATGATAATTTGCTAAAGTAAAGGAATAAAATAATTATAATGAAAGTTGCAAATAAAGTGATAAATGTTGGAAACATAAAAAAATGAATTAAAAGATATGAATTTGAAAGAATGAAAGGTAAAAACTGATACGTTGAGAGCCTTTTTAAAATATGAAAAATAAGCTTATATAAGCTTAAAACTAGTCGTTAACCCCACTAAACTTATTTATCGTTACTTCCTAGATTTTCTCTTATGTTTACAATAATACGGGATCATAACCAACATTTTTTGAGTAAATGATTACCACGTCAGCTAATCTAGAGATTAAAAAATATTATATAACTATTGCTTAGCTACCAGGTCAGCTAACCACAACACCCATATCCCTAAAATTCAAAGGAGTGGGTTTTCAAGCATATTATACACTTTACTTAACTTGGACAATTCACACATGTTCCTTTATTTCAACTGATCGTGATTAATTATCTTTAGCAGATTTTATGGGCATTATCCTTAAATTATAAGCTAGAATGTAGGAAAGTGGGGTATGTGACAAAAACCTTCTAAATTCAATGAATAATCATTATCTTACATTTTTAAGCCACAAAAAGTACTTAAAAAAATCCCAACAAAATTCATAGCCCACAATCGCAATGGCCCTAATTCAGCTTAGAAGACCTCATTTGGCTCTTTTGACTAACAAATATTCTTTAATAGCTTAGTCTAAAGCACAAACCTAAAAAGGAGGACCAACTTAATTATTTTTAGTGCTAACAATACTCAAATTGAATTTCCAATCTTCTTTTTCTTTCTTTTTGCCCTCTTTTCTTTTTTTAACAAATAAAATATAATCCAATCTTTAACCTTTTATAGGAATAGGAAGCAACCTAGATGGAAGCTACTTTAAAAAAATAACATGCTGTAAAGACAAAAACAAATCAAATTAATTTACAACTATATATTTTCCAAAATCCCATCATAATAAAAAATTAAGACAACATGGGATTTAAAGAAAAATAAATTCATCATTTATAAAATAGGAGAATTAGGTAACAAAATGATGATAGATTTAGTAAAGTACCATGTAAACATACCAAAGCTATTGATTTTTCTTAGTAGGTGGTTTTTCTTATCAGCAATATAGACATTTCCTTTAAAATTAGCAATGAAGCTTCAAGGCTTATTAAATTGAGGAGAACCCATATCACCATCTGAATGTCCATGTAAAAAAGATATATTAATGATCAATCACAAAATACAATACATATTATTTATTAGCTTTATTAATGGTAAATTGACAGAATAATATTATTAATGATATTTTTATTTGTGAGGAATTAAATTAAAAGCATAATTTTATGAAAGGCTAATTAAACAATTCTATCTGTGAAAAATTAAAATGAGTTTTAGTGTTATTAGTGGCCTTTTAATAATTTTATGACAATGATATGGTTAGAAAAATACATGTTAATAATGGTGGATGGAAAGATTGGAATGTACAACTATGGAATTGAAATCTATTACCATTTTATCTCTCCATTTCAGTGTGGGACTATGATAGCGAAAAAGAAGCCTAGTTCCCTTGACATTTTTTTTTCTTGTAAGATTTTATGAGAGTTTGCACTTTTTTGAAATTTGAACTCTTCGTTGTTTGATCAATTTTGATATTTATGTAGAATGATGAATTCTAGATTAAATTATTGAGAGTGAAAATTAGAATAAGTTAACATACTTAATCCCTTTCTTCTTAAACTTGTCTAGCATGACCCAAACCTCTCAAAATAGAACCTAGACCATCTGAACTAGAGGAGAGTGGCATACCATAGGAAGGGAGAAAGAAAAAGGAAAACTAACCAAGAAAAGGTAAGGATTTTGACACTTTTTTCATGCTTCTTCCTTTATTAACTTGATTCTTCTCTTCAAGCCCTTTCTCCTAATGGTTTTAGCTTCTTAAGAGGAGGATTTTCAAGCCCTTGTGGAAAAGGGAAAGGATTTGAGGGGAACCAAACTTTGCACCAAATTCTTCTCTTGAAAAGCTTTAAGATGATGTATGGAATAAGGTGCAAAGTTGGCTTCTCCTTGACTTCTCTCTCCCTCTCAAATTTGTCCACCCATAGGGCCCAAAAAGTGTAAGGATGTTTTGGATGGTAACAAGGTAGAATCGAGGGTTTTAGAGTGTGAGAAATTGAATTATGCAATTAGATTCAAGAAAGGAGTATTAGGAAACAAGATATGGAAGTTAGGGTTCTAATTGCACCTTGAGAATTTTGGAAGCCTAAGAGGATAACCCAAGCCATATTTAATCATGTATAGGCTCTAGAGAAACCAAGGAATAAGAAAATGTAGTAAATCCCCAAGAGAACATAGCAAAACCCCAAAGTTGTGTCTTTATGAGCATCAATTCAACCAAGCCTAGAAATCCTAGAGAGTGTTTCTTTGAGTTCTAATGAATTTAGCGACTTAGATATGATGAATAAGGAATTATGGAGGCATTTGGATTGAATTTAAGAGTTTTAGAATGAAAGTTGAAATTCTAAAAGTGTAAAGGAGGTTAATGAAGCAAGTTGGGTTTAGAGCTTTCTAACTAAGTATGTAATGACTTAAATGAATATCTTGACAGTTATAAGACTTGTAGGAACCAGGAGTTTGGGGTTTAGAAAGAAAAAAGCCAAGGGTTTCTTCTTAATGGATCTAAATTAGTCTAAATTGCCACCTTGAGTCCTAATGAGATTAACTAAGGATCTTGGAACTAGAGTGAGTTCTATAGGGTTAATATGCCTTGTAATTCTCATATGTAGGTCAAGGTAACTCTAAGTCACTCTTTTGTGGGTGTCAAGGCAAAGAAAGTAAGGAAAAAATAAGCCAACAAGTGGGTTAGTGGTATATCCAAGTCCTTAGAATCACAAGGTAAGCTTTATCTCCCTCTTTTGCATATAATTGAATATTTGAATGAGTTGTAATGCTTGTATGTGTTGTTGCTTGATGCATTCATGATGTATATTTTAGGATAGTGTTCCATTCTTAAGCTATATAAATGAGAATGATATATGTTTCGATTCCTAGCTCCCCTAATGTAATATCCTATGATTTGGAAATCCAAATCATCCTTAAAGAGTGAAATGAATGACTTATAGGGGGTCATAAGGGCCAATATGAACTACAATGGACCAAAATTAAAATTGAAATTTGTTGATTAATGAGTGAGGACCCCGAAGTAAAGTGAATTGAGGCTAATTGAGATTTGAAAGTTAATTAGAATATCTAAAAATGCAGGTTTAGAGCCTCAAGATAGCCTAGAATAGGAGCCAAAATGGCCAAATGGGAAGATACGAGGGCTAGTGGCAAAATTGTAATTTTAGACAAGTTTAGAAAACCCAAAGGAGGGATCTTTAAATGAAGAAATTAAGTTTCCCAAGATTCTCAAAGGCCCCAAAAACTATGGGAACCATCATAATGGTTTAAACCATCCTGGTGTGTGTTTTTCGGCAAAGAGTTAATTGAAAGTTTAATGGAAGTGTTCGGTAAGATTTTAAATCCAATTTAGATGAAACTAAAGACATTTTATGAATTAGAGGACTAAATTTTTATATGAAAAAGATAGTTCTAAAAAAGGAGTTGAAACGAGCCCAAACAGAGAAAATAAAATGGAGGGGCATAATGGGTATTTTGAAAAATGTCATAAAGTCACTTTTTCCTCTCCATATCAAACTAGCACACCTTCTTGATCCCATAATCGACCTTCTCCAAACTCTGGAACACAAATTTAGGCATGAGAAAGGAGGAGGAAGAAGCAAGGGAAAGGGGAGTCTCATATAGGTAATTTTTCATGCACTTTTGCCTATCTTGCCCTTATTAGTGTTTTTCCCCTCCTCCTTCTCTCTCTTTTTATGGTTTTCATACTCTGAAAAGATGGAGTTTTGGTCTGAACCCCATAGGGAAAGAGCTTTTAACAAGGAACCTAATACATTTAAAATAACCACTATAAAGAGTCTTTCCATTTGATGTATAACTCATGGCATGGGAGAAACATTTCCTTGGTTCCTTATTACTCCATAGGCTTGGCCAGACCTGGAGCAATTTAAAGAGAGC